>CM060386.1:56579675-57779675 GCA_030545235.1 Helianthus tuberosus | reverse complement strand
CCTTTTCTTTCCAAAGATCATGTCTGATCGTCTAAACAACACTGTCGGGGACAGTCAAAACCCCGCAAACACAGGGCCCGCGGGGACCGCTCCTCCAGCCCTAAATCCTGGCCACATTGGCACATCAACGCAAGGGGGCGCATCCCTTACGTTCGGACACGATCTGTCACAGTACGCTTCTGTGATACCTCCAGGCATGAACCTTCATGCCTGGTACGACCAACAACACGCTTTGCTGGCCGCAGCATACAATAGAGCTTGCGCAGAAGCACAAGTACCTATCGGGCCTACCCCGGCACCGCATACCCCTGCGGGTCGTATTTTACAATACAACGGCAGGGCCCCCACACACCTAGCCTCCCGAAGTAGGCATGAAGACCGCGGCTCCTCTTACTGTGAGGTCCGTACAATTAATGAGGATGATTCCTCATACGGGTCCCGCAACAGTTATACCAGCAGCTAAACAAATTTCAACAGCCTCCTTAACCCCCGGTCTAAGCGGGTCCTTAATTCCAAAAACAGCAATCAACGTATAGCCACTTTCAGGTATGTTGTTTCCGTTATCAAAATCGCCTTCGACATCCATATAAGCCAAACAAAGAGTTCTCAAAGCATCCTTTGCAAATTCCTCAATAACATCAGTAATAACTTCTGTTTTTTCTTTCGACAACGGTACAGTTTCTCCACTGCCGTCAATAATCTTGTCACATAATCCCAACACGATTTCCGATGCACCTTTGCAAAAAGCGCGTGTTTGACCATCGGGGAGAGCTACAAGTACCGACATTTTCTTCTTGGCGGAGTTGAACGGTTCCATTTTTAACATTTTAATCTCGTTGCGTATGGCGTCGAAATCACCACCCGCATCCAGACCGTATTGTAATATCGCTGATTCCGTAGGGGTACCTAATATAGAAGTTTTTCCGTCTTTGTCCTTTACGACCTCGGAACCCGTACATTCAAATATACCTTGCAGAAGAACCGTTGATACGGTTTCTGATAATTTGGAAGATAACGTGTGACCTTCGCTGTCTCTAACGTCTTTTGTTTCACAGGATACCCATATTTTATCGAGAACCATATGGTTTGTGGTTAACGTTCCAGTTTTATCCGTGCATATGCAAGTCGAAGAACCCATTGTCTCACAAGCAGAAAGATGTCTCACGAGTGCCTTATCGTTCATCAACTTCTTCATCGCAAACGCAAGACTCAACGTAACGGCCAGTGGTAATCCTTCTGGGACCGCAACAACGATTATAGTTACCGCAGTGGCGAAGTAATCCAACATGCTCAAAGCATCACTCGATGACCAACTTGAAATCTCGTTACGCATTGCTTTTTCCACAAGAAACCTCACGGTCAACACAAGAAAGGTCAACACAGCAAACAACAACCCGATTTTACCGATGATTGTAGCAACACCGTTTAGTTTGACTTGTAACGGGGTCTCATCTTCTCCTTCTTCACTTAACGTTTCCATTAGTTTTCCCCATTCGGTCTTCATCCCGACAGCTGTAACAAGCATTTTAGCTGAGCCGTCTTGCACTTTGGTTCCCGCAAGTAGGAAAGGTTTATTCTCGTCGGTATGAACGTAATCGCTCTCACCAGTTAAGCTAGATTCATCGATCAACAAGTTGTATCCGGATATGAATATCCCGTCAGCTGGTACTTGATCACCGATCGACAAGTGGACAATATCTCCAACAACTAAGTCGTAAATCGACACCTTTTTTCTACATCCGTCTCTCGTTACGTGAGATGAAATCTTCTTTTTCTCTTTGTCAAGATCTCGAAATTGCAACGATTGTTTGTAGTCGCTCACAGCGGTAACAGTGACAACTAACAAAATACTTAGTAAAATTCCCAACCCGTCATATATCCCCTCGGGCCAGCCCTCGGTTGCGAGTCCAACACCGATTGAAACAATGGCGCAAACTATAAGGATAATAAGCGTTAGATCATGAAGCGCGTCCCATATGAACATTAAAAAGCTCTTGGAAGGTTTTTCGGTGTATTTGTTGAAGCCGTAAGTCTCTTGTCTGGTAGACAATTCACTAGATTTGACTCCTTCGTTAATCGACACATTTAATGCTTTTGCTATTCCATCGGCCCCATTAACGGCCCGCAAAGTCTTCATGTCGTAGTTACGAACCACGGCTGCAAGTTTATCTGGATCTTTGCAGATTTCTGAAACGTTTACTGCACTTGGTTGGTGATGTTCTTGAGTATTTCGATGCTGACCACCAGCTGTTGAAAAACATATGCGTAAGTTCAAGGATTAAATATGTGTTTGTGGTATAAAACAACGTACCATCTATGAAACGCATCATTGCCCTCACGGCGATAAAAGTAACCCGAAGATCTTCCTGCCAAAGGTGAAAACGAAATGATCAAGTTATTATCTGAAAATAAGTTTTGTTGGACAAGCAGATCATGATTAACTGGTATGCATGTAATGTGTAGACTCAATGACTCATGCATACCATGTATACCTTCATCAAATGTAGATTCAAACTGGTGTTCCTGATGTATGAAAATTACTTGGTTCAATCAGAAATCATTTTGTAAGAAATGCTAGAACAGTTGAAACAGGGTTAAAGTCCTAAAGTCTTTTTTAATTCATGCAGTTTCATAAATCGTTTTGACTCAAACATTTTAATTCTTATTATAACAATAATATTGATTTTTTAATCATAACTAACGAGTAAAAGTTGTTAGAAGGTCAACTCATCCTGTTCATATTGCCCCATATACTAGATGAACTATTTCAAGATGAACCCATTTTGGCACCAAGTACCCAAGCCGCCCAACCCTAACAACATGTCAGCTAACGCCCCTGGTGAGGTGTCAACTTTGTGGGTGTGAAGGGCATTAAACACCGCTCCTAGGGGAGTTAAAAGGGGCGTGAAAGCCCCCTCCGTGAGCTGCCTAACCAGCATGAGAGAAAGGAGAATGGTGGGGCCCATGTACTACAACGAATCACATGATTTGTATTATTCACTCCATTCCATCATATTTTCACCCTAAATTACACTATAAACCCTAGATTTTCTCTCTCTTCTTTTCAATTAAATAATATTTTTTATACCTTTATCATTACATTTTCTCTCTCTTCCACTCACAACCACTTTGAAAATAGAGTAAATTGCAATTTTACCCCCTGAGGTTAGGGGTGATTGGCACTCTTACCCCCCCTAAGGAAATAATTGCAATTTTACCCCCCACTGTTAACTCTTATGTCGCAACATTACCCCCCGTCCTCAGTCAACATTAGTTTGACCCTAATAGTTGAGGGTATTTTGGTAATCTTACCCAATATTTATTATTATATTATTATTTTTATTATTATTGTTATTATATATATTAATTGAGCCCATGATTTCGTAATATTTGGTCAAATATACTTACACTTGGTTGAACATGCCAAATATCCCTGAAAGCACCACCACAGAGAGCACCACCACAGTTTGAGGGAGAAACGAACACACGCACCACCTATCGCCGCCGTACCCCACCACCGCCTCCTAACCACCGGCGAACCACCAGCAAGGACAAACTCGATCGCTCTTGATCGCTCTGACCGGGATGTTTCTATCTTTTGGGGTTAAACAAATCGCCGCCGTACCCACGCACCACCTAACCACCGCCGTTACCCAGTTGGAGACTCACCGGAGGTGGTAAACATATTTGAGCCTCCTTCCTTCGCCTGAGGGGTTTCATCTTGCATTTGGGGTTTCATCTTAATTCTTCTTTCTTTTTCATATTTTGGTTTGATTTTTTATAATTCGTACAACTCTTGCATTTGGGGTTTTGACTTTTGATATAACTGTTTCCAGTTTACCAATTAACAATATCTTAATTGAGCCCATGATTTCGTAACCTAGTATGTGCAAACCTTCCTTCATTCATTTTCCTGCAACAGCAACCGCTATGGTGTAGCTCTGTTTCTCAGGTTTCTTGCAGTAACAGGGACTGCTATTATCTTGGGGAGCTTCCATACTTGACTAATGCAGAATCTCTTGCTTTTGAGGTTTCTATCCTTCATTTATCATATATTTCATCACCTATGTATGTAGGTATGTATGACGTTGAAACTACTTACTTTACTTTGTTATGCAGGGTGTAACCCTCATCATTCTTGTCGTGCATACTTTATTTCCTATTTTGATTTGTTACCTAACCATTACAAGTTAAAGGTACACAAAATAAAGAAAAAAAATTGCTATATATAAAGAAAAAGCTAAAGGTACACAAAATAAAGAAAAAGAATTGCTATATATGATTTGTTACCTAACCATTACAAATTGAATATATTCAGGTGATAGCACTCTTAATTCTTACTGCTGACTTAGGGACTTACGAGAAAGCCTTGTTGTATTGGCTGGAATGGTTGGCACATATCTGAATGTGTTGGTATGTGAATGTGTTGGGTATGGAATGGTTGTATTGATGACGATGATGATAATGATTATGTTGATGCTGCTACTGCTACTACTGTTGTTCCATATATAGAGGCAATGACGATGGGAATTATTTTGAGCAAAATCAGAATTTACAGAGCGGATCCGTATCTTGGCTAGGCAACTCGGTTGGTATGTATTTGTTTTAAGAGACAATGAACTCTGAATTTGACACATGAAAATTTGATTACCGTTATCGATTTTGATTCTACCGAAAGGGTGGTGGCTGGAGGTGGTTGAGGGAGGTGGCTGTGGTGGAGATGACGGTGGTGATTGTTGAAGATGAAGGCGGGTGGTGGGTTTTTTTAGAGAGAGAGAGGGGGGAGGAAAAAGATGGCAGTGGTGGTTGTGGTGGTGAATGGCGGTGGCAGTGGTGGTTGAGGGTGGTGGTTGGAGGTGGCAGTGGTGGTTGTGGTGGTGAATGGCGGTGGCAATGGTGGCAGGGGGTAATATTACAGAGTAAACAAAACACAGGGGGTAAAATAAAAGGGTAAAATAGTCATTTCATCACCAAGTCAACAGATTAGTCAACAAAATTGAGTATAGGGGGTAATGTTGCGACATAAGAGTTAACAGTGGGGGGTAAAATTGCAATTATTTCCTTAGGGGGGGTAAGAGTGCCAATCACCCCTAACCTCAGGGGGTAAAATTGCAATTTACTCTTTAAAATATATTAAAAAATTATAGGGGGTGAACAGTGTCCCTCAAATATACAGAGAAACAGTAACATTTTCTCTCTCCTCCACTCACAACCATTTTTTATACTCTTTATATTATAAAAACTCTACACACATAATTTGATGGCATGGATGTGAATGCTCTTATTTTTTAACTTATCAGATTTATATATTATTTTAATGGGTGGTGGCCGGTGGGTAGTGAAAACTTGTGAAACCATTTCATACTAAAGATGAAAACGAGTGAGTGAGAGTTCATGACTATGTGGTAGTGATGTGGCACTCACTTTTTGACGTGGCAATTAAAATGGATTAAACCATTAGGGGGGCAGGCCACTCAAACCCTTGCCCTCGGGTACCCCTTACCTGCAGCCAAACACCGCCGCCAGTCCTGCGGCTAAGGCCCGGCGGGTAGGTGTGGGTTGGGTGGTTGCCGCTTGGCTTTGATAGTTTTGTTTGTATGTGTAATAAAAAGAAAAACGAAACAAGGGACAGGGTAGTGGTGCCACCAAAGAGGGTAGTTTAGGGTAGTGGACGGTTTAAGTGACGTAGTGCGACGGGATTGACGGGACTTAGGATATATAGTCTGGGCGCCCCTTCCCCCCTACACATAGCCTCACAAAATTACATGATCTAGTTGGCATTATAATCTTCTAAGAAAGTTGTGCATTAAGAGGTACATTGTAGGGTCTAAAATAAACTATTTATAAAGTATGCTAGCATATATGACAAGTTCAAACTTTGATGCTCCTACTTTTCAATGTTAACAAGTTAATTTCTTGTTAACATATCAGTGATAATAATAATAATTATTATTGCTATTATTTAAACCGACAAAAAATGCGTATTTCAATCAATAACTTTCATAGCATCATCAACGGAGGACTAAATGGATGACTCACATCAGAGGCCCACAAATTAAAGTTGTTTTCTTTGATAACTACATTATCTGATTATCTAACACTAATATATACAGCAACATGGTTAAATACAAACCAATTATAAGTTGAAAAAACTATGAGAACCGCATAATGCATGTAGTTAGATAAACGAGTCACGTAAGCAGTTATATAATCGTCTTACATATCATAGTTATCATAGTTAGAACAAAAGGCACAAATATTTATGTTAATATTTATGCAGTTTTCTTACTTCAAATTAATTTTGTATTAAACGTTCTATATGTATATATATAATATATTACCATAACTACCTTGTGCTAAAGATACTGCAGGAGCAAATACCAAAACATATGAAACCATGGAGGAAGTAGACACCAGATATATAATGTTTTATTGGTAAATAGATATTACTAGACGATGTATCTTCGTTTAATAAAAAATATGTATTTATTCCTCCTGCTATATGCCATACGTTCATTACTAATGGACAATTAAGTGGGCCCATCTCTAGTGGGATGAAAGTTCGAAGAAATTTCCTATGTTATCCAGTTATCTGTCTGCATCCAAGTGTTGCCAAATTCGAGGATAAATGGATTAGATGCCCAAATACCCTTTAAGTTTGCAGATATACTCAATCTAACCCTTAGCTTATGAATTGTGTAATTTATAACTTACTTTTGGGACCATGGTGTCACTTTCACTTTACTTTACTTTTTAAAGTAAACACTGGGAGTTGTAGTATAAAAAGTTACCTTTATCGCTTCTCGGGAAACGGGCAGCGCAGGTTACTCGGTTAGATAACGGGTGGAAAAGCGGACAACTTTAAAAACATGTCAACTTGCTAAAATCAAAACTAGTTACTGTATTTGTTTTTATAGTTGCTAGTAGTAACAAGCAACGTTGGGCGGTGTTGACCTGTTTGGACCTATTCGGCGTGCAAGTTTTATAAAAGTGACATAATTTTAAGTTTTTAAATTTTAACCCATTGTATAAGTTTACTAGATTTAAATAGTTTTATCAAGCAAACAAAAGTTATCTAAATCAACCCCTTTCTAAGAAAAAAAAAATCAAAATATAGCTTTTTTACTAACATTTTTTTCATCTAAACCACCTATCAACCTATGTATGTAAAGATTTAAATTCACACAATTTTTATAGGGGCAAATCACCAATGCCACTTAACCACAGGAATAATGACTAGACATAATGTCAATGAGATTTTCTAAATTAAAGTCATCACATGATGCAACATAATATTAAATAAACCGGCCATATGCATCATATTGATAAAACATGAAGGGTCTCTCTTAATGAGAGTAAAGATCAAGGTTGATATTTTTGACACATACAAGGGGCCACACCTTTCCATATCTGGAAGGTTTCGAGGTCTAGGCCTGTTGCACGTATTGGCCGGTGTATTAATGTATAATATTCATGAACATGGTCCAACGCTACATATCTATAAACATGGCCCAACACTACCTACAAATAACTGTTTTGGATTAATGTTCAAAAGAATCATGCCTAACAAAACTGTTACATATATCTTATTTTATTTTATGTTAATAAACAAGTATTTTAGGTTTTAAAAAATGTTTCTTTTAACATGAGAAACCATCACTGGAAAATCAGAGAAGCCCATCTGCAATTCAACACCCTGCTGACTAACAGGATCCGGTAAATTGTAGCTTGTGCTGGGCAGGTCCCCTTCAAATGGTTATGGAAGGATATTGATGGAAATCTAGGACCTCTCCTATAGGCGAATTTGGTGTTTAAAATTGCGTTTATACACATAGGTATTTTACATTTATACATCTCTATTACCTTACGAAACAAGTACATATTCATTCACTCATCAATGAAGACTAGCACCTTTCATGACAATAAGTCTTGGTCTCTCATCACTTTACCCTACAAACCCAAGCCTTACGTCGACGTGAGAAGAAAAATCATTTGCCGTCGAGATGTGGAAAGAATGTATATGTAAAATGCAGGGTAGTGATCACCTCTCATTTGTCAATGAAGACTAACACCTCTCATGACGTTAAGTCTTGGTCTCTCATCGCTTTATTCTACAAACCTAAGTCTCAAGGCATCTACTTGTAATGACGAAGAAAGTGAGAAGGAGAATCATTTGCCAACTTGATGTGGAATGAATCATCATCATCATACTTACTAAATCCCACCAATAGCAAAGCAAAAGGTGGGTCTAAGGAGAGTAAGATGTAGACAACCTTACCTCTACCCCGTAGGAATAGAGAGGCTGCTTTCAGTGAGACCCCCGGCTCGATAGTAGCTTTGCATCAAGTCTTGGACATAAGGCACATAACACTCAGCAATCGGGACAAAGACTGATTAGTGCATGTACCCTTTTGTCTTTCAGCTATCAATGCCACCACATGATGCATGATTAACCGTCCTCAACTTTTAACGTTATTTTCCCGAAATTAGTAAAATAACGTTAAAATTAGTGCACTTTCACTTTTGCCCCCCGATGGCTCACACATATATACATCATATGCGCATACCGCAAGCGGGGGCGTCTTGATGTGGAATGAATGTATATGTAAATTGCAGGGAAGGTGGTAGTGATTATTAGGCATAGCTGCATAGAAAGCTTTATTATTTGAATCCCAAACCCCCCTTAAACAAACATAACGTAGATACACTCATACACCAGGTATTCTACCGTTAATGTTTTTTAACAAGTATTTGTGTTAATAAAATTGAACATGTTCATGTAATAAAATAAAGTACAGTTTTATAGCTTTTCTTGTTAACATTAGAGTAAATTGCCATTTTAGTCCTGAGTTTTGTCCAAATTTGCCAGTTTAGTCCAAATAGTTTTTTTTGTGCATCTGGGTCCTTGACTTTTACATTTTGTTGCCATTTTGATCATTTTGTCTAACTCCATCCAAAAACCCAGTTTGTAACAGGGGTATTTTGGGGATTTCCTTAAAAAATGTTTTCAGTTGCCATTTTGATCCAATTCCAAAAAATCAAAAAAAATTCAAAAAATCAAAAAAATTCCAAAAAAATCTAAAAATCAAAAGAATTCTAAAAAATCATAAAAATTCTAAAAAATTCAAAAAAATCTAAAAATAAAAAAAAATCTAAAAAATCATAAAAATTCTAAAAAATCAAAAAAATTCTAAAAAATCCAAAAATCATTAAATGTTTCGGCACGAACCGTTTCGACCCGTACCGTTTCGACGCGAACCGTTTCGAACCGAACCGTTTCGACGCGAACCGTTTCGAACCGAACCGTTTCGAACCGTACCGTATCGAACCGAACCGTTTCGACGCGTACCGTATCGAACCGAACCGTTTCAACGCGCACCGTATCGAACCGAACCGTAGCGTACCGTATCAAACGGTACGGGTCGAAACGGTTCGTGTCGAAACGGTTCGGCTCGAAACGGTTCGCGTCGAAACGGTTCGGTTCGAAACGGTACGGGTCGAAACGCTTCGCGTCGAAACGGTTCGGCTCGAAACGGTTCGGGTTCGAAACGGTACGGGTCGAAACGGTTCGTGTCGAAACGGTTCGGCTCGAAACGGTTCGCGTCGAAACGGTTCAGTTCGATACGGTACGGGTCGAAACGGTACGGTTCGAAATGCTTCGCGTCGAAACGGTTCGGGTTCGAAACGGTACGGGTCGAAACGGTTCGTGTCGAAACGGTTCGGCTCGAAACGGTTCGCGTCGAAACGGTTCGGTTCGATACGGTACGGGTCGAAACGGTACGGTTCGAAACGCTTCGCGTCGAAACGGTTCGGCTCGAAACGGTTCGGGTTCGAAACGGTACGGTTCGATACGGTACGGGTTCGAAACGGTTCGGTTCGATACGGTACGGGTCGAAACGGTTCGTGCCGAAACATTTTATGATTTTTGGATTTTTTAGAATTTTTTTGATTTTTTAGAATTTTTATGATTTTTTAGAATTTTTTTGATTTTTAGATTTTTTTGAATTTTTATGATTTTTTAGAATTTTTTTTATTTTTAGATTTTTTTTGATTTTTTGGAATTTTTTTGATTTTTTGGAATTGGATCAAAATGGCAACTGAAAACATTAGTGATTAAGTACAAACTGGGTTTTTGGATGGAGTTAGACAAAATGATCAAAATGGCAACAAAATGTAAAAGTCAGGGACCCAGATGCACAAAAAAAACTATTTGGACTAAACTGGCAAATTTGGACAAAACTTAGGGACTAAAATGGCAATTTACTCTTAACATTACTTTAAAAACAGGGAACAAAAGTATGGTGCAGGCCCACTATCTTTGCGCTATCTCCGAATGTATTTTAATTTTTTATATTATTGATGGTAACGTGGGATTCATAAAAGGAAGTCGAAAATTATTGTATATATTAATTTTATATTCTACTTCTTTTTATAAATAAAAAAAAGCCGGATCTCATGAATTTATTTGACAAAGACAAAAGGTAGAAAATTCCGATCATAGTCATTAAAATTAATATTAGGCATATCAGTGAATTCATGGATAATATACGCGTAGTATATATATACAATGAATCTTTATAAAATAAAATAAATATTTATAGAAATGAACGTGACAAGGCAACCTTGGTCCCCACGATGATATATATAAATAGAACGTAAAGGCGAAAATTCTAAGAGGGTGAATGTCGTTTACCAAATAAACGTTAGTAACATAAGCTCCAACATCGGTAGCAAAACTAGTGAACAATCGAAATGGTCGCAAAATTAGCGATCGAAAATCAAACAACGCTAATCTAGGAAAAAGTAATAATCAGTCTAACGTATATCGGTCCCCATTCGGTCATTAATTTCATAGCTAAAATTGGTCTCGACTAGGCTTTAAACAACGTTCAAGCTAGTAAAATGACATGATGTTTATCCCCAATAAATTAGTACCACTTCGAGTTCTACGGACAATAGATTTTTTTTAAAGTGAATTGATACGGGTTCGAGTACTACAATAGACAATATTCTTTAAAAGTACTTATTAAGAGGGGTTTATCATTGGTAAAAAAAATAAAAAATAAAAAATCTAATTTTAGACAATATTATCAGATTTAAGCCGAAAATATTGAATGGGAAAACTGGATACCAAAGTCATCGTCTTTTTCAAGGCTATAAATTTCAACCTACTTTACAACAACAAATTTTATTACCTTCGTCATTTTTTATTTTACTTTAATATCTTAAAAAACGAATTAATTATTTTTTACTTTAATATCTTAAAAAACGAATTAATTACATATTTATATCAAACGGAAAATGTAATAAAACCGTCGTGTTCCATTTTTGTCCGGCGATTCCAAATCGACGACGAGAGAGCAATATATAGTATAATAACAGTACGAATCGAAGTACAGTGATGCGTATGTGCGTTTGAAAGAGAAGAAATCGAACCTTGATTTTGGAGAATCGGTTTTGGTGAATAGATCGCTTATCGAGGTCAGCAACATGACGGAATCTCCGGCGATGGTTTTTGACGAGTGAGACGGCGTTACGCCACTTCTTCAACGCCGCTTCCGACGGATGTTTCGCCGGAACATCAAAATCTTTCAGGTAGTTTTCCATTTCCGTACTACCACTGTAAGGTAAAGGTTGTGGTTATTTTTATAGTCACGATGACAAAAGTACAAGTCTACAAGATCATCTTAACATGTGATTATATTGGGCCCAATTAAACAGCATGGTATGGGCCGACTCGGGTCCAACTTTTTTTTTTTTAAGTCCACATGGTGTTGGGGCTTGAGCTGGGGGTATTGCTCGACACATGGGGGTATGGGTCCATAAGGCAATTCTTATGGATTTTGATAAAAAAATTGTTTTAACTATTTAAAATTTCATTTAATTAAATTAATGCACTAACTAAAATAGAAGATTGCATATAATTTTTTAAGAACTACAAATAAAATTAAGAAAAAATTACATAAAATAAAAAAAGCTACATAAAATAAAATAAAAAGATTAAAAACTTCATGATTTATCCATTTCATAATTTTTTTTCAAGATTTCTTGTTTCACTTACAACGTCAATTCCAATTATGAGACGGTAAGGTGATCGACCGGCATGGCGAGAAATTTCATATTTTCGCGTTTTTCTTTTAGAGATGTTTTTTTATCGTACGACGCATGGATATTTTTTCTCATCTCGATCTTTTGTTGTTGGATGAAATTGAATGTGTCGATTTTCGTCCCAATTTCTTCCAACTGATCGGTGTACAACCCTTTACCCGAGGCCGAGCTAGGGGTCGAACCCGAGGCCGAACCCGATCTCCCTCTTTGAATCTGTTTTTTTTGACGTGTCTTTACTTGGTGGGCGAGGAAAATCATGAAAATCATCCAAATTTAGATCAAGCTATTTCCCTTTTGGATGAAGTTGATTCGCTAGCAGTAGGGACTCTCTGTAACATCCCGAAAATATAAATTCTTAAATTGCAATTAGGTTGCAAATAAATTAGTAACATAAACTAACTAGGAATGACACTAACCTAGTTAGATGATGACTTATGAGTAGTTAAGGAGTTAAAACAAAATAAAAACGAAAGTTGAGGGCCAAAAGTGCTTAAATTGAAATTAATTTTAATAAAACAAAAAAATTAAAATCTCAAACACACTTGTGTGCGTGAGATCGACCAGACAAGAAGGAGGGGGCGACCAAGCTCTTCAAAACCCTAAATTTCACAAAACTCCTAAATTGAATGTTCAAATCTGATCCAAAACAAAATTCGAGCTGAGATTAGTGATCCTCATTGCAAGAGGATTATAAGGTATGTAAAATTTGATGAAAATTCTCTACTTGAAATTCTCATGAATTTGGGAAATCCGAAATTTGATGATGCATGTTTGTTATTTGGATAGAATAGGGATGATATAGTGCCTAGGAGTAAAACCTAGACAACAACATGTGAAATCATGTCTAAATTCTGGAAATTTCATGAACACATTGAAGGTGATTCATGGGTTTTGGTGAGAAATTGATAAACACTAAGGTTTTGAGCATTATTCTAGTGTAATATGGTTCATAGAAAGAGATTACTGAAATATGAATGTTAAATTTTATATATGAAAGCTTGATTGATGTAAATTCGGGCTAAATGATAAGTTAGGGACTTGTTATATAATCATGTAAAATTTTGCCCTTAAAGTGTTCGTAGAAATGCCTCAAAGAAGGCTCGAAACTGAAATTTAAAGTTAAAACGCATAATTGTGATGTTTAGGCAAATTATGCGACATATGATTTAAAAGGAGTTCTAAATGTATCATGATTGAACTCTATAGGAAAAGATACCGGAGCGTCGAGTGGACAAGCCGGTGGCGACTTGCGTTTGAAGGGCGTGCTTTGAAGGTATGTAACTTGACCCGTTACATTAAGTGAATTGTTATTAAATTATGTATGGTTACAATGTAAAATAGAAGTTGCGTTGATTGTAGCGATCATGTTCATTACTTAAATTAATAGGTTAAGATTTGGTTAAGAGCCTTTTGGTAGTCATTATAATGGTGGATTCCATAGATGAGCCAAACGGGTCGAATAATCAATTAATGCTAGGCTAATGCTTCGTTATATGGTTATTTAGTCTTTTGTTAATGTTAATAATAGATATATTAAAATACGAGAATTTAGCATTTCGGTTTGCTTGAATGATGAACCCCATAAGGGTAAACTAAATGGGTCATTAAGAGAAGCTATGAATCGGATAACGGTAGTACCTTACTTGTAGATTTTGAGCCCGAGTGATGGGTAGCGAATTACTAAATACGCAAACCAGTGATGGGAGCGTGGGTGTTGAAAATAAGGAATCCGATATTTGTGTCTTCTCATAAGGAAGAGGTATCCCGTTCATGTGGGTTCGGGTAAAATAAACAAAACAGCCAAAACAACAAAACTACAGCGACTACCGTAAGTTACGGTAGCTACCGTAACTTACGGTAGAGAATAAAGTGTTACGGCAGCTTTCTACTTCCTTACGGCAGACCAGAATTTCCAGCGGCTACCGTAACTTACGGTGGCTACCGTAAGTTACGGTAGAGCCCTGTCATAATTGCTGAATTTTGTATAACTTAGATAATCGATTCCGTTTTTTAGCGTAGTTCGATTTTGCAAATTTTCTAAGAATTCTAATACTAATATTTGTCAAAATTTCCAGTTTCTAGGTATTGCAAGTATCTGGATGACAATCAAGTTGATGCTTCAAGAACCGAACACAAAATTTTTGGATGCTTCCGCCCTAATCTGATCTAGTTAAACTATGTAGTTTTGTAGACACTATTGAATGATCTATGTTTGAAACCAGTTATTTTACTATGTTAAATACTATGATGAAGTGTAACTTAGTTTACTAACTAACTTTTGTTAGTCATAAATTTTCTTCTTACAAATACCGCATTTCTTATGAAATTAAAAGACGGGTGTTACAAGTTGGTAATCAGAGCTTAAGGTTGTCAACAAAGTGTTCGGTTCAAGCTTGATTGATCGTCCGGTAAGAATTAATTATTTATGTTAGTAGATTATATTTTATGTAAGAAACAAGATGTAAATCAATGTGCATGGGAAGAGCGTGTTAACGCACTCAAACCCGGAAAGTGCACTAAAGGCGAACGGTTAAAGCAAGTTATGAACTTGGCTAAACCAAAGCAAATAAAGCTATGTTATAAATGAAATTTTTAATGTTTAATGTAAACATTTCAGTTTCAAGATGTCGAAAGGAAACGATAATGATCCGGTGCCGACAAGCACCGAACAAATGAAAAAGATAATTGCCGAAGAAGTGGGGAAGGCAATTGAAGGTAGTCTATCCAGGTTTATAGACAAAATTCAAAACACGGTGTTGTCACTTGTTGAAGAACGAGTCAAAAGGTTGGAAGATAGTGTTAACCTTATGAAAGAGAAATCGGGAGAACGTAAAGGATGTTCGTAAAAGAATTTATGGCGTGTAAACCGCCAGTCTACAACGGGGAGGTTGACCCGATAATTTACCAAATATGGCTGAGCGACGTTGAAGGAGTGTTTGAAAGGACCCATTGTGACGAAAGTGACTTTGTTGCTTACGGAACGGGTCAGTTGAGAGGTCAAGCCAAAGATTTGTGGGACAATAAAAAGAAGGAAATAGGGGCCGAAGCGGCGAGGGCCATGAAATGGGAGGAGTTTAAGACACTGTTTCTTAAACATCATAGTCCCAAGGCAGTCATTAATAGAATCAAGGAAGAGTTCATGCAACTTAGGCACAAGGGCGAGACCATAGGCAAGATTACGACAACGTTTTTGGATAAGATGAAGTTTTGCAATGAATTGGTGACGAATGAAGAACAGAAGATATACTACTACTGTAACATGTTGAGCGCCGAGTATAGGGAGTTTATGACTCCTTCAAAATACGAGACCCTTACCGAGATCATAAACGTTGCTCGGGAATGGGAAATCGAGTTGAAGAAACAAGTTGAAAGGGGTGAGCGAAGGGCACAGAATGTGAATCCAAGTCCTACAAAGAAAGCTCGAACTGTGAAATCGGGAAAGAAGGTGGATGCTAAAGGTGGGTCGCCAAGTTGCAAGGTGTGTGGAAAGGGACACAAGGGTGAGTGCCGATTCAAAGACAAGCCGTGTCCGGTATGTGGGAAGACGGGACACACCGCATCGTTATGTCCCGGAAAGGTTTACGTTTGCTATAAATGTTATCAGCCCGGCCACAAAAAGTCTGAATGCCCATAATTGGTTGGAAAAAGAGACACTAAAGAATCTCCAACGGAAGCTCCAAAGGCGAAAGCTAGGTCCTTCCAACTTACAGCAGTTGAAGCAAAGACAGAACCCGATGTGGTCTCAGGTATATTCACAATTAAGTCAATTCCTACACGTGTATTGTTTGATACGGGTGCGAATAAATCCTTCATTTCGCATGGATTTATTCGACATCCTTCATTTGTATTGACGAAATTATCTGTGCCCTTAGAAGTTCAAATAGGGGACAACAAAAGTTTTATAGTTTGTGATATTTGTCGAGGCTGCAAATTAAGCATCGATGATGAAGAATACTTGATAGACCTAATCCCGATGTCAATGGGGGAGTTTCAAGTAGTCGTTGGGATGTGAAGGGGTATGGTCCCAAATCTCGCGTCAGCACGACCGCGAGTGACCATTACCCTTATCAAAAACCCCCACCAGCAAGAACCTATATGTGTCCGCGCGGGCACAGCGGTTGAAACCAATCTGTCCATTGATGGGAAGACTTACCTTACGTACGAGAACGAATGTTACACATAGCGATGCGGCCTAGCATCGCATCCGATGAACATTTTCGTCACGACAAGGGATCTGGACAACAGTAACAGTCACCAAGCGGCGATGCGGCACGGCACCGCATCCCGCATCCATCTTGGCCAGAACAAGAACGCGGGAACAACATCAGTTACCGCAAGCAGCGATGCGGCCTGGCAACGCATCCTGCCCACAAGGCAAGTGGGTCTGACACCACAGTGCAAGTGGCACTGAGAACAGTCAGTTGTCAACCCACATGTATGCAACAGCCTGACACCACAGTAGGACGTGGCATCACCACCGTAATCGACAGGCCTGACACACCTACAGAGGCTGTGCGATGTCAGGCTAGCTACTCAACTACCCTCCTTCACTCCTCGGGTATAAATACCCATCCCAAACCAGGTTTGAGGTATCTCTTCTCAACTCTCTCACTACTACTACTATCACACTTTACTTCCCAAGCAAATTACTGATTCTCACGCCGGAGAGTGGTAACAAGGAGCACCCCCCACCCCATCCTCCTTGTTACGAGTCACGGCTTGTTTCCTTGTGCAGGAAACCAACCAGCGGACGATCCAGCCAGCGATCCTCGGAAAGAAGGGATTAACCCTACTTGACGAGACCAGTGAGTTAACCACACCCGGTTAACCATTGTTTCATCATTGGCGCCCACCGCTACTCTTAGCACTTTTTTCCACCATCCTTTTCTTTCCAAAGATCATGTCTGATCGTCTAAACAACACTGTCGGGGACAGTCAAAACCCCGCAAACACAGGGCCCGCGGGGACCGCTCCTCCAGCCCTAAATCCTGGCCACATTGGCACATCAACGCAAGGGGGCGCATCCCTTACGTTCGGACACGATCTGTCACAGTACGCTTCTGTGATACCTCCAGGCATGAACCTTCATGCCTGGTACGACCAACAACACGCTTTGCTGGCCGCAGCATACAATAGAGCTTGCGCAGAAGCACAAGTACCTATCGGGCCTACCCCGGCACCGCATACCCCTGCGGGTCGTATTTTACAATACAACGGCAGGGCCCCCACACACCTAGCCTCCCGAAGTAGGCATGAAGACCGCGGCTCCTCTTACTGTGAGGTCCGTACAATTAATGAGGATGATTCCTCATACGGGTCCCGCAGCAGGGGCCCAATACAGAGCCGCCTGGGCCCTCATGGCGAAAACAGGCGGCAATCCACTGCCCACCGTGGCCCCGGCATCCATAGCCGGCTGGGAACTCAGTCCCACAATGAAGGATATGGCCGTACCGATTCGGACGACCATACATACGGCGGGGAGTCTCATGCTACTAGCAGTAGACCGGGAGGACGCAACTATGTTCCTCCCACTCAACCCCGCACAACATACCTCCGCGCTGCAAAGCGCCACCAAAGCCAACCCTACATGCCGAAATCTGCGGCCGAAAACTCCAAGTTCGCACTGGAGATTGCCCATCTCGATGTCACCACCACTAAATTCCCATTAAACATTGGGAAATACAATGGTTCGTCCGACCCGGACGATCACATGAACATCTTCACCGGCGCAGGGTGCAACCCAGACCCTCACGGGCCTGGCGAGGGCTTGGTTCGATTCTTTGCTAGTGGGATCACAGGCCCCATTCGAGGACTTGCAAGCAAAGTTCCTCGCACATTTTAGCCAGCAGCGACGTCATGAACGTGATTCTATGGACGTCATGAACATCTGGCACAGGGACAACGAATCTCTTGAAGTGTTCGTCGTCCGTTACAACAAAGAGTGCCTCGAGATAGGCGACGTTGCAGACCAGATGGCGCGCAACCATTTCATTCGAGCCGTCAAGGACGAAGAAATGGTTATGACCATCTCCGGCAAGGAAGGCTTGCCCAAGAAATGGGAAGACGTCATGGTCGCGGTCAAGACGTACGCCCAGACCCAACGGTCCCTCAAACCGCATGTCGCAAAGGCACAGCCTCAGCCGGAAGGCCAATCCTCCCGTCAGGAAGCCAGAAGCAATAACAAGCGCAACTGGGACACTTAACCTTACATCCCGCAGAGTCACCAGCCCGACGCACGGGCAACAATCAATGCCCAACGCGAAAACCGGGCGTCGAAGAAGGAGTCTCGGGACCGTCACTGGACCGAGATCAATCAGTCGCCAAGCGACGTCCTCCTTACGGACGCGCAATTCCTGCGACCGGCCCAACCGATGAAATCCAAGAAGAACCAGGATCTCGCACTCTACTGCGAGTATCACAAAGACTCGGGCCACACAACAAATAACCGCATCAGTCTCCGACTGGAGATTGAGCGGGCCCTAAAAGAGGGGAAACTGTAACATCTGTTGCCAGCCGCGCAAAAACAAACCAAGCGCATCACCCCCCACAACGAGGGCACCTCCACGGGTAAAAGGACCATGCACGTGGCCTCAACCCACATGATCAATGGAGGACGAGAGAGGCCGCGCAAGGCGGCAAGAAGACCGGACAATGACTAGAAAGACGAGCAAGTGGTCTTTCCAAAAGTCCGAGGCGGACCGCGCGACAGGCGCGCCGTCGTTATCACAGGATACCTGGCTCACTACTGCACCGAGCGACTATTCATCGACCCGGGCAGTACATCTGACATTATTTACGAGCAGTGCTTCAACCAGTTTGATCAAGAAGACAAGGATCGGTTGCAGCCGGTAAACTACCCTCTGGCCGGGTTTGCGGGGGAAACCGTATTCCCCCTGGGCCAAATCACTTTTCCTGTGCGCCTCACCAACGGAAGGCACACACGAACGGAGGAGGTAAACTTCATGGTTTTACCGCATACCACCAAATACGACGTACTTCTCGGAAGGGAGTCCCAAAGCGACTTCAACATTATTACGTCCGTACCCCACTCTGCTGTCGGTTTCCCAACCGAAATGGGGGTCGCGATAATCTACGCATGCAGAGAGGTCATGTCGTCGGACGAACTGCGTCCGACCAAGATCGCAAGGCCTACCCCCAAAACGCAACCAGAAAAATGCGTTCTTAACGCAAGACACCTAGAGCAAACGGTCACGTTGGGCCACGCCTTGTCCCACAGCATCAGAGCGCGCCTGAAGCAGCTCCTCTTCAAGAACCAGGATATTTTTGCGTGGAGACCCGCAGACATGACAGGGGTTCCACGCGAAATTGCGCAGCATTTCTTGAATACCATGCCAGGTATCAAGCCGGTGATCCAAGGCCAACGCCACCTTGGATCTGCAAAGAACGAGGCGATGTATGAGCAGGTCCAAGAACTGCTCTCCGCAGGCATCCTGCGGGAAGTCAAATACCAGACTTGGTTATCCAACCCAGTTATGGTAGAAAAACCAACCGGGGGCTGGCGCATGTGCGTCGATTATAAAGATCTCAACAAAGCTTGCCCCAAGGATTGTTACGCACTTTCGGAGATCGACAAGAAAGTCCATAACCTCACACCATTTCGATGGAAGTGTTTCCTCGATTGTTACAAATGTTACCACCAGGTACAGATGGCAATCGAGGATGAAGATAAAACGGCATTCCGCACGCCTATCGGGAACTACTGTTACACAAAAATGTCATTCGGGTTGCGCAATGCGGCCCAACCTATCAAAAGTTGATGAACGACACTTTTCGCCGTCAAATCAGCAAAAGTGTCGAAATCTATATGGATGACCTGGTCGTCATGAGCATGGAGGAAGACACCATGCTCAACGATATTGAAAGAACGTTCCAAACTCTGCGAAGCGTCAACATGAAGCTCAATCCAGGGAAATGCTCATTTGGAATGGAGGAAGGCAAGTTCCTTGGATTCATCGTAACCAAAGATGGATTCAAGGTGAACCCGGAAAAAGTTCAGGCGATCGAGCGCATGCCATCGCCTTCCACGATGAAAGAGATGCAACGACTAGCCGGCAGGCTAGCCGCACTAAATAGATTCTTAGCCAACCATGCAGCTAAGTCTTATCCTTTCATCAAGACCCTGCGGAACTGCTTAAAAAAGGAGCAATTCCAATGGACCACAGAGGCCGAAAACGCTTTCCGGGAGATGAAGGAATGTTTGATTCAACTCCCAACTCTAACCGCACCACGAAAGGGTGAGCCACTTATCTTGTACCTGTCTGACGCAGACAACGCAGTAGGCGCGGTACTCATAGTGGAGCGAGAGGGAGTCCAAACACCCATCTACTATATCAGCAAAATGCTCAACAACCCTGAGACAAGATACTCCATCATGGAGAAGTTGGTACTGGCACTAGTGCACGCATCGAGACGGTTACGACGTTACTTTGCAAACCACGTCATCACGGTGTTAACCAACTACAGGATCGGCCCGATCCTATCCAAACCCGACATCTCTGGGAGATTAGCAAAATGGGAAATTGAGCTGGGTGCACACACGCTAAATTATAAGCCGCGCCCCGCAATCAAATGCCAAGTTCTAGCTGATTTCGTTGCCGAGGTACCGGCAAATCGCATTCAGGAATGCGAGGAAGAGCAAAATCCTACACCACCACCATCCTCCTCAGAAACCTGGGCACTATATACCGATGGTGCATCCAACGAGGATGGTGCAGGTGCAGGTTTGCGACTCGTCAGCCCTGATGGCCAAGAGCTTACCTATGCAATCCGCCTCGATTTCAAAAGCACAAATAACGAGGCAGAATATGAGGCTCTACTGGCATTGCTACGACTGGCAATCAAACTCGGCGTCCAACATTTGGAGGCACACGTTGACTCATTATTGGTTGCAGGGCAGATGCACGGCGACTATGCCGCAAAAGGAGATATCATGATCCTCTACCTCGAACAAGCCTTGCAACTGAAATCAAAGTTCACTTTCTTCAATATCCGCCATATCAACAGGAGTGAAAACAAACCCGCGGATGCACTGTCAAAACTCGCATCCACCAGCTTCCAACACCTAGCAAAAGAGGTACGCATCGAGATTCTGCAAAATCCCTCAGTACCCCTGCGCCAAGTCAATGTCATCCAGTACGGTACAACATCCTGGATGACACCGATCATTGCATACTTGCAATCAGGTGTTACTCCCGAAAGCAAGGCATTGACACGTAAGTTGCAACACAAAGCGTGCCATTATCAGATGGGAGACGGTATCTTATACTGTAAATCATACCTAGGACCATTCCTACGATGCGTCGACCCCCAAGACGCCACATACCTTATCATAGAAATACACGAGGGAATATGTGGCATACACGCAGGCCCACGCATGGTGGTGGCCAAAATCATGAACGCCGGGTACTACTGGCCCGGCATGCACCTGGATGCAGTCAAAGTCTTGCGCAAGTGTTTCAATTGTCAGCGGCATGCTCCCAAGACCTTGCGCCCCAAAAACAACCTGATCCCTGTCACCACCGCATGGCCATTCCAGAAATGGGCAATCGATGTGGTGGGACCATTTCCAGACGCACCAGGTGCAGTGAAATTTATCATAGTGGTTGTTGATTACTTTAGAAAATGGGTAGAGGCAAAACCGCTCGCCTCAACCACCGCTATGATAACAAGGACATTCATCTGGGAACATATCATCTGCCGTTTCGGTTTACCATTGTGCATCGTTACCGACAACGGCACCAACTTCGCTGCCAACGATTTCCAGAAATGGCTAAAGGAACTACACATTGAACACATATTCTCCTCAGTGGCGCATCCGCAAGGGAATGGCCAAGTCGAGAGTATCAATAAAAGTTTAGTCGAAGGCATCAAGGCACGGTTGGGAACAGCCAGACGCGACTGGGTTGATGAACTCCCAAGTATCTTATGGGCTCACAGGAAAAGCCCAAAAACAAGTCACGGTGTGACACCCTTCAGCCTGGTCTATGGCTCGGAAGCGGTGATCCCCGCGGAAGTAGGTCTCCCCTCACCCCGAATGTTGGCTATCAACAACATAGACAACCATGAAGAGCGCAGGGTTGACTTGGACCTCCTGGAAGAAAGGCGTGAAAACGCTGCCATCAACGAGGCCAAGTACAAAACCAAACTTGAAAAGTACTACAATGCACGCGTCCGCATTTGTACTTTTAATCCGGGAGACTATGTCCTTCGCGATAACGAAGCATCTAACGCAGAACGCCCAGGGAAACTTGCCCCCAAGTGGGAAGGACCCTACCTCATCCAAGAGGTCCTGGGCAAAGGCGCGTATAAACTACAAACGTTAAAAGGCGAACCTATCGCGTGTACATGGAATGCACATCAGCTTCGACGATGTTACATGTAAGGCATGTTTTTACATTTGACATGTAACCTATCGGACCGCAGGTCATTTGCAAATAAATAAATGAACGATTTAATGCAATATTGTTTATTTTCTTCTATTACAAATGCGTGTCCCACTCTGCGGTATCTGCAAAAACAGATTGGCAAAATCTTCATTCGCGATACCCACACAAAGTGGTGACCACACGCACGTATTGTAATAGGCCAGCAATGGCAAAACATCAAATGTCTATCCGGCTGGATATGTACATACGGCTTTCACAAAGCCTACACAATTCCTAAACCCTAACGGGATAAAAACAGGAATTCACTAATACTCATACGACAAAGGTATAGAGTATACTCAACCGCGCTTACAGCAGGTAGAGTTCTACATATACAAGTTCAAACATGCAAGAAGTAAAAACACTTGTACAACCTGAACAAAACGGTTAAAACTTTATATTCAAAAAATTTCTACACCTACGCGGTGCACAAGATATTTACATAAAGTTCTAACATTTACATCAAGGAAACAAAAAAGGGGCACGCAGGCCAACCTAATCCTTCTTTGTACACGCTGGAACCCGCACCACCCTTGCTATCACCAGCAGTCTCTTCCTCCTCATCTTCTTCATCAGCATATAATAACCGCAAGCGGTCTACGTAGTCTTCTGCGTCCAGGCATTCGTCAAGTTTCTCAAGGGCGGAAATAGACGTATCGTTATACGCCGCAAGAGCGGCAGCAAGAAGCGCTTCAGTGTCCACCCATGGAAACCGGACCTTTCATCGGTATATCTGCCCTGGGCCATAATGTTCATATGACTGATGCACCGGTTGTAGCCAGCTTTAAAACTAGCGTCACGCGCACGCAGCTTAATCTGCTCTACACCAGTTGTGTTCTCCGGCGCGTCAAGAATAGCCCTAACAATCTGCAAGGCACAAGCAATAAGGTTATCAATGGCATACCTAAAAATATAGCAAAGGCAACGGGTACTTACATGCCCGATACCGTGGATACGCATCCATTCGTGATCCTCCTTGAGCTGATCGAATGAAGAAACAAGGCTATCCCTAGCCTCGGCAGCCTCCCTTGCCCACGCTTCAGCTTCAGCAGCACGGGCAGTAACCTCTTCAATAATGGTTACCCGGTTCCGCACTTCAGCCTTTTAACAAGGAAAACACAAGTACACAAAGATAATCAACATCCTTGTGAGATATATATACAAATTCAAGAGCAAAAGAAATTCATACCTGGAGGCCCTGGACAGTTTTGTTTAAATTGGTGCGGTCAGCATTTGCCCTTTCAAGAGCCTTGGCAGCACGGGCCTCCGCCTCCTTGGCCTCTTCAAGAGCCTTGACAACGCGAGCTTCCGCCTCCTTGGCCTCTTTGGCAACCGGATCAGCTGCGGCTTTCTCCTTAACCAAAGCAGTATTCGCTGCCTTGACGTTAGTAAGCTCCTGACGAACACGAAAGAGAGTTTCATTCTGTTTGGCCCAAGATTCTTTCCAAGTCTTGCGCTCATCAGAAAGTGTCTTGCGCTCATTAGAAAGAGATTCTTTCCAACTCCTGCGCTCATCAGAAAGCAGTTGGGCAAGTGTACGAACCTGTTTAAGGCCAGCAGTTGCAGCCCACTCCTCAGTCTGCTTATGCTTCTCAAAGGCAGCCTTCTCCCTTTCAAGCTGCTCTGCACCCTCACGAGCAGCCTTCACCAACTCTTCGGCCTCAGCCCGCAAGCGAGCAGTTTCCTCCTCCTTGCGCCCCAACACCTTGTAGTCTTCCATAATGGCATTTGCCATTATGGAACTCCCCACAATCATGGAGGAGAGTTGATTGATCTGGAGCTCACGTGGCAAACCGCGGGCCCAGTTAACTTCAAACGGGGTGCCCAAACCACCCAAAATCTCCCTACACGCGGAGGGGTCAGCAGAAATATCATCCTCTTACATAATGCTCCAAGGGGGACGGTGATAGTTCACAGCCCGGTCTTCTGTATAGGTACGGTAATAAAACTCCAATTCAGACTCTTCAGGCTGAATAGGAGCCCCTTTAAAACCCGCACCTCCAAAAGCGGAACCAGAAGCCTTCTCAGCAGCAGGAGATTTTTTCTTTTCAGCATCAGAAAACTTCAGGTTCAGATCATCAGTATCCTGCGGGGAGATCAGATTATCGTGAGAATCCATCGTATCAAAGATCTGGGCCGCAGGTCCCTTTCCAATATCCTCTGCCCGCGCAGAGGGCTCCTTCACCACTTCCATGGAAGGGCTTCTGGTAAAATCATTAAGAACCCCCGTATCCGCAGCTGTGTCATGCGGGGGAGAATGAGGAGCATCAAACAAAGAGAACCCTTCATCTTGCGGTTTTGTGAACAAAGCAAAAACACCTATCAATTACAAGTACTATAACAAACCACTTGTAAAGGTTATGAATCACTTACCAGAAACACCCACAGGTTTTACAGCAATTGTCCGCTTGGTCTGTATCTTCGGATGCTTCTTCTCACCGGCATCAACAGCCTTCTCTGGTTTTCTCTTCTTCTTCTCATCAGCAGGTTTGGAACCCGCAGAGGATCCACCTGCCGCCGAACTACCACCTGGAACACCCAAACCCTCAAGGGTGTCAGATACTACCACGTAATCGGTATATCTGCGGAAACGAGAACGAGAGATACCTTCCGCCTGCGACACCAAAGGAGGAACAACAGCAGCCTCAGGTTTTTCTTGCCGCGACCCCGCACAGCTTTCTCTACATGCTTCTTCTCCGCATGCTTCTTAGGGGCACCTTTCACCTCAAATTGTCCCAAGGTCCCAAGAGTACCTGCGTATAGATCATCAAACAAGCAAATCAGCAAGGTGAACTTTATAAGGCAAGTAACAAGGTTATGGATTATACCTTTGCCTTGCGGCAGGGGTGCATTCAACGCCTCACGTTTAGGAACGCGAAAGTTGTTGACAATGGTCAAGTTAAAACCTTCACCTTCCGTACACGGAAGTAACTCAACCTTGCCTGTGAAGTTCGGATAAAATATCCTCCACAACGCAGCATCCTCTGATAGTACACTCACAAATCAGTAACAAACAAGGAAGTAAGAAAACCGCACAAGAGTAAGAATACTTACCACCACTCTTTTCCCGCACAACGGGCCTTGCTCTCCTATCAGGCCTGGTCAACATCATCCGCAGCACCCACAACTGCGAGTTGTCCAGCTTCTTATGCTCAATAGTCTTTAACCTTGGGTACCACTCCACCGTCTCCGCACTAGGAAGAGCAATATCCTCCGCAGGAATGGTCTCATTAACATTCCGCAAGGTCATGTTAACAACAACCGCGGCAGCCTTAATATAGAAGAACTTGGTCTTCCACTTTGTAATACCCTTCGGAGGGGTCATCAGCTTGGGGCTCCCATACCGTTGGCCAAAAGAAAAGAACCCGGTGTTCACCGTCAACTGGTAGAACCGACAGAAGTTTTCAACAGAAATTTCCAGACCAAGAGCACGAAAAGTGTACTCAAAATTTCTAATACGAATCATCCCAAACGGACTCATCTGGGAGATAAGGAGTTTGTAATACTCCAAAACCTCAGCAACAAACACAGTCAATGGTAAACGAAGGTTATCATCAACAAAGGAATCAGCCCACATGGTGACGTAACCGGCCGGAGCGTCGGCACCGGTTTCACCTTCCTGTGGGAAGACAGCCCCAAACTCCTGGGGCATCTGGATGCTGGTCATAAGGTTGTTAAACAGAACCTTTGACCACTTCAACACTGGTAGGCCCCCGCCGGGGGCACTACCACCTTCTTCATCTTCTCCCGCCGCTACCGGCGATGAGCGACCAGGGTTTTCACCCTCAGCATTATGAGGATTCGATGGTTCAGCCATCAGGTAATATAAAGAAGAAGACAGCAGAATGAGTTCACAAGAAACTCAGAAATCTCACCGGAATTTCAGACAAGTTTATCGGAGATGATGAAGCTCTCTTTCCCTCACCGGAAATTTTTTCAAATTTTGAATAAGTGAGGAGAAATCAAACGGTTTCCCCTTATATACCCATCGTAATTAATGCGGGGCAGAAAACGAATCATCATGTTTGAAATAAGCAAGTTATGCGACGCCACGTGTCAGCTAAGGTTTCGCTGACGGTTACCACGCGCGCGTGGCCGCCCACGCGCCTGACAACAGGAGACTTTTACACTCCTTGCTACAGTGCAGTTATGACCTCGGGCAGTGCAAACGTCCTTTCATTTCAGCACATGCCAGAAAATCCTACCAACTTTCACCAACCCACACGTGCGTTCAACCACATGTGCAGCTCAAAAGCGACAACACTATCCAAACATAAGCGGCATGCGGTTTCTCTGGTTTACTGCACCATAACCCATACCGCATGTCGTTTTTTACATACCCCTCAAAAAAGGCAAAAAATAAATATCTCTACATTATGTAAAGGGGTATAACCAATATCCGCATATACCTACGAGCACACGTGGAATATGCGGAGATGACACACACGAGCCCGTATAGGTGTGTCAGATACTCACAACCAACGTGGTTCTTTGGACTGCAAAAACCGCTTCTCAGGATGCGGCAAACCGCTTTCCATGCAAGCTTCTTCAAGTTTCAAATCCCTCGTGTCCGGTTCACAACCACGGAGGGGACGCAAACAGCTTCTCCTTAGGATAAAGGACAAATATGTTGAGCAACCGCACATCAGCAACCCTGACTCCTGATCCTTCAAGAGCCACATACAAGCTTCAAGCTCTTTAGAAGCGAGTTCTTTGATGAAAACCGCAGACACTCACGAGTAACTGCGGCAACCTACAAATACGCAAACGGTAGCTACGGAAGAGCCACGACTAAACCGCCACGCGGTTGATCAAACCTACTTCCAGGAAAACTGTTTTCCAACTAAGCGTGAAGGAAAGTGGTTACAGAATGAATGCGGCCGAGTTTCACCCAGATTCCCAAGTATCTAAGGTGATCTCCTTCAACAACACTACTTCAAGGAAAACTACTTTCCACCAAAGCGTGAAGGAAAGTAGATCTGGAACAGTGGTAACAAGTCTGCTTATGACTGGTTGCCCACCTATGAACCGCATAGAATAAACAATGGTGGGCACTACCATGCCTATGACCATGTTTATTTGCCCATAGTCCAGATTCACATTGTTCGACCAAACATGGCCAACAATGACGCAAGTACCTCACGAGGCTCGACTACACATGGCCAACAATGTGCAGCAACGAGGTAACCGCAAAGGACGTACGGTTACTTGAGAGCTAAACCGCAGAGGACGTGCGGTTACTAGAGAGCTAAACCGCAACAGACATGCGGTTACTTGAGAGTTAAACTGGAAGAACACGAACACCCCACAAAGCAGGGATCATCGTTGGATGTCCAGTTGCTGAACATAGAGCTTGAGCAAAATACTTACAACATTGCATCAGCTGACGCAGAGGTTCCAACTAGAGTGGCGGAGACAGACATCGTCCGTCACCATCTCAAAGGTTGGTTCGAACCCTGCTAACATCTTCAGTCACCGTCTCAAAGGTTGGTTCGAAACACCAACAGGTGGCTGATGACATCAAAGAAAGGTAGACCATATTACCGGATCAAATCCTTGGCTGAGAATTCCGCATCAAACAGAACTTGCTCACCGGTACGGAAAAAACGTCACCGGACCCGCAACTTGATTTACTGAAAGTAGGAGCCATCTGCATGACCCATATTCTACCTTCTAGACACCATAGTCCAGTATCCCTCCCACATGCAGCTTGCATAAGGAAGGAACACTAGACTGGGGGGACTTGAAGGGGTATGGTCCCATCGCGTCAGCACGACCACGAGTGACCATTACCCTTATCAAAAACCCCCACCCACAAGAACTTATCTGTGTCCGCGCAGGCACGCGCGAACACAGCGGTTGAAACCAATCTGTCCATTGATGGGAAGACTTACCTTAAGTACGAGAACGAATGTTACACATAGCGATGTGGCCTAGCACCTCATCCGATGAACATTTTCGTCACGACAAGGGATCTGGACAACAGTAACAGTCACCAAGCGGCGATGTGGCACAACACCGCATCCCGCATCCATCTTGGCCAGAACAAGAACGCGGGAACAACATCAGTTACCGCAAGCAGCGATGCGGCCCGGCAACGCATCCTGCCCACAAGGCAAGTGGGTCTGACACCACAGTGCAAGTGGCACTGAGAACAGTCAGTTGTCAGCCCACACGTATGCAACAGCCTGACACCACAGTAGGATGTGGCATCACCACCGTAATCGACAGGCCTGACACACCTACAGAGGCTGTGCGATGTCAGGCTAGCTACTCAACTACCCTCCTTCACTCCTCGGCTATAAATACCCATCCCAAACCAGGTTTGAGGTATCTCTTCTCAACTCTCTCACTACTACTACTATCACACTTTACTTCCCAAGCAAATTACTGATTCTCACGCCGGAGAGTGGTAACAAGGAGCACCCCCCACCCCCATCCTCCTTGTTAGGAGTCACGGCTTGTTTCCTTGTGCAGGAAACCAACCAGCGGACGATCCAGCCAGCGATCCTCGGAAAGAAGGGATTAACCCTACTTGACGAGACCAGTGAGTTAACCCCACCCGGTTAACCATTGTTTCATCATAGATTGGCTATCTCAGCACCACGCAAAGGTCGTGCGTTTTCGTAAGGAGATAAAGCTAACATCTCCGAGTGGGAAACACGTCACAATCTATGGTGAAAAAGGAGGCAATCCTATAATATGCTCGATGATAAAAGCTCACAAGCTTATGAGGCATGGATGTAAAGCATTTATGATATACACGAACGAGCCTGAGAAAGAATTACCGAAGATTGGAGACGTACCCGTAGTACGTGACTTTGAAGATGTATTTCCGGATGATTTACCGGGAATGCCGCCCGAGCGGGAGGTAGAGTTCGGATTTGAATTAGTTCCGGGCGCAAAACCCGTAGCAAAAGTACCATACCGACTTGCACCGTCGGAATTACAAGAATTAATGTCGCAAATTCAAGACTTGCTTGATAAAGGATTCATAAGGCCGAGTGTGTCTCCTTGGGGCGCGCCCGTGCTATTCGTGAAAAAGAAGGACGGAAGCATGCGCATGTGTATCGATTACCGGGAGTTGAATAAACTCACGGTAAAGAATCGATACCCGCTTCTGAGAATAGACGATCTATTCGACCAATTACAAGGTGCGAACTGGTTTTTAAAAATTGACCTTAGATCGGGGTATCACCAACTAAGAGTCAAGAAGGAGGATGTACCGAAGACGGCTTTCCGCACGAGATACGGACATTACGAGTTCCTCGTGATGTCATTCGGACTGACAAATGCACCTGCGGCTTTTATGGACCTCATGAACCATGTTTGCAAGCCGATGTCGGATAAATCGGTAATCGTGTTTATTGACGATATCCTGGTATACTCGAAAAATGAAGCAGAACATGCACGCCATTTACAAGAGGTACTAGAGACACTCAGGCAAGAAAAGTTATATGCGAAATTCTCGAAATGCGCCTTCTGGTTGCGAGAGGTGCAATTCCTCGGCCACATCAGATCCTTCAAAAATAGAGGCCGTGTCAAAATGGAGCCATCCGAAGAATCCTTCGGAGATTAGAAGCTTCTTGGGGCTTGCGGGATACTATAGGAGATTCATTCAAGATTTCTCCAAGATTGCGTCACCGCTAACTAAATTAACCCAGAAGGAGGAGAAGTTCATTTGGGGTGTCGAACAAGAAAGAGCATTTCAAACGCTAAAAGAGAAGTTAACTCAAGCTCCGGTATTAACATTGCCGGATGGAGTCGAAGATTTGGTGGTTTATTCGGATGCTTCACTATCGGGGCTCAGATGCGTTCTGAGGCAACGGGACAAAGTTATAGCTTATGCCTCGAGGCAATTGAAGGTACATGAAAAGAAATATCCCACGCATGATCTCGAATTAGCTGCGGTGGTGTTTGCGTTAAAAATATGGAGGCACTATTTGTATGGGGTAAAGTGCACCATATTCACCGATCACAAGAGCTTAAAATACTTCTTCGATCAGAAGGAGTTAAATATGTGCCAGAGATGATGGTTAGAAACGGTGAAGGATTTCGACTGTGAAATACACTATCACCCCGGAAAGGCAAATGTGGTGGCGGATGCTCTGAGCAGAAAAGCGGACTTTGTCCCAATACGAGTAAGGTCGATGCAGCTTGTGGTGACCTCGGGTATACTTGAACGTATCCGAGAAGCGCAAGTAGAAGTAGTAAAAGAAGAGAACTGGAAGAAGGAAAGAATAATCGGCCAGTTGAAAGATTTGACGGATGAAAAGAACGGGCTGAAGACCCGATCCGGGAGAGTATGGGTTCCAAATTCTTGTGGGGTTAAAACGCTTCTACTTGATGAAGCTCATAAATCCCGATATTCTATTCATCCGGGTGCGACCAAGATGTACAACGATCTGAAACAAACTTATTGGTGGCCCGGAATGAAGAGGGATGTAGTAAAATACGTGGAGAAGTGCTTGACTTGTTTACAAGTCAAAGCGGAACACCAGAAACCATATGGAAAACTGCAACCTTTGGAGATTCCGGTTTGGAAATGGGAACATATCACTATGGACCTATTGACCAAACTACCTAAAACGATTCGGGGATTCGACTCCATATGGGTGATTGTGGATAGATTGACGAAGAGTGCACATTTTATTCCTATACGCGAAACATATACTTCGGAAAAGATGTCCGAGGTTTATACAAACGAAATAGTGGCACGTTATGGAGTACCGGTATCCATTGTGTCGGATAGAGATACCAGGTTTACTTCAAATTTTTGGCAAGATTTTCAAGAACAGATGGGAACGAAACTCTTCATTAGCACAGCCTACCATCCCCAGACGGATGGGCAGAGTGAAAGAACAATACAGACGCTAGAGGATATGTTACGGGCATGTATCATCGACTTCAGTGGAAGTTGGGATGTTTATCTACCATTGGCCGAATTTTCGTATAACAATAGTTACCATTCGAGTATCGGCATGGCACCTTACGAGATGTTATGTGGTAGAAAATGTAGAACCCCGGTGTGTTGGGGTGAAGTGGGACCACGCGAACTGTCCGATAAAGATATTGTCCAAGCAACTAATGAGAAAATTGAAGTGGTACGAGCCTATTTGAAAGCAGCCCAAGATAGGCAAAAGTCTTATGCCGACAAAAGATGAAGACCGATTGAATTTCAAATAGGCGACAAGGTTATGTTAAAGGTTTCCCCATGGAAGGGCGTTAACAGATTCAGAAAAAGGGGGAAACTAAGCCCGAGGTTTATCGGGCCATTTAAAATCATCGAACGGGTTGGTAAGGTGGCTTATCGCCTCGAGCTACCAGAAGAGTTAAGTGGAATACATGGCACATTCCACGTGTCTCAGTTGCGAAAATGTTTAGCGGAGGAAACAACTTATATCCATTACGACGATATCGAGGTGGATGATAGCCTGAATTATGCGGTAAGGCCATTGGAGATTTTAGATCGAAAGGTCAAGCACTTGCGAAACAAACAAATCGATCAAGTCAAGATCAAGTGGGAGCATAGGAAAGGTTCGGACACTACGTGGGAGTCCGAAGAAGAGATGCGACGTCTCTACCCTACGTTATTCGGTACGTACTCTTGTTTCGGGGACGAAACCCTTTTAAGGGGGGTGGACTTGTAACATCCCGAAAATATAAATTCTTAAATTGCAATTAGGTTGCAAATAAATTAGTAACATAAACTAACTAGGAATGACACTAACCTAGTTAGATGATGACTTATGAGTAGTTAAGGAGTTAAAACAAAATAAAAACGAAGTTGAGGGGCCAAAAGTGCTTAAATTGAAATTAATTTTAATAAAACAAAAAAATTAAAATCTCAAACACACTTGTGTGCGTGAGATCGACCAGACAAGAAGGAGGGGGCGACCAAGCTCTTCAAAACCCTAAATTTCACAAAACTCCTAAGTTGAAGGTTCAAATCTGATCCAAAACAAAATCCGAGCTGAGATTAGTGATCCTCATTGCAAGAGGATTATAAGGTATGTAAAATTTGATGAAAATTCTCTACTTGAAATTCTCACGAATTTGGGAAATCCGAAATTTGATGATGCATGTTTATTATTTGGATAGAATAGGGATGATATAGTGTCTAGGAGTAAAACCTAGATAACAACATGTAAAATCATGTCTAAATTCTGGAAATTTCATGAACACATTGAAGGTGATTCATGGGTTTTGGTGAGAAATTGATAAACACTAGGGTTTTGAGCATTATTCTAGTGTAATATGGTTCATAGAAAGAGATTACTAAAATATGAATGTTAAATTTTATATATGAAAGCTTGATTGATGTAAATTCGGGCTAAATGATAAGTTAGGGACTTGTTATATAATCATGTAAAATTTTGCCCTTAAAGTGTTCGTAGAAATGCCTCATAGAAGGCTCGAAACTGAAATTTAAAGTTAAAACGCATAATTGTGATGTTTAGGCAAATTATGCGACATATGATTTAAAAGGAGTTCTAAATGTATCATGATTGAACTCTATAGGAAAAGATACCGGAGCGTCGAGTGGACAAGCCGGTGGCGACTTGCGTTTGAAGGGCGTGCTTTGAAGGTATGTAACTTGACCCGTTACATTAAGTGAATTGTTATTAAATTATGTATGGTTACAATGTAAAATAGAAGTTGCGTTGATTGTAGCGATCATGTTCGTTACTTAAATTAATAGGTTAAGATTTGGTTAAGAGCCGTTTGGTAGTCATTATAATGGTGGATTCCATAGATGAGCCAAACGGGTCGAATAATCAATTAATGCGAGGCTAATGCTTCGTTATATGGTTATTTAGTCTTTTGTTAATGTTAATAATAGATATATTAAAATACGAGAATTTAGCATTTCGGTTTGCTTGAATGATGAACCCCATAAGGGTAAACTAAATGGGTCATTAAGAGAAGCTATGAATCGGATAACGGTAGTACCTTACTTGTAGATTTTGAGCCCGAGTGATGGGTAGCGAATTACTAAACACGCAAACCGGTGATGGGAGCGTGGGTGTTGAAAATAAGGAATCCGAGATTTGTGTCTTCTCATAAGGAAGAGGTATCCCGTTCATGTGGGTTCGGGTAAAATAAACAAAACAGCCAAAACAACAAAACTACAGCAACTACCGTAAGTTACGGTAGCTACCGTAACTTACGGTAGAGAATAAAGTGTTACGGCAGCTTTCTACTGCCTTACGGCAGACCAGAATTTCCAGTGGCTACCGTAACTTACGGTGGCTACCGTAAGTTACGGTAGAGCCCTGTCATAATTGCTGAATTTTGTATAACTTAGATAATCGAATTCGTTTTTTAGCGTAGTTCGATTTTGCAAATTTTCTAAGAATTCTAATACTAATATTTGTCAAAATTTCCAGTTTCTAGGTATTGCAAGTATGTGGATGACGATCAAGTTGATGCTTCAAGAACCGAACACAAAATTTTTGGATGCTTTCGCCCTAATCTGATCTAGTTAAACTATGTAGTTTTGTAGACACTATTGAATGATCTATGTTTGAAACCAGTTATTTTACTATGTTAAATACTATGATGAAGTGTAACTTAGTTTACTAACTAACTTTTGTTAGTCATAAATTTTCTTCTTACAAATACCGCATTTCTTATGAAATTAAAAGACGGGTGTTACACTCTCGCCCATTTAAAAGCGTACCTACATATATCCCAACAATGCATGTACTTGAACTTGTACTTCTTGGTTTCTCTGTATGATACCATGGCATTCTTGATAAAGTTGGCCTCCGTTTCACCGCTCCTTGGCGATTCTTCTCCTTATGGAAACAACCGTTGAACGCGGTGACTTATGTATTTATGTCACCCCACTTTCACAAGAGGCTATCATTTTCACGATACACCTCCGCACTTTGCATTTGCGGTGACAGGATTTCTTTCTGGAATCCCAAAAATCTTTGCGGTGTCCTGAATTCCCTATTCCAAAAAAAAATTAGGCATTATAAAAAAATTATAATAAAATTGAAAACAATAATATTGTTATATAAAAAATACCTTGAATCAGATTTTGTGATTCGTCGATATAACATCTTGTCAAAGTGGTTTTTTCTTGAGACGTCCACTTTATTTGTGTTCGTTGAGCGGCCGCTAGTGCTTTCTTTTCATCAGTTTTTTCTTGTGACTTCTTTTTTTGGCCGGTTTGGGTGACGAACCACCATGGTCTTGCGGTTGTGTTTCAGGTACGGAATCGGGTTGGGAAAGGTTAAAAGGAATGGATGAATCGTCGTATGGAAAGTTCGTGAATACACAGTTTTCTAAATACGACGCAAATCCCGCTAGATCGGGACACGGTGAGTATACTAAACCTTGAGGATGGTCGCGGTTTGTTGGTTGACGGTTTTGTGGCGGGGTTGGTAGGGTCGCAGTTTCGGTTAAATGGATGTATTGTAGAGGATTAAGTGGGTTGAATTTATAAAAATATAGAGATAGAAGAAGTAGAGAAGTGGTAAAAAATTGTAAAAAATGGGTGAGTATTTATAGTGTTTAAAAAGGAAATATTTTTTTAATGAAGTAGCCGTTGGCAACGGCTAGCCTAAATGGTCAAGTCTCACCAGTCACTCCAAGCCAGCCACCTCACCCCCCCCCCCCCCCCGGCGCCCAACGTCAGGCTTCAAAGCCACGCCAGCGAGGTAAAGCCATGGCCAACGCTGGCCCGGTGTGGTTTAGGCGGCGTTTTGCCAGCGTTGCCTTGCATCCCCCGCCCCAACCAACGCCCCACACACTCTAGTCTAATAATCAAGAAAAACCCGATCACCCTGGTAAATCCAATGGTAAATAACCACCCACGTCCGTGAATACAGAAACCCTAAGGTAACCTACAGAATCACAACAAACAAATATAATACCAGTGGAAACATTTTCGAGAGCTTGTACAGCTCTGATACCATGTAGAAACTAATGGTATTAACAACTCACAAGATTAAACACACAAATATAGCGACAAAACGGTGTGAAAATCTTATTATTAACCCAAACCAAAAAACACCCAGCCAATACCCAAGATCTTACAGATCTGATGAACAATAATGTTCAGATCAACTGATTAATCAATCAGTTGATCACAATACAACACAACAAACGATACAGGAGAAAGAATACAACCAAATCTAAACAATCTCATAGGAGAGATTATCAACAACACAGAAACCCTAACTGATCGCCACAGATCAAGCTGGGATGATACAAAGATCAAGTGCAAAAGAGGAAACCAGAAAAATAATCTGGAAACCCTAGTTTCCAAATATATACCAGCATCTTTTGTATTTCCACTTTGCACCCTCCATCTTTCACTAATTGCACCGACTTCACAACAAGTTACACCAAAGACCTTCCAATATTACACAACAACCCTCTAAGTTATTTCCATGCTATATACCACACTTAACGAGAAAGACAAGTAACTTGTAACATAACAACATAACATAATTAACATATGAATGATAACTAAATCATTCTTTTAACATTAACACTCTTGTCGAAACTACTTCTTTGGTTCTAACCCACACGGATTAGAACCGGTGTTTCTTCACCGCTATTTGTAAAATGAGAATCTCTACAAACAATTTACAAAAACAGTGTGAAAAGAATCATTAGATGTGAAACGATCATGAAAAGTGAAATCGCGTGACATGCCCTTTCGTCATCACATCACACTATCCATGATCATGACATAATTGGTTTGTCTGAAAACATGACTAGACATAATTTATTTGAGGTTATGAAGATGGTGAAAAAGTGAGAACTCATCACACTAGTCAAGACTCTAGTGGTTAGATTGTTATATTGTGTACGCAATATCAAAAAAGGTACAATCACGAACAACTTTTGTCAAGGTTTAGATGATCAATTTGCTATAAGATTAACATGAAACACTTTATCATGATTGGTTTTTTTTCGTGATTCTGATTTGATTGCTATTTTCTAATAAAAACAAATAAAAAGATTGTCTATTCGGTAATATATTAACCACATTCACAAGTCACAATGAGAATATAATTATCTTTCTTAATAAGCTACTTTTGGGTAGACTTGAAAAATAATAATTTTCATTTTCAATTTGTTTTTATCTGATTGAGAAACTCGAGTGAACCTACAAATTGTTTTAAGGGGGGTAGTGATTCACGCGACTATCACATTAGTCCAGTGCTCGTCCTAAGACTCCAACAATATGTGGGTTGTCAATACTTCATCATTTGCCTATGAACGAAAAAACATCGAATGATGAAGGCAAACGAAAAAAATTACAAACACTGTTTTTGAGTATCCATAGTTGCTTCTTTGACAGAAGCGCGACTTTCAAGGGGCCGGGGGGGGGGGGGGGGGGAGACCCCGGACTTTTCGCTCAGTAAGATTAACATGAAACACTTTATCATGATTGGTTTTTTTCGTGATTCTGATTTGATTGCTATTTTCTAATAAAAACAAATAAAAAGATTGTCTATTCGGTAATATATTAACCACATTCACAAGTCACAATGAGAATATAATTATCTTTCTTAATAAGCTACTTTTGGGTAGACTTGAAAAATAATAATTTTCATTTTCAATTTGTTTTTATCTGATTGAGAAACTCGAGTGAACCTACAAATTGTTTTAAGGGGGGAAGTGATTCACGCGACTATCACATTAGTCCAGTGCTCGTCCTAAGACTCCAACAATATGTGGGTTGTCAATACTTCATCATTTGCCTATGAACGAAAAAACATCGAATGATGAAGGCAAACGAAAAAAATTACACTGTTTTTGAGTATCCATAGTTGCTTCTTTGACAGAAGCGCGACTTTCAAGGGGCCGGGGGGGGGGGGGAGACCCCGGACTTTTCGCTCAGTAAGATTAACATGAAACACTTTATCATGATTGGTTTTTTTCGTGATTCTGATTTGATTGCTATTTTCTAATAAAAACAAATAAAAAGATTGTCTATTCGGTAATATATTAACCACATTCACAAGTCACAATGAGAATATAATTATCTTTCTTAATAAGCTACTTTTGGGTAGACTTGAAAAATAATAATTTTCATTTTCAATTTGTTTTTATCTGATTGAGAAACTCGAGTGAACCTACAAATTGTTTTAAGGGGGGTAGTGATTCACGCGACTATCACATTAGTCCAGTGCTCGTCCTAAGACTCCAACAATATGTGGGTTGTCAATACTTCATCATTTGCCTATGAACGAAAAAACATCGAATGATGAAGGCAAACGAAAAAAATTACAAACACTGTTTTTGAGTATCCATAGTTGCTTCTTTGACAGAAGCGCGACTTTCAAGGGGCCGGGGGGGGGGGGGAGACCCCGGACTTTTCGCTCAGTAAGATTAACATGAAACACTTTATCATGATTGGTTTTTTTCGTGATTCTGATTTGATTGCTATTTTCTAATAAAAACAAATAAAAAGATTGTCTATTCGGTAATATATTAACCACATTCACAAGTCACAATGAGAATATAATTATCCTTCTTAATAAGCTACTTTTGGGTAGACTTGAAAAATAATAATTTTCATTTTCAATTTGTTTTTATCTGATTGAGAAACTCGAGTGAACCTACAAATTGTTTTAAGGGGGGAAGTGATTCACGCGACTATCACATTAGTCCAGTGCTTGTCCTAAGACTCCAACAATATGTGGGTTGTCAATACTTCATCATTTGCCTATGAACGAAAAAACATCGAATGATGAAGCCAAACGATAAAAATTACAAACACTGTTTTTGAGTATCCATAGTTGCTTCTTTGACAGAAGCGCGACTTTCAAGGGGGGGGGGACCCCCGGACCTTTCGCTCAGTAGTGTTACGTATGTACGTTTCGTATAGAACTTTTTAGGTATATACGTTTTCGACCCCCCCGGTTTTATAAATTTTTTTACTTATATAGAATTTTTAGGTACGGTGACTTCCGACCCCCGGTGGAAATTTTCAAGTTTCGCCACTAATCTTAGACACCATGTTGCGGGTGCTCTATGAACGAAAAAACATAGAATGATGAAGCCAAACGATAAAAAATACAATGTTTTTGAGTATCCATAGTTGCTCGTTGATCCTTTGACACCATGTTGCGGGTGCTCTAATTATAACTATCTAATAGTCGGGAAATGTATGAAATGAAACTTACCATCCAACTTATGTGGACATTCATACTATTTGTAAGAAATCATAAATTGTAGTATGATAATCATATTTTTCTACATTTCACCAAACAGAAAGATGATGGAGTTTCATCACAAATTCGGTGGATGTCCACAAATGGACTTGATTTCTAAAAATGATGATCCCTTGCACACTTTCACTGTTGTACTATTTTATCAATTCTCGGGTAAAAGGAGTTATAGCATGCATCACTATGATTATAAAGATATGATGCATTGCAAAATAATAATATTCTATTTTTATTATATAAATTACAACGGACTATAACTTATAAAAGGTGTTGCCCATACCTTCCATGATTATAAAGATATGATGCACAATAATAATATTCTATTTTTTATTATATAAATTACAACGGACTATAACTTATATAATGTTTTGCCCATGTCTTCCATGATTATAAAGATATGATGCACAATAATAATATTCTATTTTTTATTATATAAATTACAACGGACTATAACTTATAAAATGTTTTGCCCATACCTTCCATGTTGGCTTAAGCGTGTAACAAAACCGTATACGTTTAATTTTGTAATGTTTGGGTTGTGTGATGTGTTGATTTATATGAAATACAACTTATTAGAAATCTAGCCAGATGATTTATTGGTGTTTGGATTCGTTATAAAAACGCTTGGTCAAGTATCTTCATGTGTTCCTTTAACACTATTTTTAATGTAATTATTTTGACCCGTGTTTGGTGGCCCATTTTTAGCCCCATGGAAATCTTGTGTTTGTCACTACATACATTATGATAACAAACATCCCATGGAGCCAAATTTGTGAATTGCAACCTTAATGAGACAATGGAGATGATAAACTAGAGGTGTCAAATCGTGTTGGGTTGGCGGGTTGGATTTTTCAAACAAACATCACCACATTTTTACTCGTGTCAATACTTGTACACACTTAAAATCATGTAACTTGAACACAACCCTTTTAATACACTTATCTAAACATGGCAAACGTGCTTACAGGTTGGAGAAAGTAGTTAAGTTGTAAACATGTTTGTCGAGTTAGTGGGTTGTAAAAATTGGGATTAACGGGTTAGCGGGTCGACCTGTTTAACTAGACGGGTTAAACAGGTTAACACGAACACGACTCGTTTAATTAAACATGTCAAGTCGAACATGACCCATTAATCAAATGAATCAAATAAAATAACCCAAAATTTGTTTATCTTTATTTAGCTAACATAAACTGATTAAACATGTAAAGATAAAACAATCATACTATTAATTGGATGAGGCTACGATTGAGTTTGTTAGCAAGAGCCACCATGCCACCAGGCACCAGCTATCATGAGTTGGGTTACTTGGGTAGTTCGAAGCCCACAGGCCCACATTCTTCCTGTTCCACTTCAACACTATTGTTCGGCCTGTCTGCTCTTTGGCCCACAGTGAGAAGCCTAAATAAAGATTGCTTTTGTTAATTTTTGAAGCCCAAAATTCGTTTTCTAACGCGAGAGACTGTGGACCTACTTAATTGAGTTCAAAGGGTAATACATAGTAATGTTATGACCCCGAGATTTATGGACGTAATTTTTAAAAGACTTAGTTTTGTTATTCAAACAGTGTAGCGGCGCAACTTGTTGCTCGTTTACCAACTATCTCGATGTAAATTAAAATAACAAAGGCTTAACTTTGCCAGTTTCTATGTTTTAAAATATGATTAATTAAAATTTTATTTATGAGTAAAATACCAAAATGGTCACTAGGTTTCATTTTTGTTATTATTTCCATGCAAATCACGCTTTTGACAATTACCAAACCTCAGGAACGATTTTGGCAATTTTACCCATTTATTCTTTTATTTTTTTACTTTATTTTTTATCTTTAAATAAAAACATATAAATAAAACATTTATACGCATACACATTTATATATTTAAGAGTAAATTGCAATTTTACCCCCTGTGGTTAGGGGGCATTGGCAGGTCTACCCCCCTAAGGAAGTAATTGTAGTTTTACCCCCCACTGTTTGGGGTTATGTCGCACGTTTACCCCCCTGACCATTTCAACGTTAGATGTTACCGTTAACTGTTAATGGTCAAGGGGCAATTAGGTAATTTGGCTTTCCTGTTGACCTGCAACCTCATTTAATCAACCATTCACCACATTGAAACCCTGAAGTTAACCTAAGTCGAAATTGAAGACCTCCGCACAGGCGAAACCAGCCATTCTTCAACAGATACAGCAGATTTGAAGTCTGTTACGAGCATGGATGTTCGAATGTGGAAGATACGAGCTGAAGATCAGTATTTCGAACCGGGTGAAATGTACCGTAAGTGACATGCAAGTTCAAAGGGTCTGAATTTGGTAAGATGTTAACTTTTTTCGGTATTAATTTGTTGTTGATGTGTGTTTACAGGAGAAACCCAATCTCAATTTACCATTAAATTTCACCATGGAGGTAATTTTGTAGAAAACCCAAATAGGAAATACTTTGGTGGGAAGATGAGCTACATTGATCATGTAGATTTTAGAGTGTTGAATACTGATGTTTTAGAGGAGATTGTTAAGAAATAAGGATACAATGATGGTTTGTTTTTCTGCATTCATTACAAGGAACCGTATTGTTCGTTGGATTTTGGTCTTAGGACATTAAAATGTGATGTTGACTTAGAGCCTATCTTCGATCATGTGCGTCAAGGAGTCCACATCATAGACATGTATGTTGAACACCGGATGTCAACAATATTGGAAAATACAAGTGAAGGTCCTGTAGGGGCATGTAAAGCAATTGTTCCAGCATCATTTACAATAAGTAATCAGGATTATAGTATGAATGAAGATGAAGAAGAGAGTAAAGGAAGTGATGAAGAAGAGAGTAAAGGTAGTGATCCTGATTATTAAGGCTGGCAAATCGTGTCTTAACAGGTTTAACAGGTTTCTGACGGCGCGCACAACATAAGGTTCAAACATGATTGCGACTCGTTTAACTACTTTCTACCTCATGTTTATAAAACAGTTTTATGTTTTATGTACAAAGATGAATAAATGATAGATCCTAACATTGTAATTTTAATTATTTTAAAAATTAAAAAAGTCAAAGGGTGTATTTTTCAGTCAAACAGGTCTAATCGTGTCTTAACAGGTACCCAATTGCCAGCCCTGCTGATTATGATCCTGATTATGAGTATGTTGAAGAAGATAATTTGGTTTATGAAATAGAGGTGGATATGCAGAGGTTCAGGGCTAATGTTGATTTTACTAGGGAAGAGTTGGATGGTTCAGGTGATGAGGATCATGATGATGACAGAACTGATGAAGGTCATGTGCCTATTGACTTGGAGGATTTTGAAAGTGGATCGGATGACAATTCAACCCTTAGAGATAAGGTTGCTAGGAAGATAAGGAGGAGAAACAAGAGTGCTTCAAAAGGTCCAAATGATCTGCCATTCTACATTGGTCAGCTTATTGATGACAAGAAAAAGATGAATCGGATGGTGAAAGATTATGCTCTTAAGGCAAGGAGGGATGTTTTTATTCAAAAAAATGAATTGTTAAGGTATAGGGTAGTATGTTTTGGAAGCAATCCACCACTACTTGGTCATGTAAAAAATAAAGGAGAAGAGGGGCAAAGTAGCAAATGCACCAAAGTAGGGCAAAAATATAAGCACCTCAAAAGGCATACCAAGCCCACATGTCCTTGGGCAGTTCACATCTCAAGGAACACAGACAAGGACCAGTGGTGTGTGAAGACCATTCATAATCAACACAATTGTTTGACAACAAGGGCCGTTTCTTTGTACACAATGAGTTCGATTGCCAAAGAGATCCAACCTATGATTGAAAGCAATCCAGACATGCCAATTCAAGCAATCCAAAGTCAACTGCTTCGGAAGCATCAACTTGAAGTATCACTACATAAGGTATTCAGAGCTAAGAGGATAGCAACTACAAAGATCTATGGTGATTACCAAGAACAGTATGGTCTGCTAAGGTCATACTGTGATGAACTTCTAAAAGCCAACCCAGGTAGTACAATTAAAATTGATGTGGAGCCATGTGGGAACCCAGCTACTCCTACAAGGCAGTTTCGAAGGGTTTATTTTGGTTTTGCCTCTATGATGAGAGGATTTAAGATGATTGGGAGACCATTGCTGGGTGTGGATGGTTGTTTCATGAAAGGTCCATTTCCAGGACAGATCTTGAGTGTTGTTGGTATTGATGGGAACAATAGCATATATCCAGTTTGTTATGCCCTTGTTGAGGCAGAAACAACACAAACCTGGAAATGGTTTTTGCAACTCTTGAGAGATGACCTAGAGTGTACGGCAGACTCTTGTTTCACCTTCATCAGTGACAGACAAAAGGTAATATGTTCTTAATTGTTAATTAAAACCTTGCAAAATAGTGTCATTAATTTCATTTTGTATCACAAGGTCTGATTCCTGCTATGCTAGCCGTTTTCCCTAATGCTGAGCACAGATTTTGTTTGAGGCACATTCATGAGAATATGAAATCCAAGTGGCGTGGAGATGTTTACAAGAATTTGCTTTGGTCAGCCGGAAGGAAGACATCTATTCCATACTTTAACCAAGCTATGGAAGAAATTAAGACAACCGAACGAGCCATGTATGACTGGCTGAATGAGATCCCATTCACCGCTTGGTCAAGAGCATATTTTTCTGGAAGAGCTAAATGTGATATGTTGCTGAACAACATATGTGAGGTTTTTAACAGACAAATCGTAGGAGCAAGGGACAAGCCGATTATCACATGCCTAGAATTCATTCGGGAGTACATGACCAAGAGGATAGTGAATGTCAAGAAATTACAAGCAAAGTGTATGGGGCCACTGACTCCTCATGCCACTGAGGTCTTCGATGAGATCAAGAAACAGGCTGCTGAACGAGCAACATCTGTGTGTTCATCCTTACCAACATCTGTGTGTTCATCCTTACCAACATCTTTCTCATTCTCAACATCCTTACCTACAGAATTACAAGAAGGCTACCAACACAAACATATAAGAAGGCTACCAACACAAACATATAATAAGAACTTGAAAAAGACCATTGCATCAAAAAGTATAGAACTCAAAAGTATAATTACAAGCAGTCAAGATACACAACCAAATCCAATTTGTCAACATTATACTACTTAACCAAAAACAGTAGAACAATCAACACCCAAGTAATCACAAAGTACATCTTCAGTTTCAACACATCTCCATTCTTGTACCGACCCAACTGTTCTTTGCAGTTAGCCAAGTCAATGATTAAACCAGGCATTACCTCTCCACAAACCGGACATCCCTGTTCTTCACCTTTGTCAGCCCATCTTAGGAATCCACATCCTCCAACCTATTATCGGACATCATAAGCAACACTATCCAACAAAGTTAAGATTCAATAAGCATAAAACAGAAGAAACTTACACATCGAATATACCAACGACCAGGATTAGCTGTTGATGCTGATTGTTTCACCACTGTTTTCGCACCACATGGACATATGATGTCTGAATGTTGACTCTTGCCCTTGAATCGAAGCACAGACGACGAAGATGAAGGCATTTTCAAGGCAGTGATTAGAGGGCAGAGAATTGAGGGATTGAGGGCTTGAGGTCGATTGAAGAGCAATTGAAGAACAAGATCAATTAGGGCTTATTAATGGAGAAGATGAAGGGTAGTTTGGACATTTCAACCTAATTAACGGTAACATCCAACGTTGAAATGGTCAGGGGGTAAACGTGCGACATAACCCCAAACAGTGGGGGGTAAAACTGCAATTACTTCCTTAGGGGGGTAGACCTGCCAATGCCCCCTAACCACAGGGGGTAAAATTGCAATTTACTCTATATTTAAATACTTATTTTTTATTAATTTTCTTTTTTAACTTTAAACAAAAAATAATAAATTAACCATAATATATATACATATACACATACACATACATTTATAATTTTATATATATACGCACATTGGCGAAGCTTTATTGGGGCCACAGGAGTAGCCCGGCCCCATCGAAAATTCCTGAATTTTTTTATAGTGTAAAATATTGGATTCTTTAAGAGTTTGCCTCCACTGATTTGGATTTTGATATTCCGACCCTCACTGAGTTTTCGTTCACCCTCTGCCATCGTATACACATATCATACACACTCTTTCGCTTCTATCTTCTCCACCTCCGTCAACACCACCACCACCATTGTCGTCGCCACAACCACCCCCTATATCTCGGCACTCCTACCTCATCTCCCCTCGTTGACCCGCCATACCAAAGATCAGTACAACTCCTCTCTCCCATCGTACCAAACATTATTAGTTTATTATTTAACACTAAAAAAGAAAATTAAAAAAAGTTTTTCTAATCGATATTCTTATATAATTTTTGTTGAAAACAGGATTATATCAACAAAAGAGGGTTTTTTTTTTGTATTGTAAGCTCTAACGAGTACAAGTACCATGATGAAATGAACCGATGCCGACCATACAACTTCAATATTGGTATTGGGGATTATCAAAACATGTATCAGTATTCCTTTTTATGAAAATATAAAACACAACTTTTATTAGGTTACATAAGACTACTTTTGTTTAATGAAACCAATGTAAATAAACTTTGTATGGTAATTTATATTGAGTACCGATAGCGTAACAAACCAAACAGGAAACCAACTAAACAACATCGATACATATACCAGTATTGTCTTTTGAACATATCACGACTTTACTTTTTTTGTGTTACATGAGACAACTTTCACATGATTAAACCATCGTAAATATTTATATACTATTATTTTGCAACATGTTAGTGCAACGTTGTGTTGTAAGTTTGGCTTTAGTTATGGTTTATGCTATTTTTAAGTTGTACCATTTCTTTGGTTATTTGTACATTATTTATAAATTTATATACTATTAATTTGGAACATTTGTATGTATGTTTGGTTGTAAATTGTGCTTAAGTGGTTGTACCTTTATCAAATAATGGTTTCATTACCTTACCAAATTCAATCTGTTTTGTATGCATGTATGGTTGTAAATTGTGCTTACGTGGTTGTATCCTAATCAAATAATCGTTTCATTATCTTACTATATTCAATCAGTTTGATCCATTCAAAGTTGTGTTGTTTTATTTGTAAATTATTATTATTTATAATCATCTAATTAATTTAGCCAAAATTTTGTATAAATATAATTTGCAACATATTGATGCAATGGTTGTTGTAATGTACGCATTATGGTTTGTATAGTGGTAATGATATATATTATATATAGATTACGATGAACCTGTAAAACAGGAAAAAATAGACGCGAGTTCATCGTAACGCGCGAGTCCTAGATCAACTTAGTTATTTTATTCTATGTTTTACGTTTCGGTTTAATTTCTTCGCATTAACACGCCGCAACTTCAGTGTCGGTGGTCGCTGGCAATAGTGTGGCATTAGTGCTCGCCCCCGCCGCAACGCGGGGGCTACTTAATACTAGTTTTCTATCATTTTGTAATGTGCATAACCTTTTACAGAATCGATACCACTCAAGCAACATGAGCACATGTTATTATTTTATGTTTTTTGGTTTTGACACATCTAGGTATCGAAGTTTTTTCAAAAAGCAGTAAGTACTACAATGTAACTTTGTAACTTCCAATTTCATGTTTTAACTTTTTTCTATTAGGCTGAGACTATTTTAAACATTATTTTATGTTTTATACGCGTACCAAAGTCTCGCCAAATTGTGCGATGCAATCCCACTAGTTTTGACATAAATGTGAGAGCACTAATTTAAATTTACCACATTAAAATACCAAAGTAGCAAATTACAAACAAGTGGCAGGTAAACGGGCAACAAGTTGCGCCGCAACCCCCTTTTGAATTGCAAAACTAATCCTACTAAAGACGAAACGACCCTTAAAGGTTGAGAGATTACTATTCACAACCTGTTGGACCCTGTTTAGAAATTCCACAGCCTCTGGGGCTAGGGAACCAAATGTATCAAAAGGGAATGTGATAAACACATGTTGATTCTCTAAACAAGCCTTCTCGTGTTTAGCGACTTTGCTTGATTCCGCTTTCAACACATCTTGGCCAGCAGCAAACCCATTATCCGTGAGCCCAACAAGAGGGGACACTCCTGTAAGGTCCACACAAGCGTGTTTTCCCTTGGCCCACCCAAACACAAGAATATCAGCTGGTCGAAGAGTAGACCTCCCATCGAGCGGATCCGTCAGAAAGTTCACCGGGGCCTCCTTTTTTGGCGAAATCCCCGCCCGCTTTAAAACATCAAACAAAATATCCCTTACCAAATCATGTCTGTATTTAAAACCAGGCAACTCCTTACAATGAACCGCATGCTCGCCAAAAGTATCTAAACAAACCTTGCGGCAAACTGGGCAAGGCTCATCAACCGGAAATAGAGGGATCATTAGCTGGTACTTAAGAATTGCCCGGTATTCCACTGCCGACATGTGTTGGCCTAGTCCTTCAATGGGGATGACTGTCAGGAAATCCTGAGCATGAGGAGCCCGGAGACAATCGAACACGGCTTTCTGACGAGGGGATAGACTAAACTTCTCTCCCAAACTTTGGACAGTTCTACTAAATAGGGCACTCGCCAAAGCATTCTGGGCTTTAGGAGGGGCGGTGTCCTTATTAGAGAAACCGCCAAGATCAAAATCCGGAAGGGACAAGGCACGTCCGGTGGGACTTTAATCACCCATCTAAATTACACTGAGTTACCTCACCTTTAATCAAATTATGGATAATTAATTAGTAGATACACTTTATCTCCCTTACAAAACTAACTACCCCCACATTTTTTAGATGACCATAACTTTTACTTACGTTAATTTTTTTCAATAAAAAAATTACAGTGTAAAAACGAGTATTTTATTCTATTTAATTTGAGTATAGTATAGCTATAATTTTTAATTAAAAAATTTGGTATGTTATGTTATTAACAATGTCTGGTGAACAATAACTGAATCGTTAATCGAAATGAAATCGAAACAGACAAAATCGAATCAAAATCAACCCAAAACTAAATTAACTGAAAATCGATTAACCAAAACCCGAATTAATAAAAAAATAGTTATCAATTTTTTTGCACCCTCATCAAGATTAATCGAACCATTCATATTTTCATATATATATATATATATATATATATATAGCTTTTATGCATCCAGTTTATGTATTTCATATTTTATACCTCCATTTTATGTATTTCTAATCAAAAGTTTTAGCCCATGTTTGGTTTTAATTATTAAACGTAGTGAACTAAAAATCGCCAATCTAACCGAATAAACTGAACTTATTAACTGAAAACCAATTGTTTAATAAAATAGACTAACTGATAACTAAACTACGGCTTCGGCTTCAGCTGAGGATAATAACCAAACGAACCATGCAAACCACAATAAAATGGACTAACCGATGACTTCATTTACGATGATGCTACAATAAATATTATACGATTAAGAAAACTAACAAAAATGAGTACAACAATACAAAGGATCATCCTTGTCGCATTGTGCTAGGGATGAGATCGGTACGATACCGGTACCGTACCGGTACCGATACCGTAAATACCGTTACCGAAATTGAGGAAATGTGGATACCGATTACCGTACCGTATTTATAGATTCGGTACCGGTACGGTACCAGTATCGGTACCGGTATTTCGGTACTTTACCACATTGGTACCGCTTTGGTGTCATCCATTGTTTTACCTAAAAAAAACTCATGTGCCACCCAATTATCCATTATTAACTGAATTAGAGTAGTATATAGAGGAATAAAAACAAAAGGTAAACATATTAAGTAGTCAAAAAAATCAAAAGGTAAATATCCATGGGTTCGACTTTTAACATCCACATTCTAATATGTCTAAAAAATCATCATAATTGATTAAAAATAACCAAACAAAAGAAATTTGATATTAGTTTTTGTAAAACAGCGTTCAAGAAAATATAACTTTACAGTGAGATCTAAGATAATAGCAAAATACATAAAGATATTATTAAATTCGGTATTAATACCGGTATTTACCGAAAAATACCGGTACCGATACCGTTTTTTACCGATACCGAATTTCAAAAAACCTATTACCTATACCGGCACCGTTTATGACTGATACGGTACGGCATCGGTACGGTACCGGTATTTCGGTAAAAAATCTCATCCCTACATTGTGCGTACACCTTGCAAGTATTATAAGATGATTAAGAACTTTCTCTAAACTAATAAACAACAAGCATATTCTATTTCTTTTGTATATCCGTAAAATTAGTCATTATTTAAGGCTCACACTATTCTCACACCACTAAAATCTTATTTTCACAACCCAACATGTATACGGCTCGTGTAGAGTTATGCAGGCTGTAGAACTAATTGTATAACATTATACGACCCGTATAGAATATTATATGACCCACATAATGTTATACGACCCAAACCTTATATAATGTTATACGACTCGTATAGAATGTTATTCAACCTAATATTTTCTCCATCTATACGAGATAAACCTTATATAATGCTTACTAGAAAATTGTTAGGCTCCGTTCCAGGGAATTATGTTCCAATTGTAGCTTTAATTGAACAATTCGCAGATTTGAAGGCCATGACGTTTCAGGAAGCAATCGGTAGATTGAAGACGTTTGAAGACAGGATTAAGGGTATCGAGTCTTTAGTAGAAAATCAAAATAATCTAGTGTTCGCTAATGGTGAATCGTCCTCGAATCATAAACCCTATAGCAGTACGCGAGGGCGTGGGCGAGGCAGTTCAAGTTACCGAGGCAGACGTCAAGACCGGGATGATGAGGACTAAGATGGAAGTCAAAGCCGAGATGGTTAAGATCATGGGTTAAAGCAGACGGGTCAAAGAAGAACCAATGATCGCCAAAGGGGAAGGAAAGATAGATCACGGGTTCGGTGTTATCGTTGTGATAAATTTGGTCACTTTACGTCTGGGTGTCCAGATCGTATGAAGAAACAAGATGAAGCTAACTTAGCTAAAACCGATGATTTTGATCCATCATTGTTTATGATGAGATGTGATCAAGAGACGATTTTTCTAAATGAAGAATGGGTGATTCCAAAGGGTTCCGAGACTGATCCAATAGAGAAAGATACTTGGTATCTTGACAACGTAGCATCGAATCACATGACGGTTAATCGAGGAAAGGGACCGGTATTACTTGAAGGGAAAACGGGGGAGAAGCGCTTGTTAACCGATGTTTACTACATACCGAGTTTGCAAAGCAATACCATAAGTCTTGGTCAAGCAACGGAAGGTGGATGCAGCATTCACATGAAACGTGATTTGCTAACCATTCATGATGATACAGGTAAGCTTATGATAAAGGTGACAAGGACCGAGAACCGTTTATACAAGATCAACCTCAAGATAACAAGTTCCAGTACATAAGTTAACATGATTTGAATGAAGAATTTTACGGGTGGAGATCTACAAAGAGTTGAACTGAAAGGTGATATTCCAAGTACGAGTCAGAATCTTCTCAAAGATCGAAGTTTAATAAAGAAACCTAAAATTCAAAGTCCAAAGGAAAATGTTCAAGAATTAAAAGAAAGGGTTAAGCAAGGGATTCAAACCCAAGGAAGTGCATTTAATGATCCAAGAAAGCTAGTTTTTGCTCAAGGTCGCAACCGAGTTAATGGTGATGTGAGTCCTTATGACCAAAGGACGAGTCGTGGAGAAAGGACTAGTCGAGTACAAGGTCGCAAGAATGTTTGAGCTAGGAAAGAGCCAAAAAACACAGTTAAAGATCGAGAGAACTTCCAAGAGAATCAAGTTGAAGACATGCTTGGAGTTAAAGACTGTGACAACCCTCATAATTACAGATATCCATACGATTAATAAATATTAAATTGTGCTTAATGACTGTGCTTAATTACAACTGATGACGTAACTGCTTTATGATTTATGCATTTTTCAGCAAAAGTCTGCTTTTTAACATACTAGTCTTGTGCAGAAAATTGACTAAATGGTCCTGAATGCTTTCTTAAGTGTTGGGAATTAATAGTGTCACAAAAAGTTACATAAAAGACACTATACGAAACAACTTAGCACTTTAACGAACCGGTATCTAATCGAACAACCGGACATTACCCGGGACACCAAAATTTTGCCAGAAACATTGTTTTATTATTTTTGGACTAGTTATGGTCCCCGAATACCCCAACACATTATATAAAGTGTCATACAAATAATACACTAGATATTACACTCAACACCCTAACCATTTACCTACTTACCCATCAACTTACAATTAACCCCCACAAGTGGGGGACCCCACTCATAGATTTTGTTTCATATTTTATTTAGATTGTTGCTTGAGTATATTGCCAAGATATTGTAAGAAATCTTATAAGTATGGTGCATATCTTCATAAGATCATACCATATCATTCCTCTCACTTCAACACTCAAGTTCACCCCACTCCCTCATACTCTCTCTCTCCCTCTCGGCTCACCTTAGAACCGCCACCACCACCACCTTGCAACCTTCCTCCACCCATTTTCAAGCTCATCTCAAGTACTAGAAGGTGATTAAAGGAGCTTGAAGCTTGTGGATTATCAAGGAGCTTTCATCACTTGCATTCATTCATCATTTTCATCATCTTTTTCCCTTGTGTTCTTCCCTAGCTTAAAGCTAGTTGTAAGCTTCTTGTTAACTCTTGGTTACTTCCTATTTTTAGTAGTTAAATGATGTATTATGATGAAATAACTAGAATACTAAAAGACTTGAATCTTGAATCTTGAATCATGAGATGAAATATGATGATACATGATGAAATATTGTTAAGATGATGTTGTTAGAAGGTGTTGTGATCATATGTGCGTGTTTTAGTAACGTTTAAGCGATTAACAGCATGCTGAGTAACATTTACAGCCAACTTCAGTTGGCTGTAAACAGACCGTTATAAATCGAAAAATTGATTTTCTGAAGTCTAAATTATGTTTTTTTCCGAAAAACGAATCAAATGGCACTAGAATCATATTTTTTCGAGGCTGTTTACTATTTTTAAAGGTCCGTTTTGTACAGCAGCAAAAGCTGCGTTTTTACTGCAGAAAATTTGTGTAATCTTTTTCGTCATAACTTGAAATCTGTGTAGAATTAGGTCATGAAATTTGTACTGTAGATGGCCACTGATGTCATTGTAATTCTCCCACTGGAATTTCGTCAATTGGACTTACGATGAATTTTTCCGTGGACTGCAGTCAGAAAGTGACGAATTTGATTGCAGCCCGGTAAATGATTTTTATAAAATAATGGGTAAAGAATTGGATCCCGAGATTTTTACAAGTAATATTTGGATTGTTTAAAACATTCTGTAAAAGTTTGGGAATTTTTGGAATAAGTTAACTATTTTATTAAATTACTAAAAAACAGCCCAGTTTTAGATGTTAAAGCTGAAACGATGTATGTGGTGATTCGCGTGTCTAAATGTCGGTTGTGTTGTCCGATAATGACCCAACTTGTTGTATGCAGTGTTGTAAAAGTCGCTAGGCGGTCTCTAGTCGGCCGACTGGGGAGTTGGGAGTAATCGGAGTACTCGGGGAGTACGCGGACATGGTAACTATAAAGAAAATTAATTGTTATATATTATACATATGTTAAAATAAGCATAATTCATGTCAACTGAGTATAATTTAAAATGAAACATGTTTAAAGTTCAAATATTCTGAATACAAGTCCGAGTACAAGGCCGAGTAGGCCGATTTTGACCGATTTTGACTAATTAAAAGTCAACAAACCACGTTGATCGCCTAGACCGACTAGGCCGACTCTTTCCGACTACGTTCGACTAGGCGCCGACTAGGCCGACTAGGCGCTGAGTTTGACCGAGTTTGACCGAGGCCGACTAATTGAGTCCGCCTAGGAGTGTTCCGAGGACCGAGTACTCGCCGAGTACTCGGCCTTGGAATCCGACTTTTACAACACTGGTTGTCTGTCAATAAAAGTGTTATGTGAGATCTCGTATGCTTGCTCTTGAGTAGTTATAGGAGGGATGTATGTATGGGCATGATCAGTTAAAGTGAGTGCATATTATGTGATAGATACGTGTAGGAACTTTGTACTTTAATTGAAATTTCTAATAAACTAAATGGTAATCATATTAGGATGTGATTGACCAACCTCGACCGTTAGCTATTTTAAAGAGTTCAACCGAGCAAACCGAGGTGAGTTCACACTCTTTCTAAGGCATGGCATTCCCGGTGGTTGGGAATGGGTTAAAGAACTAAGACGGAACCGGCATATCCTCCTTGGGTAGGATATGTACCGCCATCCTCCATGGGTAGGATGCCAATATTAATCCTGCGTATTCTCCTTGGGTAGAATACGTATGTTCCTCCTCATTGGGTAGGACAACAACCTTAAACTTACTAGACAAAACTCTATCATTAAGTCCCTCATTTTTATATCGACTTAATCGTCGGGCCAATGGCGAGCGGGTCATTAGTTAATAGCGCTATTAGGGTTGATAAGCCTCACACCGTGCCGGTAGAACGGGCGTGTACTAATGGATCTGGGCACTCAGTCAATGATGATAGACATTGACTTAGGGCACAACTTACTTTCGTCAGTTGTCGATATGGTAACGGTCTAGTGGTTCACATGGGGAAGCCCCCACTGATTATGGATATGGTTTGGGAAACAAAGATACTGGTTAACTCGTGGTTTACGAAACAACTTATGGTTTTCGAAACAAACTTTTAAAACTAAACAACCAACTGTGAACTCGCTCAACTTTGTTGTTGACTCCTTGTTACATGCCTTGCAGGTCGTTAGGTATTTATGGAGCTCGCACGAGGAGACGTGATCGTTGTGGGACATGGACAGTAGTGTGCCATGCTAAACATTTAAACTTTATGAACTTATTGAACTTATGTTTTGGTTTTACGTTTTATGCTTCCGCTGTTTAATTTTGAACTTGGTTAACTAGTTTTTGAACACCAATTATATTGCGTGGTTGGATTTTATCTATTTTAAATACATTGTTCAATATGATTGGTGGCTTGATCCTGGTCAGTCACGCCTCCATGCGGTGATACTCCGCTTGTAGATTTTGGGGGTGTGACAGATTGGTATCAGAGCCATTGGTTATAGTGAACTTGGTTTTAAAAAGGGAAAAGCTTTTTGACAAAACCAGACTATAACCTGTACAGTGCTCAACGATCCACAACGACGCCTTGCTCCACGTGCAAGACTCGACACAATAGGTGGTATGATTTATGTTTGTATTGTCTGTTTGATAGTTCACATAGTGCATTAGTTAACATGATAACTGCTATTTGAACCATGTGTGCTTACTCTCTTCTGTCATCCCACGCTTACGCACTTTCGCGACACTTTTCTCACTTATGTTGCTTCGTTGTGAAGATCATGAGTGGACGTTTGAACTTGACTCAAGCCCAGCTGACGACTCTAATCAACGAACGAGTGGCTGAGGCACTCGCAGCTGTCCCTTCAGGAGGTCAACATGCTCAGCCTCCCATATGTACGTTCAAAACATTCATGGATTGCCGACCTAGTACTTTCAGCGGCACAGAAGGAGCGGTAGGTCTTCTTCACTAGTTCGAGAAGATTGAGTCTGTTTTTGAGATGTGTGAATTCCCTGAAGCTCGTAGGGTGAAATTTGCTACTGGAACACTCGAAAGTGCTGCGTTAACCTGGTGAAAAGCACAGGTTCAACTGCTAGGGCTGGCGGTTGCTAATGCTACCCCATGGAACGACTTCAAAGATTTGATCAAAGAAGAGTACTGTAGTCGTGACGACATCCACAAGCTAGAGGTGGAATTTTTCAATTTGAAGATGACGGGGTCTGAAATCGAGGCATACACAAAGAGATCGAACGAATTAGCTATCTTGTGTCCTACTATGGTGGATCCTCCTATCAAGCGTATCGAGCTGTACCTTAAGGGTTTAGTGCCAGAAATTCAGAGCCACGTGACCTCAGCTAATCTTGGCACCATTCAGCAAATCATCCGGTTGGCTCATCGTCTCACTGATCAGGCAGTTGAGCAGAACAAGCTGCCCAAGCGTATTAGCGCTACTACTACTTCTGATGCTCCCAGTGATAACAAGCGCAAGTGGGATGGAAATTCGGGCAAGGGTTCTACTTCAGTTCAGTCCCAGTCCCAGCAGCGAAAGACAGATGAGTACAGGAGCCCCAGTCAGCAGTCTTCTGGGAATCAAGGTCAGAGTGGATACAGGGGAAATCACCCTAAGTGCAATCGATGTAATTTGCACCACAGCGGGCCGTGCAACAAGGGTCATTGTCAGAGATGTAACAAGCTGGGTCATGAAGCTAAGGATTGCAGGAACTCACGTCCTGCGAATCAGAATCGTCAACAGCAGCCACAAGCTCCACAGAATCAGCAGTAGCAACAGCAGGGTAACAGGGGATGCTATCAGTGTGGTGCTGAAGTTCACTTCAAGAGAAACTGTCCCCAGTTGAACAAGAAACAGAACAACAACAACAATCAGGGGAACGGAAACAATAATGGGGGAAACAATGATGGCAATGGTGCCAGGGGACGTGTGTTCGTGATTGGGCAGGGTGATGCAAGGAACGATCCCAACGTTGTGATGGGTAAGTTTCTTCTGGATGACTTCTTTGTTACTGTTTTATTCGATTCGGGTGCCGATACTAGTTATGTGTCCTTAAAAGTTAGTCAAATGCTTAAGCGCACCCCACACTTTTGAACACCAAACACATGGTGGAGCTAGCAAACGATAAAAGTTTAGAGGCCACACACATAGTTAAGGGTTGTAATCTTGTTCTTGCTGATAAGACCTTTTCTATCGACCTCATTCCTATCGTTCTGGGTAGTTTCGACGTTGTTATTGGGATGGACTGGTTATCTCATCAGCAAGCGAAAATTCTTTGCAACGAGAAGATTATCCGCATCCCTCGTTCTGGTGAAGAACCCCTCATGATTCGTGGTGACAAGAGTGGTGCAGTTGTAGGCATCATCTCCTTCCTTAAGGCCCATAAGTGTTTGCGAAAGGGCCACACAGCTATTTTAGCTCTCGCTACTGACGCATCAACGAAAGAGAAGAGAATTGAAGACATTCCTATTGTACGCTATTTTCCTGAGGTATTCCCCGAGGAATTACCCGGTCTTCCGCCTCAACGTCAAGTCGAGTTTCAAATCGAGCTAACTCCTGGAGCAGCACCCATAGCTCGTGCGCCTTATCGCTTAGCCCCATCGGAACTAGAGGAATTGTCCACTCAATTGCAAGACCTCTTGGACAAGGGTTTTATTCATCCTAGCTCTTTGCCCTGGGGAGCTCCAATCTTGTTTGTGAAGAAGAAAGATGGTACTTTCAGAATGGGTATTGACTATCGCGAACTCAACAAGGTAACTGTGAAGAATCGTTATCCCCTCCCACGTATAGACGACTTGTTCGACCAGTTGCAAGGGTCGAGCTATTACTCTAAGATTGATTTGAGATCGGGATACCATCAGCTGAGAGTCCGAGAGGAGGACGTCTCCAAAACAGCTTTCAGAACTCGTTACGGCCATTACAAGTTTCTGGTCATGCCTTTCGGGTTGACAAACGCACCTGCGGTCTTCATGGATCTCATGAACCGAGTGTGCAAACCATATCTGGATAAGTTTGTTATTGTTTTCATCGACGACATCCTGATCTATTCGAAGAGTCAGGAGGAACACGAGCAGCATCTACGACTTATTCTGGAACTTCTTCGAGCAGAGCAGCTTTACGCCAAGTTTTCGAAATGCTACTTTGGGCTTCGTGAAGTACATTTCCTAGGCCACGTGGTAAATGAGGATGGGATTCATGTTGATCCATCCAAGGTAGACTCGATCAAGAACTGGCCTGCACCCCGTACACCAATAGAAACCCGCCAATTCTTGGGTTTGGCGGGCTACTACAGAAGGTTCATCAAGGATTTCTCCAAGATTGCGCAACCTCTCACCTCACTAACTCAGACGGGTGTCACCTATCGATGGGGTGATGCACAGGAATCTGCATTTCAGCACTTAAAGGATAGACTTTGTAGCGCACCAATCCTCTCATTGCCTGAAGGCACAGACGACTTTGTGGTTTATTGCGACGCTTCCATCAAAGGACTTGGTTGCGTGTTGATGCAATGTGACAAGGTCATTGCTTACGCATCTCGCCAACTTAAAGTTCACGAAAGGAACTACACTACGCACGACTTGGAGTTGGGAGCAGTGGTTTTTGCTCTTAAGATATGGAGACATTACCTATACGGTACCAAGTGCACCATTTACACCGATCACAGGAGTCTCGAGCATATCTTCAAGCAAAAGGAGTTAAACATGCGACAACGTCGATGGGTCGAGCTCTTGAATGATTACGAATGCGCGATCAAGTACCATCCGGGCAAAGCCAATGTTGTGGCCGACGCTCTCAGTCGAAAGGATACTACACCTAAGCGCGTGCGAGCGCTACAACTTACCATCCAATCTAGTCTTCCCGCTCAGATACGAGATGCTCAGGTTGAAGCATTGAAAGCAGAAAAATCAGGGCTGAGTCCCTGCGAGGGTCAAGGAAACGGTTAGAACAAAAGGAAGACGACGCTTACTACGTAACAGGGCGTATCTGGGTCCCACTTTATGGTAATCTACGTGAGCTTGTGATGGATGAGGCACACAAGTCTCGTTATTCGGTACATCCTGGTTCGGATAAGAAGTACCACGATCACAAGACTACGTATTGGTGGCCTAGTATGAAAGCCAACATAGCAACCTACGTCAGTAAATGCTTGACTTGTGCTAGGGTCAAGGTCGAATACCAGAAACCATCAGGCCTACTTCAATAACCAGAGATACCTAAATGGAAATGGGAGCAAATTTCCATGGATTTCGTTACTGGCCTGCCTAGATCTCAATGCGAAAATGATACCATTTGGGTGATCGTGGATCGACTGACCAAGTCTGCACATTTTCTGGCTATCAAGGAAACGGATAAGTTTTCTACTCTAGCAGACGTCTACCTAAAGGAAGTAATATCAAGGCATGGAGTGCCAACCTCCATGATTTCTGATCGTGACTCACGTTTTACATCTGAATTGTGGCAAGCTATGCACAAGTCCTTTGGCTCTCGATTAGACATGAGCATGGCATATCATCCACAGACGGATGGGCAATCTGAACACACCATCCAAACCCTTGAAGACATGCTTAGGGCATGTGTAATCAACTTTGGTAATGGCTGGGAAAAACACCTCCCGTTAGTGGAGTTTTCGTATAACAACAGTTACCACACCAGTATCCAGGCCGCTCCGTTCGAGGCATTGTACGGACGGAAGTGCCGATCACCTCTTTGTTGGGCAGAGGTTGGCGACAGTCAAATCACTGGCCCAGAACTTGTAGTAGATACAACCGAGAAGATTGCTCAGATACGACAACGAATGGCGGCAGCTCGTGACCGTCAGAAAAGCTATGCTGATAAGCGAAGGAAACCACTCGAGTTCCAGGTTGGGGATCGAGTGCTACTTAAAGTCTCACCTTGGAAAGGTGTAGTTCGTTTTGGCAAACGAGGCAAACTCAACCCGCGGTATGTTGGACCCTTCGAAATCATTGAGAAAATTGGCAAGGTGGCCTACAAGCTGAATCTACCGGCAGAACTCAGCGGAGTTCACAATGTTTTCCATGTGTCGAATCTGAAGAAGTGTCTGTCAGATGAGACCCTCATAGTTCCTCTCAAGGAGCTCACTATCGAAGATCAGCTGCGATTCGTCGAGGAACTAGTAGAGATTACTGATCGAGATGTTAAGGTTCTCAAGCGTACCAGAATACCTCTTGTTCGAGTTCGTTGGAACTCCCGTCGTGGCTAGAGTATACCTGGGAACGAGAAGACCAAATGAAACTCAAGTATCCCCAGTTGTTTAGAAAAAGTGCAACCACTACTGAGGTTGAAGCTACTGCAGAATTTCGGGACGAAATTCCAAACCAATGGGGGGATGATGTGACACCCCAGGAAAATCAGGAAACCACGCAACTTAACTAGCTTCCTCAGTAACCACGTGCTAAATTTCGGGACGAAATTTTCTTAACAGGGGGAGAATGTGACAACCCTCATAATTACAGATATTCGTACGATTAATAAATATTAAATTGTGCTTAATGACTGTGCTTAATTACAACCGATGACGTAACTGCTTTATGATTTCTGCATTTTTCAGCAAAAGTCAGCTTTTTAACATACTAGTCTTGTGCATAAAATTGACTAAATGGTCCTGAATGCTTTCTTAAGTGTTGGGAATTAATAGTGTCACAAAAAGTTACATAAAAGACACTATACGGAACAACTTAGCACTTTAACGAACCGGTATCTAACCGAACAACCGGACATTACCCGGGACACCAAAATTTTGCCAGAAACATTGTTTTATTTTACTTGGACTAGTTATGGTCCCCGAATACCCCAACACATTATATAAAGTGTCATACAAATAATACACTAGATATTACACTCAACACCCTAACCATTTACCTACTTACCCATCAACTTACAATTAACCCCCCCCCCCATATCAAAACTTACGGCCCAAGTGGGGGACCCCACTCATAGATTTTGTTTCATATTTTATTTAGATTGTTGCTTGAGTATATTGCCAAGATATTGTAAGAAATCTTATAAGTATGGTGCATATCTTCATAAGATCATACCATATCATTCCTCTCACTTCAACACTCAAGTTCACCCCACTCCCTCATACTCTCTCTCTCCCTCTCGGCTCACCTTAGAACCGCCACCACCACCACCTTGCAACCTTCCTCCACCCATTTTCAAGCTCATCTCAAGTACTAGAAGGTGATTAAAGGAGCTTGAAGCTTGTGGATCATCAAGGAGCTTTCATCACTTGCATTCATTCATCATTTTCATCATCTTTTTCCATTGTGTTCTTCCCTAGCTTAAAGCTAGTTGTAAGCTTCTTGTTAACTCTTGGTTACTTCCTATTTTTAGTAGTTAAAGGATGTATTATGATGAAATAACTAGAACACTAAAAGACTTGAATCTTTAATCTTTAATCTTGAATCTTGAATCATGAGATGAAATATGATGATACATAATGAAATATTGTTAAAGTTTGGGAGTTTTTGGAATAAGTTAACTATTTTATTAAATTACTCGAAAACAGCCCAGTTTTAGATGTTAAAGCTGAAACGATGTATGTGGTGATTCGCGTGTCTAAATGTCGGTTGTGTTGTCCGATAATGACCCAACTTGTTGTATGTCAATAAAAGTGTTATGTGAGATCTCGTATGCTTGCTCTAGAGTTTATAGGAGGGAGGTATGTATGGGCATGATCAGTTAAAGTGAGTGCATATTATGTGATAGATACGTGTAGGAACTTTGTACTTTAATTGAAATTACTAATAAACTAAATGGTAATCATATTAGAACGTGATTGATCAACCTCGACCGTTAGCTATTTTAAAGAGTTCAACCGAGCAAACCGAGGTGAGTTCACACTCTTTCTAAGGCATGGGATTCCCGGTGGTTGGGAATGGGTTAAAGAACTAAAACAGAACCTGCATATCCTCCTTGGGTAGGATATGTACCGCCATCCTCCATGGGTAGGATGCCAATATTAATCCTGCGTATTCTCCTTGGGTAGAATACGTACGTTCGTCCTCCTTAGGTAGGACAACAACCTTAAACTTACTAGACAAAACTCTATCATTAAGTCCCTCATTTTTATATCGACTTAATCGCCGGACCAATGGCGAGCGGGTCATTAGTTAATAGCGCTATTAGGGTTGACAAGCCTCACACCGTGCCGGTAGGACGGGCGTGTACTAATGGATCTGGGCACTCAGTCAATGATGATAGACATTGACTTAGGGCACAACTTACTTTCGTCAGTTGTCGATATGGTAACGGTCTATTGGTTCACATGGGGAAGCCCCCACTGATTATGGATATGGTTTGGGAAACAGAGATACTTGTTAACTCGTGGTTTACGAAACAACTTATGGTTTTCGAAACAAACTTTTAAAACTAAACAACCAACTGTGAACTCGCTCAACTTTGTTGTTGACTCCTTGTTACATGCCTTGCAGGTCGTTAGGTATTTATGGAGCTCGCACGAGGAGTCGTGATCGTTGTGGGGCATGGACAGTAGTGTGCCATGCTAAACATTTAAACTTTATGAACTTATGTTTTGGTTTTACGTTTTATCCTTCCGCTGTTTAATTTTGAACTTGGTTAACTAGTTTTTGAACACCAATTATATTGCGTGGTTGGATTTTATCTATTTTAAATACATTGTTCAATATGATTGGTGGCTTGATCCTGGTCAGTCACGCCTCCATGCGGTGATACTCCGCTTGTGGATTTTGAGGGTGTGACAAAGACCCACCTATTTTGAGTCCAAAATTACGATGTGATTGTTGGTAATTTACAGACTTCAAGTCACAAGTCGTTAGTGAACTTGAGGGACCAAATTTAACAAATAGGTTAAATTGGTTAAGTTACCTAATTACATTATAATTAATATGGTAATGTCTTGGCCACCAAGTTAGGGCTAGCCTATATAAACCAAGCTAGGGTTAGACATTATTAAGAGACAAGACTTGAGAGAAACCGAGTTATGGTTTAAGAGTTTGTAATCAGTTTGAGTTATTTTCTGATTAATAAGATTGAGAGTTATTCGATCTAAATTATTTTCTTCATCTTTTCTATTCGGTTTGATTTTCGATTGGGACTTGAATCAGTGTGTTCTTCAAGTGTTTTACCTGACTCCATCTGAAATGTATACAATCTCTTCTTCAGATTTAACCTATTGGCAAGAGATTTAGTCATTTATAGAGTCTCTAACTTTGACCAAATTCCAGCTAGAGAGGTTTCCTTCAACACTTCATGTAATACTCTGTATCCAAGACTTGGAAGTCGTTTCTTCCATCGAATTTCTCCAATTTGAATTTCGTTGACACTATCTTTAATACATATAGATTATATATGTAATTATTCTCTAATCGAGCCCGAACAAGGCTTTGATACCAATTGTTGTAATATCAACACCAAGAATAATCAATTAACACTCAAAATCAACATATTCTTATTCAACTATAGTGATTGTGAACGATTACAAAAAAGAACTAAGAAATTACTTAAACAATTGAAAAAACCCTAAACAATGAACAATTAATCATCTATCTTATACTAATCCAGCCATAACAACATTTAAAAACTCAAGTTGCAAAGTTGCAACTTTAGTCCCTGGACTTATTATAAATAAGCAAGTGTTCCTCTAACTTTGTTTGACTTTAGTTTACTATTACCTTTTGACTTTATTTTCCTACAACTTGATAAGCCTATAATAAAGTAATTGTACATTTCTAAATGACGCCGTAAAAGATAACGAGCTTGATGAGAAAAGATGAGAGCGGATAACGTAATTGACGAAAGCGACCCTCTCAGTATATCTAGTCATCATGCCGGCTAGAGCATTGACAACAAAATGATGGATTTATATCATGGCCTATACCGAATCGAGCGCAAAATGATAGCATTTTCAAGTGGCTCAATTCCAAAGTGGTGATACGATGGCTTTTAAGTTATAAACATTAAAACCAGTCTAGACGGATGTGTTACGTATAACCAACCCAAACCAAACGAGGACCGACGGATCAACCTCTTAACGGTCTAGCTTTCGGTATACTTTTATTTGTTTTGAGGTCATCCTTCCTATCCGATCTCAACCTGATCCGGCCCGCCCGCCCGTGTTCAACAGGTTCTCAAACTTTGTTCAACAATCATTTCTAGCTAACATGCTAAAGCCTAAAAGGATGAGAACCGACAGTTTTAAAAAGACGAAGGGTGTTAATTGCCAATTTTTGTTTTGAAATTAGTGACGGCTGCATAATTTAATTGCAGAAAAAAGGGAGTTTCTGCACGCAAGAAGTCGTTTGAGGGGAGTTTGATCACTTGAAGAGGCCTTATGTTCAGGATGGAGATTGATTCACCATCATCATCATCTGAACCTGATGCACCTATTCTTTCACCAAAAGATCGTATACTCAAGGTACTAATTTATATTTCAATCTTTCACCCTTTATTTGTAACGAAATTTGGGTATTGTTTATAGTGACAATCATGGGGTTTTATGATCATTCTATTAGTATGCTGTATGGGTTTAGATTAGTTCGAAATATGCTCAAATATTCAATGCGATTGATTTTCACTATTTTGTTCAGAATTTTGAGTGGAGTGATGATCAGTTTTGTTGGTGAAAAACTTGTTTTCTATGAAAGCTTCCAAGACTAATAGTTGCAGTTTAACTGAAAAGTGCACAGTTTCCTGTCCTGTCATGTAGACAATGAGCTTTAACTAACCCACCCTTTAACCATCATGTTGTGGTTTAACTAAATATTAAAAATAAAAAAAAAAGTGATTGGTTGATTTGGGGTGGACCCCATCTCACAAATCTCTCACAGGCGTTAAGGGGGGTAACGCCTCCCCTCTTGGTGGCCCCCTTTCACGCTTGCGTTTCGGTGTTTAACGCCTAAAGTTGATGATGTGGCTTTGGCGCCGGTGGGTTTAACGCCCACAACGTGGAGTCTAATGTTAATCATGTTGTCATATTCTTTTGTTTCAGAGGCTAGCTCTAATAGATGTTTCTGAAGAGAGTCTTGAGCATATGCAGCCTGGGATAATCGCATATTTTAAAAGAAACAGTTCCAGATTACAAGAAATTTTTAATGCGATTTTACCGTCTGATGATGAGATTCAGACGGCCATTGAAGCAGAGGTAGACCCTGGCATTGAGGAATTACTACATGAAAGCATGGTTTGGTTGCAGTGGTTGATGTTTGATGGTGATCCTGTTGACATGCTACAACGACTGGCGTTGTTGAATGTTGGGCAACGTGGTGTTTGTGGATCTGTGTGGGGCAGTGATGAGATGGCATACCGTTGTAGAACATGCGAAATTGATCCCACTTGTGCAATTTGCGTCCCGTGTTTTGTAAACGGTGATCATAAAGATCATGATTACTCAGTTATAAAAACAGGCGATGGATGCTGTGATTGTGGGGACGTGACAGGATGGAAACGTAGCGGATTTTGTTCTAAACATAAAGGAGCAGAACAAATACAACCACTTCAAGAAGATATTGCAAAGACTCTAGGTCCTGTTTTGGATTGTCTTCTTCGTCACTGGAAAAACAGTTTATTACTTGTAGAGAGTAACCATCAAAACAGTTTATTCTTCATGGATAATGCTTCAGAACCAAAAGCGGTTGCAGATGTGCTGACATCAGCGGTGGTGGGGATGCTTTTGGAATTTTGTAAGTGCAGTGAAAGCTTGCTTAGTTTTGTTTCCGGAAGATTATGCTATGAGGTTGATTTGCTGGATGTTCTCGTAAGGGCAGAGAGGTTTTTGAGCTTGAATGCTGTCTAGAAAGCTTCACAAACTACTTTTAAAGTTGCTAAGTGATCCTTTTTTCAAATATGAGTTTGCAAAGGCTTTTATAAAGTATTATCCCACAGTTGTAAATGACGTTTTGCAAGAGAGTACAGATGCTACTTTTTCAAAACCTACCACTGCTATCAACATTTGGGGTTCAGATTTTCACTGTCCCTACCCTGACTCCATGTCTCGTTAAGGAAATGGATCTTTTAACCATGCTTTTGGAGTGTTTGAGCAAAATATTCAGTTCTTGTTCTGGACAGGATCATCGACTAGAAGTAAAGTCAACCTCTTATTAATAAACACTTATTTTTAATTTTCCAGTTTGTGTTTCATCAATGATTTCTTTCAGGTTTCAGAGTGGGAAGATATGTACAAAACAACACAATATGTTGTTAAACATATTGAATATGTCATGAGCCATTCAACTATACCAAAATACATGACATGTGAGAGGCGTGGCATCTCCAGAAGGTGGATGAAACTATTAGGTTTTTTGCAGGGAATGAACCCTGAAAAAAGAGAAATACATATTCATGTAGAAGAAGAAAATGAAAATATCGATTTACCTTTTCTTTTAGTAGGTTCCATTGCAAATATTAATGTTTTATTAGTAGCTGGTGCATTTTCCACTGAAGAGGAATCAGTTTCCACTACAAATGTGAAGGATGTTAATGAACAGGACTCTTTTTCTAGTCTAACTTCGTTGGATTATGAAACGAAGGCTGTTGAAGGAAATGCTGATTGTGTTTCAGTTTTGACTTTAGTTTCATGGTTAATCTTCGAGTGTTTACGGGCCATTGAATACTGGTTGAAAGCTAACAGTACATCAGGTCTTCTCACTCTGAATCTCCTTACTTCAACAAGCAATACTTTTGATAATGCTTCTGTAGTAATTCCTGTAAATTAAAGAGAACACTATTTAAGTTTAGTGCTCATCAACGTGACACCATTTCTGCAGGTTTTGGAGGTCATAGGGTGGAAGGGGATTATACAAATGAATTAGAGGTTTTAAGTTTGGCAGATTGGCCAGAAATTGAATATGATGTTACTTCACAAGAGATATCGGTGCATATCCCGTTGCATCGTTTGCTCTCATTGGCTTTACAAAGAGCATTGAAGAGGTGTTATGGTGAATCTGAATCATCTGCTTATGGTGATTTTTTTGGCCATGTGTTAGGTGGCTGCCACCCGTACGGATTCTCTGCTTTTGTGATGGAACATCCTCTGCGTATTAGGGTTTTCTGTAGTCAAGTTCATGCGGGGATGTGGCGGAAGAATGGTGATGCAGCACTAGCATCTTACGAGTGGTATCATTTTGTTAAATGGTAGAAGAGTTTCAGTTAATTATCTGGTGGAATCCTTTTATGGGATTGAGTCTGAGTACCTTTTTTTTTTTGTTTTTGCTTAATGCAGGTCAGAGCAGGGTTTGGAACTTGATATATTTCTTCTACAGTGCTGTGCTGCATTAACTCCAGCAGACTTTTATATTGCTAGAATCATAGAACGTTTTGGTCTATCAGATTACCTTTCTTTGAATATGGAAAGAGCTAACGAGTACGTATCTTTTCGGAAACTCATTAATTCTACTTGAGTTTGGATGTATTATTTGTTGATCATTTTTTTATCAAACATAATAGAAAAAAGAAGATAAAATGTGTGTACCTGATTCTGCCAGCAACCGCAGTAAAGGAAGTAGGCATGTTCTGATTGATTGAGTTCCCGTTTAGGGTTTACGCTTAGGATGGTTTTAGGTGAGTTGAAGAACCCACATATTGTAGAGAGAGAGGGACGATTTTCATGTGTTGGTGATTTGTGATTCATCTGTTTTTAACCCTCTCACCCAAGGGGAAACCTTATGTTTATCTAGTAGGGGTAATTACGTCCATCGAATAGTTACCATAATGATATTGGGTTAATAAAGTCAGCGATCGTTTATCAGATAAATGATAATAATGGCCGTAGCCCATAGAATATCTTTATTTAAAATATATTCTTACATTATTAAACTGCGTAACATTCTTATGGTAATTATGACATGTGGTGGTGGAAGAGAACTTTGTGTACCCATCTGTCTTTGATGTTATTATATATTGGGTTCTAACTTCTATCTTCTAAGCTAAAATAAACTAGATTTATAGAAGAAAAGGACTGGTTAATCATTGGTTATAAATGAATCTAGTGAAAGAAAAATACCAGTTATAGTTTATTCTCTATCTGGACATTGAACTCTTTTCGTTTGAAAATACGACAAACGAAAGGACAACAGGCCTATATTTAAAAATGTATTACAAAATTTGATGGTATTGTCTTGGTGTCACATTTTCAATGATTCTTCCCTGATGTAAGACATATGGAATGATGTTTTCAGGTATGAACCGGCTTTGGTGCAGGAGATGCTAAATCTTATCATACAAATATTGAAAGAAAGACGATTTTGTGGATTGACTACAGCTCAATGTCTGCAGCGTGAGTTAATTTATAAGTTATCATCCAGCAACGCTACTCACAGTGAACTGGCCAATTCCCTTCCTCGTGACCTTTCTAATGTTGACCAACTTCAACAAGTTCTGGATACCGTAGCTGAGTACACGTATCCATCTGGAACCAAACAGGTAAGACTTTATGAAAATAAGCATATTCCATAGACCAAAATAACTTTATTTATATGCAGGAATTAATATATAATACTTTGTTTAGGGTATGTACCAATTGCGTTTAGAGTACTGGAAAGAACTAGATTTGTACCATCCTCGTTGGAATTTACAAGACTTACAAGCTGCAGAAGAAAGATACTTGCGTTTTTGTAATGCTTCGGCATTGGCAAATCAGCTTCCGAAGTGGTCAAAGATTTATCCTCCTCTTAACGGGTTAGCTAAAGTAGCTACATGTAAAATGGTTCTACAAATCATTCGGGCTGTTCTCTTTTATGCACTTTTTACTGATAAGTTGATGGAATCACGTGCTCCGGACGGTGTTCTTGTAACATCTTTACACTTGCTATCATTAGCATTGGACATTTCTCAAGTGCAGATCCAAGGTGGTGATATGGATAATTCTATTCCTCTTTTAGGCTATGCTGGTGAGGAAATATTTACGGGGTTCAATGATGGACATGATCATCAAAGCTTATTATCACTTCTTGTGTCATTAATGAGAAAAAATCAAAAAGAAAACATGTACAGTTTTGTGGAATCTGGTGGGTTTGACCTCTCTTCTTTGATCAAGGATCTTCTTCAGAAATTTGCTAAGCTGGATGCTGGATGCCTAAAAAAATTGCAAATATTAGCACCTGAGGTTGTTAATCTGCTATCTCATTCCAAGCCTAGTAGTGATACAATTAATAGCGCTTCCATGTCTGATAGTGATAAACGAAAGGCCAAAGCTCGTGAGAGACAAGCTGTAATAATGGTCAGTTTTCGTTCATTTACTTTCTTCTTTTTATTTTCTAAATTATTGATTCACTGAATGGGAACAGCCATTAAGATTTTATTAACTATGTTACATGCAGGAAAAAATGAAGGCACAACAGTCAAAATTCATGGAGAACATAAATTCAACTGCAGAGAGTGGCTTAAATGATTCTAGTGATGCTGAAGAAAGAATTTCTGATGTTGCAAACGGTTCAGATGGGCATGAGCAAGTAATCTGTTCTCTTTGTCATGATGCCAATTCCAAGTCACCTGTGTCTTTTCTAATTCTTCTCCAGGTTGGTGAACCCTATTAAATCCTTTATTTTTGTATTTGCAGTTAGTCATATTAATTGTTGACTTTTCAAACTGACAATATGTTATTGATATACCTGATAAAAGACATCCAGTGTTGCGAGTTTACTTGATAAAGGTTTCCCATCATGGGAAAAAGAAGTTCAAAGGTCTGGGAAGGAGCAAGTTTTAAATAATGATGACACGTTTAATAATCAATCTTCAAGTAGTGTAGAAACGCTAACATCATCCCAGTTGATGGATTCGGTTCAGAATGCAATTAATGAATTTGCTTCCACCGGTCTGCCACATGAGGTTGATGCTTTTCCTCAATCATCACATGATAATAGCAGTCAAGCAGCCACGTCTTTGGGCGATTTGTTTGAAGAAAGTATGTATACACATATTCTGGACAATGATTTGATGAAGTCCGAGGATCTGTCAGCTGCTAGTTGCAGTTCAAGTTCATATGGCAGTTCAAATGAATCACTTTTGCTTGGAAAATACGTTGCTTCTTTATATGATGAAATAGCGAATAATCCGTCACCTTCAGAAACTAGAGGGTCCCATACTAACACAACACCGAGTTCAGTAACTTTAGGTATGACATATGATGGTTTTGGCCCGTCAGATTGCAATGGAATTTATGTTTCTTCCTGTGGGCATGCTGTGCGTCAGGGTTGCCTTGATCGTTATCTACCGTCACTGAAAGAAAGGTGGAATCTTTTAAAATTATTAAAATTATTATTTTAAGATATCATATCATTGTATAATGTAATTATCTGCAGAGATACTAGAAGAACTGATCTTGAAGGAGACCATATTGTGGATCCACATCAGGTGCGTTTTGTTTAAATCCATTTTTTTTTATTTTGATGCCAATTATTACTGATAGTATTAGTTTTTAATGATCAGGGGGAGTTTTTATGTCCTGCTTGTCGTGGACTTGCAAATTCTATTTTACCTGATTTACCTAGAGAAGAAACAAAGGACATCTGGCAATCAAAAAGTCAAAATCTATTCCCTTCAGATGTTAATAATGTTTCTCTCCTTAGACGATCACTTTCTCTTTTGCAAGCTGCAGCTGATGTTTCTAGAAGAAATGAAATTTTAAAGGCTATTCCGGTGCAACGCAAAAGACAAAAAGACACAAATCTAGAATATATGGTTCGTTTCCTACGTGAATTGTATTTCCCGGGAAATGATAAAGTTTCAGGATCGAGTCGGGTAAGTGACTCGATGATCATGTGGGACACCCTCAAATATTCCCTTGTATCTACAGAAATAGCTGCTAGATCTGAAAGGACTTCTTCAGCTACCATTCTTAGCACTGGTGCCTTGTATGAAGAACTAAGATCTTCGAATGGGTTTATTTTATCATTATTACTGAAAATTGCTCAAAAAAACCGAGTCCAAAGTTCTCTTGATATTCCTTTAAGATTATGGTGTACTCAGCAGTTTGCAAAGTCTATTTGTTGTGTTGATACTCTCAATGAACCACGCAATGACGTCTATAGAGTTGGGGGTATATTCCTAGTGATTATATAAGTTTTAGTGGATTGTTTATGTTTTTATGAAACTAATTGTGTCAAAATTGTTGTATTCAGAATATATGATGAGCATGTTGGGAAACACTGACATGAGCATACGATTCCCTAATCTTCAAGTTTGGGCAATGGCATCGTATCCTGTACTTGCATCTGATGCTTTTTCAACTTTAATGCGGATCCTATTTTGTCTTCCGGTCCCGTTTATGTACTCTGAGAAAACATTCTTTCCTCTTGTTCATATATGCTACGTTGTCTCCATAACTCAGGTTGATTTAACAATATAATTTCTTATTTTATATATCTCACGTGTATCTTGCTAAGATTTCTCTCGCATGCAGGCCGCAATAACATATATCGGAAGAAATGAATCTATACATGATTTCAGTCACCATGATTCTCTTCTCAATGACATTTTCAAATTCGTGGGTGAACATGGATTCTTAAAACAGTACTTTGTTTGCAACTATATCAACAATTCTTGTGATATCAACGAGTCTATTCGTAGGCTAAGCTTTCCGTTTCTACGAAGGTGTGCCATTCTGTGGAAATTAATGAACTCTTCAACTTCATCACCATTTAGTGGGGTCCTTAGATCATCAAAAACATTTGAAGATAGAATGGATTATGCTTCTGGCACGCTTAAAGAAACTATTGAAATAGAGGAGTTGGAGAAGGTGTTTAAGATTCCACCATTGGACAACATAGTTAATGATGAGCTGTCACGATCTTTGGTTAAGAAATGGTTGCAACACATTGCAAAGGATTTTAAAGTTAATAATCCTTCAGGGGTTTTGCACTTAACCCCTGTAGTCCCATTTAAGTTAATGGTCTTGCCTTATCTCTACCAAGATCTCTTGCAAAGGTTCCTTATAATTTCTACAACGTTCTTTTTTTGCTTCCACTATGATTTTGATCTTCATCTAATTCACCGGTGCTTTTTTTATTTATTTAGATACATGAAATGGAAGTGTGTTGACTGTGGAGCTGCTCAGGATAAACCTGCATTATGCTTGTTGTGTGGTTTATTGTGCTCACCAAGATGGAAGACGTGCTGCAGGTTCCTTTTTTGATTATTTATATAATATTTAACTTAATTTGACATGAGTTGTTTGTTTCAGGGATGACACATGCCAAACTCATGCAATGTCTTGTGGTGCTGGTACTGGTGTATTTCTGTTGATTAGGGTAAGAGAAACTGTATATTTGTACATTATTTTGCATGAAATGAAACATTTGCAAATTGAACTGATCACATAAAAGGTGAATAGAAATCATATAGTTGAAACTTTATCTGTGTAGGAAACTAGAATATTACTTCAAAGATCAGCTCATCAAGCATTTTGGCCGTCTCCTTACCTGGATGCGTTTGGTGAAGAGGTAACATAAAGTTCTGCTCTATATGTTTTTAGAAATTATTTTTGCTTGTTTTATATCATATCTGCAAATGGACATTGTTCTTTTCTATTAACTATGCATTTATGCCATATCCACTGTTGCAGGACATTGGAATGCGTAGGGGAAAGCCATTATATTTAAATGAAGAACGCTATGCGGCCTTAAGTCACATGGTATAGCTATCCTATTTCCACTTATATCATAATTGATGTCATTAATTATAGTCTTCTTGAACTTAGGTTAGTGAAACAATTGAATACCAAATAGATTTTGACATTTTGTGACACCTTAGACCACCCGTAGTCGGCTGTGATCCGGCGTGAATCTCCCCCAAACACACCCAAAAACGCTCCCCCCCACCCCCCACGGCGTGATTGAGTGTGATTTCGCAAAAAAAGCCCCCCCAACGTGTTTTGAATCACGCTAAAATGGCAAATTGTTGGCCAATCACATGCATCCCTCTTTTTCTTGACCAATTCCTTTTTTTTGGTTAGTTTTTTTTTATTTAATTCTTTACACCCCTTTTTAACATAATACCCACATCCCCACTACACCCATTTTAGAAAAACGCCCAATAATGCCCCTTGCTGACTGGACTGCCACATGGCGGAAAACGCCCAAGGGTGGGGGCATTATTCACCCTTACCCCTACGCATGGTCTTAGTGCTTTTTTATATTTGGATTAATTAGTTATTCTTAATTTTTCTGTCCATTTCATTGATATCGTTCTTGCCAGGTCACTTCTCATGGTATTGGTCGGAGTTCAAAAGTGTAGCATCAAACATCAACCGATGCTTTCCTAACGCCTTAGATTGGATTCTTTGTAGATGAGTTCTACCTAAGGTTTGTTTCCCACACACTGCTCGTAAATGAAATTTATGATTGTTAGTATTAGATGAGATATGTATTATAAGATAGTAGAGGGTCCCAAATGTAAATTTGAATTCTATATATACATATTGTAATCATAGTATGCTATATAATTATTACTATTATTATATATAATTATATATAAAAGAGCAACCCTACAGTAAAGCTAAAACAACTTGCAGGTGACTAACAAACGGATCATATCTTGCCACATGGACTGTTATGGAGTTATCTTTTGTTCTGCATGAGGAAAAAAAAAACCCCTACATCATTTTATGAAACATTTTCCCTAATTTGATTAAGCTGACTTCTAAATCAGCTTAATATTGGTAGGGTCAAGTTATTCTACAAAGGCTTTTAATTGTAAGAAGTGTAAAAATGATTTATAGAGTGACAAGTGTCCTATAACCTAAAACTAAACCCACTAAATCACCACAAAAAACCTAAACACCCACCCCACCACCACCCAAAAACTTAAACCAACCCCCCCCCCCCCCCCCACCCACCCCCCAAAAACCTAAAAAAAACTAAACACCCACCCCCACCCCCTCGGCCAAAAAAAAAAACAAATAAAAAATAAAAAAAAATATTTTTTTTTTGGGGGGGTGGGGGGTGGGAGTGGGGGTTTAGGTTTTTGGTGGTGGTGGATGTTTAAGGTTTTTTTTTTTTTTTTTTTTTTTTTTTTTTTTAGTTGGGGTTCTTTTGTGTAGTGGGTTTTTTTAGGTTATTGGACACTTGTCACTCTATAAATCCTTCTTACACTTCTTACAATTAGGATCCTTTGTATTTGATCCTAATCCATATTGTTAATATGTAAACTTAATTATAGTTATATGTTATGTATTGTTAAGATAATTAACTTAGGATTATATGTATGTGTGACAATATTAGCGAAGAGGTATGTAGGTTGGTTAGACACCATTTAAATGACGGTTGTTCCCGCTCAAATTAACCACCACATAACCGTCTTCTATGATGTATATAAGATACTTGCCGGCAACCTTTGCCGGGTACCAAGACATTTCTGAATTCCATTCAATTTGTCCATTTCGCTATCTCTTGTTTCCTGTACACACTTGTTACCGTGAATCGTGAACATGAAACCAAATACCACACTTGATTTCGCTGCAAATCCAATCGAGTCCTCAACATGTGGTATCAGAGCCACGGTTGAACATGATGATGTTTTCTATCCGACATCATCTGTGATGCCCTGCAAGCACTGTTCTGATGAAAAGAAGGAACGACGGAAGATGAATTCACTGCACAAAAGATGTTATTATTGTAATGAACCCGGTCATCAAATCGTTTCATGTAAGACGAAGGAGAATGATGAAGCGACTCAATTAATTCGTCAAGCCATCAACACCGGCATACAACAAGGAGCCGAAGATCATAGACTGGAATTCATAGTCACCGGAACAGAAGGAGGGTTGTGGTCCGAAATCTGGTATGTTAGCACCAATTTTAAACACCATTACGCGGGCAATTTAGATGTTTTTAAAAGAATCAAGAACATGTTCGGAGTAGAAACTAAAACGGGTGAAAACAATTTCTTTTTCATAAGAGGGATTGGGGCTGTAGATGTAATGTCTGGGAACGATAAGTTTCGAATTCAGAGTGTGTTCTACACCCTTGAATTAGATCGAAACATTCTAAGTCTGGATCAATTTGTAATTCAAGGTTATACGGTTAAAATCACCGGAGAAAAGTGCAGAATCTTTCCTACCTTTAGTGTTCCCGTTATAAACAAAAGGAATGAGATTTCCGGATTAACGAAAGAAGATGAGATCGGTTTGAAAGAAAGGCAGTCTATAATCAACAGGGAATCGGATCATGATGTGTACAAAACAGATTATTTGAACAACTATTTCGAAAATCTGAATTTGTCTTCCGATGAACCCGATTGGAACATCATGATCCTTCAAGCAATGAAGTTTAAAGAATTTCAAGATTGCAAAGCATTACTTGAAATGTTAGAAGACGTTGATTATGTTCGAAAGTACAAGTTTAATCTGGAAACAAAATTCGATGAAATGGTAGAATGGTTCTTAACGGAGAAGTTGGAAATATCAACCAGGCCAATTCCGGCGTATGCTTCCGACAATCGGAAAATTAATCTACTTGAATTATATTTAGTGGTGAAAAGAGAAGGACACAGAAATGTCACAGAAAACAACTTATGGGCTGTGGTTGCAAAGGATATGGGGTTCGAGTATCAAGATGGAGAGTTTATGAGGTTAATGTATGCAATGTACCTTGACGTTCTAGTTTACTACTACAAGTTTAAATCGACACAACAAAGAGTGTATGAGAAAGAGACGGTAAAGAATGAGGTGGATGTGAGAGGAAGCCGGAGTCAAGAAGATGATAAACAAGGGACGACTGCTGATCAAATAGAAAGGAACTCAAGAAGTGACTGCATTACTGAACAAGGAGGAGAACACTATGCGTTCTTTGCAGGCAATGACCGGCATGGGATGAAAAGGCTGCAGAAAAGAAGTAGGTTCGATTTCAAGCAAGTTGAAAAGGCAGTGGATGAGGCAAACCGGAGTGTCCTAATGCATTCTCGAAAGTATAATTAAGTTTAGGGGAGTGTGTTAATATGTAAACTTAATTATAGTTATATGTTATGTATTGTTAAGATAATTAACTTAGGATTATATGTATGTGTGATAATATTAGCGAAGAGGTATGTAGGTTGGTTAGACACCGTTTAAATGACGGTTGTTCCCGCTCAAATTAACCACCACATAACCGTCTTCTATGATGTATATAAGATACTTGCCGGCAATCTTTGCCGGGTACCAAGACATTTCTGAATTCCATTCAATTTGTCCATTTCGCTATCTCTTGTTTCCTGCACACACTTGTTACCGTGAATCGTGAACATGAAACCAAATACCACACTTGATTTCGCTGCAAATCAAATCGAGTCCTCAACAAATATCCCGGTTTTCTTCACGGGAATTTGACTAATAATGTAGCAGAGGTACGGGGACGAGTCGGTGTCCGAAGGCAGAACGACGAGATGGTGTCCCTAAGCACGACGATGAGAGACTTGAAGCTGTTGTGGATGGTTTCGTCGGAGAAGGTGAGTTGTGGGGTAAAAAGGAGGTTGCCGAAGTGGTGGTTGTGGATTGCCAGAAAAATGTTTTCCGGAGAAGGTGGACCAAGTGGTGGCCTCGATGTAGTGCCGCCGTGTCTCCACTGTATGCCGCAGGAGAAAGAGCTGCTGCCCAATTTCTCTCTGATACTTAATTATGTGTGTTAGGTGAAAAGGTTAATAATTGATGGTTTTTTTAAATATGTTAGGTGGTTGTAGTGGTGGTTTTACGGTGGTGACCGGTGGTGGTGATGTTACAGTGGTGGGTGTAGAGAAAAAAAGGTAAAGAGATATTGAAAAGGGTTGCAAGTTTTGAAAGGTGAAAAGAGGGTTTTCAGTTTTCACATATTTTGAAACTTGGGTTCTTTTTTTGTCATTTTTAATAAACAAATATTAGGTAGCGTTTGGTATGCAGGAATGAGAGGTGGAATGGAATGGATCATTGAGAGGGAATGAAGAAAAGAGTGTTTGGTTGGTCGATGGAATGGAATCGCCCATTCCAAAATGCATTTCATTCCCTCAAAATCATTCCATCCATCCCCCCTGTTTTTTTTTTCATTCCATTCCCTCTTCACCCTTCATTAACAACGCCACAACTCACTACCGTTGCCACCACCCACCACCACTGTCATCCGCCGCCGTCACCGGCCTTCGCCGTCACCCGCCACCGCCGCCACCCGCTACCCACCTCCATCCCCGCCACCGCCGCCATCCACCATCGCCGTTCCCACCTCTGATCACCGCCACCACTCATCTTCGATCATCGCCTCCACCATTACCGCTGCCACCTCCGATCACCGCCGCCATCGCCACCCACCTCCGTCATCGCTATCAACCACCACCACCGCTACCACCTGCCACCACCGTCGCCACCGCTACCACCTCAGACCACTGCCGCCACCCACTTTCACCGTCACCCACCACCACCATTGTTGTCACCACCCGTCGTCGTCTCCACTCGCCGCCGTCTCCACCCACCACCACCGCCGCCGCTACAACTGCCACCTTTCACCACCCACCATCGCCGCCCATCATTGACCACCGCCATCTCGCATACCAAACAACAAAAAGTAATGGTTCATTCCATTCTCACATGATAACCAAACAAGACATGGAATGGTAATAATCAATTCCATTACCTTATCCATTCCATTAACTCGTCCATTCCATTCCCACGTTCATTCCATTACCCCATACCAAACAGACCCTTACTCTTCTCCAGCCCATCCGTTTTTTACTTAACATAATTTTTCTCTTCAAAATATATCCCTGTTAGAATGATAATTATTGATAATTTAAAAAAAATATAATATCTTTTTTCCTTCTTTAACATATGTCACTGTATTCGTAAAGGCCAGACGTATGAACAAAAAAAATAACGATTACATCATTTTGTGCAAAGTGATGATTTCTGTGAACAAGCATTTGACAGAAACTATTAAACCTAATAAAATTCATTTACCTTAACAAACATATATTTAAATAATAATTTCTATGTTATATTTCGTTAATTTGAAAGAACGTGAGGAATCGAGTTGGTGCCGTCCAAATAATTTAGTATCATGGTATTGCTATTGCTTATTTGTTTTTATGGTTTTCGATATAGCAACTTTATTTTTCGGAGTTTTTCTTTCGATTGTTATACCGAGTGTCAGCACCGTATCGATACCATAAAGTCACTTAAATCCTTTTAAGTTTTTTTTTTTCATCTATTAGTGAAAGAGTTTCCTCCTTCCCTCAACTTTCAAAAATATATTTTCCCCCTCCGCTTTCTAAAATTTTTATGTATTATCTCTTTGATCCTCTTTGACTTTCTAATATGTGTCGGTATAAGTTCGATCGCCATCATCTATGCTTTACGTCGCGTGAATCACTTGGTGTTATAACTTTGTGTTTTGATTTTACGCTTTTCCTTGGTATTCGTCAAGCCGCTGCAACGCAGCGGAATCAATTCTAGTTCCATATAATAATACAATGATTCTGATCGCCGCTCCACAACAGCTGGCTTTCACAATCTGATCGGAGACCATCTGTTATCGCTTCAGTTTAGCGCACATACGCAGTATTCATGTATTAGCTCATCTATCATCTTCAGTTTTCACCTGTTATCTTCCATATTCAGTTTTAGCGCATCTGCCATTTATCTTCACAGTATTAGCGCATCTTCAAGCAGTCACCAACTCTATTCTCATCAAACCCAATAAAACTTTTACCCTACAAAACACACTTCATGTTCGATGGCTTCTACACCTTTCATCAAACCTAATTGCATTTTTCTATATTTTTTTGCTTAGGGAAAATGTGTTGTCCAGAATGCTTCTCAATTTTCTTAATTAGCCTACTACTTCTCACATGATACTTATCCTATATATATATATATATATATATATATATAGGATGAGGTTCATGAGTGAACAACATCCTTGGTTGTGAACCTTGTGAACCAATCTCAACCATTCGTTTTATTACTTGAGAAAAATGGCAAGATTGTAATTATACAATTTATTTTTTATTTTAAATTCCTTTCCATAAATCACTGGCAGTTACAATTCCTATTTCTTAGCAGATTTTACGTGATCTTCTTTGATTATATTCAAATTCTATCATATACTAGTCCAATAATTTCGAGATTCAATCCCTGCTAATAGTTTAATTTTTTGTATCAAATCACTACATAGATCATGGAGGATGCTCATAGTAGCGACTTCAACAGACAAGACCCAATACAACAAGATGACTTGAATCCAGTCTTTTACACAACCATGAATCGCCCAGGTTTAGTATTTTTATCTGTTTTGTTCGGTAGTCTACGGAATCGTCCAGGTTTTTTTATGATCAGTTTCGACATGTTAATCGCCCAGTTCTTTGTGATCAGTTTCCGGTTCATGGCATTTAATGATTTTCATTCCGTTTTGTTTATTTATGTTTTGATTGTTAACGTGTACTCGGTTTTTATAGAATTCATGAATGAGATATTGGATGACTTGTTTACAGATATATTGGAGTAACTGAATATTTTAGGTTAATATAACAGTTGCATGTACACATATGTACTGAACATTCCTGAATTTTTTAGAATGACTTGTTTACAAATATATCGAAGTAACTGAATATTTTAGGTTTAGATAACAGTTGCATGTACACATATGTACTGATCATTCCAGTTACCACATATCTTATTGATTTCACTATTTATTATTTTTTGTGTAATACAATAACTGATTTGTTATGTCGGGGTAACTCAAAGCATGTAATTTTTTTGTTGCCAGCTTTTTTTTATGATATACTAATTCGTATAACAAACTTCCTGAAGCTTAATTAATTATACTTGCTTGTTCTATTAATGTTCAGAGTCGGTTGCTAGCAACGTATACGAAACACCTAACGGCAGTAGGTATTGGACGGCAGTTGTTCCGCCCGGTTTCAAACCCTTTGTCAATGCGAGATTTAGTTCGATGGAAGCTGCCATTGCAATGTACGAGGAATATGCACAACTAGCAGGTTTTTGTACACGGTTGGGTACTTCTAAGAAAGAAAAAAATGGCGACAAAAAAATAACAAATCTGCGATATGTCTTGTGTTCTAGAGCCAACAAACCTAAAGGCACCGATGGTCAACCATCTGAGGTTGATACTATTTCCCCCAAACAACGCACAAACATAAAAGTTACAGACTGTAAAGCCTGTGTAAAATTTAAACGTCTGAAAGATACAGATGAGGTTGAATTATATGACTGGGTAGAACAACACAACCATGGGTTTACGTCTCCTGAAAATCTTGATTTATCGCTAAAGAAGAGGAAGCTTCGTAATGCTAACATTGGTCCCACGAAATCCCACAAACTTCAGGTGGTCATCATAACATACATGGCACGGTTATGGAGTATAAAAATTGTGGGAGAGATATTCGAGATTTCATCGGCGAAAGAGACGCCAAAATGTTAGTTGACAAAATGAACGTAAGATGCAAGAACAAATAAAATTATACTTTTGATACCCAGATTGTTGATACAGAACTCCAATTGCTATTTTGGTATGATAATGTTTCGAAAATGAATTACGAAGCATTTGGGGATGTTTTGGTTTTTGATGCAACGTACCACACGAATATGTAAGTTATAAATTCTCATATTCTAGCTCTTTAGTTATTTACATTGGTTTTTTACAAATTAATTTTTTTACAGGTACGATATGATTTTTGTTCCATTCACTAGCGTTGATCATCACAAAAAATGCACGATATTTGGTGTTGGCTTGCTTCATAACGAGACAATCGAGTCATACACATGGCTTCTACAAAAATTTCTTCAAGCTCATAACGGCAGACAACCTCTTTTGGTTCTAACTGATCAAGATTGTGGCATGAAACAAGCAGTTAGCAACGTATTCGACAAGTCGCATCATCGACTATGTATGTGGCATATAGTTCAAAAGATACCATCTAAGGTATTTATTTTCAAACTTTCTCATTATAAGCTATTTGTACACTTGTGTACAAGTAGTATCATACACTGGTGTTCATTTGATGCTTACTGTTTATTTGTCCTTATACGTGTGTGTAACCTAACTTTGATAACTTTTTCATTTTTTTTACAAAATACAGATCAAGGGAGACAACTTGACAAATATCGAAATAAAAGAGAAGTTTCACAAGCTTGTTTGGAGCGTCTATATCAAACCTGAAACATTTGAGAAAAGGTGGAATTTATTAATCGCCGAACATGGGTTAGAATGGTTGACAGAGATATTTTCAATTCGGGAGCAATGGATTCCAGGATACTTTCGCGAAATACCCCTGTGCACCTTAATGAAAACGACATCCAGATGCGAAAGTGCAAACCATATGTTTAAAGCCGACTCGAGCGCCCATAATACATTGGTTCAATTCATGTTGTGTTATGATACGTCCATCGATGGGTTAAGAAACAAGCAACGGGAACTTTGTAATCATACTGAGACCACCAACCCAGAAAAATACAAAACAAGCTACAGGATTGAACGTCAAACAAACGTCATTTACACAAGGAAAATTTTCTACGAGGTTCAAAAGGAAATTTTCAAGGGTACATAATGTAGCTACATTGCGGAACGGTCCCTGGTACATGACGTTCATTGTTTTACAGTTGCTCATCTAGATCAAGAAAAGGAAGTTGTTAACGAGTTCAAGGTTAGCCACCTATCACTAGTTACTAGTATGGCGTTCATTGTTTTACAGTTGCTCATATAGATCTACCACTTGGTCTTCACTTAATTGTTCGTACTCTTGGTCATCAACATACAACTCTCTAACATCACCAAGTCCAAACCCCTCGTTCCTAATCTCCAAGTCCTTCCGCATACTCATCATATCTTTTGTCCAAAAGCTGATTGGAGCTTCCAAATGATCTCCTCCGAATCCTGGACACGTGGTGCTGTCCAGGTAAAGCAACTACACATACAACAAAAAACACATTATTCAACTTTACCAGATATATACTATGAATTACACAAATGTACAGTACAAATTAAATAGGTTTATTTCAAGGTTACGCGTCGTACCACCAAAACAGTCAGCAGACCCCGTAAAAACGAATCACGGTCACTTCTGTCCCAATCACTTTTACAGACCCTAATAGTGTCCATAATCAACTAGCACCAATCGTGCTCTTTAAACTCCTTTGAAAGACAGAACCATCCAAGCATTGTATACATCGTGTGCCCGTTCTTCGTGCTTGCTATCATAGTGGCTATAAATAGCATTGCAAAATCCATTTTGAACATCTCATCTGCACAAAAATTCTCTCTGATCTTGTCGACGATGTTCTTACAACTAATCGGGACCTTCACAAACCGGTTTTTCCATGTCTCCACAAGTTTCTCAGCATCAGCACATCCTTTCGCATCCCTCACCACCCGTATCCCTCCGTACGGTACACCCATTATTCTACGAATGCCTTCTTTATCAACTTTTATTTGTCGGTCCCCAAGATTTATTTCCATTTTTTCGGTATCTAGCTTATCGACCACAAAATACGCCAACGATGCATTTATGTCTGATACTTTGAGATTTAGTATCTTTCCAAATCCCATTCTACGAACCACGTTTCTCTGCCACCTCGTCAAGATACTAACAGCTTCGAACAATTTGTTCGGACAGGTACGCGTCCTTATCGACGGTAACTCTTTACAACGCTTCGCCCTCGCACGTTTCATGCTGTTACTTTTTCCTTTTTTGGTGGTTCTTGTTTGCTTCCTTTTTTTGAACTTGAAAATCTGGTCAACCGCATTCATCTCACAATCTTCCTCGTAATCTAAAAAATTATCAAAACCGATAACAGGGTATTATAACAGCTTTTGTATACATAGAGCAATACAAACAATACCTCCTTTCACGTCTTCTTCTTGGTTGGCCATGCGTTCCGCGTCAGTCGTCTTCATCATCTTTTTCCCACGACCCTCGGTAGCTACATCAAAATCTAATCAAAACACATTTTCCCGTTGTTGTATACACAGACAATCTTGATAACTGTTGCGTACATATGTCATAATTTCACTTACCTCTACCAAGTTTTTTCCTTCCCATTTCGGGATGTGTGTTCCTCATTAAGTTTGTTACTATCACAAACTTTGTTAGTTGTTTCCGTCTTGCACCCCTCGTCGTTTCATGAAAAATAATCCACAACCACTAGGACGCTAAATACAACTTCGGGCGCATACGCACTGATTGGTTACAGTCATAAAGATCAATGCATATATGTTATACTGTCCTGTATATTGGAGAACGGCACACGAACCGCTTTAAATGATTGACCACTCGAAAGCCTACATGCTTGTCGTTTTCTCCTCTTTCCCAAAACTGTTTCATTTATACATCCAACCAATTAGTACACACGATAAACAATGGTTACACAAACACTTTCACACGTTATGACAGTTAAACAAACAATCTACCTGTGTTATTATTAACATCTTTTGTTGTCTTCTTTTCACCTTCAGGACTAGCACACACATTCGCCCCTTCCGTCCCCGACCCTTTCTCATGTCTTTTAACATCAGCCATCTCAATACCTGTTTCAAAATATAAACCTCAAAACACTGATGTACATTGTTTTAAGCTTCTGTTCTATAAACCTCAAAACACTGATGTACATTGTTTTACTTATGTTATTGTGTTTTGAGGTTTATATTTTGAAACAGGTATTGAGATGGCTGATGTTAAAAGACATGAGAAAGGGTCGGGGACGGAAGGAGCGAATGTGTGTGCTAGTCCTGACGGTGAAAAGAAGACAACAAAAGATGTTAATAATAGCACATGTAGATTGTTTGTTTAACTGTCATAACGTGTGAAAGTGTTTGTGTAACCATTGTTTATCTTGTGTACTAATTGGTTGGATGTATAAATGAAACAGTTTTGGGAAAGAGGAGAAAACGACAAGCATGTAGGCTTCCAAGTGGTCAATCATTTAAAGCGGTTCGTGTGCCGTTCTCCAATATACAGGACAGTATAACATATATGCATTGATCTTTATGACTGTAACCAATCAGTGCGTATGCGCCCGAAGTTGTATTTAGCGTCCTAGTGGTTGTGGATTATTTTTCATGAAACGACGAGGGGTGCAAGACGGAAACAACTAACAAAGTTTGTGATAGTAACAAACTTAATGAGGAACACACATCCCGAAATGGGAAGGAAAAAACTTGGTAGAGGTAAGTGAAATTATGACATATGTACGCAACAGTTATTAAGATTGTCTGCGTATACAACAACGGGAAAATGTGTTTTGATTAGATTTTGATGTAGCTACCGAGGGTCGTGGGAAAAAGATGATGAAGACGACTGACGCGGAACGCATGGCCAGCCAAGAAGAAGACGTGAAAGTAGGTATTGTTTGTATTGCTCTATGTATACAAAAGCTGTTATAATACCCTGTTATCGGTTTTGATAATTTTTTAGATTACGAGGAAGATTGTGAGATGAATGCGGTTGACCAGATTTTCAAGTTCAAAAAAAGGAAGCAAACAAGAACCACCAAAAAAGGAAAAAGTAACAGCAAGAAACGTGCGAGGGCGAAGCGTTGTAAAGAGTTACCGTCGATAAGGACGCGTACCTCTCCGAACAAATTGTTCGAAGTTGTTATTATCTTGACGAGGTGGCAGAGAAACGTGGTTCGCAAAATGGGATTTGGAAAGATACTGAATCTAAAAGTATCAGACATAAATGCATCGTTGGCGTATTTTGTGGTCGATAGGCTAGATACCGAAAAAATGGAAATAAATCTTGGGGACCGACAAATAAAAGTTGATAAAGAAGGCATTCGTAGAATAATGGGTGTACCGTACGGAGGGATACGGGTGGTGAGGGATGCAGAAGGATGTGCTGATGCTGAGAAACTTGTTGAGACATGGAAAAACTGGTTTGTGAAGGTCCCGATTAGTTGTAAGAACATCGTCGACAAGATCAGAGAAAATTTTTATGCAGATGAGGAGATGTTCAAAATGGATTTTGCAATGCTATTTATAGCCACTATGATAGCAAGCACGAAGAACGGGCACACGATGTATACAATGCTTGGATGGTTCTGTCTTTCAAAGGAGTTTAAAGAGCACGATTGGTGCCAGTTGATTATGGACACTATTAGGGTCTGTAAAAGTGATTGAGACAGAAGTGACCGTGATTCGTTTTTCCGGGGTCCGCTGACTGTTTTGGTGGTACGACGCGTAACCTTGAAATACACCTATGTAATTTGTACTGTACATTTGTGTAATTCATAGTATATATCTGGTAAAGTTGAATAATGTGTTTTTTGTTGTATGTGTAGTTGCTTTACCTGGACAGCACCACATGTCCAGGATTCGGAGGAGATCGTTTGGAAGCTCCAATCAGATTTTGGACAAAAGATATGATGAGTATGCGGAAGGACTTGGAGATAAGGAACAGGGGGTTTGGACTTGGTGATGTTAGAGAGTTGTACGTTAATGACTAAGAGTACGAACAATTCAGTGAAGACGAAGTGGTAGATATATATGAGCAACTGTAAAACAATGAACGCCATATTAGTAACTAGTGATAGGTGGCTAACCTTGAACTCGTTAACAACTTCCTTTTTGTGATCTAGATGAGCAATTGTAAAACAATGAACGCCATCTACCAGGGACCATTCCGCAATGTAGCTACATTCTGTACCCTTGAAAATTTCCTTTTGAACCTCGTAGAAAATTTTCCTTATGTAAATGACGTTTGCATGACGTTCAATCCTGTAGCTTGTTTTGTATTTTTCTTGGTTGGTGGCCTCAGTATGATTACAAAGTTCCCGTTGCTTGTTTCTTAATCCATCGATGGACGTATCATAACACAACATGAATTAAACCAATGTATTATGGGCGCTCGAGTCGACTTTAAACATATGGTTTGCACTTTCGCATCCGGATGTCGTTTTCATTAAAGTGCACATGGGTGTTTCGCGAAAGTATCCTGGAATCCACTACTCCCGAATTGAAAACATCTCTGTCAACCATTCTAACCCATATTCGGCGATCAGTAAATTCCACCTTTTCTCAAATGTTTCAGGTTTGATATAGATGTTCCAAACAAGCTTGTGAAACTTCTCTTTTATTTCGATATTTGTCAAGTTGTCTCCCTTGATCTGTATAAGGACAAATAAAAAGTAAGCATCAAATGAACACCAGTGTATGATACTACTTGTACACAAGTGTACAAATAGCTTATAATCAGAAAGTTTGGAAATAAATGCCTTAGATGGTATCTTTTGAACTATATGCCACATACATAGTCGATGATGCGAGTTGTCGAATACGTTGCTAACTGCTTGTTTCATGGCACAATCTTGATCGGTTAGAACCAAAAGAGGTTGTCTGCCGTTATGAGCTTGAAGAAATTTTTGTAGAAGCCATGTGTATGACTCGTTTGTCTCGTTATGAAGCAAGCCAACACCAAATATCGTGCATTTTTTTGTGATGATCAACGCCAATGAATGGAACAAAAATCATATCGTACCTGTAAAAAGATTAATTTGTAAAAAACCAATGTAAATAACAAAAGAGCTAGAATATGAGAATTTATAACTTACATATTCGTGTGGTACATTGCATCAAAAGCCAAAACATCCCCAAATGCTTCGTAATTCATTTTCGATACATTATCATACCAAAATAGCAACTGGAGCTCTGTATCAACAATCTGGGTATCAAAAGTATAATTTTCTTTGTTCTTGCATCTTGTGTTCGTTTTGTCAACTAACATTTGGGCGTCTCTTTCGCTGAAGAAACCTCGAATATCTCTCCCACAATTTTTATAGTCCATAACCATGCCCTGTACGTTATGATGACCACCTGAAGTTTGTGGGATTTCGTGGGACCAATGTTAGCATTACGAAGCTTCCTCTTCTTTAGCGATAAATCAAGATTTTCAGGAGACGTAAACCCATGGTTGTGTTGTTCTACCCAGTCATATAATTCAACCCCATCGGTGCCTTTAGGTTTGTTGGCTCTATAACACAAGACATATCGCAAATTTGTTATTTTTTTGTCGCCAATTTTTTCTTTCTTAGAAGTACCCAACTGTGTACAAAAACCTGCTAGTTGTTCACATTCCTCGTACATTGCAATGGCAGCTTCCATCGAACTAAATCTCGTATTGACAAAGGGTTTGAAACCGGGCGGAACAACTGGCATCCAATAGCTACTGCCGTTAGGTGTTTCATATACGTTGCTAGCAAGTGACTCTGATCATTAATAGAACAAGCAAGTATAATTAATTAAGCTTCAGGAAGTTTGTTATACGAATTAGTATATCATAAAAAAAAGCTGGCAACAAAAAAAATTACATGCTTTGAGTTACCCCGACATAACAAATCAGTTATTGTATTACACAAAAAATAATAAATAGTGAAATCAATAAGATATGTGGTAACAGGAATGATCAGTACATATGTGTACATGCAACTGTTATCTAAACCTAAAATATTCAGTTACTCCGATATATCTGTAAACAAGTCATTCTAAAAAATTCAGGAATGTTCAGTACATATGTGTACATGCAACTGTTATATTAACCTTAAATATTCAGTTACTCCAATATATCTGTAAACAAGTCATCCAATATCTCATTCATGAATTCTATAAAAACTGAGTACACGTTAACAATCAAAACATTAATCAACAAAACAGAATGAAAATCATTAAATGCTATGAACCGGAAACTGATCACAAAGAACTGGGCGATTGACATGTCGAAACTGATCAGAAAAAAAACCTGGACGATTCCGTAGACTACCGAACAAAACAGATAAAAATACTAAACCTGGGCGATTCATGGTTGTGTAAAAGACTGGATTCAAGTCATCTTGTTGTATTGGGTCTTGTCTGTTGAAGTCGCTACTATGAGCATCCTCCATGATCGATGTCGTGATTTGATACAAAAAATTAAACTATTAGCAGGGATTGAATCTCGAAATTATTGGACTAGTATATGATAGAATTTGAATATAATCAAAGAAGATCACGTAAAATCTGTTAAGAAATAGGAATTGTAACTGCCAGTGATTTATGGAAAGGAATTTAAAATAAAAAATAAATTGTATAATTACAATCTTGCCATTTTTCTCAAGTAATAAAACGAATGGTTGAGATTGGTTCACAAGGTTCACAACCAAGGATGTTGTTAACTCAAGAACCTCATCCTATATATATATATCTGTGTATATATATATATATATATATATATATATATATAGGGGGCCGCTAAAATGAAAACCACCTCCGTTGTGAGAACCGAGAGAACCACTTTCCAACCATTAGATCTTCAAGATGGATGGATGAGATTAAAAGTAATTAAAATTAATATTAAATAATTTTTGTCTTATTATGTTTTTAATATCTTAATGCAAAAGGGTAGTGTAATAAATTTACTCTTTTTTGTCTTTATTATTTTTTATTACTTTTTTTGTATTATTATATTAGTTGTTTTTTTAAAACAGAATTTTTTATTAAAATCCATTTTAAATTCAGATTTTTTAACAAAACAATTTTTTTTTGCGCGGCGGTTTTTGCACGCTGTTTTTACGCCTGGCTTTTTCACGCGTCGTTTTTTAACGCGCCGTTTTTGCACGTCGTTTTTACTCCCGGCTTTTTCACATGTCGTTTTTTTAACGCGCCGTTTTTTACGCCCCATTTTAACGCACCGTTTTTTACGTCCTGTTTTTTACGCGGCGTTTTTATGCCCCGTATAAACGCCCATTTGTTTTAGGCGCTGTTTTATCACACGATTTTCTACGTTTTACAATTTACGTAAAAAAAGTTTTACGTTTTACGTTAAAAAAGTTTTTACATAAAAGTTTACGTTTTACGTTAAAAAGTTTACGTTTTACGTTAGAAAATTTACGTTTTACGTTAAAAACTTTACATTTTACGTTAAAAAGTTTACGGTTTTGACTTTTTTTTTTCAAAAACTTTTTTACACAAAACGAACGCACCCAGAAATCGCAACTCGGTAGGTGTCTCAGATAGATTGTTATCATCATCGACTGGGAAAAAAAATATAAAAAACCAACAAAAATCAAAACAATGTGTGGATTCTTGAAAAAAACCGGGTTTGGCAAAGATTTTCCGATAATCAATGGCTGCAAAATGGGATTGCAGGTTCAAAAACCTACCCTCCACCATCCTTGCCGCACCATCGTCATCAAAATATACGTTTTTTTTTCATCATCACCGCCCAATCCCAACAGATCAAAACCCACAGAATCAAGAATACAAATCAACAGAAATCAAGAACACAAATCAACCCCCCAACATACCAAAATACCAACAGAATCAAGAACACAACTCAACCCCCAACATCAAAAAATGAATCAACACAGATCAACACCCACCATTTTTCTAGAGAGAGAAACACAAATCAACATAGATCACCCCCCAACATCAAAAACGAATCAACACAGATCAACCCCCAACATAAAAAATGAATCAACACAAATCAACCCCCCAACATACCAAAATACCAACAAAATCAAGAACACAAAATCAACACCCACCATTTCTAGAGAGAGAAACCCACAAGAGAGAGAAAGTGATGATCGTGGACCTCCACCTCTGGTAAGTGATGCTCCGGCTACTATCGGAGCCCTAGCCATCACCCACCTCTACCCCATCACCACCGCCTAGGGGTCCGCCACCAAACCCAACACAACCACCACCAAACACCGGTCGCAAAAGGGGGCGGCGGAGAGGAAAGGGAGGCCGAAGATGCCGCCGCCACCAACCCCAACGTTATAAGCAACCAACACCGTCACCCCCGCCACCAGCCACCATTCACCGTCGCTCCTCACCACCGCCGGAACCGTCACCCCCCACCGCTGGTCGGAAAGTATCTCCGGTGATGGCGGTGAACACTTTGAAGAGAGGGAGATGAGAAATTACTGGTTTCAATTTTGAGAGAGAAAAAGGAGAAAGGGTGAAGATGGTGAAGATTAGAGGAGAGTGATAAAGAGGAGAGAGACAAATGAAAGTCTGAGACTTTAAATGATCTGACATTTAGTCAAATGACTAAAATGCCCTTTAATGTGATTTGTGGAGAGTGGTTCTCACGGTTTTCGTAACTGGAGATGGTTTTCATTTTAGTGGCTCCATATATATATATATATCTATAGAGGAAGGATATATATAAAACTTATTTGTGCTAAGAAAACCTAGTAAACCTCATCCTCACCATCCATTATCTTTGATCAATGGCTTCAATTTTTGTTGCCTTTTTTGTTTAAATTAAATATCTTTAAAGTACAAAAAGTAGATCTAAGGGTATTATTGGTATAACCAAAATGTCTCTCTTTCTTTCTTCCTGACACATCCACACCCACTTTTTCTAGAAAATCTCATCCTTCTTTTTCATTTCATTAATGTTAATATTCTCTCTAGATCTAACTTCTTTCTTTGTGTTTTCTTCTCCGTTTCTTTCACTCTCAAATAGAAATGAGAAACCAAACTAAATGAAGTTGTTCGCGGGAGCAAATAAACGGCGAATTCACGACAGCATGATGAATGCGGGTGGCGACGAGATCGATCAGTGGTGGGTGAAGGGTAGTGGTGAAGAGATCGGGATCCTAGCTACGTTAAACCCTTGATGGTGGTTGAGGGAGGTGACAAAAGTGTTCCAGAAATGGACGGTTCTACATCTGGATGCTAGTTGCGTTAAACCCTAGGTTGCAGGTTTGTTGTTTAAATGTTTTCCACTATTTTAGTTTGAAAAATGATTTTACACTTGATTTTTGCAAAATCTCTTGAGTGTTTTATTTTGAAAATATGATTAGAGAGAGAAAGAACAATCTCTTGAGTGTTTTATTTTGAAAAATCATTTCACACTTGATTTTTTTATTAAAATGGTTGTTAATATATTTTTGTGTGCTCAAAGTGTTTTAGTTAGTGGGTAAATGTTTGTGTAGTTTGCAGGTTTTTGTTTTTGTGTTAAAATCATTTTGAGTTTTTGATATTCTCAGTTGTTGTTTGAATACAAATCAATATCTTTTAAAATGTTGAAATGTTGTTTTAGATGGGCTGTTAGATGTCTTGTATAAACTTCACTCAAAAATCACATTTTCATTACCTTTAGAAAGTACATAATTTAATAGTTGATGATTTCGTTTATTTTACAAATAAAAAGTTGTGTTTTTTTTTGCTGGCATAATTAGAAGGTACATATGTTGTAACAATGTTACATGTGTTACTTATAGTTACACCAGCCCTCTCTTGGACACAAAAAGGGGCTGCAGATATGTAACACATGTTTGTAACTTGTGTTACACTGGAGGGTAACACATGTATAGCCACGTTACACGTGTTGGCCTTCATGATTATTAATATTTGTGTTTTTCATTTGTTATACAGTTGCAAGAGGGGCATTATTGGAACTAGAAAGAAACCTAACAAAAGTGTCTTCGATGTTGGTAAAACAAACTAAAATCTTCACTTCGTGTGTGTTAGAAATTTAGTGCCATTTTTTTGTGTAACTTAATTTGGAAAAATTGTGTATGTGTGATGGATATACTGTGTAGGTGTTTTTTTTGTACATGAACTATGGTGGTTGACAAAAAATATGGTGTCATTTTGCTTGTACAACTTAATTTGGTCTCTTTTTAGTTTGATACATGTGTTACCTGGTTTTCCAGGTAACATGTGTAACAATACTACATCATGTGTTGTAACAATGTTACACATGTTATTTATAATTACACTAGCCCTTTCTTGGACACAATAAGGGGCTGCATATGTAACACATGTTTGTAACTTGTGCTACACCAGAGGGTAACACATGTATAGCCATGTTACACATGTAACGTGGCTATACAAGTGCTAGCCTCTGGTGTAGAACATACAACTACTCTATATAACATGTGTAACACCTGTAACATCCTATGTTATCTAAAAATATGTTACAATCATGGTATAGATCACATAACTACACTATGTAACATCCTGGTATAGATCACATAACTACACTATGTAACATATGTAACTTGGTTGTACATGTGTTATCCACTTTGGAGTAACACATGCAAAACATGGAAATTGATAAAAAGATAGTATCCAATCAAAACCTTCATGAACATATGAGCCCATACATGGAAATGTTTAACCCTTGATTGGTACGTGGAGGTAACGACAAGTCGCCATACTTATCACTTAATTGATCTACAAAAATGGTGGGAGCAATAATTACGTAGGGTAAGGTTAACTGTGACAGTATATACACATTAAAAAATTGTAGCATAGGGGAGCCCTTGTAGTATACAACAAATATACTAGTTAAAAATGGTGAAATATAATGTGACATATGTTAAACCAATATACGGTTACATATGTTGCATGTATTAGGAGTATAAGGTGTCGTACAATCCAACAATATTACATCAATTATGGAGTAAAAAACATGAAGGTGTAAGAAGATCCTGATATGTAACTTGTGCGATAATCCCACCGTTTAAAAAAAGTAACTTGTGTTACGGAGTGTCAAATGTAATTTGTGTTACATTTAACTTTCTAATATAACACATAAACAGATGGAAAAGGAAAATTTATAAGGGTGCAAACACTTCAAATGTAACTTGTGTTATGTGTAGATTCCTAATATTACACAATGAAAAAAATAGTAAAACTAATGCTTCCTAATATAACACATAAACAGATGGAAAAAAAGAAATCTATAAGGGTGCAAACACCTCAAAATAAATGATTCTATTACATCGTCTAGACATGTAAAAGGTCACAATTTTGTTTTGCGCCTTTTTGACTGAAAAACTTGCTTCATCACCGAAAGTTTTATACATGGCAAGAAGAGGATGGTACTGCTTGACAACAATAGGTGTCTAGGATGGAATTACTTGTCAACAACAGGTGTCCAGTATTTCGTGGCTTGGTTCTTTGTGAGGTATCATAAACGTAGTAGCGAGGGGCTGTTGTTGATCATCTGTAGAAAAGTAGACATGTTAGAGGTTAAAAAAACATTAACACGTGTATACTCAGGTCGTAGGCCATAGTCTCTAACATAAGGGTGTAACGTGTATATCATGAGTATACATATGTTACCACTTATGTAAGACATGTAACACCATGTATATAAAAGTATGTTACATGAATTACACATACATGTAACATGTGTAATATACATGTGTTATCCTCTGGTATAGAATATGCAACCACTCTATGTAACATGTGTAACCTGGATATACATGTGCTATCCTCTGGTATGAATATGCAACGACTCTATGTAACATGTGTAACCTGGATATACAGTAATTATAAACTAGATTAACACAAAATGTTGGTCACGTCATTCGTTTTGTCCTGGTGTGTAACATCGAAAACAAAGATGACACATAGCTGGTCGTTACATATTTAACAATGGGTTGTATCCGTAAAAAATGTAGCTGGCAGAAAATGTAACATATATAACAAAATAAAGGGACAAATAGATTGTATATATTATAAAGAGTAAACTGCCATTTTGGTCCCTGTGGTTTGGCCAGTTTTGCCACTTTAGTCCAAATCTCAAACTTATTACATCTGGGTCCCTGTGGTTTGCATTTTGTTGCCATTTTAGTCCAAATCTCAAAAACTCTTAGATTTCTAAAAAAAAAACTGATTTTTTGTCCTTTTCTGAAGGGCATTTTGGTCATTTTACCCACCTGCCCAACTACCCATCCCACCCCCACCCCCACCCCTACCCCTTTTCTTCTTTCCCCCTTTCTGCCGTGATCTGTTTCTCTCTCTCTCTCTAAACACACACAGATATTCTTTCTATCCCTACCTTCATCTACCACCACCACCATCTCCCACCTCCCACCTCCCACCACCACCACCACCACCACCATTCTAACCGAATCTAAACACCAATCACAACACTTTTATCAATTTCACCTAATTCAAACTCAATAAAATCCAAAATCAAACTGATCTTACACTCTAGATTTACATAACACGCTCAAAATCAGATTCAAAGAAGAACATAAACTCAACAGTTACCTCTAATCCATCATCTTCTCCAACCCTCTTCAACCAACATCTCCCTGCAACTAATCCACCACCGCAACCACAATCCCTTTACAGCCACCACCCCCTGCAACCCATCCACCACCGCAACCAACAACCCCTGCAACCACCGCCCCTTTCAACCACCGCCCCCTGATTCTCTCCAATCAGTCCGTTTCAAAGATTTGATCAAACCTGTGAAATCGGCGTCACTGCTTCTCCGATCTCTCTCTTTCTCTCTCTCTCTCTCTCTCTCGTCGCCACCACCACAGTGGTGGCCGACCATTAAATCGAGGCGGAATGGGGGTGGTGTGGTGTATTTGAGATGAAAAAGAGAATGGGAGATTGAGGGATGGTTGTGGGTGTTCGTTGTCGTCAAGAGATATCACCGGAGAGACAGGAGAATGCAGAGGAAGAGGAAAGGAGATGGGGTGCGGCTGTGGAGGTGGTGTAGATTAGGGTTCTTCAAGTCTGAATAATGCAGAGGAAGAGGATAGATGAATGGAGGAACCAATTGCAATTTCATGGGTCTGATTTCGAACGAGGGTTTATGTGGCGGCGGTGGTGTAGAGAGAGAGAGAGAGAAAGAGAGAGAGGTTGGTGATGGTGGCGGTGGTGAGAAGGGGGAGGAGGTGGCGGTGGTGGTGGTGCATGTGGCGGCAGAGTGGTGGTGGTGGCGGCGGGCTGCAGATCCGGTGGTGGGGGTGGTGATGGTGTGGTGGTGGTAGTTCAGAGAGAGAGAGATGATGATGAATTTTTGAAGATGAAGGGATATTTGATTTTGTATATATAATTGAGTTATAATAATATATTAATGGTTTTAGGGTATTATATATATATAATTGAGTTATAATAATTTCAAAATGACTAAAATACCCCTGAGGGTAAAGACAAAATATCATGGTCATTAGTGGGGAATCTGACCAAAATTGAAATTTGGACTAAAATGGCAACAAAATGCAAACCACATGGACCCAGATGTAATAAGTTTGAGATTTGGACTAAAGTGGCAAAACTGGCCAAACCACAGGGACCAAAATGGCAGTTTACTCTATTATAAAAAAACATTACAATCAAACTTAAACTTAACAAAAGTGTTTTATATGAACTTAAATATATAAAATGATCTAAAAACTATCATAAGTTAACAAAAATCAAGCTATGCTTCGCTTCTTGATAACCATCTTCATCTTGAGCACAAAACATCCATTCACCTATGAACAAAACAAGTACATCGGTATTAATCTCCTATAGTTAGACGTATTAATCTCTTATGTAACATGTGTACATGTGTAAAGTTTTTCTATAACGCATGTAACAACTATATGTAAGATGTGTAATGTGGCTATACATGTGTTACCTATCTAGTGTAACACACGTTACAAACATATGTTACATATGTGCAGCACCCTTTGTGTCCAAAAAAGGGCTGGGGTAACTATAAGTAACATGTGTAACGTTGTTACTGCATATAGGTAACTTTTTATTTGTAAAATAAATGATATATTCCGAATAAATTATGAAGTTTATAAAGGTAATGAAAACGTGTTATCCAAGTGAAGTCCATCTAAAAAAAATTGGCATTTAAACTCACTATTAGGTTAAGTATAAATGTGTAACACCCTGTAACAACATATATTACCCCGAAGTGTAACACATGTTACAAGATATAGGACAAACAGTTTAGAATACAACTGGCAGAAATGTAACATACGTAGCTAATTATGCCAGCAAAAAAACATGGCTTTTATTTGTAAAATAAACGAGATCATAAAAAGTATTTGGTGCCTTACGTCTGCTCATAAACATAGTAGTGAGGTAACCGAGAATACTCGGTACTGACATCCCGATCAGTCAAAAACCCAATTAGACCTAGGTAGCTAGGGTAAGTCGGGTATCGAATCTACAAAGAGCATGTGGTCAGTATCGCACGACCTGTTCGACTATTTACAAAAATGTACAATGTGATTACGAAGATTGCTATTTTTTTATAAGTTTATTTGGTTTGAAAATAAATCAGAGTGACCCGACAATTGGTATTATCTAAAATACTTGTGATTAACTAAAATTGCAAATAAATTACTAAATGATTAAAACAAGAAATTAGAGACAAGTCCCACAACCGGTTCGATTATTGCAAGACCTAGGGTTCCTACATGTTTTAACTTGATTCAATTGCATATAGTGATTAACGGATTACTATCACGAAGCTTAGGTGCCAATTGCTATCGACGTCATAGACAACGGACCGTAATGCACTTCGTTACCTCAGACATGTAAATCCTAACCTACGATAAGACATAAGTTCACAAATTCATTTCGGAAAGTCAAATTTTATAATCATTCGACAATTCACAAATTGAATTCAAATGCACGACAATTATCAAAGGTTTCAAATACTAAACAATTTTTCACAAAATCAAATGAAAATACAAATGCATAAACCCTAGAAATTCTTACAACAATCTATACTGGGGTGAAACCGAAGAGACTAGCCGTTTATGGTCGAAGAGGCGCGATCACCGGAGGATGAATACGAGCACCGAACCATAATCTTTAGTCTTGAAGGAGAGTTGAGGGTTAGGGGTTAGAGTTTGGATGGTGGAGAATGGATGAAGATGAAGTGGTGGTGTGTTGTGGCTCCAAGATCACTTTTTTAAACTCCCAAAGATGTGTTGTTACGTTTTGTTCCTTTTTCTTTTAGTCAACATGTATCAATTAATTCCAATAAGATAAACTCTATGGTGGGTTATGGATGATTGTTTATGGCAAGAGTTATAGAAAACCCAATTAATTGCACAAGCTCCATTTGACTTCTGTATAACCATTCTTCAACACACTTTTTGAACTCCATTTATATTTCATTCTCTACACAATTCCAAAAGAACAAAAACAGTAATTACAAATACATTAATTGCAATTTTAATTAAGTTAATTGTTTAGTATTCTGTTTTGTTTTCTTGTTCACTCCAAAATCAAAGAAAAAAATTTGAATATCAATTGCAATTAGTATTTCTTATTTGATTTTTCAAAGTTCAGTATTTATGTTATATTAATTATAAATTCATCATTTTAAACTAGTTCTCTTCACAACCTACAAAACAACAAAACCTATCAAAGTGGTATCTTTTATAACAATATCGATGCATTTTTTTTATAATTAAAATAAACTAGAGTGTACAAAAAATACACCGATCACATCCCCACACTGATCTTTTGCTTGTCCTCAAGCAAGCTCTTTCGATATTATCCAACCATTATTTAACAAATACACTTCACAAATTCCTTATGAATTCTTAGTTAAGGTCCATAGTCATACCCCATTCACAATGTTAATCATAGTTTATTGGTTATTAAATAGCAAATCAAAGTGATAATATTTTTAAAACAAGGAAATGCATAACCAAATCTAACGTGCTTTGGTTTTTATTCTCATGCAACATACCCCTCACAATTGATCACTCCTGTTGGTTTCATTTCTGAACTAGCATGTAATACACTAGTAATAAGTGCTCAAAGACCCACTATATTATTCTATAATTATATGCTTGAATGACAATTACACCTCCACTACAACACATAGACATCGCACATATTAAAAGGTCTTACGGGTTTTTGGCTTAGGCGAAGGTTAGGAATTTTTGTCTAAAAAGTGGCTAAAATGAAAAATAGTGAACACGAACCGTTAAAGAATCCTTATTTTCTTCTAAACAGATAAACTAAAAGATATTGGGTAATTTTGACCCGTATCTAACTTATTCATATTTTTTTTAGCCTCGATTGTGGTCGTTCGACCCGTTTGTTGGCTTTTCTTTAATTCTTTTTTTTTTTTGCAACAACTATAAACAAATGGATCTTCTTTAGACGGTTTTCAAACGAGGTTAAGGTTTAACTTGGGTAATGATATGGATTAACAAACGAATGGAAAAGGGTTCAAGTTTGGCTTCTAATGGGTGATTTGTGGGTAAGTTGGTAAAAATACATAAGGGTGTCAAAACAAAAAGGTGGTCCTAAATTGCCTTTATCATCTATGTGCGAATGTCTAGTCCATGGCCTCGGCGTGTATCAAATCATACAAGTTCTAGCATAGAGCTAACATATGGCCTACTCTCAAACAAATGAAAAATATATGTATATGATAATGATTTTTTTTTTTGTTTTAAAGTAGGCTCAAAATCTCACCAAGTAGGGGAGAAAGGTTACCGATGTGAAGCATGCATTTATTTTACCAAAAGCTTGTTAGCTATAGCTAGGCGTTACTTTTCCTTTTTCTTAAAAATTTGCTAGAATTACCTTTTCTACTACAATCACATGGAACATGACCATGACTAAGGACCTATACATGTGGTTTGGTTTGGAACCCGTTGATGATTTACTTTGAGAAATTCGGTCTTCAAACACGATCAAGTCGACTTAAAGGCCAAAGTTTTCAAAATTTTCAATTTTTCTCCATCCCCACACTTGAGATTAACATTGTCCTCAATGTGTAGTGTTTTGAATGAAGGGTAAGATTTAAATTTAACTTTTGAAAACTTTTTAAGTGTAACCGGGATGCACAAGACTTAACCACCACCACAATGACCTCACCCCAACAATATATAATTACAATCCACTATTAAAAAAATATATATATACAAAAATAAAAGCTTAGAGAATTAGAAATAGATACACCTGATTTCTTCACATTTCATGATAGTCCTTGTTTCCAAGCGAAATGGTTGCCAAAGCAAAGCATGAAGGTACCTACAAACCTCAAATATGTGTAGAAGCAAGCTTCTCACAACAACTAAAATCCATAAGATTGTTCATTTTAGCATTTTACAAAAAAACATTTACCAAGTAATCAATTAATTGCTTTGATTAGTGAAAAAATAATTTACAACAACAAACCTAACTCACTTTCGTAGGAATCACGGCTGCATTTAGCGTATGCAACAAGCCCTTTAAACCTCCCGGTAGCTCGGGAGGACGAGAAAGGTCTCGTGAGGGTTATATAGGGAACACACCCACAAAGTTCATTTATCTAGAAAAAAAATAAAACGAATAATAATACAAACTCTACAACAATCATACCTGATTTGCCTCTCATGGTGGTCGAAGTGAACATTTGCCTACTGAGTTTCCAACATATGCTCGGTAGTTGACTTGCCAGTTCCACATTTCTATCCAAACGATTGGTATGAAAATTGAAACACTTATGTGGGACCACTTCATGATAGCTTGAGCGAGGTCTTGCCATCTCACCTTTCTTTCCTTCAATCTCACGCTCTTTTCCCAACTTTATCATAGTCAGGATACACTATGATTACCTCGGTTACTACTTCTTTGAAAGGTGTTATGTCTTCATTTAAATTTAAACACTCATTTTCTTGCTTTGGAAGATCCATAACCTCTTCCACCACATCACCATCTACCATGGTACCACTAGTCAATATCTCTTGGTCCTATCTAAGTTGAGCAAGTTCTTCGGCGAGTTCACCCACTTGCTTTGCCAATACCTCGTGAGCTTTATCTCTCACCTCAGGTTCCTTTTTCAATTCCATTTTAATTTCTTGCCTTGAATCTTCTATTACATTCAGAATCGCATCAAGCTTTGAAATTATTGAATCTTGAGGTTCCTCGTATGCCGGTTGAGGGTATTCATAATAATAGTCGTCATACTCCTCCTGGTAACTTGGGAAACGTGGCATCTCGGGTTCATAACTATCATAATCCCACTTTGGCTCATAATTGTTGTTGACATTTGACTGATAGTATCCCTGATATGAAGGTGGCTTGTAACCGGACTTTATTTTTCCTTTCCAAAACACTGAACACTGGGCAATCTTCATGTATGTGAACTTTTCCACAACAAGGGCATGACTGGTAAGCTTCGCTTTCTTGCTCTGGTGGTGGAGGTGGTTCAAAGTTGGGATAATAAAAGGGTATCCCGTCATCATCATAGCAAACCCTCACATATCCTTTTTCTCGCCTATATTCAGAGCAATACCTCCCACGATTTTCGTATTTAACTTCAAACATCGGACAATCCTCAACCCAATGACAGTTGCTCCCACAACGTATACATGGGTCATCATCTACCCAATTCATGGTGAAATAAGGTGCTTGCAAAACATATACCTGTACAGACAAAACTCGACTACCCAAAGTAAAATCAAGTAGAAAAAAAAGAAAGCATACTAAAAACTAAAATTATTATTTTTTTGAGTTTTTTTAAGATTTAAAACTACCCAATATAAACAAATCAAACGAATAATGCAATACTAAGCGCACTAGCTCCCCGGCAACGGCGCCATTTTGACATGACCGTGTCGTCCCTATAAGTCAAAAACCCAATTAGACCTAGATAGCTAGGGTAAGTCGGGTACCGAATCCACGAAGAGCATGTGGTCAGTATCGCATGACCTATTCGACTAGTTAGACTATTTGCAAAAATGTACAATGTGATTATGAAGATTGCTAATTTTTTTTATAAGTTTACTTGGTTGGAAAATAAATCGGAGTTACCCGACAATTGGTATTATCTAAAACACTTGTGATTAACTAAAATTGCAACTAAATTACTAAATGATTAAAACAAGAAATTAGAGACAAGTTCCACACCCGGTTCGATTATTGCAAGACCTAGGGTTCCTACATGTTTTAACTTGATTCAATTGCATATAGTGATTAACGGATTACTATCACGAAGCTTAGGTGCCAATTGCTATCGACGTCATAGACAACGGACCGTAATGCACTTCGTTACCTCGGACATGTAAATCCTAACCTACGATAAGGCATAAGTACACAAATTCATTTCGCAAAGTCGAATTTTATAGTCATTCGACAATTCACAAATTCAATTCAAAAGCACGACAATTATCAAAGGTTTCAAATACTAAACAATTTGTCACAAAATCAAATGAAAATACAAATGCATAAACCCTAGAAATTCTTACAACAATCTATACCGGGGTGAAACCGAAGAGACTAGCCGTTCATGGTCGAAGAGGTGCGATCACCAGAGGATGAATACGAGCACCGAACCATAATCTTGAGTCTTGAAGGAGAGTTGAGGGTTAGGGGTTAGAGTTTGGATGGTGGAGAATGGATGAAGATGAAGTGGCGGTGTGTTGTGGCTCCAAGATCACTTTTTTAAACTCCCAAAGAAGTGTTGCTGTTACGTTTTGTTCCTTTTTCTTTTAGTCAACATGTATCAATTAATTCCAATAAGATAAACTCTATGGTGGGTTATGGATGATTGTTTATGGCAAGAGTTATAGAAAACCCAATTAATTACACAAGCTCCATTTGACTTCTGTATAACCATTCTTCAACACACTTTTTGAACTCCATTTATATTTCATTCTCTACACAATTCCAAAAGAACAAAAGCCTTAATTACAAATACATTAATTGCAATTTTAATTAAGTTAATTGTTTAGTATTCTGTTTTGTTTTCTTGTTGACTCCAAAAACAAAGAAAACAATTTAAATATCAATTGCAATTAGTGTTTCTTATTTGATTTTTCAAAGTTTATTATTTATGTTATATTAATTATAAATTCATCATTTTAAACTAGTTCTCTTCACAACCTACAAAACAACAAAACCGATCAAAGTGGTATCTTTTATAACAATATCGATGCATTTTTTTATAATTAAAATAAACTAGAGTGTACAAAAAATACACCCGATCAGGTACGGTACAATATTTGAAGATAAAAAGTGGGTAAAATACCGTTACCGGTATTGAACAAAAAGTACAGATCCAAAAAACGCCAAAAATAGATACCGTTGATACCTTATTTGATCTTTATGATACGGTTTAGTACTGGTACAGGTCTTTTTCGGTACCCAACATGATTGTTCATTCTTACATTAAGTTGAGTAAATTATTCGTTTGTCCTTATGTAGACCCAATTTAACCATTCCTTGTTAATATTGATTCATTAACTATAAGTGCAACCCGCCGTGATGCGGCGGGGGTTAGATTTATAATAATATACAGCAAGTTCTCACTGAGTTGCATCGCTTTAGTTAATTACATAAGCTGGAGCAAAACTGATGCCAGGCACTTTGCTGGTCTAAGGAGAGCTAGTGCCATGTATTCCCTTCAAGATGTTTGTAAGCATCCTCTCCCACACAACTGTTGTAAAAACTTGTACCTGATTCAATGAAAATGGTCAATTACTATTCCCATGCTTCTCTTTAAAATAGAGAAAGAACTGAAAATGTTGGCAGCCTGCTGCATTGAAGATCAGCGACACTTGGCAGAAGTCTGGTTGAATCATCTCATTTTTATACCATTTTTTTTCAAACCGAACTACTGGTTTAGCAAAAGAAATGTTTTAAATGAATGAGGCCCTTCTGTCGTAAGAAAAAAATCTTGGTTGTATAGATGATTAAAGGAACACCATTTTAACAAACAGAAAGTTTTGACCTTGGCTAGTTTATAGTTTTTACTTTTAACAAAACTAGTTGATTTTCCGTCCGCGCGTTGCGGCGAGGACCCAATGACTGCAAAACGCGTGTTAGTAACGGCAAGCAGATACCAAATATCAAAATAATAGGACCCACACCTCCTACACGTTGGAAATTCGGTTGTTTTCAGTTCAGTTATTACGGTGCTAACACGTTAAAATATGGATGAGCTCGGTACCGGTAACGACACCGAAAGTACCGATCCGGAAAATCATCGAAATTAGGTACCAGCACTGAAAATGCTCGGTACAATACGGTATGGTATTTGAAGGTAAAAATTAATAAATACAGGTATGGTGCTAGACCATTGTCGAACCGAAAGTAACGATTCTGAAAACGCGAAAAGGTGGGTACCAAATTGGTACCGAAAATGATTTGGTATAGTAAATTTGGTACCGATACGATACCGGCTTGATTACAGGATTTGATACGATTTGCTCATCAATAATCTAAATATCTAAGTTAATTTTACATGCTACAATTCATTCATTACAGAAAAAGACAAAAAATAAGGCAAAATAAGTTGTTGTGTATATAAAACCTCATTCAAACGAAATACAGTTTACTTACTGTGTGTATGAAAAGTAATCTAAACGGTGCAATTACTTGCATTGCTACGTTGCTACAGGATTTGATGAGCTTGGTACCAACCGGTACCAAAAATACCGTTACCGAAATCCCCAAATGTGGGTACCGGTACCGAATATACCTGGTATGGTACGGTTCGGTACTGATACGGCACCGGTATTTGAGGGTAAAAACCGGTGAATACCGTGCCGAACTGGTACCGAAAATACACCCGGTTTGGTAAATTTGATACTGGTACCGGTAATCGATACCATTTGCTCATCCCTTAGTGATGTTACTATTCATTCTATTCTATTTTTGTTACTATTCATTCAATTCTATTTTTATTAGGGTAAAAACCGGTGAATACCGTGCCGAACCGGTACCGAAAATACACACAGTTTGGTAAATTTGATACCGGTACCGGTACCCGATACCATTTGCTCATCCCTTAGTGATGTTACTATTAATTCAATTTTATTTTATTACTATATATTCATTCAATTCTATTTTAATTATATTTTTGTTGCTGTTCATTCAGTTCAAAATTTAATATATAGGTAAATTATTACTATTCATTCAATTCTATTTTTATTAGGGTAAAAACCGGTGAATATCGTGACGAACCGGTACCGAAAATACACACAGTTTGGTAAATTTGATACCGGTACCGGTACTCGATACCATTTGCTCATCCCTTAGTGATGTTACTATTAATTCAATTCTATTTTTATTACTATATATTTATTCAATTCTATTTTCTATTTTTATTACTATATATTTATTCAATTCTATTTTAATTGTATTTTTTTACTTTAGTATATATTCATTCAATTCTATTTTAATTATATTTTTTTACTGTTCATTCAGTTCAAAATTTAATATATAGGTAAATTACAAAATATCAGAATACAGAACACAATTATACCAGAAAAATGACACTACCAATTAAAATCCGGTATTGGGTATTTTGTTACCTAGGTTCGGATATAGAAACCAGTTTCGGGTATAAATTGGGTATGAGGTGGGTACGGCTCCTGCTCTGGGTATTAAGGTCTAAATGTATACCCTATGTGTACCCTACAGGTAGGGTCGGTTTTGGGTTCAATTCATAAATACATTTTTTTACCGGGTCCTGTTCCCGTATTTTTGTGCACCTATAGTTCTTTCTTTTCCATAATCAAACATAGAAAAACCTAGTACTATAAAGTGTCAAAACACATATAATGTTTTAAGATAAGTAAGACTGTCCGCAATGCAACAGCCTGCATTTACTACATGCATCCTAGTCATCACTGTCACATCAGCTTTTAACCCATTCTTCGCACATGCATTCTCTCACCTCTTTTTAACTCCAACCTATCCTTCCCACATGCATCCTCTCTCTTCCACATCACCATTTCTTTTTCTATTTTTTCTTTAAAAACATTTAATTTGTAATCTTAAAAAATATTTAATAAATAACTGTAAAAATATATTTAAATAATATAAAATAAAAAAAGAAGCTAAAAATAAATAAAAATTAAACTTGCATTACATAAAAAAGAAAATACATTTTGCTGATCATCATCATCATCATCGTTTAACAAACCAGTGAAAGAAAATTGACGTCTTGGATCCATTTTTGAGAGTGATGAAAAAATTTGAGAGTTTGTAAGATTTTGGGGTGAAAAATGAGTTAGTTTTAATGGGTATTTATAGGGGGAAAACTAGCCCTTTTTTAAATATAGTTGTTGGAAAAAAAACCATTTTTTAAAAAATAGCCGTTCACATGCATAGTTGTATTTAATTATTTAGTTGAAAATTAGTTTTTAAAGGGCCCACCTTTACCTTCTCTCTCCTGCATGTAGGTGCACTTCCCTACATGCAACCCCCTTAAATGCCACCTACCCCAATGCTTCCTTTACATACGCATCCTCCACATCATCAAGTGCAACCCCCCAACAAGAAGCGTTGGGGGCAGTAAGGAAAATAAGGATGGCATGACGCGTGTGTGGGTGGTAGATGACTCAATGTCGCAGCCCCCGACCCCACCCTGGGTGCGGGCGCCGCGAGCTCGAACTGGTGATATCGGTGTTTATTAATTTGGCAGTGGAAATGAGACATCAGGATCATAGTTAGGAAATAAATTCAGAGTTTGCAAAACACCAAACTTTTTTTTATTAAACAAATGGGATAAAAACCCATATTTCATGTATAATATCTTTTATATGGATAAACCCTAACTTGCTGACAACATAAACTTCTTCTTTTATTCAGGTAATTTATAGCCACTTTATTTAAGCCTTCAGTGCTCCATAAATGGCTTCTAAATAGCTTCACATCAAGTTACCTGAAACACGTATTTAAAAATATTTTATCAGCAAGAAATACTGGTGAGTACATTCCATTTTATAAAAACAAATTGTTATAACTTCACAGTATTAAGAGCGATTACAATGTTTATATCTAATCCCAAAACTCCAAGTACTTATCACTCGATGGATCTGTGTCTATGGTCATATCACACGTTGGCTACCTATGTCCAATTGTGAAGATTATCAAGTAGTGTATACAAAACCCCATAATACCAGCAGTATTTTGTAGAATACAAAGACTTAATCACTTTAAGTATAACTGAAAACATTTTAGGGTTCTGTAAATTTGGTGAAAAGAATAATGACTCACATTGTAAACTTATGTTTTTCTATAGGCTTCCTGGTGATATTTTCTGTAAATTTTCTTGAGTTCCTATTAAAATATACAATGCACACGCGTTAGTATAATAACCCAAATTCAACTTATCAATACGTCACGAGACAGAACCCCAACTTAGTTTACAAAGCATAGCCCTAAACAGGCAGCGCTTTGGCATCAGCTTCTGGGTTCCAAATCAATCGAACAGGGTATCGAATTAGTGATCGGGGGTTAAAATACTTACAACGGGGCAGAGCCTCGTGATTTAAGGGGTATTTTAACTGATAATTTCGGATTATAGAAGTTGAGAGAGAAAAGACTGAACGAATTTGAATTGTTCCTAAACTGCCCTATTTATACGAATTTTCGGAGCCTGTCGCTCCCCGCGACTGCCCCCTCCCTTTCCTTTCGCACCCAGCGAGGGCACCCCAGCTACGGCTAGGGTTGCCTTATTGAAACCTAGGTGTGCCACGTTATATGACACGTGTCACTCAAACGTTTCCGGCAAACAAAATAGGCCGTCGCGCCCCGCGAGCGACCTCCATACATCCTGTCGCGGCCCGCGACAGGGTATAAAACTTTGATTTTTCATTTTTTAATTAAAATTAACGTTACGCGGGTTCGGTTATATTGACTACGAAACGTTTTAGGGCGTTTTCGAGGGTTGTTATATCCTCCCCCACCTTGTTTTAAATCTCGTCCTCGAGATTCACTGGAATAGATATGGATACTTCCTTTGCATTTCTGACTCTAGCTCCCATGTGTATTCGGGTCCTCTCTTCGAATCCCACCTTACTTTGACCAGAACTAATCTCTTGTGCTTGAGATTCTCGATCTTTTTTATCTTCAATCTGTATTGGTTTCTCTACAAACTTAAGCTTCTCATTTACCTCTATGTCCTGAAGAGGTATCACCAACGATTCGTCTGCTAGGCATTTCTTAAGGTTACACACATGAAATACATCATGTACTTCGGCCATTTCTTCCGGTAACTGTAGTTGATAAGCTATTGTCCCTATTCGTTTGATAATTTCAAAAGGTCCAACATACCTTGGGCTTAGCTTTCCTTTCTTACCAAATCTTATAATTCCTTTCCATTGTGAGACTTTTAACAGTACCTTATCTCCAATTTGAAATTCCAACGGTTTGCGTCTGTTATCTGTATAGATCTTTTGACGGTCTCGTGCTGTTTTCAGTCTTTCCTTGACTTGAATAATTTTGTTCGTGGTTTCTTGTACAATTTCAGGACCTAACAATTGATTTTTTCCAATTTCTGCCCAACATATTGGTGTTCGGCATTTTCGTCAGTAGAGGGCTTCAAATGGTGCAACATTGATGCTGGTATGATAGCTGTTGTTGTAAGAAAATTCTATTAAAGGCAAGTGATCATCCCAATTTCCTCCAAAATCAATCACACAGGCTCTAAGCATATCTTCCATTGTTTGGATTGTCCTTTTGCTTTGACTGTCTGTTTGAGGATGATAGGCTGTACTTAGATTTAATCTAGTTCCCATTGTCTTTTGGAAACTTGTCCAAAAATGAGAAGTGAAACTATTGTCTCTATCAGGCATAATAGATAAAGGAATCCCATGTAATGAAACTATTTCATTCACATACAGCTTAGCTAACTCTTCCATACTGAAAGTTTATTTCATTGGTAAGAAATGGGCAGATTTGGTTAATCCGTCTACAATCACCCAGATTGTATCATTACCTTTTCATGTCTTGGGTAATTTAGTAACAAAGTACATTGTTATCAATTCACATTTCCAAATTGGCATTTCTAATTGTTTTAGTAATCCTCAAGATTTCTGATGTTCAGCTTTAACTTGTGAGCAAGTTAAACATTTAGCAACATACTTTGCTATATCTTTCTTCATTCCCATCCACCAAAAATTCTTTCTTAAGTCTTGATACATCTTGTCACTTTTAGGATGCATCGTATACTTGGGCTTATGAGCTTCTTCTAGAATTTGGCTTCGTAGGTTTCCTTGGATAGGTATCCAAGTTCTATTTTTATGGAATATCCAAATTCCACCTGTTCCTTTTTCTAATTCCTTAATCATTCCTTTCAAACCTTCAGCATCGTCCTTGATTGTTGTTTCCTGTATCTTTTTCACTTGTTCATTTAAATCTACTTGCATGTTTAATCTGAGAGCACGTACTCTTTTTGGCTTTTCATGGTACTTTCTACTTAAAGCATAAGCTACTACGTTAGCTTTTCCTGCATGATACTGTATATCACAATCATAATCACTAAGGATTTCCATCCAACGTCTTTGCCTCATGGTTAATTCCTTTTGTCCAAAGACATACCTTAAACTCTTATGATCTGTTAGTGCACTATGTGTGTGGCCATAGATAGATATCTAACTGTACATGTAAAGTCTAGTGTCTTGAGTCTGTAAAATACCGGACAGAGATTTCACTAGGTGTCGCTAGGCAATGTCAGGTCAGTATACGGTATGACACAATACGAAGGGAGCGGATCTGAACAAGAATGATGTCATCATTCTCAATGATGACATCATACATACAACATCACGTTCAAACAAGAAAGTATGCATGGAATTCATCTTCACACGAAATGGCATGCACGAAAAGGAATTTGATTTCGCACGAAATGAGATGCTCGCATGTGGAATTTGATTCCGCACGAAATAAGATGCATTCATATGAAATGATCAGTCAACTATAAATATCAACTCATTTCGCATGGGGGAAGAGTCAGTGAACGGCAACCAGAGAACTCGTTTCGTATGAATACAAGTTCTTCAAGTTCATCAGATCTTCATCTAACACTCTTGTTTACGTCACGTTGATTAGATTTTGAGTGTTCTTTGTAGAGATCGAGTCAAAACTCTGTCCGGTTGTTGTTGATACGTAATAAAACGTTGTTTAATTACGTTTTCGCGCACGATTACGGTTTGATTTAACGGTTTCCGCACGTTAAATCGAATTCATCACAGATCTAGTGATCGTTTACGATCCGATCCTGAACTCACATGATCTGTGAAGACAACAAATTTACTACTGTAAAGATAGTGTCTCTAAATCTTAAGGGCAAAAATTATCGTTCCTAGTTCTAGATCATGGGTTGTATAATTCTCTTCATGCTTCTTAAGTTGTCTAGAGGCATAAGTAATTACCTTTTGACGTTGCATCAACACACATCCAAATCCTAACTTGGAGGCATCACAATAGACTACAAAGTCTTCAGTTCCTTCAGGCAATGCGAGTATTGGTGCGTTGGTTAACCTTTACTTTAGAATCCTGAATGATTCCTCTTATTTTGGTCCCTATTCAAACTTAACTGACTTGCAAGTTAGTTTGGTTAATGGAATGGCTATTTGTAACACCTAGTAAAAACATGTCCAATTATGTCAAGACACGTGTCCTAAACTCTAAATATGTAAAAGTTTGAGTTTGAAGGACTAAAGTTGACAAACGATGAAAATATGTATTCGAAAGGACTAAAAGTGTCAACATGCCAAACTTGTGCCTCTGAATGACCATACACGAAGAATATATTCTTAAACGAGTAATTATTTGGATATAAGAAGCCGTTTGTGAAAATAATCGAGAGATTATAAACTACAGGGGTTAAACATGTCAACATGTTAATTCTTACCTCTGAGTGACCTTTTAACGAACCCGGGGCTTCGTAATGTTCAAATACACTCTCAAGAATAAGTGATATTAGTTTCACGTGGTTTCGAGATCGTTATGCAAGTTTTCAAGATTTTGGGTTAAAAGCGTCAATGTTTAGAAACTTATGATATCGGTGATCGTTTAACGAAACCGGGCCTAACGAAGTTTGGTTATACTCCCAGGTTCCTCTACAAACTATCTACAAGGGCCTTTTGTGCCTAAAATGAGGTTAAATAAAGTTACAAAGGACCAGGGACTAAAACTGCCAAAGCTGAAACAATTTTAACCTGAACACAAGGTCGTCGCGGGGCGCGTAGACCCCCTTTGAATCCTACGCGGCCCGCGAGAGATGCCCAGTTCAGCATTTTGTTGCCAGCTACAGGTTTCTGCTGTTACACCGCCTCAAACACTTCCAAATCGATTTCAGGAGCTTGTTGACGGTTTTATAATACCACTAGGACACCCGGGATGATCCTAAACATCCCTATAACACCTGTGATGATCTTTGATCATGGCATTCAAGTATAAATAGGCCTTGTGTGTAACCATTTCAATTGAACAAATCATTCAAATCTTCTCTACTCTCAACTCTGGAGGTTCCTGACCAAAAAGGGAGCTCATTCTTGTAGAAAAGATTGCTATGACCCTTTGTAAGTGTCTTAGCCCCCTCTTTAGTTCAGTTTTCTTATTTAAAAACCAAAAAGTCAAAGTTACGTAAATTAGCTTTGACTCTCAGTTTAAACTCTAATGGCCCAGCCATTGTTCGAGATGAATATGGTTATGTGACCATAATTAGGTAGGTATTAAACCCTTAAAAGGGCACCTCCTAATTATTTCGTTTGCTTAGTTAATTGTCGGGTCAAACTATTTAGTTAAAAAGTCAAACTTGACAGAATTGTAAATAATAATTAAAACTAATAATGCAGAGGTTATAAATTATATTTTAACACTCTAATAACTTAGTAATTACTATTAGAACATGTTTAGGCATGTTCAACCCGACAATTCTGAGTTTAAGGTCGGTTCGCAATCGAAAGTCGCAAAAGCTTGACTTTTGCTTTGACTTTCAGTTCTGGCCCGATTAAGCTTAATTCTTCTATGTTTTAAGCTTCCATTAGGACCACATTAAGTTGTAGTATAACCCTATGAGGTTATATTACATGGTCATTAGTATTCTGAATTATATGCTAATCTCCGTTATTATGCTTATAAATGCCCATTTTGCCCTTATGTCATATAAACGAGATTTTTGAAAATATGAGAGGACAAAAAGCTTTATTACTGATATATAAGTATGTCAAATAAATTTGACATCAGTTTCTGGTCTCAAACTAAAGTTATGCATGATATCGTAAATTAGAACTTTTTATTAATTAAATTACGCTATTATGCATAAGTCATGTTTAAACATAGGTTTTGACCCAAAACTCATTACCTACTATCAAGATATTATTTTTAGGGATTTTTGGAATTTTTGGTCAGATTATAAACTGACCATATCATTGAGTTCTCGTATAATTCGGTAAATGACGATAATAACCTTTTCGTTCATAAAATGAGATTAACATATGATTTGAATGCCAAACCTTTTCCTACTGATATTATATATTAAATAGAATATTTTGATCATTTAAGACTGATCAAAATCTCAGATTTTCATAACCATCTTAATTATCGTCAATTATCGACTTTTACGCTAATTAAGCGCATAGTATGGTTTAAAACCATACTAAACACCTAAGACTTGTTACCTACTGATTTTATAAATAAAATTTAATATTTTTACAGTAAGTATAAGTCATGAACTCAGAATTCCAATTATGTCCTTAAAAGCATATGTGAAATGACCAAAATACCCTTTCGGGGCATAGTTTGGCCATAAATGGTAAATCACACATATGTATGATATCTTACTGTTATAACAACATCAAATAAATATTTTTACTGATTACTTAAGACCAGAATATCAGTTTACTATAAAACCTATTTTATAAATGTTAAAACGACCAAAATACCCCTACGGGACTTAAATTGGTTTAAATACTTTTTGGGCATATATGTTAACATCCTACTGATATGTTATCATATTTTAAGCATAATAACATATGAGACCTATATATAATTCATTTGGTTACCCGTTATGCATTTATGCGTTCGGATCGGGTTATGTAACTAGTTTACATAAAATAGCCGAAACGGGTTTAACCTTATCATTAAATCTTCAAAATCCAGAATGTGTTTAGTTTACCCATATTAGACAAGTATCCAAACTTGTTGGGTCTAAATCACATTCCATTCTGGTCTCCGCTTAATCTAGCGTTTCGAACCGCATAGTATCTTTCAAACTAACCGGTCTTAGTCTTTGACTTAAATAAAGACCCGTTAGTATCCTAATAGGTTAATAAACCTTCTATGCAGATTGAGTAGCTTCGGTAGAAGGTATTTTCATAAGGCTTTAGGAAATATACGGCTGAGTTACATCCTTACACAGCTAGCTCAGGTAAATACTTTTAACTTATTTTCCGTTATACGGGCTTGGGATACGGTATTATAATATTACCGCTTGGTCGGGTATGAAATCATTTAATCGGATTATGATTAATAAATTTACATAACCCGTTTTAATCAGTTTTGTTTGATAACACGAACATTGGGGGTTAATTCGACCGTGTCCTGGATATCCTTGACTCATTTCATTTGTAAATGACCACGACCTATGCACGGGGTGTAGGCATACACCTGACAGATGCAAATGCTAAATAACCCACATGTTGGGGATAACTCCTTTGTGGGTTTTATAGTGGTGAGTTGGTTAATCATGAACGGCTTCCAAACCGGCCCCATATGTATGACAAACATGTAAAACAGCATACAAGATTATTTTAAATAATTGTCCCAAGTTATAAATGGTTTGTGCTTGTGCACTTAAATCAATTTTCATAAACTCTTTTCAAATGAGTCAGTTAATTGTATTTACCAGTGAAAACTGACGTATTTTCCAAAGACTAAGTGACAGGTACCTCTTGAAATTAGGCTGGAGCTACTTGGTTCAAATAAGAGGATCTTGAAAATCCTTAGATGCCTGAAGTCTATTATTTCAGTTTTCTTGTATTTGATTTATGATCCGCCTATGGATCTCTATTACAACCAGTCTGTATATTCTTTTATTTAGACACTCGGACACTATGGTTTGTAATAGTATTTAACTACCAAGCCTTCCGCTGTGCTATTATATTGTGTGTATTAACTATGATGATATCAACTACGTCACGATACTCCCCACCGGGCCTACCAGTAATATGTGGAAATATCGGGGTGTGACACTATTCTAGAGAAATCTTGAATAAAACGTCTATAATATCTTGCTAATCCAAGAAAACATCTTACTTCGGTTGGTGATTCAGGGACTTTCCATTTGATAATAGCTTCGATCTTTGTGGGATCCACATGAATTCCTTCATGATTAACTAGATGTCCAAAAAATTGCACTTCTTGCAACCAGAATGCACATTTTGAGAATTTAGCATAAAGTTTTTCTTTTCTCAACAATGTCAGAAGTATATGCAAATGCTCCGCATGTTCTTCCTTACTCTTAGAGTAAATTAGAATATCATCTATAAAGACAATTATGAATTTATCCATGTGTGGTTTACATATCCTGTTCATCATGTCCATAAATGCGGTTGGGGCATTGGTTAAACCAAATGGCATGATTGTAAATTCATAATGACCGTACCTTGTTCTGAAAGCAGTTTTAGGAATGTCCTCTTCCTGTACTTTCAATTGATGATATCCTGAGCATAAGTCGATCTTAGAAAAGAATTGGGCTCCTTGAAGTTGATTGAATAGATCATCGATTCTCGATAGTGGGTACCGATTTTTAATCGTAACCTTATTCAATTCTCGGTAATCAATGCACATACACATCGATCCATCTTTCTTCTTGACAAATAATATCGGTGCTCCCCATGGCGATGAACTAGGTTGTATAAAACCTTTTACGAGTAACTCGTCCAACTGTTTCTTCAGTTCCTAGATCTCTGTTGGCGCTAATCGATAGGGTGCTTTGGCAATTGGTTTCGTTCCTGGTATCAGGTGAATTCTAAATTCAACCTCGTGATCTGGCGATAATCCAGGTAACTCTTGTCACACCCCGAATTTCCACGTATCACCGGTGGGCCCGGTGGAGGAGTATCGTGACGTGGTTGGCAACATAATAGTCAAACAACACAATATTTAAATGCACAGCGGAAGCAAAAGATAAATATATTACAATCCGATTATAAAGTAATATCAAGTATTACAACGGAAAGTAAAGGATCCACAGGCAGATCTTAAAACTTAAACATTGTTCAAGAGACTTTAGGCGCCTAGAACTTGCAAGATTCCTTATTAATGCCCTGAGCTTCCAGCCAATTACGTTCAGTACCTGTCACTTAACCTTTTTGGAAAATACGTCAGTTTACACTGGTAAATACAATTAACCGACTCATTTTAAAAAGAGTTTAAGAAAATTGATTTAGATGCACCAGGCACAAAAATATCTTTTATAACTTGGGATAATTATATTTATAATCTTGTATACAGATTTACATGTTCGTTGTACGTTCAGGGCTCGATGTAGAAACCGAGTCAAGATTAACAGACACTCCACAAGTATAAGCCCACAAGAGAGTGAGATACCGTTTCCCTTTAAGCAACTTTCAGTGTATGCCTACACCCCGTGCTTAAGGCGTGGCCATTTTATAATACAATGATGTCAAGGATATCCGGGACATGGTCATTAACCCCTAAAGGCTTTTATTTCAAACAATACAGATTAAAGCGGGTTACCTCAATAATTTAATCAAAATACGACTAAACATTCAATACCCGACCAAGCGGTATTATTATAATACCGTATCCCAAGCCCGTATAGGGAAAATAAGTTAAGAGTATTTACCTGAGCTAAATATAAATTCAATCCCAGCCGTATATCAATTCAGCAAGCACAAGTACTTCTACTGGGGCTCTTAATCTGGAACGAAGGTTTTTAATAACCTATTAGATTTCTAACGAGTCTTTAATTAAGCCTATGCTTAGACCGGTTAGTTTTAAAGAGGAAGATACGGTTCAAACGCATGATAAGGCGAAGGCCGGTTTAGAGTGTGGTTTTGACCCGACAAGCTTGTATGCTTGTTTAATATGGGTAACTTAAACACATTCTGGATTTTGGGACCAAAAAGATATGGTTTGACCCGTTTCGGCTAATTTATGCAAACTAGTCACATAAGCCGATCCGAACGCGACAAGCGCGTAACGAGTAACCATAAGAGTCATATACAGGTTTCCTAAGTTAATATGCCTTAAATATGTTGTGATATCAGTAGGATACCTTCCATTATGCCCAAAACGAGTTTAATCTCAATATAAGCCCCGAAGGGGTATTTTGGTCATTTACCTAAGGCATATATACTACCTATCATACAACTAACTAAACATCGTGACCATAAGGTATAACCTCGGAAGGTTATTCCCTATATACTATGGTCACCTAATGTGTTTGGTCGGATCCTAATGATCGACCAAACGGGTCGGGTTCGAAAGTATAAGCGATTGTTTAGATCGCTTACCTTACGACCCTATATAAGCACTAAACTAAAAGTGACGAGCTAAGCATGTTAAAACATGCTTAACTAAGTTTAGAAAACAGGTTTGGTATCAAAACAAACGGTTTTGATACCCACAAGTAGTTTGGTTACAAAATACGCAATAACACGTATTTTGGCCGAAACTACGACTCGTCACTGAGCCTAGATAACGTGGTAATCAGTAGGTATAGTCACTAGGGACTATAACCATCGTGATTACGCTCACATTATGAAGTTCAAACGAACTTCGCATTGACCATAAACTGGTCAACGCAGAAAGTCGAACAAAGTTTGACTTTTAACGCTAAACGAATAAAAGAACGAAGGAACACTTACAAAGGGTCCCCGAAAGCTAATCTTGATCCAAGTAGCTTAGGTATGAAGCAATGGCTTCAACTTAGAGCTTTTAGATCAGATTTTTTGTGGGTTTTGGGTTGAATGGGGTTGGGTATTTATAGGATCTTCCATATGGAATATTCCTAGCATATTCCAAGCATATTCCTAGCATATTCCAAGCATATTCCTGGCATATTCCTTAGCATATACCTTAGCATATTCCTGGCATATGGCTAAAACGGGTATTTAACTGGGTACCGGGTATTTTATCTAGCGTTTAAATCCCGGTTTATGGCGTTCTAAATTATTTTTATTACTCTATAAAAATAAACTCGCCAAGATAATACTGAAATTAATTTCAGTTTCTAGGACTGGCTGCGTTGTCCGCGTTTTGCAGTAGAAGCACAGTGTTGCGCAGAAACACACGGTATGCGCTTAAACTTTGAAAAATAACGTTTTTAGGCGTTTTAATTTATTTTTCAACACGGACCTGATTAAAATAAGATTTTAATCATAACAGAATATTTGTGGGATTTAAATATTATCCGGTCGGTCACCAACGTTCGTTTGGTCGTACGATCGCGATGTTCGGTTAATTACGACGGAATGCGCATAAGCGCGAAAAACGATCCAAATTGCGCGACGAATGGATTTTTCTTATGCCAAACACTAAAATAAAATATTTTAGTGCTTACATAAATTTTTGGATGTCCGGATGTATTCAGAACGTATGTTATGCGCGAAAGTGCAAACTTGTGCACTTTTTGACGCTTTTAGTCCCTAAATGACCCAAAAGTTTATTTTAGCACACCGAACCCCTCAAAGCCTATTTCTAAGCTATGTAAAGGATATTTAAGGTGTGTTTAACTTATGGTGATGTTCCGGAATGTCTGTTACAGTACGAATCGTCATACTTTCGCAGTTTGTCAAGTTTAGTCCCTGTAGACGATTAAACTTGATTTTACCATACCAAAGCCTTCAAAACTTATTTCTAAGTTATGTAAAGGTTATTTAAGGTATGTTAATCCTATTTCACTATTCCGGAGTGTTTGTTGCATTAAACTGGTTATAGTTACGCATCAGTGTGCGTATAACCTTCCAAAAAATGATTTAAAGCTTGAAATCAAACAAAAATTGATATGTGCAAAAGATACACATATTTATATAGATCCCAAGTATGAAATACAATATTTCATTTGCTTGGTATTTGTTTGATGGTCGCAGTGACCCAGGTGTCACACCGTTTGTGAATATAAAAACATAGAAGGTTATTTAGAAACTTATTTTAGGTATGTTAATACTTCCAGTTCTTTTATAATTAAGGTTTTTTGATTTTTCGAACAATTAGTCCCTTGAATTCAATGTCTGACTTCATTAGGGTTTATTACACGTGTCAATACATTATAGGACGTGAAATTTCGAGGTGTTACAACTCTTCTGGAAAAACATCTGAGATTTAGATACTACGGGAATATCTTTTAATTCTTTTCCTTTAGTGTTAATGATTACGGAAATCATATACACCATTCATCCTTTTCGTGCATAACTTGCAGCTTTCATTACAGAGATGAATTTGGTTGATCTTGTCGGCTTGTCTCCCTTAATTGTGATCCTTGCACCAGTTGGCATATGTACTTCTACTGACTTTTGATCACATAAAATATGTGCATGATTGGCTACCAACCAATCCATTCCTAACACGACATCGAATCTGGCTAGATCCATTGGTAAGAGATTAGCATTAAAGTTATGACTTAAAATTTCTATCTTTCCTTCCTGAAGGATTTCGCTTATTTTGATAGAATTTCCATTTGCCGTTTCCACCAGGCAGTCTTGGTGGAGTTTAGTTAATAGTTGATTGAGAAGTTTGTAGAAAGAAGTATTTATAAAACTTTGGTTTGCACCAGAGTCAAATAATACTTTATCATAAACATCATTAACTAAAAACGTACCAGCAATCACATCCCCTATCATCTTAGCTTATTCGGCTGTCAGAACGAATGCTCTGGCATTCTTTTTGGGTCCTTCTATTGCCTTTGCTTTGTTGTTTGCCACTAGAGCTAGTTTCGGACAGTTCGGTTTGATATGGTCAGCTTCTCCGCAGTTGTAGCATATACTGGCACCAGCTTTCTTCCTACAATCTTCTTCCTTATGTCCCGGTAACTTGCAAAAGTTGCAGGACACAACACACTTCCTTGAGTGCTTTCTTTTGCAGAACTTGCAGTAGGGTGAAGAGGAAGAACATGTTCCTTTTCCGTGATAGGAAGTACCAGTAGTTCCTGGGTAATCTTTTGAGCTAGATTTTTCTTCTGGTTTTCCTCTTGTGTGCGTACCAATTCATATGTCAATGTGTTAGCAAGTTCCACTGCTTCTTCTATTGTTTGTGGCCTACCTGCCTTGACTATATTTCTGATCTCACTGATTAATCCCCAGATGTAACGGGAGATTAATACTGGTTCTGGTGAGGCTAGTGTTGGTACTATCCTAGCATATTCAAAGAATATGGTAGTATATTCCCTGCAATCTGCCCCAATCATTCTATGATTTAAAAATTTATTAGCAATCTGTTCCTTTTCACGAGGAGGACAAAATTTCATTTCTACTATTTCCTTAAAGTTGTTCCATTCCATGTTGTAAACCATGTCACTCCCTCTTGACTAGAGAATGGTATTCCACTATTCTATTGCTGCGTTCTTAAAGAGATTAGAAGCATATATGACCTTATCCTCATCGGCACATTTACTTATTTTTAAGACTGCTTCTGTCTTTTCTATCCAATGCAAGGCTGAAATGGCTCCTTCATTACCTGAGAATTCTATCGGTTTATAGGATAAGAATTCTTTATAAGAACAACCGTATGAGATGGTCCTTCTTTTTGGAATCGGAGCTTGGATGAATAGTTCGTGATTACCATTCACGTTGTGACTTGGCTCAGTGGGCGCACGTTTACTGCCTATTATGGAATTATTATTTTCTGCCTTTTTATTAATACTGTCGATAATAAATGGCATGACATCTATGATTTCTTGAGCTACTATGTGTTCTATAGCACTTTTATCCACTTGGTTTCCGTTATCATTATTATTCTGGACTTCCTGATTTACTTCGGTTGCCATCTGGATTGTAAACATTATCAGGTATTAATATCACAGAATAAATTAAACAAACAAATACTCAAGCATATTGAACCAAAATCGTCGAGCATTGCGACATTTACTCTTTTTCATATATATGCATCTAGTACAAACAACCGAAATTCTACAGGTTAGTAGTTATGCATCGATATATATATAGGTGATATATATTATTATATAGGCATGGGATCAGGAGAAAACACCCTAAAGTGTGAGAACGGATCCTGGCCCAATACGTGGCAGGGGGAGCTAAATGATATGCAGGGGTACGACTGTCCTTTTGTACGTTCCCTCCTTACTCGCGTTATAAATCCGTTTCAACTTAAAACTCCAAAGATTTCGTATTAGCTGTAACCTCCTTTCCAAGCTTTCTCAGATCTATGGCGTCTAACATGGATTCTATTCGACAAAGTAATATTTGATGATGATTCATAGTTTTGTTCCAGCAAATCATGCAACACAAATACAACAGATATGTCGTTTTGTTCTTTTATGCTTGTTTCATTGTTTTATTTTTTCAAATTAATTTTTCATAATGTGTTGTATGCTTTCAATGGCGTTGTTCATATATCCAACTTATTCGTGTTTTAATTGGTAGTTAAACAACTAGTAAGAACTGATAATTGGAGTTTTCATTATTAATTTTAATTGTCGTTTCGGATCTAGTATTTTTCTTATGTTTTTACAATCATTGTCATTTTACACCAGATAGTTTTGAATATTATTTAGTAGTATTTGTAAACATCAGTTTTGTTAACTATGGCGTTTTCATTATGATGAAATTTGTTAATTATTCATGTTGTTAGCTGTTTTTAATTATACATCTCATGGCGTTTTCATTATCATGCTGCATTAGTATTGTTAATTCATCATATTTGTTAATCAATGAAGTTATGGTGTGTGTATTTTGGCGTTTTTATTATGGCGTTTTCAAATTATGTGTTTATTATGTCTTGCTTATTATTCAATTAATGGCGTTTTCATCTATAATGTTATTACGAGACATTTTCTATTTTTAATGGCGTTTTTCTGAAATTTTGTTCCTCACTGTGTTTTCTCAGACGAAGTTGCTTCCTCGAGTGAAAGCTTTTGCCCCAAAACTAGTTTACCATTTATCATTCCTGACGTTAGTGAAGAAATAAAGCCCAGAATGGACATGACATTCACAAGCGTCGATGATTGTTATTCAATGTATGTTATGTATGCCACTGCTTGTGGTTTTTCAGTTAGGAAAGGGACTGGAAAGATAAACGCCAAAGGTGTATTACATATTAAGTATTACATGTGTACGAGAGCTGGGGTATATAAGGACAAGAAGGTTGATACGTTGGACCCCAATCAAAATGAACGTTTAGTGCGATCCAACTTTTTAAAGAGGACTGATTGTGGTGCACTGTTATGTGTAATTTTTGAGGCTGGATCATGGAAGGTCTATAAGTTTGTCGAGGAGCACAACCATGATCTTTTTGAACGTCCTGATAAGCATTTTCTTCCAACTGAACGACACCTCACTCAGCTCCAGAAGCATGTTATACACAGCATGTCTAAGTTGAATTTGGGTCCAGTTAAGGCGTTTAATGTTATGAAGACTTGTTTTGGCGGTTTTGAAGACGTGGGCGAAAGTAAAGTTGAATTTAAGAACTACAAGAGGCAAATTAACTTGTTTATAGGGGAATACGACGCTGAGATGGTTGTGAGACATTTGGATGAAAAAAACAGTCCTAGCCTACTTTCTCATACGATTACTTCACAGACGATGACAATCGTTTGAAGGGACTTTTTTGGTGTGACGATCAAGCCAAACGTAATTACCATGTGTTTGCTGATGTGATTTCGTTTGAAGCCACGTATCGTTCGAACAAGTAATATGTTATAATTCAAAATTTTTAATGTTCTTTTGGCGTTTTCACTGGTTACATACATTGGCGTTTTCTGAGTTTACATGCAATGGCGTTTTATTATCGTTTCATTTCTCATGGCGTTTTCATGTGCAGATACGCTATGGTGTTTGTACCGTTCACTTGTATAGACAATCACCACTGCAATGTGTAACACCCCGAAAATATAAATATTATATTGTAAACTAAACATTGGTAATAGTCAAGATAAAATAACTAGGAATAAATAACCTGGTTAGTTAGTGTCTTGACATAATAGAACAAACATGGTTATAATACCCTTTACAAAACTTGAATAAGTAAAGGGGCTAATGTTGAACAAAAGTTAAAATGGGTTTTATTTATTAAAAACAAAACACCAAAACACACACAGTGTTCTGGTCGTGTAAATCACAGGAGCCAAAAGAGCTCTCAAAAACCCAAACCCTAGCTTACAAAATTGATCAAATCAAGAAGGCAAATCAAGTTCAAATAAAAAACCAAGCTCAAACTAGTGATCACTCAAGTGAGGGGATCACAAGGTATGTTGAATTTAGTCTTTTGGTTTCGTTTTGATTTCTTGATGAACACATGAAGTAGAAATCTGAACTTGCATGTTTGATTTTGGAATGAAGTTATGATAAATTCATGATTTAGAACAAACCCTAGTCAATAATTTGATGCATTAGTGTCAATAGATATGAGATTCATAATCATCCATTTATGTGTTAAATGGGTTTTGTAGAAAGATGATGAACACTAGAATTATGATTATTAATCTAGTGTTACTTGAGCTCCATGAAATAAGTCTAGGTGTTGATGTACAACTAGACATTTGAATTTGTGAAAAAAATGCTCAAAATTGGCTAAATAACTAGTCATGAAACTTGGTTATTGATTTAGCAAAATTATGCCCTTTAGGTGTTTGTTGAAATGCCTAAAAGAAAAATAAATGTTGAAATATTGAGTAAAAACGCATTTTGAACGTTATGGTGAATTATGAGTTATATGAAATAATAAGAGTTCTAAACAAGTCATTGATTGAACTCTACAGGCAAAGGAATTGAATCTTCAAGCGGACGAGCCGGAGTTGATGCGCGCTTGAAGGAAAAGCACTAAAGGTACCTAACTATTAGTTTCGTTACGTTATGCAAGAATATTTAGTTATAGCTTGTTAATAGTATCGTGGTGTGATATGCACGTTTGATGTGTTATTGAAGTGACAAAGTTCACTCGATAGATCAAACAGGTCAAATTTAATGATTAGAGTATGTTTGGTAAGCCGTGGAAGTGACGAAGTTCACTCGGCAAACCAAATGGGTCAAAGTAAATGGTTAAAGTATGGTGGGAATAAACCATACGGGTTGAAATGAACGACTAGAATCGTTCGGTGTATCATAGAGAACGGGTCAAATATTGGTTAGAAATAGCTTGGCTTGACATTAAAGTGAGGATTTTCACTCATCAACCAAACGGGTCAAAAACTGTGTCCTTATATCGATTCTGCGCGTAAAGATTTGAAAGCCTCATATTGCGCTGGTGCTAGATAGCAATTTTAGTAATGAATGGTTATACTAAGTTAAGGTTATGAATCCGTGTTATCGGGTCGAATGGTAGAAACTAGTTGCAAGAATTGCATAAAGTGGCAATGCTTGAATTTATAGAAAACAAGCATGAAATTCGAATACGAGCGTTAAGCCATGTAATGGTACGGATACGCCAAGAATTTCAAGCCCGGGGAATGGGTAAATAAGATTAGAATGCCAAAGAATAAATTGGCGAACAATTTGCACACATAGTTAACGGGTAGAATAATCGAAACAAGGATTTTGTGGGCCATTCGTTCATAATACGGGTTCGTTAAGTGAAATTTACATGGTTAGATCTGTAATCTTAATACGGACATATAGGAAAAAGAATCGGCTAAAACGGATATGTAAATAAAAAGTTATGAGGAATTAAGCGAAAAAAAATAAAGAAGGCTGAGCTGGGCGAACCGTAGGCCACGGTTCTGAACCGTGGCTCACAGTCTGGCAGTTCTGTTTTGAGCTTGGCAAACCGTAACCTACGGTCAGTTTGAAATAAAATTTTGATTTTGTTTGTTTTTCGTTGTTTAGCATTAGAACTTGAATTTATTTGATATTATGATGTCAAAACTAATAATTGATGTGGTTTTGACCTTAGGTAATGCTCGTTTCGTTGTGGATGTCGATCAAGCAAGGAAATCAAGAACCGAACACAAGTTTTGAATGCTTCCGCGATAATCTAATCTAGTTCAAACCATGTTGTTTTGTAAACACTTCTAAACGTTGAATATTTTAATCTAGTTAGTTGACTATGTTCAAATGCTATAAAGAAGTACATCTTAGTTTATTAATTAAGTTTTTGTTAACTATGTATATCGTTTTAAAAAGTCCGTATTTTATCATTAAACAATGGAATTATAAGAAGAGTGTTACAAGTTGGTAATCAGAGCTCAAGGTTGTCAACAAAGTGTGTTCGGTTCAAGCTTGATCAAACATCCGGTAAGAATTAGTCATTTAGTAAATTTTATTTGAATATTAGAAAAAGGAAATTGATTTGATATGCACTGGGGGAGCGTGTTAACACACACAAACCCGGAAAGTGCACTAAACATGAATGGTTTAAGCAAGTGGTAAACTTGGCTAAACCAAAGCGAATGATGCATATGCTATAAAACAAAATGTTTAATAGTGACATAAACATTATGGATTCGAGATGTCTAGTGTTGATAAAAGATGATTAGGTAGTATAAACCCTAACCATAGATTGACTATAAAATAAGTACTTATTAAATAAGTATATTTAAATGCCTCGTATAATAAGACGGGCAACATTGAATAGCAATATTAATAATAAATTGGAAATGTTTGAATGATATGATAACCGCATCTGAAGATGACGGGAGATAAATAATCTAAATGAAGGAAGGTTCGGAAGTATGACAAAGAACATGCTAGCAAAGAACTCAAATCAAGCGATGACTTGAGACAACGGAGTACATCAGGGCGAATATCAATCAGGTACACATTATAAATTACGATAAGATAAGTAGAATGCAATAATTCACATAATGAATGATAGTTGCATACGAGCATATATGATTAGTGAAATGAATGAATTATGTAAATATATATATATATATATAATGACGAGTATGTGAAACCAAGGTAAAAGTAATCTCGATAAATATTGCAATGGGAAGGAGTGCATGTACACTCGAACCCGGGAACTTAATGAAGTGAATAAATGTTGTGTTGGGAAGGAGTGTAACTACACCCGAACCCGGAATTTGTAATAGTAGTAAATGGCGAAGACAAGGTTATAGACTTGGCCAAACCAAATAAAACGTGTAGGAACATCGTTTATATTGATAAACGATGTGGGCAAATTCCATACAACGACATGGAATAATAAAATGAAATGAAATGATTTCTGTTATTGTTACAATGGAGTGATGTCAACCATAGTTGGCGACAATACGGTATTCCTCATGACTGAGGAGATGCGCAAAAGGAATAACGCTTGAAATAGTAAGGAAAACGCAAACTAGCGAAATAAGAATGTTAAAAACATGAAGATAAAGAACCCGGGTAACGGGTCGTAAGGAAGTATAGGTAAGAACCGAGTAACGGTAAACGTAGGACAAACCAACGTGTAAATGATGTTAGAAGTCATAGAGTTGGAACGATAATTTGGAAGAAAACAAATGTAGCCTTAGACTATGGTCAAGGTCCATAGAATTCAAGAACGAAAACGAATGATTTCTAAATTTAAAAAGGGTGCATTGACACCGAAAGTATATTTTAGAACGACATGAGTAAAAGATGAATCTACGGGATCATCACAACCTTTAGGAATTATAAGTAATGTTAAGGTCTACGAGACCAGAAAGACCCTTGGGTCACAAATAGAAAGAAACAAACTGTTTGAGTCTCACCTTAAAAAGGTGGAAATCTAAGGAAATAGCCTATGAGGCTAAGTAAAAGAGAGCCTACGAGTTAATAATGTAAAGCAAGGAAACTGGTTGTAACTCCCCGTGTAAAATAATAACGAGAGGTAAGGTTAGTATAGAAGCGATGGGTTTCGCTAAGTTAATTAAATGAGTTTAAATGAAGAGATCATGAAGGGTCTGGTTGACAAAAATGAAGATTTTCGATAATGAAAAGTTTTATATAAACTTAAACATGACGTGAAGCGATCACGGTTAAGAAAAGTAATATGGAATTTAATCACGTTATAGCGTGAACTATGAATTGGGGATAATAGAAGTTTGTAAGACTTAAGAAGGCAAAGTGGATATACCTGGGCAATGGGGTATAAGGTAACCGGTGACTAATAAGTCTAACCGCCAAGACGAGCAATCAATAAAGATAAAGGATAAGAGCCAAAGGTAATGATGGAGAGTGAGAAACATGGGTGCTAAAGTGTTTATCTCACATGTTTTGTTCGGTTCTATGTGATTATACGCGTGGAATTAGTTTATTGCGAGTGTTTGCATGTGCAGGTAAAACACGTGAATTTGGTGAAATTAGAGCGTTTATAAAGGGTGCAAAGTGTAACTCTTAGTGTGAACACATTTAATGTGAGAAAAGGACTTTGGAGGTGTTCAGGATCAATTCATGTGGAGGAACTAATTAATTTTTTATCATCACAATATCCAAACAAGAAAATCATCCATGTGATTGATATGTTGAATTAAAGGAGGCAGACTTCTTTTTAGAAGCAAAAGACAAGAGAAACAACATCATCAATTAAATACTTCATGGCCATCGATGTTAGCAGCAACATTATCGAAGATTGGCAGCAAAGAAAAAAAGAGTTTTTTTTTTTGCTCTCATCTTTCACGATTTTGCAGGAGCCATATTACATACTTTTGGGCTCTCATAATCGGCCCAACTCCATTACTCACAAAAGTTTGGCAGCCACATCATAAGAGTGAAGGAGTCAAAAAAATCACATGCAAAAAGGGGAGCGGGCCATTATCGAAATTGGTGGCAGCTTGATTCACAAAACATCACTTCCATATTAATCAATCATTGGGCCGTGAACACTACATCATTATCGAAAGGGGCAGCCATGATAAAAGACTTTGGGCCCATAATCACATTATCATCGAGAAGAAGATTGGTGGCCATAAAACAACTTTGGGCCGTGTACTTTTGGGGATCATTATCACTATTGAAATTGGCAGCACATGTGGTAAATGTTGGGCAGCCCACTATCTCGATATTGGAGTAGACTTCATTATTTAGGCTTGACAATTAGCAGAGACCATCACAAAATATTGGAGGGATTGAACATTATTTTTTTGGGCTCTAAAAAGAAATCACAATCCAAGAATTAAAGGACTTTTTGAGGGGCATCGATGATAGCGGCCGGGATAAGAGGACTTTTGGCTCTAGAATTCGGAATCATCAACATCATTAATCATCATCATCGATCAAGCACATACCGAGCCAATCATGTCTTCATCACTATCTCAAGCTTGTGATCACGTCCATTCAATAATGAGCGGATAGTCTTTTCGGTTTCACCCCGGTGTAGATGTTGTAAGATTTCTAGGGTTTATACATTTGTATTTTAATTTGGTTTTGTGACAAATTGTTTAGTATTTGAAACTTATGATAATTGTCGTGCATTTGAATTGAATTTGTGAATTGTCGAACGATGATAAAGTTATGACTTTGCGAAATGAATTTGTGCACTTATGCCTTATCGTAGGTTAGGATTTACATGTCCGAGGCGACGAAGTGCATTATGGTCCGTTGTCTATGACGTCGATAGCAATTGGCACCTAAGCTTCGTGATAGTAATCAGTTAATCACTATATGCAATTGAATCAAGTTAAAACATGTAGGAACCCTAGATCTTGCAATTTTCGAACCGGGTGTGAGCCGTATTCCCAATTCTTGTTTTCAATTAAATAAATTAGTTTGCAATATTAGTTAGTAAGTAGTTGTTTTAGATAATATCAATTTGTCGGTTCACTCCGAGTTCTTTTCAAAATAAAACAAACTTATAAAATTAGCAAACTTCATAATCACTTTGTACATTTTTGTAAATAGTTTAACTAATCGAACGAGTCATGCGATACTGACCACCTGCTCTTCGTGGATACGATACCCGACTTACCCTAGCTACCTAGGTTTAATTGGGTTTTTGACTAATCGGGACGACACGGTCACGTCAAAATGGCGCCGCTGCCGGGGAGCTAGTGCGCTTAGTATTTCATTGCTTGTTCGATTTTAGTTTAGGTTTTCTTTCTTGTATTTTTTTTATTTTACTTTGGGTGGTTGAGCTTGTTTGTGCAGGTACATGTTTTGAAGGCACCATCTTTCAATATGAATTGGGTAGATGATGATCCGTGTGAGTGTTGCGGAAGCGGAGAGCATTATTTAGAGGATTGCTCTGTTTTCTACGAAAAAGTTCAAGCCAACAAGGATCGGGAAGACTACCTCAGCGGATTGTATGAATATAGGAGGACGGAGTATAAAGATTTCAATGGTCCATCCTCATATTATCCATACGGTAATCCACCACCACCACATTATCAAGAATACTACTATGAACCCGAATTGACACATTTTTCAAGTTACCGGGAGGAGGATTATGATGATTATTATAATGAATACCCTCAATCGACATACGAGAAACCACAAGATTCAATGCATTCTAAGCTTGATGCTCTCATAAACATGGTGAAAGGATATCATGAGGTTATCAAAGATATGAAGAAAGCGAATGAAGTGAGAGATAAGGCCCATGAAGTATTGGTGGTGCAAGTGGGTCAATTAGTGGAGGAAATAGCCCAAATTAAACGAGAGCGGGATGTTTTGGCTAGTGGTACTATGTTTGATGGTGATGTGGTGGAAGAGGTTATAGATATTCCGGAGCAAGAAAATGAATGTTTGAACCAAGAGGAAGACATAACGCCGCGAGACGGGTCAGAGCCAAAAGAAGCCCACGTTCATATCGATCCTTCTCCCATACTTATCACTCCAACCAACAAAGTTGGGGATGAAGGTTCGGGTATAAGGATTCGAAGGGTGGCATTGTAAGACATTGGTCGGTTTGGTAAGAAGCGACCCCGAAGTTGTACGTTACGCATGCTGAATAGAAGAAAAAGAGAATGGATCCGGCATGCCAACTACCGAGCGTATGTTGAAAACTCGGTAGGCAAATGTGCACTTCGACCACCATGAGAGGCAAATCAGGTATAATTGTTGTAGAGTTTGTATTATTATTTGTTTTATTTTATTTTCTTAGTTAAATGAACGTTGTGGGTGTGTTCCCTATATAACCCTCACGAGACCTACTCGTCCTCTCGAGCTATCGGGTGGTTTAAAAGGGGTTGTTGCATAAGCTAAATGCAACCGTGATTCCTACGAAAGTGAGTTAGGTTTTTGTTGTTATTGTAAATTATTTTTCCACATAAATCAAAGTAAATTAATGTATGACTTGGTAATATTTTCATAAAAGTGGTAGAATTAGGTAGCTAATAAATTTTAATGGTTGTGAGAAGCATGCTTCTACACAAGTGTTAAGATTTGTAGGTACATTATGTTCGTGGGGCGACCGCTTTCTTGAAGAGAAGAAGAGCACACGAGGAATGAGCTCAAAAATCAGGTGCATGCGTTTCCTTTTTTTACCTTGATTCTTAGATTAGTAATAAGTGGATTGTAATTGTATATTAATTTTCAGGGTGGAATTTTTGGGAGTTAGCCGTGTCACATCCCTTGTGCGTTTAAAACTCTACTTCTTACACATTGAGGACAATGTTTACCTCAAGTGTGGGGATGGGGGAGTAGTAAAAGTTTTCGATTTTGACCCGTTCATTTAAACACTACACATTGAGGACAATGTTTACATCAAGTGTGGGGATGGGGGAAAATTTCAAAAAAAAAAAATTCAAAAATGTTTTGTTTCGAAAGCGATCTCAAAAGCACAAGTAACTAAGTCAACGAGGGATGTCACAACCTATTTGGTCTTTTGTCATGGTCAAGTTCAAATTAATAGCATGAAGGGAATTTAGCGGGTGGTTATTTGGGAATAATTCGCCTAAGAAACTAGCACATCATGCATATCACATACCATACCCTTTATATATGTGAGGTTTTGAGCCACTTTTACATCATAGGATTACATATTCATGTTTCTTTGTTTGAGTGGACCATTAGTCATGTATTGTAGAACTTGCGACTTTTGATACGTTTGAGACCATAGACCGAATACAAGCACGAGGATGATTAAGGCATTAGGTGAACCTTTTCCTTTAAAACCATTTATCCACCCTTACCCAAATAAATCCCCTAGTCGCCCACTTTGAGCCTAATCCTTTCGTTTGACCAACTCATTTAGCCCACAACCATTAAACCTTTTCTTTTTAAACCCGTGTGATGAAAATTCGATCATAGGAGTATATGTTTGTATAGTTGTGATTTACTTATGCAAAAAAAAAAAAATTAAGAAAAAGTTGAGAAAAATACAAAAATATGAAGTTAGTAGTTGTTGAATAAAAGGCTAAAGTTGTTGCCTTGTAGTTGATGTTTATAGTTTAGTTTTGTTTAGAGTAGTCGTTTGTAATAAAAATCAAATTTTTCATCACCTTAGCCACATAAAAAATCATATTCCATACCCTTAACCTAGCCCCGTTACAACCCTCCAAAGACCTTTTGACTTTTGCTTAGTATTCGTGTTCGGTGGTGGAGAATGATTGAGTTGCAAGCCTATGCGGGTACGTGTTCTAATCAGTTTTGAGTGATTACTTTTGAAAGTGCTAATACATCATAAAAAATTAGCCAAAGTATAAACCGAGTGGAGAGAACATTGTGAGGGATGTGCATGATTTATTGGTTTCAAGGGCGGGTTAGTCTTGGATAACCATGTTATATGGAATTATTCACTTTTCCGTTAAATATTTCATAAATTGTAAAAAAGTTTGAACCGGGTATGACATTAGACCTTAACCTTTGTCTCGGGAATGGGAAGTGTGTTTCTCGTTCGACCCACGTGAAAGTGAAAGACATATTTGCTTGAGGACAAGCAAACGAAAAGTGTGGGGATGTGATGAAGAGTGAGAAACATGGGTGCTAAAGTGTTTATCTCACATGTTTTGTTCGGTTCTATGTGATTATAAGCGTGGAATTAGTTTATTGCGAGTGTTTCCATGTGCAGGTAAAACACGTGAATTTGGTGAAATTAGAGCGTTTATAAAGGGTGCAAAGTGTAACTCTTAGAGTGAACACATTTAATGTGAGAAAAGGACTTTGGAGGTGTTCACGTGGAGGATCAATTCATGTGGAGGAATTAATTAATTTTTTATCATCACAATATCCAAACAAGAAATCATCCATGTGATTGATATGTTGAATTAAAGGAGGCATACTTCTTTTGAGAAGCAAAAGACAAGAGAAACAACATCATCAATTAAATACTTCATGGCCATCGATGTTAGCAGCAACATTATCGAAGATTGGCAGCAAAGAAAAAAAGAGTTTTTTTTTGGCTCTCATATTTCACGATTTAGCAGGAGCCATATTACATACTTTTGGGCTCTCATAATCGGCCCAACTCCATTACTCACAAAAGTTTGGCAGCCACATCATAAGAGTGAAGGAGTAAAAAAAATCACATGCAAAAAAGGGAGTGGGCCATTATCGAAATTGGTGGCAGCTTGATTCACAAAACATCACTTCCATATTAATCAATCATTGGGCCGTGAACACTACATCATTATCGAAAGGGGCAGCCATGATAAAAGACTTTGGGCCCATAATCACATTATCATCGAGAAGAAGATTGGTGGCCATAAAACAACTTTGGGCCGTGTACTTTTGGGGATCATCATCACTATCGAAATTTGTAGCACATGTGGTAAATGTTGGGCAGCCCACTATCTCGATATTGGAGTAGACTTCATTATTTGGGCTTGACAATTAGCAGAAACCATCACAAAATATTGGAGGGATTGAACATTATTTTTTTGGGCTCTAAAAAGAAATCACAATCCAAGAATTAAAGGACTTTTTGAGGGGCATCGATGATAGCGGCCGGGATAAGAGGACTTTCGGCTCTAGAATTCGGAATCATCAACATCATTAATCATCATCATCGATCAAGCACATACCGAGCCAATCATGTCTTCATCACTATCTCAAGCTTGTGATCGCGTCCATTCAACAATGAGCAGATAGTCTCATCGGTTTCACCCCGGTGTAGATGTTGTAAGATTTCTAGGGTTTATACATTTGTATTTTAATTTGGTTTTGTGACAAATTGTTTAGTATTTGAAACTTATGATAATTGTCGTGCATTTGAATTGAATTTGTGAATTGTCAAACGATGATAAAGTTATGACTTTGCGAAATGAATTTGTGCACTTATGCCTTATCGTAGGTTAGGATTTACATGTCCGAGGTAGGCATGAGCAAATGGTATAAAATACCGATCCCATCCCGATCCTGATACCGATAATCCCGATCCCGACATGTTTCGGTATCGAAAACGGTATCCACATTTTGGTCTTTTCGGTATCGGTACGGTATCGGTAAAATAGTGACTTTTACCCTCAAAATACCGATACCGTACCGAACCGACATGTTTCGGTATCGGTATCAAGTATTCATGAAATTTCAGGATCGGGATTATCGGGACGGGATCGGGACGGGATCGGTATTTGCTCATCCTAGTCCGAGGCAACGAAGTGCATTACGGTCCGTTGTCTATGACGTCGATAGCAATTGGCACCTAAGCTTCGTGATAGTAATCCGTTAATCACTATATGCAATTGAATCAAGTTAAAACATGTAGGAACCCTAGATCTTGCAATTATCGAACCGAGTGTGAGCCGTATTCCCAATTCTTGTTTTCAATTAAATAAATTAGTTTGCAATATTAGTTAGCAAGTAATTGTTTTAGATAATATCAATTTGTCGGTTCACTCCGAGTTCTTTTCAAAATCAAACAAACTTATAAAAATTAGCAAACTTCATAATCACATTGTACATTTTTGTAAATAGTTTAACTAATCGAACGAGTCGTGCGATACTGACCACCTGCTCTTCGTGGATACGATACCCGACTTACCCTAGCTACCTAGGTTTAATAGGGTTTTTGACTGATCGGGACGACACGGTCACGTCAGGTAACGGCCCATGAGGCCTTACACGTAAAAGGCGCATACGCTTAGAAACCAAAAAGACGTTACTATAATTCCCTAGTAAGATTAGTGAACGCGAGCAATGCCCAAAGTAAATCGCCAAAATCAGGTTCATTAACTTTAACCCATTGAATTACGTGATAAAGGTTTTGAGGACGAAACCACTTTAAGGGGGTAGACTTGTAACACCCTGAAAATATAAATATTATATTGTAAACTAAACATCGGTAATAGTCAAGATAAAATAACTAGGAATAAATAACCTAGTTAGTTAGTGTCTTGACATAATAGAACAAACATGGTTAAAATACCCTTTACAAAACTTGAATAAGTAAAGGGGCTAATGTTGAACAAAAGTTAAAAAGGGTTTTATTTATTAAAAACAAAACACCAAAACAAACACTAAAGTGTGTGTTCTGGTCGTGTAAATCACAGGAGCCAAAAGAGCTCTCAAAAACCGAAACCCTAGCTGACAAAATTGATCAAATCAAGAAGCCAAATCAAGTTTAAATAAAAAACCAAGCTCAAACTACTGATCACTCAAGTGAGGGGATCACAAGGTATGTTGAATTTAGTCTTTTGGTTTCGTTTTGATTTCTTGATGAACACATGAAGTAGAAATCTGAACTTGCATGTTTGATTTTGGAATGAAGTTATGATAAATTCATGATTTAGAACAAACCCTAGTCAATAATTTGATGCATTAGTGTCAATAGATATGAGATTCATAATCATCCATTTATGTGTTAAATGGGTTTTGTAGAAAGATGATGAACACTAGAATTATGATTATTAATCTAGTGTTACTTGAGCTCCATGAAATAAGTCTAGGTGTTGATGTATAACTAGACATTTGAATTTGTGAAAAAAATGCTCAAAATTGGGTAAATAACTAGTCATGAAACTTAGTTATTGATTTAGCAAAATTATGCCCTTTAGGTGTTTGTTGAAATGCCTAAAAGAAAACTAGATGTTGAAATATTGAGTAAAAACGCATTTTGAACGTTACGGTGAATTATGCGTTATATGAAATAATAAGAGTTCTAAACAAGTCATTGATTGAACTCTACAGGCAAAGGAATTGAATCTTCAAGAGGACGAGCTGGAGTTGATGCGCGCTTGAAGGAAAAGCACTAAAGGTACGTAACTATTAGTTTCGTTACGTTATGCAAGAATGTTTAGTTATAGCTTGTTAATAGTATCGTGATGTGATATGCGCGTTTGATGTGTTATTGAAGTGACGAAGTTCACTCGATAGATCAAACGGGTCAAATTTAATGATTAGAGTATGTTTGGTAAGCCGTGGAAGTGACGAAGTTCACTCGACAAACCAAATGGGTCAAAGTAAATGGTTAAAGTATGGTGGGAATAAACCATACGGGTTGAAATGAACGACTAGAATCGTTCGGTGTATCATAGAGAATGGGTCAAATGTTGGTTAGAAATACTTTGGCTTGACATTAAAGTGAGGATTTTCACTCGTCAACCAAACGGGTCAAAAACTATGTCCTTATATCGATTCTGCGCGTAAATATTTGAAAGCCTCATATTGCGCTGGTGCTAGATAGCAATTTTAGTAATGAATGGTTATACTAAGTTAAGGTTATGAATCCGTGTTATCGGGTCGAATGGTAGAAACTAGTTGCAAGAATTGCATAAAGTGGCAATGCTTGAATTTATAGAAAACAAGCATGAAATTCGAATACGAGCGTTAAGCCATGTAATGGTACGGATACGCCAAGAATTTCAAGCCCAGAGAATGGGTAAATAAGATCAGAATGCCAAAGAATAAATTGATGAACAATTTGCACACATAGTTAACGGGTCGAATAATCAAAACAAGGATTTTGTGGGCCATTCGTTCATAATCCGGGTTCGTTAAGTGAAATTTATATGGTTAGATCTGTAATCTTAATACGGACATATAGGAAAAAGAATCAGCTAAAACGGATATCTAAATAAAAAGTTATGAGGAATTAAGCGAAAAAAAATAAAGAAGGCTGAGCTGGGCGAACCGTAGGCCACGGTTCTGAACCGTGGCTCACAGTCTGGCAATTCTGCTTGAGCTGGGCGAACGTAGGCCACGGTTCTGAACCGTGGCTCACAGTCTGGCAGTTCTGTTTTGAGCTTGGCAAACCGTAATCTACGGTCGGTTTGAAATAAAATTTTGATTTTGTTTGTTTTTCGTTGTTTAGCAATAGAACTTGAATTTATTTCATATTATGTTGTCAAAACTAATAATTGATGTGGTTTTGACCTTAGGTAATGCTCGTTTCATTGTGGATGTCGATCAAGCAAGGAAATCAAGAACCGAACACAAGTTTTGAATGCTTCCGCGATAATCTAATATAGTTCAAACCATGTTGTTTTGTAAACACTTCTAAGCGTTGAATATTTTAATCTAGTTAGTTGACTATGTTCAAATGCTATAAAGAAGTATATCTTAGTTTATTAACTAAGTTTTTGTTAACTATGTATTTCGTTTTAAAAAGTCTGTATTTTATCATTAAACAGGAATTATAAGAAGAGTGTTACACAATGTTACATTTGGTGCTGCATTAATGACCTTAGAAACTGCTGATATGTATATTTAGTTGTTTAGACTTTTTCTAAAAGTTGTTGGTTCTCAACCAAAAGTTGTTGTCACTTACCAAGATCCAGCAATGAAGAAGGCTATTTCTTTTGTATTTGTTGACACGAGGCATCAGTTATGCATGTGGCATGTGATGCATAAACTTTCTCTGAAGGTTGATTTTATTATTTTTATCTTTGGTGTTTTAGCATAGACTGCGTTTTAAAATATATGGCGTTCTGTACTTCGTTACTGTTTTTCATGTAAGTTTGTCTGTGTGTAATATATATGTTTTTTTTTCATGGCGTTTTTTGTGTTATACATAGGTTGGTGTTAGGCTATGCAATTCCACCAATTTCAAAGAACGTATTTGTGGTGTTGTGTGGACGGATACTCTTACACCCGAAGAGTTTGAATCAGAATGGGAATGGTTATCGGAGTGTTCAATTTAGCAGATAATGACTGGCTATCTGATATTTTTGCACTCAGGGAATCTTGGATCTCTGCATACTATAGAATGGAAGAGATGTCGGGCCTTATGCGAACGACATCGAGGTCGGAAAGTGAGAATCATTTTTTGGTCAAGTGTGCAATTCAAAAGCTACTCTTGTTGAGTTCGTGAGTCATTATGAAACTGTAATAGAAGCACAGCGTCACACGCAGCGGAAAAATGATCATGAATCTTGATACAAACGCCCCTAGTTGAAGAGTACTTACCAAGTGTTGGAGGGCCAAGCTGCTGATATATACACAAAAAATATTTTTTGTGACATTCAAGCTGAGCTAATCGGAATTGCGGATTGCATAAATCAACGTTACAAAGATCAGCCCAATGGGTTTGTTAAGTTTTACATAAATGATTTCCAGCAGCCTTGTACATCCTTATTTGAGGTAAACAATGGCGTTTTTGTTTTTTATACGGCGTTTTCTGTACATGGCGTTTATCATATTATATTATAACATTTAATTTTTTTATACAAACATTCTCTGCATGGCGTTATAGAGATATTGTTTTTGGCGTTTTTAGGTAATGTACCGTAAGTCTGATTGCACATGCAGTTGCTCATGCAGGCGTTTTGAGCAGTTTGGTTTGCTATGTAGACATATATTCTGTGTTTTGAGAAGTTTGGACATTAGGGAATTTCCATAACAATACATTTTGAATAGATGGCGTAAAGAGGCTTCCCCAAACTGCTCTTTCGAATACTCAATTAGTCGTGAATATATGACCGAGCTGGAGCCCAATGTGCAAAGTATGATGCGAGAGATTATTTTTTCAACAGAGTACACCTTGAATCGTTTATCTAGTAATAAAGAGGAGCTATCCTTATACAAGGATCATGTTCAATCTTATATGAAGAAGGTTCAAGATATGTAGATTGTTGCTCATCCTGCTAGGACTAGGGAGAGATTTACGGAGATAACCGGTCAATATAAAAACAACAAGAATCCGATAAGAGTCCCTGTTGGGTATAAGTCCAAAGGTTCTTGTCACACCCCGGATTTCCACGTGTCACCAGTGGGCCCGGTGGGGAGTATCGTGACGTAGTTGGTAACATCATAGTCAAACAACACAATATATAAATGCACAGCGGAAGCAAAAGATAAATATATTACAATCTGATTTAAAGTAATATCAAATATTACAACGGAATGTAAGATGGATCCACATGCGGATCTTAAACAGAAAGATAATATCGTTCAACAGACTTTAACATCTAAAGCTTGCGAGACTTGATTATTGATGCCTGGAGTAGCCAGCCTATTACGTATAGTACCTGCATTTAGCCTTTTTGGAAAATACGTCAATTTACACTGGTAAATACAATTTAACTGACTCATTTGAAAAGGTTTTAATAAAATTGATTTGAATGCACGTGGCACAAACTCTTTATAACTTGGGATAATTATTTAAATATATAATCTTGTAAAAGAATTACATGTTCCTTATGCGTTCAGTAGCCCGGAGCGTGCCAGGTTAAAGATCAATAGACACACCACATCAACTATTTATGCACTGACGAGTGTACGCCTACACTCCGCGCTTAGGTCGTGGCCATTTCGTAAAATGATGCCAAGGATATCCGGGACATGGTCATTAACCCCCCAAAGGCTTTAAGCAAACAAAACATATTTAAACGGGCCGATTAAATTATTCAATTAACCACCAAACGATGGAAGATTTAATGCCCGACCAAGCTGTATTTTATATACCGTAACCCAAGCCCGTAAAGGGAAAATAAGTTAAAAGTATTTACCTGAGCTAAAGATAAATTCAATCCCAGCCGTATATCAATTCAGCAAGTACAGATAGCTTTTACTGGGCTCCTAATCTGGAACGAAGGTTTTTATAACCTATTAGAATCCTAACGGGTCTTTAATTAAGTCTTGACTTAGACCGGTCAGTTTTCAAAAGGAAGATACGGTTCAAACGCATGATAAGGCGAAGACCGGAATAGAATGTGATTTAGACCCGACAAGTTTGAAGACTTGTATAATATGGGTAATCTAAACACCTTCTGGATTTTGAGATAAAAATGATAAGGTTTGACCCGTTTCGGCTAATTTATGCAAACTAGTTACATAAACCGAACCGAATACGCAAGAAGCATAACGGGTAACCATAAGAGTCATATACAGGTTTCCTAAGTTAATATGCCTTTAATATGTTGTGATATCAGTAGGATATCTTCCATTATGCCCAAAACGAGTTTAATCTCAAAATAAGCCCCGTAGGGGTATTTTGGTCATTTTAAAGATTATAAAAGAGGTTAATTAAAATTCTGAGATTCGGGTCCGAATACATCAGTAAAATAATTTATTTTAATAGGTCATATCAGTTGATAATAAGTCTTATGTGACATAATGGTTTTAAACCCAAACTATGCGTTTAATATGCTTTAAAAGCCATTTTAAGCGATTTCCGGGTTATACAGGAAATCTGAGTTTTCTGATCAGGTTATAAAGTTCAAAATACTTTATTTATTATATAAAATCAGTAGCAATTGGATTGGTGTCAAAATATTATGTAAAACTCATTTTATGACCAAAAAGGGTATAATCGGTATTTACCGAATCAACGCCATAACCTTAGGTTATGAGCAGGTTAAAAATAATTAAAAATATTTAAAAATCTCAAAATATTATATTACATCAGTGGGTAAAATGTTTGGTGTCAAAAATTGGGTTTAGATAGGCTTTATGCTAATCGCGCCGTTTAATTAACAAAAAGCTTCTTAAATGCGCTATTTAGCATAACTCCTATTCTGGACCTCTAACTGATATGAAACTTTAGGGACATGTTTATAAATCAGTAGTAAAGATTATTGTCCTTTCATATTTCTAAAATTCTCGTTTTATGGTCAAAAGGGCATTATGGTCAACATTAAGCAATTAACGGAAACATGTAAACGAATCGGACAAACAACGAACCAACCACAGAGGGTTATACCAACATGTAGCCTGGTCCTAAGGAAGTCCTAAGGCATTTCCAAACCTATCTAACTTTCGGTTCCGAACCGGGTCTAAACAGAAAATTGTCGGGTCGAACATGCTTAGACATGTTCTTACATTAATTACTAAGTTATAAAAGTAATAAAACAGGTTGCAAAGCTTCTACATTGTTAATTATGCATAAATTGGAAATTAAGCATTCTGTTGACTTTTTAATAACAAGTTTGACCCGACATTTGACCTAGTTAGAGTGGGAATCAGAGGGTGCTCTTTTAAGGGTTTATTGCCCACATAATTACCAACTTATAACTACTATCAATTCGACTAATCACTGGACCATTAATGATTAATCACTAAGTCAACCGTTAATTACGACGGTTTGACTTTTAAGCTTAAACTAAGTAAAAACTCAACTAAGAAAGGTTAAGCATACTTACTGAAGTCCTATGCACGATTAAGAAGGCTTAGGGTCTGCTCTTATGCTCCAAGAAGCTCCCCAAATGCAGATGGAATGGTGTGATAACAATGTTGCAACTATGAGGCCCTTTTATAGTGTTCTTGAATCAATTTGATGATGACAACTAAGTCTAAGGGGTGATCCAGATCATTGACAAGTGCCCCTAAGTCCTAGGAACTATTAGGGGTCGCCCATGTATGAGGAAAATCGTTTTTAAGTCGGTTGCAACGTTTTAAATAGCCAACAACCAACTTTCTGTCGCTGGCCAACCCTTGCGCACCGTAAGGGTATGGCTTACGGTGCGCAAGCCTTCTGCAGCAGCCAACAATTCTTGTAACTTTTGTATCTTGGCTCTTGGTCTTTCCAAAGGTCAACCAAACTTATTCTCTTGCATTTTAAGCCCCTCAATTTTACTTATAAGGGCTTCAAGACTTGTTTAAACATTGGCAAGTCCTTGGTTAACTTTGTGCTTACCCGAAAAGTCATAATTTCCAACGTTGACGCTTTAACCCCTCTTATACGGATTTGATCATAACTTTCTCATACGATAATGAAACTTTATGAAATTTTTATCATGCATTCCAGTGAGCATAATTAATCGTTACCAAGATTCGGGTTTGCTAAAAGGTCACTCAGAGGTATAACTTAAACATGTTGACACATTTAACCCCTGTAGTTTGTAATCTCTCACTTTCTTTCACAATTAGCTTCGCATGATCCATGATTTATTCGTGTAAGGGTATGAGCATCGTGTAGGGTTACTGTAAATTATATCTATGCCTTGTTGACATTTTGAACCCTTATATTCACATACTTTCCATGTTTGTCAACTTTAGTCCCTCTAGAGTATACTTTCACACGTTCAAGCTTATGACACGTATCAATACATTATAGGACGTAAATTTTCGGGGTGTTACATCCTCACCCCCTTAAAAGAAATCTCGACCTCGAGATTTGTTAAAATGCTGGAAGTACTTTTTTTCGCATAATGGACTTAACTCCTATAACATATCTGGAGTCTTTCCAAGCTCCCAAAGTGACTCCTATATTAGGTACATGTATCCTTTTTGGAGCTTCTTAACCTGTCGATCCTTAATCGATACAGGTTTTTCAACAAACTTCAAGCTCTCTTCTATGTGTACATCTGTGTGTGGTATAACTAGCGATTCATCAGCGAAACACCTCTTCAGATTGCAGTTGTGGAATACATTATGAATACCACCGAGCTCCTTATATAGGTCTTAGCTCATAAGTTATTTGATCTTGATACATTCGATTTCCTTCGAATGATTCTATATATTCAGAGCTTAACTAGCCTGATTATTTAACAAATTGGCACACCCTTCCTGGGTGATATCTTTTGTTGAGCCTTATTCTTTAACAAGATCTTAGAAGGTTTGCTACTTTCATTAATTCTTGATTTTCTGCCGAATACTGGCAACTTACAGATGATTAGGGAATTGTATGAATCTTATTCGTTGTTTCCAATGCAACCTTCAGATCCTTATCAGTGGACTTCCCAAAGTCTCGTCCATCCAACGGATGTTTTGATATTTCATTTATATAAGGTCTCCAAAGGAGCCACCTTGATACTTATATAGCAACTATTATGGAAAAGCTTATCTTAAGGTGAGATGGTTATTCCAACCATTGCTCATAACTAATCTTAAGGAGTAGCTAATCCTTACAGTTAGTCGAACAAACCGATGATCCTGGGCAGCTGATGGCGATTCTTAATCGTTGTCTAATTAGGGTTGCGGTAACTAATACATAAGCAATATGAACCGTCTTTCTTATTCAATAACATAAAACCCTCAGAATATTGAGTCAGGCTATATGGGCCTATGTCTTAAAACCTACTTAATCAGGGTTTCGATTATTCCATAATCAACATGGAGTTTTCACAATACTCCAGCCCAAAGCGGGATGTCAATCTTAACTCTACCTGCCTCTCAGGAGGTAAGCAGGGAAAACTTATGAGAAGATACTTAGGTATAAGGAGATTACAGAGATTTTCCAAATCTCAGACTCCAATTCATCCATCACTGCTTGTGTCAATTAAGTGACACCTGTATGTTATAATTCCACGAATTTCCTTAACCGGAAACATTTACTTGGACAGTTCCATCCTGGATATCTTCTTTGAATACCATTAGTTGACTTTAGTACCATATGACCATCGGGGTATCTTTGTGGTTCCATGCATTAAACCTCCATACTGATCAGGCATGGAAGCAATCGATGGGATATATTAAGATACACAAATCCTCACACGGTGCTTATCATACCATCTGGTATTCACAATCGATAGAGATTAAAGAGATATCTACTATGTACACTGTCGCACTTCCCTTTTAGAGAAAGGATACTTCTAAAATTTCTACGACTGAAGGCAAAAGAAATGGTTCTTATTACACTTAACATCTGGGGTTCTTACAGGGAAAAATTTCTAAAAGTTTGCTAAGTTTATGGTCTTATGAGAGACTTAACAGCACCAGAAACCACATGTAATTTCTAGCAATAAAATCACAAATAAGGATTTATCTGGTGACATTCCTAATGTGAGCTGCCTCTAATCATTCAACAGGAGGGTTAAACGCCTCCATTCTTAATCCTTCTAAACTTAGCTATAAAATCTTAGATAACATTAGGGCAGTCTCAGCTTTGACTGATTATTTCTAAATCTATAGAACGTGAGTAGCTGAGATTGATCCATAATGGATTTATAATAAGCAGGCCTTGAAACCTTAATGTGCCTTCTTATTCCCGATGCTAACCCCCAACAATTATTGCATTAAGCTTAGGTCTTGGGTAAATGGAATAGAGCGCTGTCTCAGCCAAAAATTTGCGTTATACTGTCAAGAGTCTAGAACTTTTATGGTGAGAGTCAGAAAATTCTTATTCCGTCTTTTCCTTTTTCGCGAAACGGATACTAGGTTTTTCTAATAAGGTCCTTAAAACTTGGACCATCCCACACTGTATATGATGATCTTTCTTGAGGATTTCATTAATGTCCTCACTAATTAAGGGTATTGCCATCAGATGACTGTGATGTATACCTTACCATGTCCTTTCCAGCATAACCGCTGATATACCTAATGGTTTCTACTTCATCCATCAATTTCCTGAAATCGATGGTCCCTTTTTACTATTGAAGTCTCTTGACTTCTAAGAGACGAAGTACTTTTAAGTACATCCTAAAAGGAAAGGGGCTTCTTGCCATATATGATTTGGTTTGGGTTATTCTTCGCATTTGAAGTATGACTATGGCTCTTCTCATGGACAGTAACATGTGTTTTAAAGAGAGCAGCATTTGGCTTCTTGAACCTTTTCAGAAATTTTTCTTATAGTCTTTCTAATAGCTGCATTAATTACAGTTTTGGAGGCTAACTCCATTAACATTGGGGTTCACATTGGACGCACTTTTAACATTTGTCGCATTTCTTGCATTGCGGCTATTGTTTGTCCCTTATGAGGTTTCCATACTCGAAGCTTTGGTATTAAATACCAAATTCAGCAAGTGCTTAGGCACTCCATATTCAGTATCTCCTGGAACGGTCAAGGCTTACCATAGGGAGTCTTGATAACTACTTACTTCTTATCATCCACAATATGGGCTTGGTTACCAGACGACCAATCCATTCCTATCACGATATCGAGTCCCTTATTATATAAATGGAAACAAGGACAGCTGGAAAGAATGATTCCTAATGGATATAAAACATCCATCTAATATTGTTGAAGCAGTCTCTGAGGTACAATCGGTCAATTTTACTTTATTCTTAACGCTTAGAGTTTTAACAGGCAGATTTAATGATTTACAAAATCTATTGTCTACGGAAGACTTATCTAAACCTGAATCAAATAATACTCTAACATGAGCGTTATTGATATAGAAAGTACCTGTGACCTTGTCATCCTGAATAGCCTCTTGAGTACCCATTTGAGAGTTTCCGGTTTTGGTCTTCTTAGCCTCGCCAGACTTCTTGGTTTTATTAGGGTAATTAGTTTTGATGTGCCCTATTTCATTGCAACCGTGGCAGGTTGCGTCCTCCATCTTCTTGCAGTCCAAGGTCTTATGCCCCTTGGACTTGCAGATTCCACAAGGTGAAGGCTGAGATTCAAATCTGCATTTCCCGAGGTGGTATTTCCTACAGGTTTTGCATTTGGTCTTTTCACCTGACCACTGGTTGTTCTTCAGGTCCTTGCATTCATGGGTCTTGTGATCCATCTCCTTACAGATGACACATCCCCTGGTCTGATCATAGAAACATTTTCCAAAGTGCTTCTTCCCGCAGGTTCCACATTCGGGTTTTGCCTTCTTTGGCTTGGACTGGTTATAGCTCGAACTGGTCCTACCCTTTTTGTAACCTTTATACGGGGATTTATCGTACTTTCTCTTATGATCCCTTAACGCTTGGTTCACAGCCTTGTTTACAGCTGTATCTAACATAGCCTGTAACTCGACGCCCGTTAAATTCAGTCTTGTATCATCATTCTGATTAACTGGATTATTATGAGCTTCAGAGGAGTCAACCATGGTGAAGCTTTAAAGGCTATAAACCAAGTAGTAATAATTGGTTTAATTATATGGTGAATTGTCGAATTTGTTGATTAAAAAGCTATGGTGTAAATAAACCATATAGGCCACAAGATAGTATTTAAGTTATTTGATTATGTTCTGCCTAGGTTTTTAAATAAACCATCCTTGGCGTGTAAACAGAATAAAATCCTTCATATTTATTAGACAGGGGACATAAACCACGACTGTCAATGTCGTACTGACATTTTATATAGAACAAGAGCTTGTTCCCAAGGACTCTTGATGGCAGAGGGCCTTGTCACTAGGGAAAAATCTAAAACATAATCGATGATTCCTTTGGATTGGAAAATTTCATAATTCATTGTCTTGACAAGAATTTATGAAATAAAAACTATCTTTTCATGTATACACCTTTTCCCGTAGGTATACATCCCAAATGGATGTTTTGATGCGTACATCATGTTCGACGTTTACTAGCCATGATTCCTATTGATCATTTACGCTAAATTAGGGATTTGGAAAATTCCTAATATAAGGACGACAAATGTGATTTTATCGCATCACTGTTGTCGGGAGTGTTAACGCATTTTCAGATGTTAATGAGGATCCGAATCTCTTTTTAAACAGGTTTTACCATCTTAGCTAGGTCTTCAATGACATTCAAGCTAGGTCAAACCTTTTAAGATTCTCTTTTAATATTTATACTGGCAGGAAAGGAATGATATTTATTTTTTTATTCAGGATTTTTATTACTATTATCCTGGATTTAATTAGAATATAACTATAGCACAAAAAGTCAAGTCACAAGGACAAGTTTAATTTATAAGCCATGATTTCAGAGAATCGAGGCAAATTTATAAGTTAGTAATAGCACAAAAGGCCTAGTCACGTGGACAAGTTTAATTTATAAGCCATGATTTCAGAGAATCGAGGCAATTTATAAGTTAGTAATAGCACAAAAGGCCTAGTCACGTGGACAAGTTTAATTTATAAGCCATGATTTCAGAGAATCGAGGCAAATTTATAAGTTAGTAATAGCACAAAAGGCCTAGTCACGTGGACAAGTTTAATTTATAAGCCATGATTTCAGAGAATCGAGGCAATTTATAAGTTAGTAATAGCACAAAAGGACTAGTCACGTGGACAAGTTTAATTTATAAGCCATGATTTCAGAGAATCGAGGCAAATTTATAAGTTAGTAATAGCACAAAAGGCCTAGTCACGTGGACAAGTTTAATTTATAAGCCATGATCGTTTGGGATCGAGGTATTTAGGTGTGAATCAAAGTTCATTACTTTTTCTTGACAGGGAGTTGTAGGCTACCACTGTCTTTAGTCTCAGAGGACATTAACTATAGCCCGTAAGCATTTCCCTTCTAAGGGATGTTTATAATATGATCATCCATCTTATAGGATGATATAAGCCATGATTTCTAAATCAATAGACTAGATAAGAAAATTGGAAGAATCCAATATAAGAATGACTGTTGTGATTTTCTCGAATCACATCTGTCAAGAGTGCTAACACGTTCTTAGGTGTTAACAAGGATTTGAATCTCTTGAATAGGTCCTACCATCTTGGCCTCGTCATATAGGCTAGGTTTACCTTTAAGATTCCTTTTTTAATAATAAACGCAGAACAATCCTAACTCGGGATGTTAATAAGGATCTGAACCTAAATTGAGGAACTGCCATCTTGGCCGGGTCTTAATAATGACACGAGGCTAGGTCTTGTCCTTTTTTAGATTTTGCCATTTTATTATAATGGTAGATCTTATAATATAGGAATGATATTTTAAACATAATCGTTCCTTTAAAATTTAAACAAGTATATGGTTGCCCTAAACGGGACTTCTTAAGAAAATGACTTGCCCATGCAAGGGCTAATCAGAAAAATAACAAAAGAAGCAATTAAAAGACAATGAAATGAATTAGGATTAGTCCTATGTTCTTGTCTAGACTCAAGAATGTGCATCTGTGTAACTGAGATTAAACACAAACGGCTAGTGTTTAATTCACTCAGTGTTGGCTCTGATACCAACCTGTCACACCCCGGATTTCCACGTGTCACCGGTGGGCCCGGTGGGGAGTATTGTGACGTAGTTGGTAACATCATAGTCAAACAACACAATATATAAATGCACAGCGGAAGCAAAAGATAAATATATCATAATCCGATTTAAAGTAATATCAAATATTACAACGGAATGTAAGATGGATCCACAGCCGGATCTTAAACAGAAAGATAATATCGTTCAACAGACTTTAATATCTAAAGCTTGCGAGACTTGATTATTGATGCCTGGAGTAGCCAGCCTATTACGTATAGTACCTGCATTTAGCCTTTTTGGAAAATACGTCAGTTTACACTGGTAAATACAATTTAACTGACTCATTTGAAAAGGTTTTAATAAAATTGATTTGAATGCACGTGGCACAAACTCTTTATAACTTGGGATAATTATTTAAATATATAATCTTGTAAAAGAATTACATGTTCCTTATGCGTTCAGTAGCCCGGAGCGTGCCGGGTTAAAGATCAATAGACACATCACATCAACTATTTATGCACTGACGAGTGTACGCCTACACTCCGCGCTTAGGTCATGGCCATTTCGTAAAATGATGCCAAGGATATCCGGGACATGGTCATTAACCCCCCAAAGGCTTTAAGCAAACAAAACATATTTAAACGGGCCGATTAAATTATTCAATTAACCACCAAACGATGGAAGATTTAATGCCCGACCAAGCGGTATTTTATATACCGTAACCCAAGCCCGTAAAGGGAAAATAAGTTAAAAGTATTTACCTGAGCTAAATATAAATTCAATCCCAGCCGTATATCAATTCAGCAAGTACAGATAGCTTTTACTGGGCTCCTAATCTAGAACGAAGGTTTTTATATCCTATTAGAATCCTAACGGGTCTTTAATTAAGTCTTGACTTAGACCGGTTAGTTTTCAAAAAGAAGATACGGTTCAAACGCATGATAAGGCGAAGACCGGAATAGAATGTGATTTAGACCCAACAAGTTTGAAGTCTTGTATAATATGGGCAATCTAAACACCTTCTGGATTTTCAGATAAAAATGATAAGGTTTGACCCGTTTCGGCTAATTTATGCAAACTAGTTACATAAACCGAACCGAATGCGCAAGAAGCGTAACGGTTAACCATAAGAGTCATATACAGGTTTCCTAAGTTAACATGCCTTTAATATGTTGTGATATCAGTAGGATATCTTCCATTATGCCCAAAACGAGTTTAATCTCAAAATAAGCCCCGTAGGGGTATTTTGGTCATTTTAAAGATTATAACAGAGGTTAATTAAAATTCTGAGATTCGGGTCTGAATACATCAGTAAAATAATTTATTTTAATAGGTCATATCAGTTGATAATAAGTCTTATGTGACATAATGGTTTTAAACCCAAACTATGCGTTTAATACGCTTTAAAAGCCATTTTAAGCGATTTCCGGGTTATACAGGAAATCTGAGTTTTCTGATTAGGTTATAAAGTTCAAAATACTTTATTTATTATATAAAATCAGTAGCAATTGGATTGCTGTCAAAATATTATGTAAAACTCATTTTATGACCAAAAAGGGTATAATCGGTATTTACCGAATCAACGCCATAACCTTAGGTTATGAGCAGGTTAAAAATAATTAAAAATCTTTAAAAATCTCAAAATATTATATTACATCAGTGGGTAAAAGGTTTGGTGTCAAAAATTGGGTTTAGATAGGCTTTATGCTAATCGCGCCGTTTAATTAACAAAAAGCTTCTAAAATGCGCTATTTAGCATAACTCCTATTCTGGACATCTAACTGATATGAAACTTTAGGGACATGTTTATAAATCAGTAGTAAAGATTATTGTCTTTTCATATTTCTAAAATTCTCGTTTTATGGTCAAAAGGGCATTATGGTCAACATTAAGCAATTAACGGAAACATGTAAACGAATCAGACAAACAACGAACCAACCACAGAGGGTTATACCAACATGTAGCCTGGTCCTAAGGAAGTCCTAAGGCATTTCCAAACCTATCTAAAATGGGTCAGAACTGAAGTCAAAGCAAAAGTCAAAGTTTTGCGACTTTCGGTTCCGAACCGGGTCTAAACAGAAAATTGTCGGGTCGAACATGCTTAGACATGTTCTTACATTAATTACTAAGTTATAAAAGTAATAAAACAGGTTGCAAAGCTTCTACATTGTTAATTATTCATAAATTGGAAATTAAGCATTCTGTTGACTTTTTAATAACAAGTTTGACCCGACATTTGACCTAGTTAGAGTGGGAATCAGAGGGTGCCCTTTTAAGGGTTTATTGCCCACATAATTACCAACTTATAACTACTTTCAATTCGACTAATCATTGGACCATTAATGATTAATCGCTAAGTCAACCGTTAATTACCACGGTTTGACTTTTAAGCTTAAACTAAGTAAAAACTCAACTAAGAAAGGTTAAGCATACTTACTGAAGTCCTATGCACGATTAGGAAGGCTTAGGGTCTTCTCTTATGCTCCAAGAAGCTCCCCAAATGCAGATGGAATGGTGTGATCACAATGTTGCAACTATGAGGCCCTTTTATAGTATTCTTGAATCAATTTGATGATGACAACTAAGTCTAAGGGGTGATCCAAGATCATTGACAAGTGCCCCTAAGTCCTAGGAACTATTAGGGGTCGCCCATGTATGAGGAAAATTGTTTTTAAGTCGGTTGCAATGTTTTAAACAGCCAACAGCCAACTTTCTGTCGCTGGGCAACCCTTGCGCACCGTAAGGGTATGGCTTACGGTGCGCAAGCCTTCTGCAGCAGCCAACAATTCTTGCAACTTTTGTATCTTGGCTCTTGGTCTTTCAAAAGGTCAACCAAACTTATTCTCTTGCATTTTAAGCCCCTCAATTTTACTTATAAGGGCTTCAAGACTTCTTTAAACATTGGCAAGTCCTTGATTAACTTTGTGCTTACCCGAAAAGTCATAATTTCCAACGTTGACGCTTTAACCCCTCTTATACGGATTTGATCATAACTTTCTCATACGATAACGAAACTTTATGAAATTTTTATCATGCATTCCAGTGAGCATAATTAATCGTTACCAAGATTCGGGTTTGCTAAAAGGTCACTCAGAGGTATAACTTAAACATGTTGACACATTTAACCCCTGTAGTTTATAATCTCTCACTTTCTTTCACAATTAGCTTCGCATGATCCATGATTTATTCGTGTAAGGGTATGAGCATCATGTAGGGTTACTGTAAATTATATCTATCCCTTGTTGACATTTTGAACCCTTATATTCACATACTTTCCATGTTTGTCAACTTTAGTCCCTCTAGAGTATACTTTCACACGTTCAAGCTTATGACGCGTGTCAATACATTATAGGACGTAAATTTTCGGGGTGTTACATCCTCACCCCCTTAAAAGAAATCTCGACCTCGAGATTTGTTAAAATGCTGGAAGTACTTTTTGTCGCATAATGGACTTAACTCCTATAACATATCTGGAGTCTTTCCAAGCTCCCAAAGTGACTCCTATATTAGGTACATGTATCCTTTTTGGAGCTTCTTAACCTGTCGATCCTTAATCGATACAGGTTTTTCAACAAAGTTCAAGCTCTCTTCTATGTGTACATTTGTGTGTGGTATAACTAGTGATTCATCAGCGAAACACCTCTTCAGATTGCAGTTGTGGAATACATTGTGAATACCCCCGAGCTCCTTATATAGGTCTTAGCTCATAAGTTATTTGATCTTGATACATTCGATTTCCTTCGAATGATTCTATATATTCAGAGCTTAACTAGCCTGATTATTTAACAAATTGGCACACCCTTCCTGGGTGATATCTTTTGTTGAGCTTTATTCTTTAACAAGATCTTAGAAGGTTTGCTACTTTCATTAATTCTTGATTTTCTGCCGAATACTGGCAACTTACAGATGATTAGGGAATTGTATGAATCTTATTCGTTGTTTCCAATGCAACCTTCAGATCCTTATAAGTGGGCTTCCCAAAGTCTCATCCATCCAACAGATGTTTTGATATTTCATTTATATAAGGTCTCCAAAGGAGCCACCTTGATACTTATATAGCAACTATTATGGAAAAGCTTATCTTAAGGTGAGATGGTTATTCCAACCATTGCTTTTAACTAATCTTAAGGAGTAGCTAATCCTTACAGTTAGTCGAACAAACCGATGATCCTGGGCAGCTGATGGCGATTCTTAATCGTTGTCTAATTAGGGTTGCGGTAACTAATACATAAGCAATATGAACCGTCTTTCTTATTCAATAACATAAAACCCTCAGAATATTGAGTCAGGCTATATGGGCCTATGTCTTAAAACCTACTTAATCAGGGTTTGGATTATTCCATAATCAACATGGAGTTTTCACAATACTCCAGCCCACAGCGGGATGTCAATCTTAACTCTACCTGCCTCTCAGGAGGTAAGCAAGGAAAACTTATGAGAAGATACTTAGGTATAAGGAGATTACAGAGATTTTCCAAATCTCAGACTCCAATTCACCCATCACTGCTTGTGTCAATTAAGTGACACCTGTTAGTTATAAATCCACTAATTTCCTTATCCGGAAACATTTACTTGGACAGTTCCATCCTGGATATCTTCTTTGAATACCATTAGTTGACTTTAGTACCATATGATCATCGGGGTATCATTGTGGTTCCATGCATTAAACCTCCATACTGATCAGGCATGGAAGCAATCTATGGGATATATTAAGATACACAAATCCTCACACGGTGCTTTTATCATACCATCTGGTATTCACAATCGATAGAGATTAAAGAGATATCTACTATGTACACTGTCGCACTTCCCTTTTAGAGAAAGGATACTTCTAAAATTTCTACGACTGAAGGCAAAAGAAATGGTTCTTATTACACTTAACATCTGGGGTTCTTACAGGGAAAAATTTCTAAAAGTTTGCTAAGTTTATGGTCTTATGAGAGACTTAACAGCACCAGAAACCACATGTAATTTCTGGCAATAAAATCACAAATAAGGATTTATCTGGTGACATTCCTAATGTGAGCTGCATCTAATCATTCAACAGGAGGGTTAAACACCTCCATTCTTAATCCTTCTAAACTTAGCTGTAAAATCTTAGATAACTTTAGGGCAGTCTCAGCTTTGACTGATTATTTCTAAATCTATAGAACGTGAGTAGCTGAGATTGATCCATAATGGATTTATAATAAGCAGGCCTTGAAACCTTAATGTGCCTTCTTATTCCCGATGCTAACCCCCAACAATTATTGCATTAAGCTTAGGTCTTGGGTAAATGGAATAGAGCGCTGTCTCAGCCAAAAATTTGCGTTATACTGTCAAGAGTCTAGAACTTTTATGGTGAGAGTCAGAAAATTCTTATTCCGTCTTTTCCCTTTTCGCGAAACAGATACTAGGTTTTTCTAATAAGGTCCTTAAAACTTGGACCATCCCACACTGTATATGATGATCTTTCTTGAGGATTTCATTAATGTCCTCACTAATTAAGGGTATTGCCATCGGATGACTGTGATGTATACCTTACCATGTCCTTTCCAGCATAACCGCTGATATACCTAATGGTTTCTACTTCATCCATCAATTTCCTGAAATCGATGGTCCCTTTTTACTATTGAAGTCTCTTGACTTCTAAGAGACGAAGTACTTTTAAGTACATCCTAAAAGGAAAGGGGCTTCTTGCCACATATGATTTGGTATGGGTTATTCTTCGCATTTGAAGTATGACTATGGCTCTTCACATAGACAGTGACATGTGTTTTAAAGCGAGCAGCATTTGGCTTCTTGAACCTTTTCAGAATTTTTCTTATAGTCTTTCTAATAGCTGCATTAATTACAGTTTTGGAGGCTAACTCCATTAACATTGGGGTTCACATTGGACGCACTTTTAACATTTGTCGCATTTCTTGCATTGCGACTGTTGTTTGTCCCTTATGAGGTTTCCATACTTGAAGCTTTGGTATTAAATACCAAATTCAGCAAGTGCTTAGGCACTCCATATTCAGTATCTCCTGGAACGGTCAAGGCTTACCATAGGGAGTCTTGATAACTACTTGCTTCTTATCATCCACAATATGGGCTTGGTTACCAGATGACCAATCCATTCCTATCACGATATCGAGTCCCTTATTATATAAATGGAAACAAGGACAGCAGGAAAGAATGATTCCTAATGGATATAAAACATCCATCTAATATTGTTGAAGCAGTCTCTGAGGTACTATCGGTCAATTTTACTTTATTATTAACGCTTAGAGTTTTAACAGGCAGATTTAATGATTTACAAAATCTATTGTCTACGAAAGACTTATCTGAACCTGAATCAAATAATACTCTAACATGAGCGTTATTGATATAGAAAGTACCTGTTGTGACCTTGTCATCCTGAATAGCCTCTTGAGTACCCATTTGAGAGTTTCCGGTTTTGGTCTTCTTAGCCTCGCCAGACTTCTTGGTTTTATTAGGGCAATTAGTTTTGATGTGCCCTATTTCATTGCAACCGTGGCAGGTTGCGTCCTCCATCTTCTTGCAGTCCAAGGTCTTATGCCCCTTGGACTTGCAGATTCCACAAGGTGAAGGCTGAGATTCAAATCTGCATTTCCCGAGGTGGTATTTCCTACAGGTTTTGCATTTGGTCTTTTCACCTGACTGCTGGTTGTTCTTCAGGTCCTTGCATTCATGGGTCTTGTGATCCATCTCCTTACAGATGACACATCCCCTGGTCTGATCATAGAAACATTTTCCAAAGTGCTTCTTCCCGCAGGTTCCACATTCGGGTTTTGCCTTCTTTGGCTTGGACTGGTTATAGCTCGAACTGGTCCTACCCTTTTTGTAACCTTTATTCGGGGTATTATCGTACTTTCGCTTATGATCCCTTAACGCTCGGTTCACGGCCTTGTTTACAGCTGTATCTAACATAGCCAGTAACTCGGCGCCCGTTAAATTCAGTCTTGTATCATCATTCTGATTAACTGGATTATTGTGAGCTTCAGAGGAGTCAACCATGGTGAAGCTTTGAAGGCTATAAACCAAGTAGTAATAATTGGTTTAATTATATGGTGAATTGTCGAATTTGTTGATTAAATAGCTATGGTGTAAATAAACCATATAGGCCACAAGATAGTATTTAAGTTATTTGATTATGTTCTGCCTAGGTTTTTAAATAAATCATCCTTGGCGTGTAAACAGAATAAAATCCTTCATATTTATTAGACAGGGGACATAAATCACGACTATCAATGTCGTACTGACATTTTATATAGCACAAGAGCTTGTTCCCAAGGACTCTTGATGACACAGGGCCTTGTCACTAGGGAAAAATCTAAAACACAATCGATGATTCCTTTGGATCGAAAAATTTCATAATTCATTGTCTTGACAAGAATTTATGAAATAAAAACTATCTTTTCATGTATACACCTTTTCCCGTAGGTATACATCCCAAATGGATGTTTTGATGCGTACATCATGTTTGACGTTTACTAGCCATGATTCCTATTGATCATTTACGCTAAATAAGGGATTTGGAAAATTCCTAATATAAGGACGACAAGTGTGATTTTATCGCATCACTGTTGTCGGGAGTGTTAACACATTTTCAGATGTTAACGAGGATCCGAATCTCTTTTTAAACAGGTTTTACCATCTTAGCTAGGTCTTCAATGACATTCAAGCTAGGTCAAACCTTTTAACATTCTCTTTTAATATTTATACTGGCAGGAAAGGAATGATATTTATTTTTTATTCAGGATTTTTATTACTATTATCCTGGATTTAATTAGAATATAACTATAGCACAAAAAGTCAAGTCACAAGGACAAGTTTAATTTATAAGCCATGATTTCAGAGAATCGAGGCAAATTTATAAGTTAGTAATAGCACAAAAGGCCTAGTCACGTGGACAAGTTTAATTTATAAGCCATGATTTCAGAGAATCAAGGCAATTTATAAGTTAGTAATAGCACAAAAGGCCTAGTCACGTGGACAAGTTTAATTTATAAGCCATGATTTCAGAGAATCGAGGCAAATTTATAAGTTAGTAATAGCACAAAAGGCCTAGTCACGTGGACAAGTTTAATTTATAAGCCATGATTTCAGAGAATCGAGGCAATTTATAAGTTAGTAATAGCACAAAAGGCCTAATCACGTGGACAAGTTTAATTTATAAGCCATGATTTCAGAGAATCGAGGCAAATTTATAAGTTAGTAATAGCACAAAAGGCCTAGTCACGTGGACAAGTTTAATTTATAAGCCATGATCATTTGGGATCGAGGCATTTAGGTGTGAATCAAAGTTCATTACTTTTTCTTGACATGGAGTTGTAGGCTACCACTGTCTTTAGTCTCAGAGGACATTAACTATAGCCCGTAGGCATTTCCCTTCTAAGGGATGTTTATAATATGATCATCTTATAGGATGATATAAGCCATGATTTCTAAATCAATAGACTAGATAAGAAAATTGGAAGAATCCAATATAAGAATGACTGTTGTGATTTTCTCGAATCACATCTGTCAAGAGTGCTAACACGTTCTTAGGTGTTAACAAGGATTTGAATCTCTTGAATAGGTCCTACCATCTTGGCCTCGTCATATAGGCTAGGTTTACCTTTAAGATTCCTTTTTTAATAATAAACGCAGAACAATCCTAACTCGGGATGTTAATAAGGATCTGAACCTAAATTGAGGAACTGCCATCTTGGCCGGGTCTTAATAATGACACGAGGCCAGGTCTTGTCCTTTTTTAGATTTTGCCATTTTATTATAATGGTAGATCTTATAATATAGGAATGATATTTTAAACATAATCGTTCCTTTAAAATTTAAACAAGTATATGGTTGCCCTAAACGGGACTTCTTAAGAAAATGACTTGCCCATGCAAGGGCTAATCAGAAAAATAACAAAAGAAGCAATTAAAAGACAATGAAATGAATTAGGATTAGTCCTATGTTATTGTCTAGACTCAAGAATGTGCATCTGTGTAACTGAGATTAAACACAAACGGCTAGTGTTTAATTCACTCAGTGTTGGCTCTGATACCAACCTGTCACACCCCGGATTTCCACGTGTCACCGGTGGGCCCGGTGGGGAGTATCGTGACGTAGTTGGTAACATCATAGTCAAACAACACAATATATAAATGCACAGCGGAAGCAAAAGATAAATATATTACAATCCGATTTAAAGTAATATCAAATATTACAACGGAATGTAAGATGGATCCACAGGCGGATCTTAAACAGAAAGATAATATCGTTCAACAAACTTTAACATCTAAAGCTTGCGAGACTTGATTATTGATGCCTGGAGTAGCCAGCCTATTACGTATAGTACCTGCATTTAGCCTTTTTGGAAAATACGTCAGTTTACACTGGTAAATACAATTTAACTGACTCATTTGAAAAGGTTTTAATAAAATTGATTTGAATGCACGTGGCACAAACTCTTTATAACTTGGGATAATTATTTAAATATATAATCTTGTAAAAGAATTACATGTTCCTTATGCGTTCAGTAGCCCGGAGCGTGCCGGGTTAAAGATCAATAGACATACCACATCAACTATTTATGCACTGACGAGTGTACGCCTACACTCCGCGCTTAGGTCGTGGCCATTTCGTAAAATGATGCCAAGGATATCCGGGACATGGTCATTAACCCCCCAAAGGCTTTAAGCAAACAAAACATATTTAAACGGGCCGATTAAATTATTCAATTAACTACCAAACGATGGAAGATTTAATGCCCGACCAAGCGGTATTTTATATACCGTAACCCAATCCCGTAAAGGGAAAATAAGTTAAAAGTATTTACCTGAGTTAAATATAAATTCAATCCCAGCCGTATATCAATTCAGCAAGTACAGATAGCTTTTACTGGGCTCCTAATCTGGAACGAAGGTTTTTATAACCTATTAGAATCCTAACGGGTCTTTAATTAAGTCTTGACTTAGACCGGTTAGTTTTCAAAAGGAAGATACGGTTCAAACACATGATAAGGTGAAGACCGGAATAGAATGTGATTTAGACCCGACAAGTTTGAAGACTTGTATAATATGGGTAATCTAAACACATTCTGGATTTTCAGATAAAAATGATAAGGTTTGACCCGTTTCGGCTAATTTATGCAAACTAGTTACATAAACCGAACCGAATGCGCAAGAAGCGTAACGGTTAACCATAAGAGTCATATACAGGTTTCCTAAGTTAACATGCCTTTAATATGTTGTGATATCAGTAGGATATCTTCCATTATGCCCAAAACGAGTTTAATCTCAAAATAAGCCCCGTAGGGGTATTTTGGTCATTTTAAAGATTATAAAAGAGGTTAATTAAAATTCTGAGATTCGGGTCCGAATGCATCAGTAAAATAATTTATTTTAATAGGTCATATCAGTTGATAATAAGTCTTATGTGACATAATGGTTTTAAACCCAAACTATGCGTTTAATACGCTTTAAAAGCCATTTTAAGTGATTTCCGGGTTATAAAGGAAATATGAGTTTTCTGATCAGGTTATAAAGTTCAAAATACTTTATTTATTATATAAAATCAGTAGCAATTAGATTGGTGTCAAAATATTATGTAAAACTTATTTTATGACCAAAAAGGGTATAATCGGTATTTACCGAATCAACGCCATAACCTTAGGTTATGAGCAGGTTAAAAATAATTAAAAATCTTTAAAAATCTCAAAATATTATATTACATCAGTGGGTAAAAGTTTTGGTGTCAAAAATTGGGTTTAGATAGGCTTTATGCTAATCGCGCCGTTTAATTAACAAAAAGCTTCTTAAATGCGCTATTTAGCATAACTCCTATTCAGGACCTCTAACTGATATGAAACTTTAGGGACATGTTTATAAATCAGTAGTAAAGATTATTGTCCTTTCATATTTCTAAAATTCTAGTTTTATGGTCAAAAGGGCATTATGGTCAACATTAAGCAATTAACGGAAACATGTAAACGAATCGGACAAACAACGAACCAACCACAGAGGGTTATACCAACATGTAGCCTGGTCCTAAGGAAGTCCTAAGGCATTTCCAAACCTATCTAAAATGGGTCAGAACTGAAGTCAAAGCAAAAGTCAAAGTTTTGCGACTTTCGGTTCCGAACCGGGTCTAAACAGAAATTTTTCGGGTCGAACATGCTTAGACATGTTCTTACATTAACTACTAAGTTATAAAAGTAATAAAACAGGTTGCAAAGCTTCTACATTGTTAATTATGCATAAATTGGAAATTAAGCATTATGTTGACTTTTTAATAACAAGTTTGACCCGACATTTGACCTAGTTAGAGTGGGAATCAGAGGGTGCCCTTTTAAGGGTTTATTGCCCACATAATTACCAACTTATAACTACTTTCAATTCGACTAATCACTGGACCATTAATGATTAATCGCTAAGTCAACCGTTAATTATGACGGTTTGACTTTTAAGCTTAAACTAAGTAAAAACTCAACTAAGAAAGGTTAAGCATACTTACTGAAGTCCTATGCACGATTAGGAAGGCTTAGGGTCTGCTCTTATGCTCCAAGAAGCTCCCCAAATGCTGATGGAATGGTGTGATCACAATGTTGCAACTATGAGGCCCTTTTATAGTGTTCTTGAATCAATTTGATGATGACAACTAAGTCTAAGGGGTGATCCAGATCATTGACAAGTGCCCCTAAGTCCTAGGAACTATTAGGGGTCGCCCATGTATGAGGAAAATCATTTTTAAGTCTGTTGCAACATTTTAAACAGCCAACAGCCAACTTTCTGTCGCTGGGCAACCCTTGCGCACCGTAAGGGTATGGCTTACGGTGCGCAAGCCTTCTGCAGCAGCCAACAATTCTTGCAACTTTTGTATCTTGGCTCTTGGTCTTTCCAAAGGTCAACCAAACTTATTCTCTTGCATTTTAAGCCCCTCAATTTTACTTAAAAGGGCTTCAAGACTTGTTTAAACATTGGCAAGTCCTTGGTTAACTTTGTGCTTACCCGAAAAGTCATAATTTCCAACGTTGACGCTTTAACCCCTCTTATACGGATTTGATCATAACTTTCTCATACGATAACGAAACTTTATGAAATTTTTATCATGCATTCCAGTGAGCATAATTAATCGTTACCAAGGTTGGGGTTTGCTAAAAGGTCACTCAGAGGTATAACTTAAACATGTTGACACATTTAACCCCTGTAGTTTGTAATCTCTCACTTTCTTTCACAATTAGCTTCGCATGATCCATGATTTATTCGTGTAAGGGTATGAGCATCATGTAGGGTTACTGTAAATTATATCTATCCCTTGTTGACATTTTGAACCCTTATATTCACATACTTTCCATGTTTGTCAACTTTAGTCCCTCTAGAGTATACTTTCACACGTTCAAGCTTATGACACGTGTCAATACATTATAGGACGTAAATTTTTGGGGTGTTACAGTTCTGGATCTCGGAAGCGTCTGAAATCTAAACAGGAGATAACAATCGAGAAAACGAAATCAAAGTCAAAACCCGGGTGTAACGCCCCAAAAACGAAATGTTTAATTTTCGAATATGTTTTCTTGTTTCAAGGCATGAAGTGGGTTAAGCGGTTTTAAATAACCTAGTTAAAGTTTGAGTTAAATTTTAAGGAAAGAAGCTTGTGACAAGTATGGGAAGATGGTAAACTTGAGGGGTCAAACTTGGGCAACTTGAAAGATAAATTTATAAACTTAAAATACAAAACACACACATCAGACATATGTATGTGTGTGTGTGTGCGACGTGATGAACAAAGAAGAAGAACAAACCCTTAACATAAAAAATCTGCCAAATTGAAAAGGGAATTGAGGGTTAAATGGATGCATGAACTAAGTTTTATGATCACTCAAGTGTTCCTGACACCAAGTAAGTTGAATTTTATGTTTTGGTGTTGTTTGATGAAGTGGGTTATATGTAATCCGTGAATGTATTATGAAATTGAACATGAATGTTAGTTAATATCAATGTGTGGAAGTTGTAATATGCTGAATTTTGATTATATTGATGAGTTGGGATAAAAACCACTTAGAATTTGTAGGAAGATGAAGTTTAGTGAAGATTCATGATGAATTATGTAATGTTGATGTTAAAGTAGTGTTATAGAAAGTAGTTAGATGGATAATTTGATATAAAACATATGATGCTTGGTTATGATAACGATTTGTGAATGATTATGTTAATCCATGGATGAACTAGGAAGAATGTGCTTTAATTAGTTGTACAATGTGCACTAAATGGTGTACGCACACCAAGTGTATGATGAAATGTCTAAGTGAAGTTAAGATGTGAGATTGTATGAAATGGCTTGATATATATAAGAATGAGATGAGGTAAAGATGTATTTTGTAGTATACTAATTTGAAGAATGTGATTTAGATGGAACTCATACAAGAATTCGGGTTGAATGTATGTCTTGGTCAAGACTATGCATTAAGGACTTGTACGTTGTGTTTAATATCACTAGGTTATCATATGATTGTAAGCATATTTGCATTGTGAGTAAGAAATGTATATAGTGTCATTGATATAGCATAAATGATGTTACGGATACATATGGATAAGTCGGAAGTTCATATGATAAACCGTTGACTTCTGAAAGTCAACTACACACAGGAAGCATAAATTGACTTGTTTTTGTAAAGATAGGATATTAGAAAGTCGTATGGTACATGTTACATCAATACGCGTTACATGGAATGACATGTTGAATTATATGAGTTTGAAAGTATGTGAAAGTGGGTATATGTCTTATGCTTGTTATAATTGACTAATGAAAGTCAAATGTGAAATATGCAGTTGATATGATCTTTAACATGTACAATTGTGTATGCTAACGAGAATGTGAATTGGTGGCATGAAAGTAGAGGAATCATATCAAGATGGACTCAAGCATGAAAGGCTAACGGGTCAAGAGGAGGCAAGGAAGTGGATACGGACACGGATGCACAAGGTAAGTGATTTCCTAATCACTTCTTAGTTTGTTAAGTAAGGTTATGTTCTAGTTAATTAGGCATGATAATTGAAGTCAAATAAGAAGAGTTGTATGAAATTGATGATTTACGTTAAGTAGGCCGAATGGGTCAAAAAGGTGGTTTTATTACTAAACCGGAAGGGTTGTATAAGTAATTGATTACGGTACTATAACCGGGTATGGGTAGAATTGTACATAAGTACGCTAACCAAGAATCGGGGACGCGGATTAATAGTATAAAGACTCGGTTGTGAGTCATGGTTAATGGACAAACAATTTCGCATTTGAAATTGTATTAACAAAGTTTGCTTTCGTATAAATGAATGACATGAATAGGTTTAACGCGTACCGGGTATCGGTTGCATAAATCCCAAGTACGAACCCCGGATAATGTAAAAGTATTATAGTTATAACGTTCATGTAAGTTTTGGGTTAAAACAAATGAGTAGTTTGACAAAAAACATGAAGGGGACGAATAAGTGAAAGCGGGTATATAAAGCCGAGAGCTTTAAGTGAATATTTTCCTTAAACCGGATGTTGGATTTCAAGTTCATATGATAGAATGTGAAATTACAAGCATGTAGGAAGAAACGGGAGGTTAAACGGGTAAACGGTTCAAAAGTTATACGCGTTTTAGTGCTTACGGACGACGAACCGGAACTGCAGAAAAATGCAAAATCTAGAGGGCGTCGTCGACGGGCTCTAGAAAGTCAGTTTTTGGCTGACGGGTTATTTGGCTGTCTACGGAAGTTTTGGGCTACGGGCAATTGCAAGGGTCGTCGCCGACGCCCCTAGGGCCGTCGCCGACGGCCTCCCCATGTTCAAAAACCTGAAATTTGTTATCTAAGTTGATTTGGGTATAGTAGGCTTCGGTTTGTTATCTGTGGACCACAGCGGGCCTCCCAAACATGATTTTGATCGTCCTTTTGACGTCTATGGGCTATAAATCTAAGTCTAAGTACCATGTAATTAATGTATGGATATACAAGAGGTATATAAGATCTTGAACGTGTACGTAGTATGTATGTACGTATGTAGATGTGTATTATGTATATGTGAAGATACGTATGAGTGTACGCATGTATGTAGAAACGTAGGGATGTATGTACATATGTAGATGTGTATTTATGTATATAAGAAGATATGTATGTGTATATGCATGTATGTAGAGATAATGGAAGGTATGTACATATGTAGATGTGTATGTATGCATGTAAGAATGTATGTATGCATGAATTAGATACGTTGAGTAATACGTTATTAATAGTGTGCCTTGAGAATGAAAAGTAATACAGGTACATTATTGAAGCCTCACCAGGATATGGATACGTAGAGGAAACGCTTAAAGTTAGAAAGAAAATGAAATGGGGAGTGAACGAGAATGAATCTTGTTTATGTATTGTGCACTAATGTTATGAATGTATGTGGTGAGTGCAGGTTGTACGAATCACGGGCGATTATCACGAAGATTAGAGATCGAAGACCGAGTCATAGGATAGATTGTACGGGAATAATTGAGTATGTACTTTAGTAAACAGGACTTATACTTTATTTTTGTAAAAGATTCATATTAAAATAAACTTTCAAGTAAGTCAAGACGTTTGTAATGAAAGAAATTTTATGGCACGAATTTCCTCTGCGACTTTTTGTCAAATACGTATTAGGACCTAACACCGGGGCCAAAGAAAGACAGTGTCAGAAGTGCAAAGGCTATGGACACTACGTATCGACATGCAAAAAGGCCGTAATTAAAAGAAAATCGACAAGGTCTTCGAGAGCAAGTGAAGAGTGGTTTGGCATTTTGTATTTTTTCATTCTTACAGAACACACACAGATTTGAATTTGGCGTTTTACATCTCTTATATATCATTTTTTCCATCTTTTTTCTACTTATTTTTTCATAACATGTTACTTCGAATTTACATAACAGACAATATAAGATCGGGCAAGCAAACCAAATGCCAAAAAAAAAAAATACAACGCCACTAAATAAAAGTACCTTAAACCTCTAATTTTGGTCATGCTAAACTCAATAATGTTTTGCTGAATGAGATGGACAACATTGTTAATCCTCAGTTAAGAAAGATGTCTAACAATGTTGTCCACCCCATTCAGCTAACCATTATTGAGAACAAAACTGAATCTCCAAGAAATGACGTTTTGCAATTTTGTGGTTTTGGCATGTTTTGGCATTTATATTGACGATAGACTCAATAAGATTTTGCTCAATGAGATGGACAATATCCCCAAATAAGGATTTTGCCCATCACATTGAGTGAAAGTTTACTGAGAAAATAGTGTATCTCAAAGAAACGTCGATTGGAATCTTTGATGTTTGGGTTTTTTGGCGTTTCTAAGATGAATGGTATATAGTAAAATATGACGTTTTGGGTTTGGTGTGGTTATTAGAAGGTATGAGATGTTGTTTATATAGGAAGTTTTTGGTGCGTATTTTAGACGGGATTTTATTATAATAAATACTAGTACTTAAGTTCCGTCATTTCAGTTACTGTTTGTTCAGCTTTATCGTTAAAAAAACAAAGTTTGGCGTTTTATATTTAATGGCATTTAGATTAGGATGATGTGTGCTCTGTATTTTAAGGCGGGAATTTAATAGCGTTTTATTCATGAGTTTGGCGTTTTGTGTCGAGAAGTCAAAAGACTTTTTTACCCTTAATGAAGCGCGTCCACTTAATAAAATTGATGTTATTTATGAAAACGCCACCGCGCCATCTAGTCCATGGATTGTTTTGATCGGACGACCCATAACCGTTCTCACACTTTTCACCGTTTTCCCTAAATCCTGACCCTTATTATATTATATTATATATATATATATATATATATAATATAATATAATAAGGGTCAGGATTTAGGGAAAACGGTGAAAAGTGTGAGAACGGTGAGAACGGTTATGGGTCGTCCGATCAAAACAATCCATGGACTAGATGGCGCGGTGGCGTTTTCATAAATAACATCAATTTTATTAAGTGGACGCGCTTCATTAAGGGTAAAAGGGTCTTTTACCGCTCATATTCAAAACGCCATCAAATGATAAAACACCATTAAAAACAAAACGCCAAAAATTGGTAATAAAACGCGTTGAATATTACAGGAAGATGAAACAACACAGTAACTGAAATTCAGTTATTAACATTTATTAGAAGAAATTCCCTCCTAAATTACGCGCCAAAAACATCATTATATAAACAAGGTAAAACATAGCTTCCATAATCACTTCAATCTATCCATTTTCTACAAAAAAACATCTTTAACCAAAAACGCCAACTTTAACCAAAACGCCAAAAATGGCAACAATCGTTTCGTGGAGATACACTCTGAGAATCAGGCGATACGTCCTCCTTTTTGACAACAGAAGGAGGGTGTATGTTAAGATGGTCAGGGCAATTCTGAAGATGGAAGAAGAGATATAGAGGGGAATCTTATCCATTGGCATCGCTCTAGACAACGAATGCCATGAAACGCATATGCTTATGAAAGCATTAACCAGCAAATTTGGACCAATCAATGCAGATGTGAAGCCGGACCCTGTCATGACATCATGGCGTTTTGATGATGAAACAAACATGGTGACGGTTATATACGACAGCGGAGAACAGGAAGTCTATTGGCTAGAGAACATCATGACAAAGCAGCGTCCGGGTTTCATGGAAGAATTGCATAACGCCACTTGTACCAACACATAAATAGACTCAAAATTGTAGTTAATGCAAGACATGTTAAGGTGGAGGCTTCAGAATCTTCAGGAACAAGAAGCTGATGAAGGTGAAGGTGATGACATGGATGAAGATCCAGATGAAGACTCCGAGGACGAAGAAGATGACGCAAGTGATGGATACTTTTCGGATAAAGTACCTTCTGACGAAGGCTTTTAATTTTTTTTCCTCTTTTTTTTTTCGTCTATGTAATCTTCTTTTTTTTTTATAATAATTAAATGATATATTTCTATCTTTATTAGCAAAACGCCAAAAAATACTAGAAATGGTTAATGTAACGTCCCTAGTTCTCACATATGTTGTACATTATGTATATTATGAATTTATGGATACCAAACAACTTTGGGGTGCAAGTGGTAATTAGCAAAACTTGAAAATAATGTAGCTTTGGAAGAAAGCCACAACAAGAGTTAACTCAGGGGGTTTTAATGTAAGTGTTATTATCACATTCCATATTTAAAACCTACCATCGTGAACAGTCAATTCTCATAACCACTTTTACCAAGCCTTGCGGAGTTGATCGGAAAGGAAGGAGAAGACTTCGAGCGTCTGGTTCATCAAACCCAGGTATGATGATGAATTGAACTTGATCTTTGTCATGGTTTTAATTATATATGGAGGTTAACGAGAATATTATTGATTAGGGTGTCGCGGGGTGCGGTAGACGGTGACAGACAAAGAAACGGAAGACGACTGGTTTCTTGGTTCTCCTCTGATTTTGAGGTAACGCATACATCTCGATTTAAGTTACGGGTAAGTTTAACGTCTTAACCAAGGCTCGTTATGAAGCGAATATTCATGGATCGTATAATTCTTTAGGGTATCGCGAGTTCTTGACGGTGCACGATTTCTCCGTTAGAAGTGAGTCTCTAGTTGGTGATCACACGCGGTTCGTGAAACGATCTCGGTTCTGGACAATCCTCTCAAGCAATCATAGGTACCCGTCAGTGTGTAGTGTTTATGATTAGTTCATGGCTTGGGGTTGGGGTGAAAACTGATAACCATTTAAGATGGTTATGATTCAGATGATTCATAAGGTAGTTGTAGATATAATTGTGGGATTACAGAGGGTTCATTGTGAGGGTGGGAACTGCATGGAGTTGTGTTTCAAATTAATAATGATGAGCCTTGAGTTGTTGTTTGACTAATGAGCCATGAGTTTGTTGTTTCAAAAAAAAAAAAAGGAGTTTGCATTTCAAATTAATGGAGTGTATTTCAAACTAGTGGACTTAGAATTTTAGTGGAATATGCATGTTGATCATGTCTAAGATTTCATGCATGTGTGCATGAGGTAAAACCATTAATTATAGTAAAACGAGATCTTGGTGGATCCATTTTGGAAATGAATTAATTTTCATACTTTTATATCATTGGGTTAAAGATAGGCTCGAGGAGAATAGGTTTTGTTGATGCAATTCGAAACGTGTAGGTTGTTGAAGTTATCGTAGGATTCGCGCTTCGTTTCATTCCTCCAGCTTTTGTTAACCCGGACACTTTATTAAGGTGAGTTCTATTTCCCATCTTTTTATGTTTTAATTATTTTGGGCTGAAATACATGCTTAAGTGATTTAAGTTTAGCAGGCATACGTATATTTTGTGCTAGAGCTTGATTTAAAATAATTATTTGCCTACGTGTACTATTTTATTTATTTATTTATTAGAGGGCCTCGGGTCCTTGGTCGTTGCTTTCGGGGTGGCGACGGTTATGCGGGATGGGAAACATCAACCCAAGTGGTGGAGTCGATGTGACCCAATTGTCGTTACCTTCGGGGTGGCGACGGATTATGCGGGATGTTGTTGTTACCTTCGGGTGACAACGGATTATGCGAGATTGTTGTTGTGACCTTCGGGGTTGCAACGGTTGTGTTAGGTTGCATTATGTGACCTGGGCATGTAGTCACTGTACTTATGCCAAGCTAGTATTTTAAAAAGGAAATGATGATTTGCGAACTATTTTATTAGAGCCGGAACGGGTTCAAAGGTTTTGAACTAAAATGTTTAAAAAGAAAATTTCTAATAAAAGCTTATTACTATAGAACTCACTCAATGTAGTTGACGATTTTTAGCATGTATTTCAGGTAAGAAGAAGGTTTGAATGTTGGTGGCTCTTTGGTATTGGCAGCGGTTACCCGGCATCTTTTAATGTTTTGGCATTTCTCGTGTTTTGAACAACTAAAACACTTTAGTCGTTTGGTACTTTGAAGTTTATTCGTACTTCATTTAAATTTTTTTTCCGCTGCGTATTGATGACATTTTGGTCTAGAACTATGTTTGCTTATCGTATTACCAACGAGTCGGGTTCCCGAGTTTGGGGCCTTACAAGTTGGTATCAGAGCCGTAGTTTGAGAGATCTGGGCATCCCCGATGCCTAGACTTGGACTGAAAATGGGACCATGAGTGGAAATGCCAAAACGGGTAATCTAAAGCCAAGATCGCCAACTGTGTAATTGTGTTTAGTAGGTTAGGACAGGGGCGAAATGCCAACGATGTAGGACAGGGATGGTTTAAAACCCGAAAGGCAAGGCGAGAGGGTAATGGTGATTGGCCACCGTCATTAACTAATTGTTTTGCTTGTAGGGTTTTAAATTGTACTTGAAGTGCTCTGTTTGGTGTTTCATTTCAGTAACTCGTAGATGGCTCGTGGAAGGAAACCAACTAATGATGGAGGCGCTAAGAACACCCGCAAGAACAAGAATACTGTTGACAATGTTGATGAGGGGTTGGTTCACTCTCAGCACTCAGAGCCCTCACAGCATACTGAGAAGTTTGTGTTAGAACCCGCTGTTCGTGAAGTTGTTAGGGATGAAATCCTTGGGATGATTCAGGAGTTTCTGCCAGATATCGTGAAAGGGGCTTTTGAATCATTGAAAGATGACGTGTTGAAGGATATTGGGACTAAGAAAAAGAAGGTAACTGATGATGATACCGATGGTGAAGGGGATGGTACAGGCAAGAATGGAAAAGGGGGTTGCAATTATGCAGCTTTTAAGAGGTGTGACCCACCTCGTTTTGATGGACGAAAAGACGCAGTGGCGACTTGTCACTGGCTGTCTGAGATGGAGGCTGTAATCTCTTTTAGTGAGTGTCGCGCTGATCAGGCCATGAAATTTGCTGCTCATTCGTTCATCACCGAGGCATTACACTGGTGGAACACTATTCGGGAAAGGAAGAGTGCTCAAGAGTTGGATGATATGAAATGGGAAGATTTGAAGCAGATGGTGAAAAAGAAATTTTGTGCTCCTAACGAAATTGAGAAGATTGAGAAAGAGTTCCTAACTTTCAAAGCAGGGAAATTGTCACACCGGGGGTATACATTGAGATGGCACGTCTCATACCGTACATGTCTGGGAATGATGAAAGGTGGAAGAAACATTACATTGAGGGGTTACCTGATAGGGTTAGGCACTTGGTAAAGGCTCATGCTCCTCTTGATTTTGATGCAGCAATTGAGCTGAGTGCGCCTCTTTACGATGATGTATTAGTAGCTGAAGAGAAGGTGGAGGAACCAGAAAAGAAGAAGTGGGTTGGGTCGAATAAGAGGTTCAGGGGTGAACATGGGGATATAGGTTATAAGAGGGTCAAAACTGAGAACTTGGGTGCATGCAGGAAGTGTGGAAAAACGCACTCTGGGGAGTGCTCAATGAAGACCATTCTATGTTTCCGTTGTGGGCAAACGGGACACTTTGCTAATGATTGTAAGGCTGGTCCTAAGTGTTACAAATGTGGGGGGTTTTGGGCACATATCCATAGAATGCAAGGGCAAAAAGGGCGAGGGGTCAAGCCAGGGTCCTGCTGAGGTCAAGAAAGAGGAAGTGAAACCGAAGGCAAATGCACGGGCCTTCACGATGACTAAGGCTGAGGCGAAGACTGATCCGAATGTTGTTTCAGGTACATTTCTTGTTAATGATGTTCCTGCTTCTGTGTTATTTGACTCTGGGGCCAGTAGGAGTTTTGTGGCCCATTCCTTTTGTGGTAAATTGCGTAGAATGCCTAGGAAGATTGAGGAACCATTTTGTGTTGAAACTGCTGTGGGTCGACCTACTAGTATGACCGATGCTTTAGATGATTGTTTTATTGATTTGGAAGGTCATAGGTTCCCTGCTAGACTGTTTATCATTACGTTGGGTGGTTTTGACGTGGTATTGGGAATGGATTGGTTGTCCGCGTTTAATGCAGATATCGTTTGTCCGGAAAAAATGATACGATTGACATCATTAGAAGGGAGTCCTGTGATAGTTTATGGTGATAAGGTGTGCTCTTCGCCGAAAATAATTTCTGTGATGAAGGCGGTAAAATTCTTGAGGTGCAGGTGTGGAGCTTACTTGGCATATGTCATCGATGACGATGTGGAACGTAAGGAGTTGGCTGATGTGCCTGTGGTGTGTGACTTCCCTGATGTTTTTCCTGATGATTTGACGGGAGTGCCACCGGAACGGGAAATTGAGTTCCAAATTGACTTACTGCCAGGAGCTCAGCCAGTTGCCAGAGCGCCTTACCGTCTGGCTCCGACCGAAATGAAAGAGTTGATGGAGCAGCTTCAGGACCTTTTGGATAAAGGATTCATCTGACCGAGCATCTCTCCATGGGGTGCTCCGGTGTTGTTTGTGAAGAAAAAAGATGGTAGCATGCGTATGTGCATTGACTACCGGGAGTTGAATAAACTCACGGTGAAAAACAAATATCCTTTGCCACGCATCGACTATTTATTGGATCAGCTACAGGGAACGAATTGGTTTTTGCAAATTGATTTGAGGTCAGGTTATCATCAGTTACGGGTAAGAGAGGAAGACATTCCGAAGACCGCTTTCTGTACGCGCTATGGTCATTATGAGTTTCTGGTAATGTTGTTTGGGTTAACAAATGCCCCTGCGGCATTTATGGATTTAATTAATCGGCTGTGTCGCCCGATGTTGGATCGGTCAGTGATTGTGTTTATTGACGACATCTTGATTTACTCTAAGGGTGAAGAGGATCACACGGTTCACTTGCGAGAGGTGTTAGAGATGCTACGGAAGGAGAAACTTTATGCGAAGTTCTCCAAGTGTGCTTTTTGGTTACGTGAGGTTCAGTTTTTGGGGCATGTTATTAATTCAGAAGGAATTATGGTGGATCCTGCTAAGATAGATGCAATAGTGAATTGGAGTCCTCCTAAGACTCCATCAGAAATTCGCAGCTTTTTGGGTCTCGCGGGCTACTATAGGAGATTTATTCAGGATTTCTCCAAGCTAGCATCGCCATTGACTCGGTTGCCAAGGAAAGAGGCAAAATTTGTGTGGGGTGCGGAGCAGGAAACCGCATTCGAGGTGCTAAAGAAGAGATTGACCGAAGCTCCGGTTTTGACATTACCGGAGGGAACAGATGACTTAGTAGTGTATTCATATGCTTCATATCAGGGACTGGGTAGTGTTTTGATGCAGCGTGGGAGGGTGATAGCCTACGCTTCGCGTCAGTTGAAAACTCATGAGGTTAACTACCCTACTCATGATTTGGAGCTGGCGGCAGTGGTGTTTGCCCTTAAGATTTGGAGACATTATTTGTACGGCATAAAGTGCACTATATACACGGACCACAAGAGTTTGAAATATTTCTTTGAGCAGAAAGAGTTGAACATGAGACAACGGAGATGGCTCGAATTGATTAAGGACTACGACTGTGAAACCCTTTATCACCCTGGGAAAGCGAATGTGGTTGCTGACGCGTTGAGTCGTAAGGAAAGACACGCACCCATTCGAGTAAGGTCATGCCAATTGATTGTAACCCCTGATTTCTTTGTACAGTTGAAAGAAGCGCAAACTGAGGCATTGCGTGAGGATAGGTTGAAGGGCGAACGGGTATTCGGCCAGCATGGGATGTTGACCGAAAATAACCAAGGTATTAGATCGATGGGTAATTGCATGTGGGTGCCAGTTTTCGGTGGGTTTAGAGAGAAGATACTCGACGAGGCTCATAAGTCAAGATATTCGATTCATCCAGGGGCCACCAAGATGTATTAGGATTTGAGGAGGGATTACTGGTGGCCGGGTATGAAGTATGACGTGACCCAGTATGTGGGGAAGTGTTTGACGTGTCTCCAGGTGAAAGCAGAGCATCAAAAACTGTGACAAACGGCAAAATTCCGGTACTTCCGTACAATCTGAACAACTATTTAAACTTTTATTTTCGCGTATACGAATTAATTTTAATTAATTAAAGTCTTGAGAGTCTTGGAATTACAAAAATCATAGTGAATTATGATAACGAATCCGTTGCGATTAGAAACAATATCCTAGACTAACATTAGGAACGCGAATAAACGATACTTGTCAGTACTAGTCGTGGTACAGTCTGACACAATGAAAATAAGACATACAGTTATGCCTACACAAATATTCTATAAAAATCTTTGTCCAAAAATAATATATGCCTTATTATTTACAAAATTCCAATTAAAAACCAAACTGTCCAAGTCCGCAGAAAAATACAGCAATCCTTCGGAAAGATACAGCAATCCGCAGAACGAAACAGTAACTGTCCGGAAAACCCAAAAATAAATATTATTTGACATAAATAATATAATGGGTATTAAAAACGACACAAAATCCGCAATCGAATCTTATCGCGTTAAGCTGGACGGCTGGTTCAATAAACTGCCAGTCAGCAAAGCCGGTACCGGAACAGTGTCAAAAATAATAAAATTTTTAGTCTAAAAAGTTGGAATAATTATTTGGATAATAAATCAAGTGCAAAAATAATTTTTGTTATGTATTTATCCAAACGAAACACGGTGTCAGTATTTAACCCGGAACAGGACCCGAACCGACTTTTTCACCCGAATTACAAACTAAAAATTTTGGTGAACTAGTTTTACCTAGTGTCACACTACTTCAAAATATTAGAGCTTAAATCCTTGTAGATATTTTTATATAAAATATCAAAGTTATAAAAAATACTTAAAGGTTATGTATAAACAATATTTTTATAAAAACATTCAGCAAATAACCCCCCCCCCCCCTAAGCTGATTTCGAAAATGTGGGTCCCTCTTTTTGGCCTACTCATCTCTAATGTTGTGTTGGAACTCTAATATTATGATTAGTGGAAGAGTCATGATTCAAGTAAACCACCACACTCCACCATTTCACAATTCCAACATACACCAAAAACCATCCATTTCCTTACCCTCTCTCTCCAAAATCGTGTAAACCAAACACCCCTCACACCAACTTCATTTCAATTTTCAAATACAAGAATTCATGCACTCATGGAAGTCTATGGATAAAACAATCTTCAAGGGTGTTTAGAAAAGCTAGTTGGAGCCTTTGGGTGGAACTTGAAGCTTTGGATCAACAAGATTTCTTATCATCATCTTTGTTTCTTTGCAAAAATTGTAAGAATAACATACTAGTTTCACTTTTATTTTTTATTTCTTTTACAAGTTCATCATAAACCCACTTGAAAAAAAAAACCTATTGTCCTCATTTTGACGGTTGTAACCACTGATACTTGCTTCATCAGTGGTTTCCAAAACAATTGTTCTCCATAATTCATCTCTTCATCATCTGTTGACACGTGGTCAGTTTTTAGCCTTCAGATCATAATAACCGCTGCCACATCAGCAATCACTTTTTCCCTTAATGAAACCCTGATCAAAACCCCCAAACAGGGTTTACACTGTCTAATTGAATTCCAAAATTCTCTTCTCAAAGCAGTTTCCAACCCTTCTTCCTAAAATCATTTTTCGTTCTTCTCCGCAAAAATGACGAAATCAAAATCAAAATCACAATCAAAATCAAAGCCATCATCATCTTCCAAAAAGGTCGCTCAAACGGCCGAAGAATCCATCAAGATACCATACAAATCTCCTCATAATTATCTGGGTTTGCTCACAAAACCCACCGATAACCACACCTTCAACTCCATCATTGATACATTATCTGCATCAAAGTACAAAACTTTGTTGACAGCAGATGCTCCCATTTATCTACAAACCCAGAGAGAGTTCTGGAAAAAGGCTACGCTTGAAAAACAAGATGATAAGGTCATAGCTATTAACTCCTCGATACAGGGTAAAGTGATTCAAATTACACCACAATCTATCTCCGAAGTCTTTAAACTCGACGATCAGAAAGGTAAAATTTCTTTTGATAAAGCCGAGATGAAAACTGATTTCGTAAAAAGGGGATATGCAGAACAATCAAAGGTAGATACCTTACAAAAAGGTTACTTCCCTTCTGCACCAAGGTTTTTATTTCACACACTTCTGATGTGTGTTTCTAATAAAACAACAGCTTTTAACGAAATACCATTAAAGATTCAATGTCTGGGTTATGCTATTTTAAATAGTGAAAATTATAACTATTCCCAGGAGATCTTTAATGACTTAAGAAAAAATGTTGATAGCAAAGCATTTCTACTTTTTCCAAGATTTCTGAGCTATTATTTTAAACAAAAATTTGAAAAAGAGAATGAAAATTTGCTTAAACAAGGTGTCTATTTTCATATAAAAGGTTTAACAAATGAAACATTTTCCATAATGATGGCACCGATAAAATTAAAAGCAGAGGTGCCTGAGCAGAATTTAGCAGCTACCACTGCTCCTCAGGCATCTACTGTTGAGCCCACTACTCCAGGTGATCATAGCAGCACTACCACTGCTTTGAAACCCACACCTGACATCACCAAAAAGACCAAAAGAAAATATTACAAAAAGCCCACCAAACCCAAGAAAAAGGCAACTCTGGAAGATGAGATCCCAGAGCAACTGCCTGTGACAACACAAATGTCACCACAAACCACTGCTGCCACTTCCTCACAGCAGTTGGTAGAAAGATCTCCACCATTGCCTCAAACTCCTCCTGCATCCTCACAAAAGGATCAGGTTGTAATCACAGGGACACCAAATTATGAAGCTCTGGATCCACTCGGATCCATCTTCCACAGTCCTGATCCCAAGGACATGTCTCTTTCAACACCCATGCCCTCACCAATTATAATGCCACAATCAATAATACCCTTGTTGCATGCAGTTGCTATAGCTCAGACATAAACCAGTTCCTCTCTATCACCTGTCACTGAGAGTATACTCCCACAAGTGACTGGGTCTGATGCTACTACTCCTGCTATCCCAGCAACAATTGAGGAGGTTACACCCCCTGAGTTACAAGTAACTCTCGGTGGTAGTTCAAGTGGAGCAGCAACTACAACTGATGGATCAACAGATCTTCAGTTGGATAGTTGTTTCATTAGTAAGACTCCCTTGAAGGCAATTTCTTCTATAGCACCTTCGATAACCACCAGGAAGTTAGTTTTAACCACTTGTATCATCAAAGGATTATCAAGTGCTGAAGAAAGAAGTCCCTAGTACCAAGAACAAGGGGCATCAATGGGTGATTTTTGGGACTCAGTTCCTAAATCACACATTGATACAACCACTGCTGGTGGGGATTCAGATGATCCTACTAACGTGGGTGATGATTCAAAATATCAGGAATTGACGGGCAGAGTTGAAAAACTTGAAGATTCAGTTGCTGAAATAAAGGACATGGTGCAGCAGCTGTTAAAGGCTTAGAAAGCACAATCCACTGCTGTTCCACCTCAAGCACCTGCTCCGCCACAAGCACTTGCTGCAAATGAGCTCTGGAATCTTTTTAAACCCTTGCTAGAAAAACAAAAACAAACAGCTGATCAGCAGCATGAAATGCATGTAAAAATGCTAACAAACATGGTGGAGTCAAGATTTAAAGATACTCAAGCAGATATCAAGGCAATAAAGGCCTGCATACAAAAGACTGCCCATGGTGGAAAAGTTCCCTCCACTATCCTCTTCATGCATAACCCCCTTCCAGATAATGCCAAAAAGGGAGAGAAAATCAAGTTGAAGAAGAAGGGAATAGAAGATGGTCTGTATGTTGAACCAGAACAAGAGAAACAAACATCTAAACCACCTCCCAAAGGCTCTAAACCTCAAACCACAAAATCTCAAACTTCCATCGAAACAGCTGATACAGCAGTAGTTACAAAAACTACTGTTAGCCAAACAGCTGGCATCTCATCAACACACACAACTTCACCACACACCACCAAAACAACTGCCATACCACCATCATCATCTACAATCATACACCACCAGTACCTCCTGCCATAAAGCAGAAGACAGCAGATGTTAAAACACCTGCTGTAATGACAACAGTGGTTGAAACACCAATTGTTTCAACTACTGTTTATCAATCATCCACCACTGCTCTCATCACTCCTACATCACAACCAAAATCCTCTTCATCTGTAAAGCTTCACAAACGAAAAAGAGAAACAACTCAAGCCACTGATGAAATATTTGATCCTGTTGCCGCAAAATATCCACTGGAACTAGATGCTGTGAAAAATGAGATGACACAATTTTACACCGAAGAAGATCCTTCAAAAAGAAGATTTCCTTCTCTCATTGGTTTCATAGTCCCAGAAAACATGGATGAATATCTCGAAATGAAAGCAAGGCAAGCAAGGATTAGAGCTAAACTTGAGTGCAAAGATGAAGGTGATGAAGCCATTGCAGAAAGAATGGTACTCCTGCTCACAAAAGTCAAGCTGATGGAAGACTATGCACAAGATTTGATAAAAGAAAAGACAGATCAACGAAAAGCAATGAGAAAAGAATATCTTGCATATATAATGAAAGAAAAATTCTATCAAGCTGAAGAAAACCAATTTGAAGAGTGGCCACTGATTGCCTTGAAGCATGAAGCAAACAGGATTGAAAGAATTAAAAATAATCCAAGTAAGAAGAAGACAGCTCCAAATTGGAATAAGTACAAAAAGCTAATTGCTGATCTTACTTCTGAATACAAAAAGAAAAAACAGGAACTGATAGATGCTAAGGTGGATACTGCTGAAGCCATAGCAAAATGGACAAGGCAGTATACCGACGAGGCTTATGAACGACTGAAGAAAAGAAAGATAACAGTCTCAGTCACTTCCAAAAAGCCAGACTACAACAAGATAGAACAATAGCTGGATGCTCTTAAAGCACTGCTCACATCAGCAGATAACCCTATGTTTGTGAAAAACCAAGAAAAAGGAAAACTGCTGACCAGTGAAGAAGAAAAAGATAAGGAAGATGAGTACTTCACAGAAGCCATCAAGAAAATGGGTCTAAAAGAAGATAGTTCAGTGAGCCTTCAAAACCTTTTCAAAAAGGTATTAACCAAACCTGCATCATCAAACATTTCAGCAGATATCTCAGACAGTGAGCTTGACCAACAAGAGAAACAAGAGCAAATTGACAAAGAAGTTGCAGAAGACATAGCTGCAGCAAATCAAGTCATAGAAGAGGCTTTTAAAAGAATGTCTGAAACACAAGATACTGCTTTAAAATTTTTCTCAATGCCAAAATCTCCAAACTCATCTGGAAATAAACCTCTCCCAAGAAACCCATTAGGTTCAAAAGTACTAAAGTGGCTCTCTGATCAAAAGACCCATGTATTGACCCTGGTCAGATCCAATGGCGAAGTAAAGTACATATCAAGGAAAGAAGCACTAGGCCTTAGTGTTGAAGATTTGCAGGATCTCCTTGAACTTTCACTTTGCAGGGATGAGGATGATCTAAGTTCCAAAGAATTTGAAGAAGAATTTAAAAGACAAGCAAGGGAACTACTGATGAGAAATAAAAATCCAGAATAATGAAGGGTTTTGGCATTATTTGTTCCAGGGGGAGATTGTTGGGATTGAACCCTACCAGAGGAACAGATAATGAAAGCCAAAACCGGTTCACAACAGTGGATTCACATAAGCAACGGTTTGCACTAAACTTTCCCCTTGACAGTGGCTCCAACATCTGATTTGCTCTAAGTACTGCTCTTCTCAACAGCTGCTGATCTTGTAAACTACTGTTAAGCCAAAGCACTGATGAAGTTTAAAGGCTGAAGCTCAATCTACTGATGGAATCCAAGTAATGCTGAAGAGTTAAAGCACTGCCCATTCAAGGCCTGATCACCCTTTGAAGAAAGCACTGTTGCTCATACAACAGTGATTGATTACGTCAATGGAATGAAGAGTCAGTGTTTATATATCAGTGTTTAGAATGTAATCAATGTCTGCATGGTCAGTAGTTGTAGAACAGTAGATAGAGTTTGTTAGTTTGTTAGATGTCACTTTCATGGTGACGTCAGCTGAGATGTCTCAGTGGTTTGGTTTGTCTATAAATGGAGCAGTACTCTGTACTGTTACATTTGATCGTTTTGAGTGAGTTCTTCTCCTCAATTCAATCCTTTCATCTTGTGCAATCCAACCTTGAGGTATCAGGCTGAGGGGGAGTTTAGTCTGTAAGCACGCTTTGTAATCTTTTGATTGACTTTGTAATCTTTCAACTAATGCAAATCATGTGTTTATTAAAACTATTTTCTTCCCTGATTGTGTTTACAAAGTTTGTTGTTCATTTCCGCTGCACTTAATGTTTAAATCATGCAAACAAGCACAATCACTGGAGCCTCAGGTCTATCAGTGCACGTATGAACAATTCCTTGATTGCAAACCCTTGAATTTTGACGGCACGGGTGGTGCCGTAGCATTCGTCCGTTGGACGGAGAAAATGGATTCCGTCATTCGCATGAGCAATTGTACCCTAAATCAGACTATGTTATATGTCTCGGGTATGTTCATGGCTGAAGCCTTGTCTTGGTGGAATCTACAAGTACAAATTTTGGGAGATGCAGCTGCATATGCCATTACATGGGACAGACTGAAGGAGATGATGAGGGAAAAATAATGTTCAAGGGCGGAGTTACAAATGTTAGAAACAGAATTTTGGAATCTAACAATGGATGGACCAGATATTTACGGGTATACTCAACGATTCCATGACCTTTCACGAGTAGTTCCGTATATGGTAACTCCGGAATTTAAATGAGTTGAGAGGTATATTTGGGGATTGGCACCCCAGATCCGGAGTATGGTCACGTCTTCACATCCTACCACGGTCACTGAGGCCATCACGATTTCTGTTAGTCTAACCGAAGAAGCGATGAGGATGAATAAGTTTGACAAGAAGGGTACTGAGAAAGCGAAGGAAAAACAAGGAGAATCCGCTTCACATGACAATAAGCGGAAGTTCTCACAATTCAAGAAAGGATCTCAATCGGGTAATAAGAAAAAGGAGAACCCCCCAAAGAGGTCGGGGAAGGCATTCCTAGCAGCAGCAGAAACAGAATCGAAAGGATATGCGGGGAATGCACCAAAGTGCAACAGATGCGGGTTTCATCACACAGGTAGTTGCCGAAATATCAAGTGTGACAAGTGCGGAAAGATGGGGCACCGCACAGAAAAATGCTGGGGTAACAACAAGGTAGTTAAGAAAGAAGGAGGCAACAGAAACGATAATGAACAAGGACAAAACCAAGGCTGTTTCAATTACGGTGATATGGGACATTTTCGGAAAGACTGTCCCAAAGAAAACAAAGGACATGGACGAGCCTTTGTGGTTGGAGCCAAAGAAGCGCGATAGGATCCCAACGTAATCACCGGTACGTTCCCTGTCAACGATCATTTCGCTTCTATTTTATTTGATACCGGTGCAGATTTTAGTTTTATATCTTTAGAATTTAAAGATATGCTTAGACTAAAGTCAACTAAACTAGATGTTCCATTTACTATCGAATTAGCGAATGGAAAAGTGATTGAAACCGATAAAATTGTTAAAGAATGCTCCTTAGAGTTAGGAGGACAAAAATTCAAAATTGACCTAATGCCCGTTCAACTAGGTAGTTTTGATATTGTAGTTGGAATGGATTGGCTATCCACCAACCAAGCCGAAGTCGTATGCTACGACAAGATCATTCGAATCCCCCTTCCAAATAACGAAACACTTCTCGTTCACGGTGAGAAAAACGAAATGCCATTACGAATTATTTCCTGTATGAAAACCCGAAAGTGCCTACGAAAAGGATGTGTAGCATTCTTAGCGCACATTGTTGACAAGAAAACCAAGGAGCTAAAACTTGAGGAAATCCCGGTTGTGAAGGTATTCCCTGAAGTTTTTCTAGAAGACTTGCCGGGAATACCTCCACAACGACAAGTTGAATTTCGAATAGACTTAATTCCAGGTGCCGCACCTGTGGCAAAGTCTCCATACCGATTAGCTCCTTGGGAGATGCAAGAATTATCCACACAACTTCAAGAGTTGTTGGATAAGGGTTTCATCAGACCAAGCCACTCACCTTGGGGAGCTCCAGTGCTGTTCATGAAGAAGAAGGACGAAAGTTTTAGGATGTGCATAGACTATCGGGAGTTGAATAAACTCACAATCAAGAATCGGTATCCATTACCGAGGATTGACGATCTATTCGATCAACTTCAAGGATCGAGCTATTATTCGAAGATCGATTTGAGATCAGGATACCATCAACTCAGAGTTCAAGAAGAAAGTGTTCCAAAAACGGCATTCCGAACTCGCTACGGTCATTACGAGTTCCTTGTTATGCCGTTTGGCTTAACAAATGCACCAGCGGTCTTCATGGACTTAATGAACCGCGTGTGCAAGCCTTACCTTGACAAATTCATGATAGTGTTCATCGATGATATATTGATATATTCACGAAACAAGAGTGAACACGAGCACCATCTTAGAACTATCCTTGAGTTGTTGAAAAAGGAGAAACTGTATGCGAAATTTTCCAAATGCGAATTTTGGCTTCGCGAAGTTCAATTTCTCGGACACGTAGTCAACGAGAAAGGCATAAACGTTAATCCATCGAAAATTGAGGCTATAAAGAATTAGAGTGCACCAAAAACACCGACTGAAATACGTCAATTCCTAGGATTGGCCGGTTATTATCGAAGATTCATTGAGAATTTTTCGAAGATTGCTTAATCACTCACTTCTCTCACTCAAAAAGATAAGAAATTTGATTGGGGAGAGAAACAAGAAGCAGCTTTTCAACTGCTTAAAGAAAAACTCGGTAATGCACCAATTCTGTCACTCCCAGACGGTACGGATGATTTCGTAGTCTATTGTGACGCCTCACGACAAGGGTTAGGATGCGTGTTGATGCAAAGGGAGAAAGTTATTGCATACGCATCACGCCAACTAAAGATACACGAAAGGAACTACACCACGCATGACCTAGAGTTAGGTGCAGTGGTATTTGCACTAAAAATTTGGCGTCATTACCTTTATGGTACTAAATGCACGATATTCACGGATCACAAGAGTCTTCAATATATATTTAACCAGAAAGAGTTAAATATGAGCCAAAGACGATGGGTCGAATTGTTGAATGACTACGATTGTGAGATCAAATATCATCCGGGCAAAGCAAACGTTATCGTGGATGCTCTAAGTCGAAAGGAACGAGTTAAACCTTTGCGTGTGCGATCTTTAAGACTCACAATTCATAACAACCTTACCTCTCGAATTCGCGATGCTCAGCAAGAAGCATTGAAAGAAGAAAACTTTAAAGCAGAAATGCTTAGAGGTATGGAAAAACAATTAGAACCGAAAAAGAACGGAGCCTTGTATTTCATTAATAGAATTTGGATTCCTCATTTTGGTGGTCTTCGAGGCCTAATACTTGACGAGGCTCATAAATCCAAGTATTCGATAGATCCTGGAGCAGATAAGATGTATCACGATCTCAAGGAATTTTATTGGTGGCCTAATATCAAAGGTGATATTGCGACATATGTTGGAAAATGTCTAACATGTGCTAAAGTTAAGGTCGAGTACCAAAAACCATCTGGATTGCTACAACAACCCGAAATCCCTAATTGGAAATGGGAACATATCTCTATGGATTTCGTAACTAAATTACCCAAGACTTCTCGTGGTCACGACATGATTTGGGTAATCGTCGACCGATTAACCAAGCCAGCCCACTTCTTGCCTATCCGTGAGAAAGATAGTACTGAGAAGTTAGCTGAAATCTATCTCAGAGAAATTGTAGCAAGACATGGTGTACCTGTGTCGATAATCTCTGACCGAGACGGTCGTTTTATATCAAGGATTTGGCAGTCTTTTCAAAAGGCCTTTGGTTCCCAATTAAATTTGAGCACGGCCTTTCATCCCCAAACAGACGGCCAAAGTGAACGCATAATTCAAACTCTAGAAGATATGTTACGTGCTTATGTGATGGACTTAGGTGGAAATTGGGATACTCACTTGCCTCTAGTGGAGTTCTCATACAATAACAGTTATCACACGAGTATTAAAGCCGCACCATTCGAAGCGTTGTATGGCCGAAAGTGTCGATCTCCGCTATGCTGGGCAGAATTAGGCGACAAACAAATGTTAGGTCCTGAGTTAGTTCAAGAAACTACCGATAAAATATTCAAGATTCGAGACCGTATCAAGGCGGCTCGAGACAGACAAGCTACGCGGATAGACGTCGCAAACCGTTGTCTTTTGAAGTTGGAGACAAGGTGTTGTTAAAAGTCTCGCCATGGAAAGGCGTAGCTAGATTCGGTAAGCAAGGGAATCTTAGCCCGAGATACATAGTACCTTACGAAATCTTGGAAAAGATTGGAAACGTCGCCTACAAGTTAAAACTGCCAGAGTCACTCAGTAACGTTCATGACACTTTTCATGTGTCGAATTTGAAAAAGTGTCTTACGGATGAATCACTTATTGTTCCCCCGGACGAAATCCATTTAGACGACAAACTCCATTTCATCGAAGAACCCGTTGAGGTTCTAGATTCAAAGATTCACAAAATGAGGAGAAGTCGAATCAAACTAATCAAAGTCCGATGGAACTCGAAACGAGGACCCGAGTTCACATGGGAACGAAAAGACGAAATAAAAAAGAAGTACCCTCATTTGCTTAAGAAAGTCCCAACAAAGAAGTGACGCAGCTTAAAATTTTGGGACGGAATTTTCTTTAACAGGGGGAGAATGTGACAAACGGCAAAATTCCGGTAATTCCGTACAATCTGAACAGCTATTTAAACTTTTATTTTCGCGTATCTTAATTTTAATTAATTAAAGTCTTGAGAGTCTTGGAATTACAAAAATCATAGTGAATTATGATAACGAATCCGTTGCGATTAAAAACAATATCCTAGACTAACATTAGGAACGCGAATAAACGATACTTGTCAGTACTAGTCGCGGTACAGCCTGACACAATGAAAACAAGACATACAGTTATGTCTACACAAATATTCTATAAAAATCTTTGTACAAAAATAATATGTGCCTTATTATTTACAAAATTCCAATTAAAAACCAAATTGTCCAAGTCCGCAGAAAAATACAGCAATCCTGCGGAAAGATACAGCATTCCGCAGAACGAAACAGTAACTGTCCGAAAAACCCAAAAATAAATATTATTTGACATAAATAATATAATGGGTATTAAAAACGACACAAAATCCGCAATCGAATCTTATCGCGTTAAACTGCACGGCTAGTTCAGTAAACTGCCAGTCAGCAAAGCCGGTACCGGAACAGTGTCAAAAATAATAAAATTTTTAGTCTAAAAAGTTGGAATAATTATTTGGATAATAAATCAAGTGCAAAATTAATTTTGGTTATGTATTTATCCAAACGAAACAGGGTGTCAGTATTTAACCTGGTACAGGACCCGAACTGACTTTTTCACCCGAATTACAAACTAAAAATTTCGGTGAACTAGTTTTACCTAGTGTCACGCTACTTTAAAATATTAGAGCTTAAATCCTTGTAGATATTTTTATATAAAATATCAAAGTTATAAAAAATACTTAAAGGTTATGTATATACAATATTTTTATAAAAAAATTCAGCAAATAAACCCCCCCCCCCCCCCTAGCTGATTTCGAAAATGTGGGTCCCTCTTTTTGGCCTACTCATCTCTAATGTTGTGTTGGAACTCTAATATTATGATTAGTGGAAGAGTCATGATTCAAGTAAACCACCACACTCCACCATTTCACAATTCCAACATACACCAAAAACCATCCATTTCCTTACCCTCTCTCTCCAAAATCGTGTAAACCAAACACCCCTCACACCAACTTCATTTTCAATTTTCAAATACAAGAATTCATGCACTCATGGAAGTCTATGGATAAAACAATCTTCAAGGGTGTTTAGAAAAGCTAGTTGGAGCCTTTGGGTGGAACTTGAAGCTTTTGATCAACAAGATTTCTTATCATCATCTTTGTTTCTTTGCAAAAATTGTAAAAATAATATACTAGTTTCACTTTTATTTTTTATTTCTTTTACAAATTCATCATAAACCCACTTGAAAAATAACAAGAAACAACAAAAAATCATTATTTTTAAACATGATTTTTCTATGATTAAGAGATGAACTTGGAGAAATCAAGCCTAATAAATTTGAATCTTGGTTATTTCTACTAAAAAATATGATCTACATACATGCATGTAGGATCAACCAAGATTCATCAACAAAGTGATGAACATGAATTTTTTTTTTATGAACATTCATGCTAGTAAAATGTAAGAAAACATTTAAAACCAAGAAAATGAATTTGTGAAATATTTCTTGAACAAAGTTTCCATTTATGGAAAGTATCAAAATCAAGAAATATGTTGGTAGTAAACGTTTTGAATACATATTTATGCTTCAAATGACATTGTAAGACATCTAAAACAAGATTTTTTCATAAAATCTCGTTCTACAAATTTTTGAAAAAAAATAAGGAATAAAGTTTCCTTTTTAGGAAAGTTAAGAACAATATCATGTTCATGCTACTTTTGTTGACAAATTTTCATAGATATTGATACTTGATGATGTTTTGTATTGAAATAATTTGAAAACAAGTTTTGTATAAACTTGGGGAAAATCCATATTTCAAACAAAACTATGGCAAACTTTTTATAAATTTTGTGATGTATTAAAAGTTGTTAAACAAAGAAGTTTGTGACTAAAATTATTATTTGAGGTCTTTAAACATGGTTAAACAATTTTTGGACAAAGTCATAAATCCATGTTTTATAAAAAGATTTCTAAATAAAAATGACAAGTATATATTTGTGGATAAAATGTGTACTTACAAAAAATATTCATCAAGTATCATAAGTTTATATATTTTGATGTGTACATCATATGTTAGTTCTAGTAGGAACAAATGCAAAATTATTACACATCCACAAAAATTACCAAAAATATATATATGAACTTGAATAACGAAATAAAATGTCCATCCTTGGACACGAAAACACAAATGGACAAATTCGGACACTATTGGATTATATGGACTTTTGGACAAACTAAAAGCGCACAAACGAAACAAATGGTTAAAAAAAAACGAGACGGACGACACAAACGGGATAAACGATACGAATAAATAAAACCGACAACTAGTAAACTACTATAACAAAATACGAGCCGTCACACAAATTTATGCACTAAAATGATTCAACTATGGCATAAATAATGATTTTTATAAAAATTAGATTTTTATAAAAATACAAGTATTACTATTAGTATTTTTTTACTAGCCCAAAATTTTGTAGTTTAAAAAGTGGTCCATCAATTAAAATTGGGCTAATACCCATTTCTCATAAATAAAGAATTTGGGCTAGGCCCACTTTTACAAAACAATGGACTAAAAATATATGTTTAGTCAAATTTGGGCTAAAGCCCACTTTACAAAGTACTTGGGCTAAAAACCCAATCTTTACAATTATTATGGACTAGATATATTTTTAGAAAACAATTTGGGCTAGGCCCATTCTTACACAAATTATTTGGGCTAAGTCCACAACTATAAACTAAATTGGGCTAGGCCCACTTTTATAAAATGTTTTGGGCTAAGACCCACTCCTACAAATTAATTTGGGCTTGACCCATTTTATACAAAGTTATTTGGGCTAGGCCCATAAGCACCAAATACCCAAAATGGACTTAAATTCTAAAACATAAATTAAGCCCATTCAAACACAAATAAAATAAAATAAATATATATATACAAGGAAGTTATATATACGAAAACACAAAAACAAAATACAAGATAGAATATTTGTACGATAAACATAAACCTAAGTGTCTAACTAGATTAGAACACTTGTAGGTCGAGAATCGAACCACGAACAAGGAATCGAATAGAGATTTGCACGGAACGCAAATCTGTGAGTTCATGTTTCCCCTTTTACTTTGAATGTTTATAGTTTTAAACTTCGGGGATGTATACATGTTACAAATAGTATGATAATACGATGAAACTATTTTGATCACATGCGGATAGGTGTTAAAATAAAGGGGCCATTAATGAATAAACAAGTACCGAGGAACAAACGGATAGATCTATTTGGGTTTTGGCAAGCCCCACTCTTAACGACAACGATAACCACGATCGTCAAGAGTGCCTTTGTGTCCAAACTAGTGTCGTTGACACACACGATAAATTGTTAAGGTTTGGTTGCCTCCTATTCGACATACATATTAGTGTCCTTGCAACACACTAATGATCATACAATTTTTTTTTATCATACTATACAAAAACGAATTTTATTACTTCAAATGTTTTGGAGACTCATTTGATGCGAAAATAAAGTAACATGAATTCACTCAACTTTTGTTGACGTTTTCAAAATTAACATGTATTACAGGAGATTAGTGGACGGCTTTGGAAAAATATGTTCAAGTGGTTATCAAGAACGCAAGCTTTTGTGATGTCATCCGTTTTCAGTTTGTTATGTTTTGAACTTTGAATAATGTAGTTAAAGTTGTTGTTGTTTCAAGTTTCAAACAAGACGTATGTAATGTAAATTATGGTTTCGAATCAAATGTATGGATGAACATCTTTTATGTTTCAAATGTGTTGTTTACTCGATTGAATGTAACGATTGCCGCTCTCGTCACACCTCGCCATCCGCTTCCGCATAAACCGAAAATCGAGGTGTGACAAAAACCGTATGGGAAGATTCAGCCCTTAGAGATTCCCGAATAGAAATGGGAACACATTACTATGGATTTTATCACAAAACTGCCAAAGACATCGAAGCGTCATGACACTATATGGGTGATTGTAGATAGACTAACAAAGAGCGCTCATTTTCTACCGATCCGTGAGACATTCTCATCTGAGCATTTATCAGAATTGTTTGTGAACGAAATTATTGCTCGACACGGGGTACCGGTGTCAATTGTGTCGGACAGAGACACGCGGTTTACATCTAAATTTTGGAAGAGGTTCAATCAAGCTATGGGGACTCGTTTGCATATTAGCACCGCATATCATCCTCAGACTGATGGAAAGTCGGAACGAACCATACAAACACTTGAAGATATGCTTAGGGCTTGTGTTATTGATTTTGGTGGTAGTTGGGATAGCCATCTGCCATTGGCAGAATTTTCTTATAACAACAGCTATCATGCCACCATTGGGATGCCGCCTTACGAGATGCTCTATGGGCGGAGGTGTAGAACCCCGGTGTGTTGGGGTGAAATTGGTCAGAAAGAGTTAGGGAGTCTAGATGTGGTTAAGGCCACATCAGAAAAATTTGATCAAATTAAAGCTAGAATGAAAGCCGCACAAGATAGACAAAAGTCTTATGCTGACAAATGGCGTCGACCTATAGAATTCAATGTTGGGGACCGGGTTATGCTTAAAGTCTCCCCATGGAAAGGTATCATCAGGTTTCGAAAGCGAGGCAAGTTAAGTCCGCGTTATATTAGACCGTTTAGAATTTTGGCGCGCATTGGTGAGGTTGCCTATAGATTGGAATTGTCAGATGAGTTAGCAGGCATACATCCCACGTTTCATGTGTCCCACCTGCGCAAGTTTTTATCGGATGAAAATGCACATGTACCGCTGAATGACATAGAAATTGATGAGAGATTGAACTACATCAAACTACCGGTAGCAATATTGGACCGGAAGGAAAGGCGATTAAGAAACAATGTTATTCCTTTGGTTAAAGTACAATGGAAGCACAGGAAGGGGTCTGAGGCTACCTGGGAGCCTGAAGCAGAGATGCAAGAGCTCTATCCGTGATTGTTTTCTAGTACAGAAGGTTTCGGGGACGAAACCCCTTTAAGGGGGGTAAACTTGTAACGTCCCTAGTTCTAACATATGTTGTACATTATGTATATTATGAATTTATGGATACCAAACAACTTTGGGGTGCAAGTGGTAATTAGAAAAACTTGAAAGTTATGTAGCTTTGGAAGAAAGCCACAACAAGAGTTAACTCCGGGGGTTTTAATGTAAGTGTTATTATCACATTCCGTATTTAAAACCTACCATCGTGAACAGTCAATTCTCATAACCACTTTTACCAAGCCTTGCGGCGTTGATCAGAAAGGAAGGAGAAGACTTCGAGCGTCTGGTTCATCAAACCCAGGTATGATGATGAATTGAACTTGATCTTTGTCATGGTTTTAATTATATATGGAGGTTAAAGAGAATGTTATTGATTAGGGTGTCGCGGGGTGCGGTAGACGGCGACAGGCAAAGAAACGGAAGACGACTGGTTTCTTGGTTCTCCTCTGATTTTGAGGTAACGCATACATCTCGATTTAAGTTACGGGTAAGTTTAACGTCTTGACCGAGGCTCGTTATGAAGCGAATATTGATGGATCGTATAATTCTTTAGGGTATCGCGAGTTCTTGACGGTGCACGATTTCTCCGTTAGAAGTGAGTCTCTAGTTGGCGATCACACGCGGTTCGTGAAACGATCTCGGTTCTGGACAATCCTCTCAAGCAATCATAGGTACCCGTCTGTGTGTAGTGTTTATGATTAGTTCATGGCTTGGGGTTGGGGTGAAAACTGATAACCATTTAAGATGGTTATGATTCAGATGATTGATAAGGTAGTTGTGGATATAATTGTGGGATTACAGAGGGTTCATTGTGAGGGTGGGAACTGCATGGAGTTGTGTTTCAAATTAATAATGATGAGCCCTGAGTTGTTGTTTGACTAATGAGCCGTGAGTTTGCTGTTTCAAAAAAAAAGGAGTTTGCATTTCAAATTAATGGAGTGTATTTCAAACTAGTGGACTTAGAATTTTAGTGGAATATGCATGTTGATCATGTCTAAGATTTCATGCATGTGTGCATGAGGTAAAACCATTAATTATAGTAAAACGAGATCTTGGTGGATCCATTTTGAAAATGAATTAATTTTCATACTTTTATATCATTGGGTTAAAGATAGGCTCGAGGAGAATAGGTTTTGTTGACGCAATTCGAAACGTGTAGGTTGTTGAAGTTATCGTAGGATTCGCGCTTCGTTTCGTTCCTCCAGCTTTTGTTAACCCGGACACTTTATTAAGGTGAGTTCTATTGCCCATCTTTTTATGTTTTAATTATTTTGGGCTGAAATACATGCTTAATTGATTTAAGTTTAGTAGGCATACGTATATTTTGTGCTAGAGCTTGATTTAAAATAATTATTTGCCTACATGTACTATTTTATTTATTTATTTATCGGAGGGCCTCGGGTCCTTAGTCGTTGCTTTCGGGGTGGCGATGGTTATGCGGGATGGGAAACATCAACCCAAGTGGTGGAGTCGATGTGACCCAATTGTCGTTACATTCGGGGTGGCGATGGATTATGCGGGTTGTTGTTGTTACCTTCGGGGTGACAACGGATTATGCGAGATGTTGTTGTGACCTTCGAGGTTGCAACGGTTGTGTTAGGTTGCATTATGTGACCTGGGCATGTAGTCACTGTACTTATGCCAAGCTAGTATTTTAAAAAGGAAATGCTGATTTGCAAACTATTTTATTAAAGCCGGAACGGTTTCAAAGGTTTTGAACTAAAATGTTTAAAAAGAAAATTTCTAATAAAAGCTTATTACTATAGAACTCACTCAATGTAGTTGACGATTTTTAGCATGTATTTCAGGTAAGAAGAAGGTTTGAATGTTGGTGGCTCTTTGGTATTGGCAGCGGTTACCCGGCATCTTTTAATGTTTTGGCATTTCTCGTGTTTTGAACAACTAAAACACTTTAGTCGTTTGGTACTTTGAAGTTTGTTCGTACTTCATTTAAATTTTTTTCCGCTACGTATTGATGACATTTTGGTCTAGAACTATGTTTGCTTATCGTATTACCAACGAGTCGGGTTCCCGAGTTTGGGGCCTTACAAGTTAACCCTTACAAAACGCCAAAAATAACAAAAAATATTTTTCCTACTTAATATTTTATTTACTCCGTTATTATATTTTGTCATCTTAATCTGCATAACGCCATTTAAAAAAACGCCAAACTTAGAAGATGGGACGTCTATAACTTATAAAACTGATAAAAGCTGATCAACACAGTAAATACAAAAACAGTAACTGAAATGACAGTTACTTTATTACTATCACTAGGTCATAGACCCGCGTATTACACGTACTGTGTGTATATATGTATATATTATAAATATCTAAATACGTCATAGAACCGAAAATATATGCTAGTGGAAACGGTCAATTAGAGTCGTATTTTATCGGAAAGATTCAACTGAGTAACATGTTTCATTTAAAAAAAACAAAAAATTGAAAAGACCAAATGTGTCAAAAGTATTTGAATACTATCTGTTAGGGGTGGATTTCTAAATAATCGGTGATCCTCATTGGCCGTTGGGCTTAGTGATCCTTACTTCTGTTTGAATTGGGTGATCCTCAGAAGTGTTTCAGGATTAGGATCATGGATCACTATAAGGATCCTTGTACTAACAATTGTCTACTTTGAATTCGAAATTATTTTGCAGGAGTATCAATTTGGACTTGGTCTTGGCGATATTCCTGGAGAATATTCTATGTTATTTCCGCACGTGCTTGGCCAAAAGTGGACGTTGTGGAGTCGTGGAGGACTTGCACCATTTGCGGAATGTTAGTTAGAGTAGATATTTTCTATTTTTAAAGGGGTAGCGAGCTAATTTGCAAACACTTGGCTATTTTTGGCTACACACACACTCATACAACCGCTCTCATCAGCTCTCGCTAACACGTTTGGCGATTACACACATTTTCTACACAATACACTATAGTGATCCTTGTACTTAGCTCGCTATCATCCGAAGTTGTAACACATTTATTGTTTAATTCGAGTTGGTGATCGGTAGTTTCCATCACCCGAGGTTTTTTATGCCGGAGATCATTCATTGATCAAGGGCTTTTTCCTCGTATAAATCTTCGTGTCACTTGTTCATTACATTTCATAGTGATCCTTATTGTTGTTCATCAATTCAAGCATCATACCTCACAACAGAAAGTTTGGTTACATTGTCATTGCTTGATTTTTGACCAAAACAGTTTGGTGCCCACCGTGGGGCAATTGGTGCTTCATTCCTAGAAAGATTCGTATTTTCGTGGTCATTTCGGTTCATAACAACCAGGCAGATGGCTTCCTCAGCGAAGAACACCTCAAACTTGATGCCGTCATTCAGTTCTTCACAAGGCGTTCCTCCTTTGCCTCCACCACCTTCTGGATCCCAGAAGAATGCTGAGAATGCTGCGAAGAAACCAACCTCCATTTTCCAAAAACCACCAACTTCTTCTGTTTCAACTAATCCAACTACTAATGATCTTTATGCTCTGATTTTGCAGATGAGGAATCATGCACAAGAGCAGGATAAAACCAACGAAAGGATCCTCCGGGAGATCGATGAAATCAAGAAACAGAAGAAATCAGTGGAGGATCACTCCCCTCTGATGCCAAGATCGCTAAACTTCGACACTCCGGTCATAACTTCCCAACGCTCAGCAGTTCCGGACGTGCAATACTTGGGCGAATTACCAGGAAGGCGTTATGGAACAACAACAATGAGTCAGGCATTTGGCTCTTACTTCCAGCCTCAGGGATCCTCTCCTCAACCATCAGGATCCTCCTCTCAGCATCAGGGACACTTCACATCAGGAGGATATTTAGGAATGCATGCAGGTCCGAGGATCCTCCCAGGTCCAAGGATCCTCCCAGGATCCTCTTTGGTCCCAGGATCCTCTCTGGTCCCAGGATTCTCCCTTGTTCAAGGATCCTCCCTGGTTCCAGGATCCTTTCAGGTTCAAGGATCATCTCAATTCCAAGGATCCAACCTCCTTCAAAATCAAGGATCCTCGAGAAGTATGCAGCCTCAGAACTCGGACGTTCATCAAGGAGACTTCATACCAATGCAGACCATTGCTTCCTCTGGTCCTTCAATCATGCCAGAGTCTCGTCAATATGGATTCACATCCTCAATCCCAAACACGAATCCTGTGGGAGGTAACACTTTTAATAATTTATATAACACTAACCATGGCTTTATGCAGGATACAGGTATCAATCAGGCCATGGCTAGGGAGCTACAGAAGCTTAAGGATATAATATCCAGTGTACCAGGAGTGGTTAAACCCATTCCTGAGATTGCGGATGGCAGCCATAGGATATCTCGTTTTGCACCACCTTTATGTGATGCTGAGATACCTAAAAGATTCCAGATACCATCAATGAAGCTATATGATGGTTCAACGGATCCAGAAGAGCATGTAGCTCAGTACAGGGAGAGGATGGTGATCAATCCAATTCCTGAAAGGTTGAAAGAAGCATGTCTATGCAAGGGATTTGGATCCACATTTACAGGATCTGCTCTTAAATGGCTGCTAAGTCTTCCCCCTTACTCTATTACTTCATTTGCTAATTTAGTTAACTTGTTCAATTGTCAATTCTCTTGTAGTAGAAAGTTTGAACGATTAACTAGTGACTTATATAGGGTAACACAAGGTCAAAATGAATCACTTAGAGATTATATCACTAAGTTTAGTAAAGAATCCTTAGATATTCCTAATTTGGATATTGCTACGGCTGTAGAAGCCTTTAAAATGGGATTACTTAGGTATTCATTATTCTATGATGATATTGTTATGACACCTTGCAGGAATCTTGATGAAGTAAGGACTAGGGCCCTTAGGTTCATCCGCCTAGAGGATGACAAAAGGATCCAGGACAGATTGACAGGATCCTCAAAACAGGATAAACAAGGATCCTACTTCAGGAACAACAAATCCAAGTCCTACAACAGATCTGATAACCAGAATGTGCATGCAGTGGAACAAGAAGAGGATGATGAGGATTATCCTCCTATTTCTGAATACTGTTTTTCAGTTGATAACAACGAACTAATCCTTGCAATGCAGAATCTAGGTGAGAAAGCTAGGTGGCCAAGGAAAAGTGATAAACCAGCTGCTACAAAGGATAAATCCAAGTGGTGTGCATATCATGAGGATTTTGGGCATCTTACTGAAGAGTGTATTGCACTTATAAAGGAAATTGGTTACTTGTTGAGCAAGGGGCATTTGAAGGAACTCTTGGGACGAAAGAAGTCAAGGACCCAAGATCCTGAAAGGATCCCGGAAAGGGCTCCTGCTCCCCCAGCAGATGCACAAGTCATAAATTTCATATCCGGTGGATCAGACATCTATGGTACATCCTTCTCAGCAGCAAAAAGACACGCTAAGGAAACCAAGATGGATAACGGAGACAGACCCGTCCGGACCTCCGTTGTCACCCAGGATAAAGTCATTACTTTTGATGAGGATGATCGTGTTGACATCCAGGATCCTCATCATGACGGTCTTGTAATTACATTGTTTATTTCTAACCACTTTGTTCGCAGGATCCTTATAGATGGAGGAAGCTCTGTGAACATCATTCAGCTTGATGTTCTCAAGAAGATGAATATCCCGGAGTCTGATATCATCCCAAGATCCTCAGTACTTGTGGGATTCAGTGGGGAAACAAAGAATACATTGGGGGACATCAAACTCCCAATCTATATTGAAGGATTACATTCTTATCAGAAGTTTTGTGTTATTGATTGTTTATCATGTTGTAATGTTATCCTTGGCAGGCCATGGATACATGACATGAAGGCGGTCCCATCCACTTATCATCAATGTGTAAAGCTTCCAAGTCCTTGGGGAGTGGTGAAAATTGAGAGTGATCAACAGGAGGCTAAAAACTGCTATACTTCATCAATGAAGCCAGCCTCAAAACCAAGGGAGCAATAGCAATTAAAGTACCCTTCAAGAGACGTCTTGGAGGCAAGAGAACAGGATTTGAAAGAAATCCTCATGGATCCTGATGATCCTGAATCCAAGATCTTCATAGGGTCAGGGATCTTTAGCGAAATTGAACAGGAGCTAGTATCCTTTCTTAAAAGAAGGAAAACCACCTTTGCCTGGAATCATGAAGATATGACAGGTATATCTAAAGATATAATCACTCATAAACTTGGCATTGACAGGTCATTCAAGCCGATTCATCAAAAGAGGAGGAAGTTTGCACCTGAAAGGAATGCTATTATCCAGGAAGAGGTAGATAAGCTACTTCGAGCAGGTATGATTAGAGAGGTTAAGTATCCAAAATGGTTAGCCAATGTGGTTGTTGTTCAAAAGAAAAATGGAAAGTGGAGGGTATGTGTCGATTTTACTGATTTAAACAAGGCATGTCCCAAGGATCCTTTCCCATTACCCCACATTGACTCCATGGTGGATGCTACCGCGGGTCATGAGTTGTTGACTTTTATGGATGCTTCATCTGGATTTCAACAAATTCAGATGGAACCATCTGATCAAGAGGATACAGCCTTTATGACCCCAACTGGTATATACTGTTATATTGCTATGCCATTTGGACTAAGGAATGCAGGTGCTACTTATCAAATGCTAGTTAATATGATGTTCAAGGAGCAAATTGGACACACTATGGAAGTCTATATAGATGATATGGTGGTTAAGTCCAAGAAAGCTGAGGATCACCTTAAAGACTTGGAGGAAGCATTCAATATCCTTGATAAATATAATATGAAACTAAATCCTTCCAAGTGTCATTTTGGTGTTAAGGCAGGTAAATTCTTAGGATATATGGTGACAAAGAGGGGCATTGAAGCAAGTCCAGAGCAAATTAAGGCTATTGTGAATATCAAATCCCCTGCCAATGCTAAGGATGTACAAAGATTGACAGGCAGGATCGCGGCCTTGAACAGATTCATATCCAAATCCTCAGAAAAGTGCAAGGAATTCTATGACATTCTGAGGAAGAATAAGAAATTTGAATGGACTGAGAAGCATGAAAGTGCCCTTAAAGCTCTTAAGGATTACCTATCCTCAGCCCCAGCCTTGATGAAACCAGAGAAAGGAGACGTATTATCCTTATACTTGGCAGTATCCTCAAAAGCAGTAAGTGCGGTCCTTGTTAAGGATCACCAAGGTATACAACATCCTGTTTACTATGTAAGTAAGAGTTTACTTGATGCTGAATCCAGGTATTCACACTTAGAAAAACTTATCCTTGCATTAATTGTGGCATCTACTAAATTGAGACATTATTTTGAAACTCATGCCATTGTTGTTAAGACTAATTTCCCAATTAAGAATGTTCTCAGGAAACCGGAGATGTCAGGAAGGATGGCTAAGTGGGCAGTAAAGCTGAGTGCATATGATATAAGATATGAACCAATGACTGCCATCAAATCACAAGCCTTAGCTGACTTTGTGGCAGATTTTAGTAGCGACTTGCAAAGGGAAGCTGAGTTAGAAGTCCAACAGCTTGAAGAAACTAAGGATCCTTGGATACTTTTCACTGATGGTGCATCTAATGTAAAAGGAACAGGGCTTGGAATACTACTAAAATCGCCACAGGGGGACATAATACCCCACTCCATAGCTTGTGAATTTCAAACTACTAACAACGAGGCTGAGTATGAAGTCTTGATAGCTGGTTTGCAAATTGCTAAGCATATGAGGATTAGGTATCTTGAGGTACATGTAGATTCTTTACTGATTACTAATCACTTTAATGGATCCTATGCTGTTAAAGGTGAAAAGCTAATCAAATATTTGGAGATAGTCAAAGAATTGGCACTCTCTTTTGTTTCCTTTAGTTTGACACAGGTACCAAGGGAAGAGAATGCAGAAGCTGATGCATTAGCCAATCTAGGATCATCTTTGAAGATTCCTGAAGATATCAAGATCCCTATTATCCATATCCTGACTCCTGCTATCGAGGATCATGTAGCTATGGAGATAGGAGAAGATTCTGCAATTATCCCTAGTGATGATACTCAATCTCATTCAGGATCATGGATACTCCCAATCATGAGATACATACAACATGGAGAGATCCCTACAGGAGAAAACCCAAGAGCTTTCAAAACCAAGGTATCTCAATTTACAATATTAAATAATATGTTGTATAAACGATCTCTTGCAGGACCATACCTAAGATGCATTGAGGATCCTGAAATCCAAGAAGTCCTAAAGGATTTCCACGAAGGAGATTGTGGAAACCACACTGGGGGCAGGGCATTATTCTCAAGGATCTTGAGGACAGGATACTATTGGCCCACTATGAAGAAGGATGCTGTGGAGTATGCCAAGAAGTGTGATCCTTGTCAGAGGCATAGTAATATCCTTCACTAACCAGCAGAGCTCTTGCACCCTATATCCTCTTCCTGGCCATTCATGAGATGGGGAATGTATATAGTTGGAAAGCTTCCTAAGGCACCTGGTGGAAAAGTATTCATGCTTGCTATGACTAATTACTTCTCTAAGTAGATAGACGCTGAAGCCTTTGCTCAAGTCAGAGAAAAGGAAGTGATATCCTTTATTAAAAGAAACATTATTACTAGATTTGGTATCCCATCTGAGATTATTTGTGATAATGGATCCCAATTTGTTGGGAATAGAACCACTAACTTTTGTGACAGTTGGGGGATTAAGATGATAACATCAACACCAGTCCACCCAGAAGCTAATGGTCAGGCAGAGTCATCCAATAAGATCATCATCAACAATTTGAAGAAGAAGCTTGGATCCAAGAAAGGAAAATGGGCAGAAGAACTACCTTATGTGCTTTGGGCTGATAGGACAACTCCCAAGAATGCTACAGGCCAAACTCCATTTTCTTTGGTGTTTGGGGCAGAATCAGTGATCCCTACAGAGATGGTGGTTCCAACTGCAAGAACAAGCATTCGTGATCCTGAAGAAAATGCTGAAAACTTGATTCAAGACTTGGATATGTTTTGGTCAAAAATTACCTAAGCAATTAAGTGATCAAATTAGTTTTGTGAGGTAGTGTGCTAGTAATACTTTGTAAAAAATATGTTGGTTTGTTAGTTTGCGAAAACAGTTTCAAGATACGGCTCAGGATATCGAGCTGTATCTATGATCAAACAATGAGCAAAAATTTAAAGGTTGACGCGTGCTGTACGAGGAAAGCCCTTGATCAATCTAGATCTCCGGCATAAAACCTCGGGAGCTGACAATCGTCGGCTGCCTTGTTCTTCTTATTGCTTGAATAATAGGATACAGTGCAGGATATGATGCGGATCAACTAGGTGTTACAATGTGATTGGAGTACAAGTGTTTGTGTGTAGTGATTGCTAGTAGCTAGAGAGCAAAGTGTGCGAAAGAAAGTGTGTGTGACTTAGCCTGATCCGATCATTCTATTTATAGTTACAAATAACAAACTAACTCTCCTATTATTCCGGGATGCTGGGAATATTCCAATCTGAACGTTGGGGGACTCTTTTAACTTATTTTCCATGTGCATTTTAACTATAAAACCGGGTCTTCAGCTCATATAACCGTTATAAAGTCAATAGCATTGACCAGCATCCGATATTCTCGCGGAATATGCCTTTCTTCTATTCTGACCGTTACAAGACCCATTCTTCCACCATCAACGTCCATTTTTCAACCACCTTGAGCGAATCTTCAGGTAGATCAAGTCCTTTAACGTTGGTACCTTGCAACCAAAGAAAATCGTTAGTAGCAAGCAGGATACCCCTAGAGGATGTTACCAATATCCTGGTTCAGTATCCTGGCCGCAGCATCAAGCATATAATATCAGGATATGCCTTCAGGATATAAGCTCGAAATTCCACCCATAACAATTGTCCCCAAAAATATATCTGTTAGGATCCTGAAATCCAAACGGGTATATTTTTCATTGTGTTATTCGATGCACTTAATGGGATGTAGATGTTGATGTGACTTCGCACAACTTCCAAGGTTATACTTTCTCATAACTAGGTAGTCTTCTGGCACATCTGGTAAGGATATCTATTTTGAACATTCCTGCATATGTTTGGTTAATCAGCACATAATATGATTAGATTGAAACTACTCCCTTTTATGTAGACTCTGCTAAGGTCCCTGTTGTCTTCGATCTTGAGGAGCTTGACAATTACTCCAAGCCTGTCCTGATAAAAAAAAGAATCATCCGTTGCCACCTGCTCTAAGCCCTCCACTGTTGCTGCCGAAGGTTTCTCTTATGATGACCTTGGCTTCATGAAATCCATCGAGCCCATGACCTCCTTCCTTAATAAGGTAAATATCCAAATCCTGTATCCCGTACACATATACTGAACCTGTATCCTGGTTAGTTTATCTTTAATGATACCTGTATTTTGCTTTGTAGGGTCTGAATCATCTGGTCGTCCTGTGCTTAGAACAATTTTAATTTCCTGCAAGCTTTAGAACAATTTGACAGTTGGAGGTGTAGGGATCTCGTGTTTTTAGGACGAAGCCTTCAACTGTTTATGTAAATATGCTTTAAAAACTTAATTGTGTTCTTGGTGGATGGGTCTCTTTTTGAGACGAAACCAAGAATACAATCTTTTGGACTAATAATAATAAACCGACCTTTTAGTCTTATTTATTATGTTTTTATTTTGAAAGGTATGTTTTGAATATCCTGATCAAATATCATGGTCAGGATACTGATGAAATGTCTTCTAAATGTTAGACAAAACATGGTTGAATATGACTTTTTAGAAAACATAGATCATTTAGATAAGGTTTTCGAGACTTGAAGAATAATAAATCATACCAGAAATACTTAGGTCATAATTTCCAACCTTAACCTTTGAATCCTTTGTAATGTCCCCGGCATGGATGTCCCCTATCTGTGCAGGATATTGCATCAGTGCATGACATACTTGAGCATTTCTTTATTTAGCGATTAAACTTCGTAGCTTCTTATCCACAAAAGAACGTGTGTAATCACAGCTTGTTATATCTTTGCAATCTTGTTAAAAACTTTAGTTTTACTGGGGATAAACCCTTAATGTACTGGGGATAAACCCTTAGTATCCTGGGGAAAATCCCAAATTTTCGTGCGCTACAGGCGGGAGTGTATAAACTCCAAGACTTAGAAAGGTGAAAACCTTTAAACCTTAGAGAGTATGAAAATACCCTTTCGCGAGAGAGGGTGATCAATCCTCATATACCTTAGGGATCCAGGGTATAGCCAACAGTAACGAAATTGTCAGCCACTTTTACATGAACTGGTCCCGCCACCTTGAACTATCCCTGGATAACTTGCGCTCCAGGCGGGGTGTTTAAACCCAATTCGTGAGAAAGGTGAATACCTTTAAACCTGTGAAGGGATCAGGATCCCTTAAACATGAGAGAGGGGGCCAATCCTCTAATCTTTCGAAGTATCCTGAGTGTGTATCCTGGAGCTATATCCCGAAGCATATTCTGCAAAACAACCTTAAACTAAGGTGGGTGTTAGCTTGGCTAACACCCCTCCGATGCTTAAGTTAGTATTGGGTTCACATAAAATAAATTATATTTAAAAGAGACAGAATTCATACCATCTTGAGTTAGAAATTAAATTCTAAACTCACTTGAAATAGGCTTTTAGATGTATAGCATTCCAGGATCTTGGTAGTATATCCCCCTCCATATTCTTAAGCTGGTATGCTCCTTTTCCGGATTCCGATTCAATCTCATAGGGTCCTACCCACTTTGGAGCCAACTTTCCATCAGCAGGATTCGTAGTATTCTGAAAAGCTTTCCTTAACACCCAATCTCTGACTTGGAACCTTCTAGTCCTTATATTCTTGTTATATGCTCTGGATATCCTCTGTTGATATGCCGCCATCCTTAGCTTTGCTGCATTTCTTGTCTCATCAATAGTATCCAGTTCTTGACATAAGATTTCAGGATTTGATTTGGGATCCCGTAGGTTTGATCTAGCTGTCGGTATCACCATTTCTGTCAGGATCACTGCTTCTGCCCCAAATACCAAAGAAAATGGGGTTTGCCCAGTAGCATTCTTCACAGTTGTTCTATCAGCCCATAGGACAAATGGTAGTTCCTCTGCCCATTTTCCTTTTTTGGCACCTAACCTCTTCTTTAAATTGTTGACGATTATCTTGTTCGAGGATTCTGCTTGTCCATTTGCTTGAGGATGCACTGGTGTTGACGTAATCATCTTAATTCCCCAACTTTTGCAAAAGTCAGTAGTTCTTTTGCTTATGAATTGAGAGCCATTGTCACAAACTATCTCAGCTGGTACCCCAAATCTGGTCAGGATATTTCTCTTTATGAAGGATACCACTTCTTGATCCCTGACTTGGACAAATGCCTCGGCTTCAACCCACTTGGAGAAATAATCTGTCATTGCCAGCATAAAAACCTTTCCTCCTGGAGCCTTTGGAAGTTTTCCCACTATATCCATACCCCCCTTCATAAATGGCCAAGGGGAAATAATAGGATATAATGGTTCAGCAGGCTGATGCAGTATGTTACTATGTCTTTGACATGCATCACATCTTCGAACACATTCTGTGGCATCTTTCCTCATTGTCGGCCAATAATATCCTGTCCTTAATACTTTTGAGAATAATGACCTGCCCCCAGTATGGTTACCACAATCCCCTTCATGTATATCCTGAAGTACTTCCTTGGTTTCAGGATCCTCCAAGCACCTCAGATATGGTCCTGCAAGAGATTTCTTATACAAAACATCATTTATAATAGTGAATCGTGATACCTTCATCCTAAAGGCTTTAGGATTCTCATTCTTTGGGATGTATCCTTGCTTTAGATATCTCATGATTGGAGCTATCCAGGACTTAGGATCCTCCTCAAGATAGCCATCATCAGGATCCTGAATACTTATTACTTCCTTATCCTGAGGATTCATCGCAGGATATAGGACATGTAATATTGGTATCCGGGTTCCTTCGGTATCCTGACCGACAATCCTAGATTTGCCAAGGCATCAGCTTCAGCATTGTCTTCTCTTGGTACCTGTCCAAGTGTAAAAGTATCGAAATATCCTGCTAATTTTTTAAGAATTTCGAGATACCCGATTAACTTCTCTCCTTTAACTGCATAGCTTCCATTAAAATGATTAGTGATTAACAAGGAGTCAACATACACTTGCAAATTTTTGATATTCATATTCTTAGCCAACTCTAATCCTGCAATTAAAGCTTCATATTCTGCCTCATTCTTAGTAGCTGGAAATTCACACCTAATAGCCTGGGGTAATATGTCCCCCTGTGGCGATTTTAGTAGTATACCCAAACCTACACCTCTTATGTTGGATGCACCATCAGTATATAATGTCCAGGATTCTAAGTTTTCTCCTAGCTGTTGTACTTCTAGGTCTACTTCATTTTGAATATCACTACTAAAATCAGCCACAAAGTCTGCTAGAGCCTGAGACTTTATAGCATTTCTAGGTTCATACACTAGATCATAGGCACTTAATTTTACTGACCACTTAGCCATTCTACCCGACATCTCAGGTTTCCTAAGCACATTTTTAACAGGATAATTAGTTTTAACATGAATCCTATGTGTCTCAAAATAATGTCTAAGCTTAGTTGATGCCATAACTGGGGCTAATATCATTTTTTTCTAGATGAGAATATATAGTTTCGACATCTAATAAACTTTTACTAACATAACAGACAGGATATTGCTGACCTTCATGATCCCTTATAAGGACGGCACTTACAGCATTCCCCGATACTGCGAGGTATAGGGACAGTGGTTCACCATTCTCAGGCTTCATCAATAGAGGTGCAGTTGAAAGATACTGCTTCAAATCCTGCAGGGCTGCTTCATGCTTCTCTCCCCACTCGAACTTCTTGTTTTTCTTCAGGATATCATAAAATTCCTTGCATTTCTCGGAGGATCTTGAGATAAATCTGTTCAATGCTGCAACTCGCCCTGTTAACCGTTGAACACCCTTCATATTTGAAGGTGACTTGATATCCAAGATAGCTTTAATCTGCTCCGAGCTTGCTTCTATCCCCTTTTAGTCACCATGTATCCTAAAAACTTTCCTGCCCCCACTCTAAAATGGCACTTGGCAGGATTTAGTTTCATATTATACTGGTCCAGGATATCAAATGCTCCTTTAATATCCTGGAGATGATCCTCAGCCTTCTTGGATTTGACTACCATATCATCAATGTACACCTCCATGGTGTCCCCCAGTTTGTCTTTAAACATCACGTTCACCAATCTCTGGTACGTTGCACCTGCATTTTTCAAACCAAAAGGCATAGCAGTATAACAGTAAATACCTGTTGGTGTCATGAAAGCAGTATCCTCCTGGTCTGAAGGTTCCATTTGGATCTGCTGGAATCCTGAGGATGCATCCATGAAGGTTAACATCTCATGACCGACAGTGGCATCCACCATCGAGTCTATATGAGGCAGAGGGAATGGGTCTTTAGAACATGCTTTGTTCAAGTCTGTATAATCTACACAAACTCTCCATTTCCCATTCTTCTTTTGAACCACGACCACATTTGCTAGCCACTTGGGAAATTTGACTTCCCTAATCATCTTGGACTTCAATAGTCTTTCAACCTCTTCTTGAATAATTATGTTTCGTTCTGGAGCAAACTTCCTTCTCTTTTGTTGGATAGGCTTGAAAGACCTGTCAATTCCAAGCTTGTGAGTTATAATATCCTTAGAAATACCTGTCATATCCTCATGCTTCCATGCGAATGTTGACATCCTGCATTTCAAAAAGTTGGTTAACTAATTTTCAATATCCTGAGGGATATTGGCTCCTACGAGCACCGAGATATCTGGATTATCCTGATCCAGGATAATTTTCTTTACATCCTGCTCTGAAGCCTCCACGATATCCTGGGCCCGCATCTTTAATTGCTATCCTGCTTTGGATTTTCTTGAGGCCTTCATTGAAGAGGAGTAATACTCCTTCACCTCTTGTTGGTCACTTTCAACTTTAACTACCCCCCAAGGAGTAAGGATCTTGACACACTGATGATAGGTGGAAGGTACAACTTTCATATCGTGAATCCATGGCCTGCCCAATATAATATTATAGCAGGATAATGAATCCATGAAACAAAACCGTTGCATCGAGTTTACTCCTTCGACATATACGGGCAGTTTTATCTCCCCAACAGTATTCCTTGCTTCTCCACTAAACCCTACAAGCACAGTGGACTTTGAGGTAATCTCTATCTCGGGGATGTTCATTCTCTTCAAGGTTTCCAATTGGATGATGTTGACTGAGCTGTCATTATCCACCAGTATCCTGCGTACAAAGTGGTTAGCCACATATAATGTTATTACCAGAGCATCATGGTGAGGATCCTGGACAGTATCCCTGTCATCACTATCAAGAGTGATCACTTTGTCAGCTGTTAGGGTCGTCATCCTGGTTGGTCTTTCCCCTCTTTCGGCTTTAGCTTCCTTTGCATGTCTCTTGGCCGCAGAATATGAAGTCCTGCAAATGTCTGATCCTACTGAAATAAAGTTAATTATCTTGGCATTCGCAGGAGGTGATGCTGCTCGTTCAGGATCCTTCTCAGTATCCTGACCCTTGTTTTTCTTTCTTCCCAGGAGATCCTTCAGATAACCTTTGCTCAAGAGATAGCTTATTTCCTTCCTTAGAGCGATGCAATCCTCTGTAATATGTCCAAAATCCTCATGGAAGGCACACCATTTGGACTTATCCTTCCAATCAGCCTTTTGTTGATTCTTCCGAGGCCACCTGGCTTTGTCTCCTAAACCCTGCATAGCGTAAATTAGTTTAGGTATATTAACAGAAAAACAATATTCAGATAATTCAGGATACTCCTCAGGATCCTCGTCTTCAACAGCATTCACTTTCTTGTTATCATTTCTACCATATGGCTTGGAGCGATATGGTTTGTACGAGGATTCTGACTTCCTGTTAGTTGATTCGTATGTTGAGGATGCATTCATCCTCTCTTGCATTTTCTTATCATCTTCCAGCCTGATGTATCTCAAAGCCCTGTTTCGAGCTTCGTCCAAGTTCCTGCAAGGATTCATTACAAGATCCTGATAAAATTGACGATCCTTCTGTAACCCCCTTTTGAACGCTTGTAATGCCATAGCAATATCAAAATTTGGGATATCCAGGGATTCTCTACTAAATTTGCTAATATAATCCCTTAGGGATTTTTGTGATCCTGGTGTTATCCTGTAAAGATCACTTGTTAGTTTCTCAAAGCTCCTGCTACAAGAAAATTGACTGATAAACAAATTAAATAAATGAGAAAATGATGTAATTGAATAAGGTGGAACATTTAAAAGCCATTTTAAGGCCGATCCCGTTAAAGTTGAACCGAAGCCTTTGCATAAGCATGCTTCCTTAAGTTCTGGTAGGATTGGATTTGTTTCCATCCTTTCCGTATACTGGGCAATATGCTCCTCAGGATCTGTCGTCCCATCATACAACTTTACGCTGGGAGTCTGGAATCTTTTTGGAATTTCAGCATCACAAATTGGATGAGCAAATCAGGATATCCTGTGACTATCCTGGGATACTTTCGGTATAGGCTGCACTACTCCAGGAACACTTGATATCATATCCTTCAAATTTTGAAGTTCCCTGGTCAATACTGGTGTTACACCTATATCCTGCAAAGAATCTGAATTATTAGTAGCAGGGATACTAATATTGGCAAACATGTTACCAGCATGTTGACTTTTGCCATATCCTGGACCATATCCTGGGCCATATCCTGGATCCCTCACGGTCGATATCCTGGCGGATGATGGTATCTCCAGCATGTTGCTCCGGGACTGACTCAGTATCATGTTGCCTTGATTATCCTCGGTAAATGTTGCTGAACTAAAGATCAGCATCCTGGGCTATAGAGGAGTAGTTGTATCCTCCACAGGTTTCCTGGAGTTTGACTTCAAGAGTTGTATATCCTTCATGATCGTCTGGTTAGTTTCTTGCTGCCTCTTCATTTGTTCCTGTATACTACCAAACAAAGACAGAATTTCATTATTAGAAGCAAGGATATGGGTTCTCCCTGAATTTCCGGATCTAGGAACATTCTGAGCAGCAGGCATTTCTCTCGGTGTGTGGCTTTCATTTCTCCTCTGAAAAGTCTGAACTTGTGAATGTGGAAGAGGTAATGAACCAGCGGCAGCAGAGGTTGAAACAGACATGGAAGAAGAGTTCAAATTCGATTGAGAAGCCATTAGAAATAGTTTTGAAAAGAATTTCGAAAACAGAAAACCGAGTAACGATTTTAACAAAGTATTGATTAAAAATAACACCACTTGCCCCACGGTGGGCGCCAAATTGTTTTGGTCAAAAATTACCTAAGCAATTAAGTGATCAAATTAGTTTTGTGAGGTAGTGTGCTAGTAATACTTTGTAAAAAATATGTTGGTTTGTTAGTTTGCGAAAACAGTTTCAAGATACGGCTCAGGATATCGAGCTGTATCTATAATCAAACAATGAGCAAAAATGTAAAGGTTGACGCGTGATGTATGAGGAAAGCCCTTGATCAATCTAGATCTCCGGCATAAAACCTCGGGAGCTGACAATCGTCGGCTACCTTGTTCTTCTTATTGCTTGAATAACAGGATACAGTGCAGGATATGATGCGGATCAACTAGGTGTTACAATGTGATTGGAGTACAAGTGTTTGTGTGTAGTGATTGCTAGTAGCTAGAGAGCAAAGTGTGCGAAAGAAAGTGTGTGTGACTTAGCCTGATCCGATCATTCTATTTATAGTTACAAATAACAAACTAACTCTCCTATTATTCCGGGATGCTGGGAATATTCCAATCTGAACGTTGGGGGACTCTTTTAACTTATTTTCCACGTGCATTTTAACTATAAAACCGGGTCTTCAGCTCATATAACCGTTATAAAGTCAATAGCATTGACCAGCATCCGATATTCTCGCAGAATATGCCTTTCTTCTATTCTGACCGTTACAAGACCCATTCTTCCACCATCAACGTCCATTTTTCAACCACCTTGAGCGAATCTTCAGGTAGATCAAGTCCTTTAACGTTGGTACCTTGCAACCAAAGAAAATCGTTAGTAGCAAGCAGGATACCCCTAGAGGATGTTACCAATATCCTGGTTCAGTATCCTGGCCGCAGCATCAAGCATATAATATCAGGATATGCCTTCAGGATATAAGCTCGAAATTCCACCCATAACAGGATACTATAGAAGAAATCAGGGATTTAGCAAGGATAAGGATGGCCAGTTATCAACAAAGGATGGCTGGAGCTTACAACAAAAATGTCAGGAAAAGGAAATTCCAAGTTGGTGATATGGTATTAAGGAAAGCATTTCAGAATACCACCAATCCTGCTGATGGAAAGCTAGCACCAAAGTGGGAAGGCCCTTATTTGATCGAAGCTGAAGCAGGAAAGGGGCATATCGATTGCTAACAATGGAAGGTGATTTGCTACCAAGAGCTTGGAATGCTGTCCATGTATTTCATGTGATCGTGACCCGTGATCCTTACCAGACAAGTATCCTTGAAGGATCCCTACTGACAGATGATCCTCTTTCTGGTAACATTCCAATCTCAAACTATTTCATTCTTTGGTTTTCTTACAAGGATAATGATCCTGCATCCTTTATCCTCCTCACTTGATTCTGAGTTTTGAAGGTTCAGGTATCCTTAACTAAGGATTGAGTATCCACAGAAGTATCCAGTTATTTGGGCTTGACCCCAGTTATTTGGGCTTGACCCCAGTTATTTGGGCTAGTCCCCAGTTTGGGCCTGTCCCCAGTTTTGCCAGTAGCGCACGATGATCCTGGTTTAGTTCATGGCAATGGGACCAGTACTCGCTTTAGGGGCTGACAATTTCAATGTACTGGCTATATTCAGGATCCTACGTATAATGGTAGACGTACCATACATCCGTTCCTAAGGTTTCTAACGTTTTCACGTTAGCTAAGGTTTTGGCATTTTCATGTCACTAAGTTTGGATAGTCGCCAGTGAGGGCCATACTCCAGTTTACACACGATCCTTTGGGCTTGTCCCCAGTTATCCTTTGGGCTTGTCCCCAGTATATTGGGCTTGTCCCCAGAATTGTTGGGCTTGTCCCCAGTTACTAACATTCATCTTATATTGGCTCAGTCCCAAGTTATATCTTATTTCAGGTTTGTGAAGATAAATGACCAAGGATTCCTGATCCTTACTTTCAACTAAGGTTTGTATCTTGGGTTATCCTAATTTTAAGTGTTGAAGGATAGGATCCTAACTTGGATTCTCAGGTATGATCCTTAACTGTTTTGATTTTATTCATTATGCATTTAAGTGACACTTATCCTTTGACAACTGAACTTATGATCCTTAGACAATATTACTTTTTAAAACTTATCGATTATATGATATGTGATCCTTGATCGTATCCTTAACTCTTAAGGGATATTTTTTAAATTTTTTCATTACTTGATAAGTTTAAACAACATGAACATCACAATAGGTTGAAAAATAAAATACCAATAAGGATATCAACACAGGATATAGCCAAAAAGTTAAAGTCATTTTATTCACAAAAGCTTAAACCCTTTTAAGGTTGTCAAAATCGCCAACCCACGTTTCTACCAGCAAAACGTGGCCCGTCCACATGGGTTGGCAAAGGGTGTCCATTGCTCATAGGTCTAACAAGTGCAGGAAATTAAAGACGGAAGGATAACGAGTGGCTTCATCCCCCAAACAGAGGATCCATCCACCACCCATTATCCTGCCTATTGTTCAAAGGATCATCCATGATCCTCTACCCTAATTACTATTGTTCAAGTACAGACCAACCATTGTTCATCAAAACACCATCAAAATAAAAACCATAACCAAACTAAAAAATGGGCTCCGGCTACGTCTAGAAATATCCTTCATCACCCATTCAAGTAGCCTACACCTTCGCTGCATCATCATCCCCTCCAGCTCCAGTATCCTTAGCATGATCCTTGCCACTACCACTAGCTTCAATTGCTAGAACCTCATCAGCCTCATCCTCGTCCTCCAATTCAGCCAGCCTGGCCTTCCAGCCATCCATGTCCCAGCTGCTCCTATCAAAGGCAGGATCCTGAGCTTCTTGAGCCATCTGTAGCTTGGTCTTTGTTAGTGCACTACGTCTATTGACTTCGTCTTGTATCATGTAATAGTATAGGATAGGATTTTCGGTGTCCGAGGTGCAAGAAACAGAGTTTAGTGGGTTTACATGAGGTTCCCTTTGAAAGTGACATGTGACATGTTCAAGGAAAACCAGATCAGACAGGTTTCGTTTGAACTTGTCATGGTCAGCTTCAAGAGAAACCTCCACCACTATATATAGGGCACTTGTCATTTCATTTGGTAACACTTCAGGATTTGTAACGAAGTGCTGCCGAAATCTGTTCAGGTTGTAATTAGTGTTATAATCAATCAAAGTGACAGATTTAAGAGTATCAAGCTGTTTTCACGTCCGTTTCACTGATTCCGCCTTTGAATCGGATTTAAAGCTCTTCTGATTGACTCGTTTGGGTCTAACAACGATCCTACAAGTGGTATCAGAGCTCAGGAAGAAGAGTTTAGCTTGATATCATCTATTTTCTGACTTCTACACCTTCTTTCTTCAATTGAACGAGATTTCACGATCCGATTTGGTTCAATTTTTCACAGTGTACTCGGAATTGGACATAGACAAACCCTTGAAAGTTTCAGACTCAAATTCAGACTAAAAATGACAAAAACAGACCAAAAACTAGGTTTAGCTTGTGTTATGGGTGAAATTCTGAGCTCATATCCTGGAAAATATCTTGATCTATATCTTATTTATGTAGTATCTGTTTACATCCGGGATGCTGGTTCAGGATATTGGTGATATCCTGAAAGGTATCCTCGGGATTACTAATGGATTATGTGCAGGTACGTGCGTTAGAAGCTAGCAACGTTCACAAAGACTTATTCCGCGGAAGACTCGGTCCAGGCCGTTCAAAGAAAGACGTTGAAACCTTATTACTCGGTCTACAACGTTCGTGGTGGAATATTCGGAGCATCCCATATTTATAGGAATATTTGTTTGTATTTCGTTACTATAAATAGGAGGAACACCAGATCAAATAGGACACAACAATTTCACTGCAATCACACTCACTACACTCTAACACTTGTTCTCTCGTAATTTGTACTCTCACAAGAATTCATTGTAACACTTAGCGATCTGGTTGATATCCTGCACTGTATCCTGAAGTTTAAAGTAATAAGAAGAACAAGGCAGCTGCGATTGTCAGCTCCCGAGGTTTTATGCCGGCGATCTAGATTGATCAAGGGCTTTCCTCGTACATCTCGTGTCATTTTCTTTACTTTTTGCTCATTGTTTGCTCATTGTTTGATCGTCGATACAGCTCAATATCCTGAGCCGTATCCTGAAACTGTTTTTGCAAGTAATTTGATTAACATATTTTCGACACTTGTTTCTAGCACACTACCTCACTTAACTAATTTGACCACTTAATTGCTTCGGTAATTTTTGACCAAAACAGCTTGAACGAACACTTTGGGTTTCTCTTGAAAAACCTTGTTGGTTTCTCTTCAAATTGGCTTTCTCTTGAAAGTTAATCAGGTTTAGCTTGAATCAGGTTTAGTTTGAATCAGGTTTAGCTTGAATCAGGTTTAGTTTGAATCAGGTTTAGCTTGAATCAGGTTTCGCTTAAAAGTTAATCAGGTTTAGCTTGAATCAGGTTTAGTTTGAATCAGGTTTAGCTTGAATCAGGTTTAGCTTGAATCAGTGCTTTAGCTTGAATCAGGATTGGAGTGTTTTTGCTTAAAATCTCAGTTTGCTTGAAAGTGAAAATTCCGAGTCGAGATCATTTCACGACAACCAAGTGTCAGTGTATTTCAGATTATTGGATATAGTTTAAACTGATTGAGTTTGTTTGATTGTTCAGGTGATTGAAGATGTCAAGCAATGGTGAAGAGTTCTACAACACATTCTACAACGCGTTCACTTCCGAATCGTCAGATAGAAGATCTGAGATGAAAGAATATTCAAGAGAGATTTCGGAGAATTTGAAGTTTGAGAACAAGTACGGAAGCCAACAGAAGCCACCAAAGCTAATGAAAGTTGAAGATTATCACTGGTGGAAAAATAGATTTGAGGGTTGGGTAAAAGCTTTTGCTCCTGAAAGCTGGTTAAAACTGACAAATGGATACATTGAACCAGTAAAAGAGGGAGGAGAGTTAATAGATCCAAAAGATTTCACAGACATAGACATAAAAAATGTTGTGGCTGAATATAAAATGATCACATTAATCAAACAATCAGTGAGAGAGGATATTATCTCGTTACTTGAACGAGAGAAAACTTCAAAGAGTTTGTGGGAAGTGTTAGAAAGAAAGTGTGTAGGAAGTAATGAAATTGTAAAAAATAAAAAGAAATTGTTGCGTAAAGAGTTTGATCTTTTTAGTTGTATGAAAAAAGAATCTGTTTGTAAAATGATCGAAAGATTTGGGCATCTAAAAATGGAGTTGGCCAGACATGAAATCACATATTCTGAAGAGGAGCTGGTGGATAAATTGTTTGATTCATTGCCAAATGATCAAGAGTGGCAATACTTCGCTCTAATGTTGAAAAACACAATCAAGCCTGAAGATTTAAAAGTGGATTTGCTGATCGAAAGACTTGAAAGTCATGAGTTGGAGATAAAGAGATCTAAAGTCAACAATCCAGCTTATCAGCAAAATGTGGAGCTTTACTACAGAGGAAATGTACCGCAGGCTGGGTCTCCAAAAACAGCATTTTCTGCAGAAAGTTCAAGATCAGTAAACAATGAAAGTCTTCACAGTGGTTTTCACAGTGAATCTTCTTCAAACACTTCAAGTCAATCTGCTTCCAAGAATTTGTTTCAGTGTAATATCGCAGTGGATCTGAAGAATGGGCAGAATTTTAGTGAAGAGTCAGCGAAACAACAGATGGTTTTCTTGGCATCTGTACTTGAATCATATGAAAGCCTCGTTGCAGGGAAGATTGGCAATACCAACTTGACGAAAGAAGATTATGACCAATTAGACCCCGAGGAGATGGAACTAATGGATATAAGATGGTGCATGGCCAGTGCGGTTCGTCGGGCACAGCGGTTCATGGATATCACGGGGAGAAAGTCAATTGGTGGACCATCTACCAAATTGGGATTTGATAAATCTAAGGTGACATGCTTCAAATGCAAACAAAGAGGTCACTTTAAGTGTGAGTGCAGAAATGCGTATGCTGCTGATGATTCTGAAAATCCGTTCAACAAAGACTATTACAAGAAAGCGATCTACCATCAGAACAAGTCTGAGCCTCCAAGGTTGAAACAGCCTGAAGAAAAATCAAGGGCTCTTGCAGTTATATATGACGATGAAGGTTATGACTGGAGTCAGGTTTGCCCTGAAGAAGATGCAGTTGGATATGCATTTGTGGCTGATGCTGATCCTGATAGATGGTGGAAAGCAGACTATGCAAGATGGGAAATTGGAAAATTAAACGAACCATTCAAAGAAGCCCAGAGAGCCAAAAGATGGAATGACGAACTGGAATGTTACATGGATCCACGGGGTAATCCAGTTGTTGACCCATCAAAAGTGGATTTCGAAGCTGTAACAAATTTGCTTCCAAGGCAGGCTACTTTCAACACACGAAGGTTATCTGATAAAGCATATCTGCCTGATTTGGAGAAGAAGATAAGAGAAGTTTGTGAAGCAAGTCTACCGAAGGTGGTAGAAATGAAGAAGCGAAAGGAAGAAGAATTGAAGAAGATGATTGAAGAAGTAAAGACTGTTGTGAAAATTGCTGTTGAATAGCAACAGAAAGCTGAAGAAGAACAGAAGATAGAAGAAGCACAGAAAGAAGAAAAAGTGGAGAACAAAGAGCAAGATCAGAAAGCTGAAACAGAAGAACCGGTGCTGAAAGAGTCCGAGGTAAATGAATCTTCTGATCTATCGAATGTTGAAATTGTTGATAAAAATGAGAACAAATGCAGGAATTGCATAGAAATGTGCAAAGCCTGTATTGAAAAAGATGAAACAATCAAAACAAAAGATATTGAAACAAGCAAACTTGAAAATATTTTCAAAATAAAATGTAAAGAAATGATTGAAACAGAAGAAATTTTGAAACTAAAAGTTGAAAAATTGACACAGAATTGTCAAGGTCTTGAAAAGGATAATGATGTTTATAGACAACTGTGTACAGCAAAATGTGTTGATTGTGTTGAAAAAGAATCTAAATATCAAGATTTACAAAAACAGTATGATTCTTTAAAGTGGTCGAGTCAGAGAGTACAAGAAGCTTATGATACTTTGAAGAGCCAAGTCAAAAGTTTTGATCAAAGATTGTCAGAAACTTTAGTCACTAAAGAAATGTATGAAAGAAAGTTTAAAGAAAAGCAAATTGAATTAAACAAATGTGTTGATGAAATTGCTAATCTTAAACAAGTCTTGGCTGAAAAAGAAAAGGTTGTTACAAAACTTCAAAGTTATCATAACTCTTCGTACATTCTCGAACGCATTTTCAACATCACACCAGATAACAAAGATACTGACAATTGCAAAAAGGGTATTGGTTCAGAGTTTCATCTGGTACCACCACCATTGAGAAACAATTATACTTTTTATGATGAGGAAAAGGTGGAAAAGGGTTTGAACATAGCTGACCAGTTACCTGAAAGTATCGATGTGATTTACTCCAAATCTGATGATGCTAATGATTCAGAGGTGGTAAGTAAGGTTGTTGAAAGCGTTTTGAAAGATGAGTCTACAAAAGGTAAGTCTGAATCACAGGATGAAGATGAAGGAAATTTTCATGATGGTTATCTGAAAAACACAAAATCCGAGAAAAATTTGGATGATGATTCAAAGGGATTGGTCTATACCATGATTAGATCGGACAAAATATTCTTAGATGTTGTATTCCCGATTCAGAATGTGATTTCAGAGAAGGTCGATAAAGTTTTCAAAATGGTTGAGATTGAGAAGTCGGAAATTTCAAAGTTTGTTGGTAAAAGTCATAAATTTTTTTATAACAAACATGGTTTTAAGAAGAAAAACATGAAGGCTGGTTTGGGTTATAAAAAGAAACAGAATCGAAAACAAAATGAAAAACAGGATTTGCAACAAAAATTGAATTTTGTTCAAGGAAAAAGTTTGAAAGAAGAGGAAAAACTCAAATTTGGACAGCAGTCTAATGAGGAGTTTGAGACTATGAAAAAGAAACAACAACAGGCCAAGGATGTTTCAAAGAAAGTGTGTTTTAAATGTGATCATATTGGACATGTTGCACGAAAGTGTCCTAATCCAAAGCCTGTTGATGTTGAAAAACAGAAATCTGAGGATGTGAAATCTAGGTCAACCAGATTTGATTTGAAACAAACTTGGAGGTATAATACAAACAAGTTTGTTTCAAATCAAAATTGGAAATCAAACTCGAGCAGATTCGATTCAAGACAGACCTGGAATTCTCACACACCCAGATTAAGAACAACACAGAGTTGGAGAACATCTGTGGATATGACAAAACCTCAAGAGTTTTGGAAACCTAAAAATGTTGTTCAAGATCAAAAGGTTCAAAAAGAGACAAATTTTTACAAAAGAGGTACTCCGAAAGGTCAAATGTGGAGTGCTAAGAAACAAGTAACGATGGTAAAAGATGAAAAAGTTGAAGTCAAAATTGAATACATTTTAAATGACAAAGAGTTTCCGAAATTAAATGAACATTATTGTGTTAAAATGCCTAAGGTCCAACAGACCTGGGCTAAATTGTTCAAATGATTGATAAAGTTTGAATGTGCAGGTGCTCAACGAAGCTGAAGACTGTGAGAATGGTAGTTGGAGCAACCTAGCACATGAAGAGGTTGCAGGACCCTGGTTTGGTTGAACAGGGAGTTTAGTTTGAGTGTTTGTACATAAATAAACAATATTTTCAAAATCCTAAAAATTGAAAAATTTAAAACCAAAAATATGTTTTTAGTTTGTTAAAATTTGAAAAACCAAAAATATGTTTGTTTTTAATTTTGTTGAATAAATGGTGATTGAATACGCCGAAACCCTCACGGCTGAACAAACATGATTACTTTCATCAGATTGAAAAAACGGTTTTCAAACTGTAAAAATCAATGTGTTGTAAATCATGGGGGTATGTCTATTTCTGCAAATCAGAGCACTTTAAGCAGAAAATGGATGGCGAGACAAAGCTATCAGTATTGTGTTGTCAAATTTTTAATGATTTTGCATTTTAGGGGGAGAAATATTGTCAGAAAATCCAAAAACATTTGAAAATTTGAAAAAGTCAAAAACATGATAAAATTGAAAATTGAGTTTTTGCGTAAAAAGAGGAAATGATAGTACATCAGTAGACAGTTACAGTATGCTAAAGATATGGAATGTTTAAATGTGTTAAACGATCTCACCGTGGATGTGTCGGTAGATTTTTATACATTTAGTAAACTTTTTCGGGATATAAACATAAATTCAAACTTGCTTATTTCGTGGGGAACACTACTTGGATATATAGGTAACCCCTGAAATCTCGTTTGAAAGATTCCTTTTTCTGATATACTAGGTCTTTATACTCAGTGATATCTGGGGTATTATTCCGGTACTTCTGCTGAACGGTAGTTCTGACCTAGTCCCCGAATAATACTTTCTGCAATGCTTGAAACATAGCATCACCCTCAGCATCAATGATAAGACAATAAAATTGCTTAGCAATGCTGTTGTAAAAAAGATCCTCTAAAGGGGACACACCCACAAGTTGAGTCATGATCTCTCTGCTGAACGATGGTTCTGACCTGAGCTCTCATGATTCTTCATAAATTATTAACCCCTTACAGATATTATTTGTGTTATAATTATCTGTAAGACTGAATATCGGGATTTGGATACGGGAGTATATTCAAGAGGTGGGACACATGAATAGGTTTAAGTTCTTAAAATACCTAATTCGTATCCTGAATCAGTTGAAATTTGTATGAAAATTTAAGTGGACCAGTATATCGACAATCTAAGTGAATTGTTTAATTCTTACTGTGTAACTACAACGGTACTTGTGACTTGTCAGAAACTGATATGAACCTCTTACGCTTACTCAAACAAAAATATTATTTGTAAATATGTTTGTACATATTTCTTTACTGTTTTATATTTCAGAAAATACAAAAAGATTTTTGATTCTGCTTTATTTTCGACAACCGATGTTTGAAATGCTGAGTTTCAAAATCTAAGTAAGCTGATTGTGTTTCTGAAAATAAAAACAAGTTCATTAATTTGAAACTTGATTTAAAAAATTAAAAATTCAAAAACAGTTTATGATATCTCCAAGGTCATTAGTTTGGACTTGGATGATTTACTGTGAGGATTTTGGATATTGGACATTGCCATATCTGTATAGATTGTTGACAGAGAGAGTGTTTTAGAACCATGTTACGATTCCTGGTAGTTTAAAATGTTGTTACTTATAAATGTATGAGTGATTGCAGATAGTCCAGATTACGATCCCGAGAGCAGAGTCTAAGGGGGAGTCTGAAGACAAGCTTGAAGCAAGAGAGAGCTTGTAGATGGAAAGCTAGGTGTAGATCCCAAAGCACGGAAGCTTGACGAAAGGGGGAGCCTGAAGCTGATAGGAGAGAAGGATTGACGGATGCTTATAATGTTACAATTTGGACAAGAAGGCATAATGATCAAGACCGAAGATGTGTCATACTGAAGACTAGACACTGAAGACTTCGTCAATATCCGAGGGGGAGTCTGTTAGTGCACTACGTCTATTGACTTCGTCTTGTATCATGTAATAGTATAGGATAGGATTTTCGGTGTCTGAGGTGCAAGAAACAAAGTTTAGTGGGTTTACATGAGGTTCCCTTTGAAAGTGACATGTGACATGTTCAAGGAAAACCAGATCAGACAGGTTTCGTTTGAACTTGTCATGGTCAGCTTCAAGAGAAACCTCCACCACTATATATAGGGCACTTGTCATTTCATTTGGTAACACTTCAGGATTTGTAACGAAGTGCTGCCGAAATCTGTTCAGGTTGTAATTAGTGTTATAATCAATCAAAGTGACAGATTTAAGAGTATCAAGCTGTTTTCACGTCCGTTTCACTGATTCCGCCTTTGAATCGGATTTAAAGCTCTTCTGATTGACTCGTTTGGGTCCAACAACGATCCTACAGTCTTATACATGGCGATGGTAGCGGAGACCTTGGCATCCTCTGTGATCTCGTTCTTCTCATAATCAAAGTTGATCAGGATAGCAGCTGTCTGAGCTTTGGCATCAAGGAGATCCTTTTCAAGTGAAGCAATCTTGTGATCCTTGAGCACCGCCACCTTTTGATGATCACTGTATTTTTCTTCAAGCTCTTCAACATTCCCCACATAATCCTCTATCTCAGCAAATTTCTACAAAGAAGACAATGTAAAGATTAGAGTCAGGTGATCCTCAAGTGGATAGGATAACTAAGCTGAGTCAGTGATCCTTACATCGTTGAAGTACTCGAGGAATTGATGACGAATCAGAGGTAAGCCTTGGAGGTTTTCAGCTTCAGAGGTTTTTCTCTTCTTTCCACCTCTTCCCTTTGAAGTGGTAGCTTTGGGGATTACAACGGAGGGGCTAGCAGCAGACTTTTTCTTGGATCGGACGGTGTCAAGCTCAGTGACACTGAATTTGGATGCAGATCTTGATGACTTTCCAGCACCTACACACCCAAAACAGATAAGTATCCTTATCCTATTTCTTTTTAACTATTTATTTAAACATTTGAATATAAAAATAACAGGATACTTACTTGACATAGTAACAGAACCTGAGGATACTTCCTGTGAATCCTGGGTGTTTGTTTTGAATGATCTTGTGGCAGGATCAAGTTTTCTAAAAGCAGCAAGTCTCCCCTTGGTGGTAGCTGAAGGAATAATATGCGAGAATGTGATAGCTGTACAAAAGGAACAAAAGCATATTAGTAATCATCATCAGAAATGAGCTTGCTCAGTGATCCTTCTAAGGATCCTCTACCCTACCATGGGTGCTCCACTTCCTTGGCAGATCCTTTCCATCCGGGATAGAATCCCTTCTGACAAAGAAGAACCGCCGTTTCCAGTTGGTATCATTCTTAGTAGCTTTAAAGATGGGATGTTCTTCTCCGGGTTTACGCTTGAATAGATATCGGTGGGATCCAAAAGTTGTGAGATCATACATCTCAGCTAATTCTGACATTCCCAAGTCAAATCCGTCTTGCTCAATGATCCTTTCAAGGGTATATAAGACCCTCCAGATCATTGGCATGGCTTGAATATAAGAGATGCCAGTAAGGGAGAAAAAAGATTAGGTGAATTCAGGGAAGGGATACGAGTATCCTATTGTGAAAGGAGTGACTGGGAAAGCTACCCAAGTTTCAGAGACATAATCGCTTAGAACGGTGGGATCAAACGGTTTGAAAATGGTGTTCGCCGGGAAACAGTGGCGAATTCTGTCTATTTGTGGATCAGAAAAACATCATATTTCTTTCACCGAATCTTCAATGATCCCCTGGCTCTTGAGAGGACTTTCCTTCTTATGATCCTTGGCTGGTGAGGATCTTAGCATCATCTTGAAGAAGGTGAAGAGAGAAGGAGCAGAGAAAGAAAACGTAAAGAAGGAAGAGGAAGAGAAATACCTACTTGATCGTCGGCTATGAATTTAAAGGGAGTTCTCTTGAATTTAAATGTGAAATGATCCCTATCTCTAACTCCTATTTATAATAATGATTCTGCAGGATAAGTCACCTCAGTGACGTCATATTCGTAACGGCTAGTCCGACTCCAACAGCTAGTTATTCGATAATTTGTTACGGATAAGAACAAAATACAACTCGTTTATTTACATAATTACTCCTTATATTTTGGGGGCAATTGTTAGGGGTGGATTTCTAAATAATCGGTGATCCTCATTGGCCGTTGGGCTTAGTGATCCTTACTTCTGTTTGAATTGGGTGATCCTCAGAAGTGTTTCAGGATCAGGATCATGGATCACTATAAGGATCCTTGTACTAACAATTGTCTACTTTGAATTCGAAATTATTTTGCAGGAGTATCAATTTGGACTTGGTCTTGGCGATATTCCTGGAGAATATTCTATGTTATTTCCGCACGTGCTTGGCCAAAAGTGGACGTTGTGGAGTCGTGGAGGAATTGCACCATTTGCGGAATGTTAGTTAGAGTAGATATTTTCTATTTTTAAAGGGGTAGCGAGCTAATTAGCAAACACTTGGCTATTTTTGGCTACACACACACTCATACAACCGCTCTCATCAGCTCTCGCTAACACGTTTGGCGATTACACACATTTTCTACACAATACACTATAGTGATCCTTGTACTTAGCTCGCTATCATCCGAAGTTGTAACACATTTATTGTTTAATTCGAGTTGGTGATCGGTAGTTTCCATCACCCGAGGTTTTTTATGCCGGAGATCATTCATTGATCAAGGGCTTTTTCCTCGTATAAATCTTCGTGTCACTTGTTCATTACATTTCATAGTGATCCTTATTGTTGTTCATCAATTCAAGCATCATACCTCACAACAGAAAGTTTGGTTATATTGTCATTGCTTGATTTTTGACCAAAACACTATCGTTTTATTAAAAAGAAATCCCATGTCATACTTTTGATAATATGTTTTCGTTAGTCATTAACAATACATCAAACATTACAAAATGTCTATATATAAAAAAAAGAATGCACAAAAGTTGTTGAAACGTTGACTTAACATGACTCATATGCTTTTGACCCGTAAAAAATTACCCGTTTTGACATGAACCTATTACAACCTGAAAAGAATGATAAATAAGATTCAAACACTTTCCATTAAAAGAGAAACAAAAATCCTATTACAAATATGTCATTGAACTAAGTAATTCATAATATTCACCTTAAGTATAAATTATTGTAAAATACAAGAATAAATCGGAAACCACAACTAATATGTGGAATATGAAAATCATAGATCATATAAAAAATTAAGCATAATTATTCATTTTAAAAAGTATCAAAATCATAGTTTTTAAAATTATAGATAAAAAGAAAAATTGAAGTATTCTTTTAATAAAAACTTTAAATATTTTTTTAATTATTGTTAGGGCATGAATTTTATGCTAAGGATCATCTATCCTGAGACTGGGCATGGATCACGGATCCTTAACGGATTATGCAGGGAGTCTGAGGATCCAGAGTCTGAGGATCCAGGATCCTTAACAGAACTTATGATTTCTAACAATTGTCACGTTTTTAATGTGTATATGCAGGTAATGGACGACATGGGCTTAGTCTTTGCTGGAATCTCATGGAATATGCTTCATAGCCACGTGCTTGATGGAAAAATAACCGTTTTGGAGAACATGGGTGACCTCCACCTTTTTAGGAAAGTTGGTTACTTGATATTTTTCTATCTTTAAAGGGGAAAACAGCTCATTTTAGGCATAATTCGAGTTCAACACACACAAACACATAATTCTCTGCAAACACTTAGCGAAATACACACACTTACACTAGCAATCCATTGTATTGAGCTTGTTTTCTTCCGAAATTGTACAAGGATCATTATTGTTTTTGCAATATAGTTGGTGATCGGTAGTTTCCATCACCCGAGGTTTTTTATGCCGGAGATCTTCTAAAGATCAAGGGCTTTTTCCTCGTATAAATCGCGATGTTCATCATTGATTTTTCGTTCATACATTTGTTCATCAATCCAAGCATCATACCTCACAAAACCAGATTTGGTTACATTATCCTTATGTGATTTTTGACCAAAACAGTTTGGCGCCCACCGTGGGGCAATTGGTGCTTCGTTTCTGAAAAAATTCGCTCATTGTGTTCATTTCGGTTCATCATCTTCATCTACATGGCTTCCTCAACAAAAAACTACTTCAAGTTCCATGTCGGCGGTTACCTCATCACAGGGCATTCCGCCTTTGCATCCTCTCCCCCTTGCATTCCAGAAGAATGCTGAGAATGCTCCGAAGAAGACAACCCCTGTTTTCACAAAACCAACTGTAGTTTCTTCCTCTACACTTACTAACAGTGATTTTTATGCTTTGATTTTGCAGATGAGAGGATACATGCAACAACAGGATGAAACTAATGGCAGGATCCTTCGCGAAATTGATAAAATCAGCAGAGGATCACTCCCCATTGATGCCCAGGTCGTTGGATTTTACTACTCCATCATCAACAATCCAGTTTTCCAAAGGATCCAATGTCCAGATTCAAGGATCCTTTATCCTTCGGCAAGGATCACTGGAGTCAGCGCAGCCTCAAGGATCCTACTTCCAGCCTTTAGGATCCTCTTTCCAGCATCAGGGATCCTTCGTTAGCTCAGGAGGATATATGGGGACGCACACCGTTCAAGGATCCTCCTAGGTTCAAGGATCCTCCCAGGTTCAAGGATCCTCCCAGGTTCAAGGATCCTCCCAGGTTCAAGGATCCTTCTCTCAGGTTCAAGGATCCTCTCAGGTTCAAGGATCCTCCTCTCAAGTTCAAGGATCCTCTCAGGTTCAAGGATCCTCCTCTCAGGTTCAAGGATCCTCCTCTCAGGTTCAAGGATCCTCCTCTCAGGTTCAAGGATCCTCTTAGGTTCAAGGATCCTCCTTTTAGGTTCAAGGACCCTCATCTCAGGTTTACGGATCCATGGATTATCCTCCAAGACCCCCAGTCACAGCACATCAAGGATCCAACATCTTTCAGGATCAAGGATTTTTAAGGAATGTACAACCCGGAAGTACAGATGTTCATCAAGGAGACTTCATACCTATGCAGACCATTGCTTCATCTGGTCCCTCAATCATGCCAGAATCACATCAATATGGATTCACATCAGGAATCCCAACCTTGAATCCTTCAGGAGGTAACACTTTAAATACTTCTTGTAATGCTAACCATGGCTTTGTGCAGGATACAGGAATCAACCAAGCTATGGATAGGGAGTTGCAAAAACTCAAGGATATGATATCCAGCATTCCAGGAGTGGTTAAACCCATTCCTGAAATTCCGGATGGGAGTCACAGGGTGTCTCACTTTGCACCACCTATTTGTGATGCAGAGATACCAAAAAGGTTTAAAACACCAAACATGAAGCTGTATGATGGCTCAAGTGATCCAGAGGAGCATGTGGCTCAATACCGAGAGAGAATGGAGATCAATCCCATTCCTGAAAGGTTGAAAGAAGCATGTCTATGCAAGGGTTTTGGATCCACACTGACAGGATCAGCTCTTAAATGGCTGCTAAGTCTTCCCCCTTACTCTATTACTTCATTTGCTAGTCTAGTTAACCTGTTTAATAGCCAATTCTCATGCAGTAGGAAATTTGAACGTTTAACTAATGACCTATATAGGGTAACACAAGGTCAAAATGAATCACTTAGAGATTATATTACCAAATTTAGTAAAGAATCCTTAGAAATCCCTAACTTAGATATTGCTACAGCTGTAGAGGCTTTTAAAATGGGTTTACTTAAGGATTCTCAGTTCTATGATGATCTTGTTATGACACCTTGCAGGAACCTAGATGAAGTAAGAAACAGGGCCCTTAGGTTCATCCCTTTAGAGGATGACAAAAGGATCCAGGAGAGGTTGTTAGGATCCTCAAAGCAAGACAAGCAAGGATCCTATTTCAAGAATAACTGATCCAAGCAATACTTCAAGCATGACAACCAGAATGTGCATGCTGTGGAACAAGAGGAAGATGATAAGGATTATCCTCCTATTTCTGAATACTGTTTTTCTGCTGATAATAGTGAACTAATCCTTGCTTTGCAGAATTTAGCTGACAAGGCTAGGTGGCCAAGGAAGAATGACAAACCGCCTGCTACGAAAGACAAATCGAAATGGCGTGCTTACCCTGAGGATTTTGGTCATCTCACAGATAAGTGCACAGCATTAAGGAAGGAGATGTGTTATCTTTTGAGCAAAGGATACTTGAAGGAATTGCTTGGAAGGAAAAAGTCAAGGATCCAGGATTCTGAGAAAGTTCCTGGAAAAGCTCCTCCTCCACCAGCTGATGCTCAAATCATCCATTTCATCTTCGGAGGTTCTCAGCAGCTAAGAGACATGCAAAGGAAACAAAGATGGAGAATGGGGACAGACCTGTTCGAACTTCCATTCTTACCTAGGAAAAAGTCATATCCTTTGATGGGGATGATCGTGTGGACATACAGGATCCTCATCATGACGGTTTGGTTATTACATTATTTATATCTAACCATTTTGTTCGCAGGATTTTCATTGATGGGAGAAGCTCAGTGAATATAATCCAGTTGGATGTCCTCAAAAGAATGAACATCCTTGAATCTGATATTGTCCCAAGATCATCTGTCCTTGTGGGATTCAGTGGAGAGACAAAGATTACATTAGGGGACATCAAACTTCCTGTTAGGGGAGGATTTCTTAATAACCTGTGATCCTCAAGTGTTATCCTGTTTAGTGATCCTTACTTCTGTGACAATTAGTAATCCTCAGAAGTACTTCAGGATCAGGATTATGGATTATCCTAAGGATCCTTATACTAATGATTGTTTACTTTGAATTCGTAATTGTTTTGCAGGAGTATCAACTTGGACTTGGTCTTGGCGATATTCCTGGAGAATATTCTAAGTCTATTCCGCACGTGCTTGGCCAGAAATGGACGTTGTGGAGTCGTGGAGGACTTACACCATTTGCGGATAGTTTGTTAGGCTAGATATTTTCTAATTATAAAGGGGTAGCGAGCTAATTTTTAGAACACTTGGCTATTTTTTGGCTACACACACTCGTACAACTGCACTCATCAGCTCTCGGCAAAACACTTAGCATTTTTTCATACATTTCTACACGATACACTATAGTGATCCTTGTACTTAGCTCGCTATCATCCGAAGTTGTAAAAGGATTATTGTTTAATTTGAGTTGGTGATCGGTAGTTTCCATCACCCGAGGTTTTTTATGCCGGAGATCATTCATTGATCAAGGGCTTTTTCCTCGTATAAATCTTTGTGTCTCCTGTGCAATTCATTTCATAGTGATCCTCATTGTTGTTTACCAATTCAAGCATCATACCCCGTAACAGAGAGTTTGGTTGCATTATCCTCGTCTGATTTTTTGACCAAAACAGTTTGGCGCCCACCGTGGGGCCATTGGTGCTTCATTCCTAAGAAATTCTTGTTCTTGTGATCATTTCGGTTCGTTACGTCCAAGCAGATGGCTTCATCATCAAAGAACACCTCCAGTGCGATGTATGCAGTCAATTCATCCCAGGGCATTCCACCTTTGCCTCCACCGCCTTCTGGACCTCAGAAAAATGCCGAGAAGAAACCAACTCCCATTTTCTCAAAACCTCCAACTTCTTCTGCTTCTTATACTCCCACTACTAGTGACTTATTTACTCTGATTTTGCAGATGAAGGATCATATACGGCAGCAAGATAAGACCAATGAAAGGATTCTTAGAGAAATTGTAGACATCAAGAAACAGAAGAGATCGGCAGAGGATCATTCCCCACTGATGACCAGATCTTTGAATTTCGATACTCCGGTTATAACTTCTCAGCCTTCAGTGGTTCCAGACGTACAATATGTGGGAGGGCCAAAAGGAGTGCATTACGGATCATCAGCAATGACTCAGGCTTCAGGGTCACACTTCCAACCAGCAGGATCCCATCCTCAGCATATAGGATCCTTCGTAAGCTCAGGAGGATATTCAGGAGCGCAGCAGATTCAAGGATTCTGGCCGTTTCCAGGATCCTCCCAGGTTCAAGGATCCTCTCAGTTTCAAGGATCCTCCTAGGTTCAAGGATCCTCCTATGTTCCAGGATCCTCCCAGGTTCAAGGATCTTCCTACGTCCCAGGATCCTCCCAGGTCCAAGGATCCTCTCAGTTTCAGGGATCCTTCCAGATTCCGGGATCCTTAAGGAGTTTGCAATCAGGGAGTTCCGACATCCATCAGGGAGATTTCATTCCAATGTAGACCATTGCTTCTACTGGTCCATCGGTCATTCCAGAGCCTCAACAATATGGATTCACATCCGCTCTTCCTAATTTGAATCCAATGGGAGGTAACACTTTTAATAATTCTTATACCACTAACCATGGCCTTATGCAGGATACAGGTATCAATCATGCCATGGCCAGAGAATTGCAAAAGTTAAAGGATATGATATCAAGTGTCCCAGGAGTGGTCAAGCCTATCCCGGAGATTGCAGATGGGAGCCACAAGATATCTCGTTTTGCACCACCAATCTGTGATGCTGAGATACCCAAGAGGTTCCATGTGCCTACTATGAAGTTGTATGACGGTTCAGCAGATCCTGAAGAACACATAGCACAATACAGGGAAAGGATGGAGATCAATCCCATTCCAGAAAGGTTAAAGGAAGCATGTCTGTGCAAGGGATTTGGATCCACTCTTACTGGATCGGCTCTTAAATGGCTGCTAAGTCTTCCCCCTTACTCTATTACCTCGTTTGCTAATCTAGTTAACCTATTTAATAACCAGTTTTCTTGTAGTAGAAAATTTGAGCGTTTAACTAGTGATCTGTATAGGATAACCCAAGGTCATAATGAATTATTAAGGGATTATATCACTAAATTTAGTAAAGAATCCTTAGATATCCCTAACCTGGATATAGCTACGGCTGTTGAAGCCTTTAAAATGGGATTACTTAGGGATTCATTATTCTATGATGATCTTGTTATGACACCATGCAGGAATCTAGATGAGGTAAGAACCCGGGCCCTTAGGTTCATCCGGCTAGAGGATGACAAAAGGATCCAGGAGAGGTTAGCAGGATCCTCAAAGCAAGAGAAGCAAGGATCCTCATTTAACAACAACAAGTTCAGATCCTATAACAAATCTGATAACCAGAATGTGCATGCTGTTGAACAAGAAGAGGATGATGAGGATTATCCTCCAATTTCTGAATATTGTTTTTCTGTTGATAACAATGAACTAATCTTTGCGATGCAGAATTTAGGTGATAAGGCTAGGTGGCCCAGGAAAAATGACAGACCAGCTGCAACCAAAGATAAGTCAAAGTGGTGTGCATATCATGAAGATTTTGGGCATCTCACAGAAGAATGCATCGCATTGAGAAAAGAAATTGGATACTTGTTGAGCAAGGGGCACTTGAAAGAATTTTTGGGGAGAAAGAAGTCAAGGACTCAGGATTCTGAAAGGATCCCAGAGAAAGCTCCAGCCCCTCCAGCAGATGCACAAGTTATAAACTTTATTTCTGGTGGATCAGACATTTGTGGAACGTCCTTCTCTGCAGCTAAAAGACATGCAAAGGAAACCAAGATGGATAATGGAGATAGACCCATTCGAACATCCAGTGTCTCCGAAGGAAAAGTCATAAATGAGGATGATCGCGTTGACATTCAGGATCCTCATCATGATGGTTTGGTTATCACTCTTTTTATTTCTAACCATTTTGTTCGCAGGATCCTTATAGATGGAGGAAGCTCTGTGAACATTATCCAGCTTGATGTCCTCAAGAAGATGAATATTCCTGAATCCGATATCATACCAAGATCCTCTGTGCTCGTGGGATTCAGTGGCGAAACTAAGAATACTCTGGGGGACATTAAACTCCCAATCTATATCGAAGGCTTACATTCTTATCAAAAATTTTGTGTTATTGACTGTTTATCTTGTTGTAATGTTATCCTTGGCAGGTCTTGGATACATGACATGAAGGCAGTCCCATCCACTTATCATCAATGTGTGAAGCTTCCTAGTCCTTGGGGAATAGTGAAGATTGATAGTGATCAGCAAGAAGCTAAGAACTGCTACACCTCATCAATGAAACCAGCCTCAAAGTCAAGGGAGCAATAGCAATTAAAGCATCCTCCAAGGGATGTCCTGGAGGCAAGAGAACAGGATTTGAAAGAAATCCTTAGCGATATTGAACAGGAGCTAGTATCCTTCCTTAATAGAAGGAAATCCACCTTTGCCTGGAAACATGAAGACATGACAGGTATATCTAAAGATGTAATTACTCATAAACTTGGCATTGACAGGTCATTCAAGCCGATTCATCAAAAGAGGAGGAAGTTTGCACCTGAAAGGAATGCTATTATCCAGGAAGAGGTAGATAAGCTACTTCGAGCAGGTATGATTAGAGAGGTCAAGTATCCAAGATGGCTGGCCAATGTGGTTGTTGTTCAAAAGAAAAACGGAAAGTGGAGGGTATGTGTCGATTTCACTGATTTAAACAAGGCATGTCCCAAGGATCCTTTCCCATTACCCCACATTGACTCAATGGTGGATGCGACCGCGGGTCATGAACTGTTAACTTTTATGGATGCTTCATCTGGATTTCAACAAATTCAGATGGAACCATCCGATCAAGAGGATACAGCCTTTTTGACTCCAACTGGTATATACTGTTATATTGCTATGCCATTTGGACTAAGAAATGCAGGTGCAACTTATCAAAGGCTAGTGAATATGATGTTCAAGGATCAGATTGGACAAACTATAGAGGTTTACATAGACAATATGGTGGTAAAATCCAAAAAGGCTGAGGATCACTTAAGGGACTTGGAGGAAGCATTCAATATCCTTGACAAATATAACATGAAGCTTAATCCTTCAAAATGTCACTTTGGTGTTAAAGCAGGTAAATTCTTAGGATATATGGTGACAAAGAGAGGCATTGAAGCCAGTCCAGAACAAATCAAAGCTATAGTGAACATCAAGTCCCCTGCCAATGCTAAGGATGTTCAGAGGTTAACAAACAGGATTGCAGCTTTAAACAGATTCATATCCAAATCCTCAGAAAAATGCAAGGAATTCTATGATATCCTAAGGAAGAACAAGAAATTCGAGTGGACTGAGAAGCATGAAAGTGCCCTAAGAGCTCTTAAGGATTACCTATCCTCGGCCCCGGCCTTGATGAAACCAGAAAAAGGAGATGTGTTATCCTTATATCTTGCGGTATCCTCAAAAGCAGTAAGTGTTGTCCTTGTTAAGGATCACGAAGGTACACAACATCCTGTCTATTATGTAAGTAAGAGTTTACTTGATGCTGAATCCAGGTATTCACACTTAGAAAAACTTATCCTTGCATTAATTATGGCATCTACTAAATTGAGACATTATTTTGAAACTCATGCCATTATTGTCAAAACTAATTTTCCAATTAAGAATGTCCTCAGGAAACCTGAAATGTCAGGAAGGATGGCTAAGTGGGCAGTGAAGCTTAGTGCATATGATATAAGATATGAGCCCAGGACAACCATTAAATCCCAAGCATTAGCTGACTTTGTGGCAGATTTCAGTAGTGATTTGCAAAAGGAAGCTGAACTAGAAGTCCAGCAGCTAGAGGAGACCAAGGATCCTTGGATACTCTATACTGATGGATCCTCAAATGTCAAAGGAACAGGGCTTGGAATACTACTAAAATCGCCACAGGGGGACATAATACCCCACTCCATAGCTTGTGAATTTCAAACTACCAACAATGAGGCTGAATATGAAGCCTTGATAGCTGGTTTGCAAATTGCAAAGCATATGAGAATCAGGTATCTTGAGGTACATCTAGATTCTTTGTTAATCACTAATCACTTTAATGGATCCTATGCTGTTAAAGGTGAAAAGCTAACCAAATATTTGGAGATAGTCAAAGAATTGGCACTCTCTTTTGTATCCTTTAGTTTGACACAGGTACCAAGGGAAGAGAATGCGGAAGCTGATGCATTGGCTGATCTAGGATCATCTTTGAAGATCCCGGAGGATATAAGTATCCCCATTATCCATATCCTGGCTCCTGCCATCGAGGATCATGTGGCTATGGAAATAGGAGAGGATTCTACAATTATCCCTAGTGAGGATACTCAATCTCATTCAGAATCATGGATCCTCCCAATCATGAGATACTTGCAACATGGGGAGATTCCTACAGGAGAAAACCCTAGGGCTTTCAAAATTAAGGTATCTCAGTTCATAATTTTAAATAATATGTTGTATAAATGATCTCTTGCAGGACCATACTTAAGATGCATTGAGGATCCTGAAATCCAAGAAGTTTTAAAAGACTTCCACGAAGGAGATTGTGGAAACCACACTGGGGGCAGGGCATTATTCTCAAGGATCCTGAGGACAGGATACTATTGGCCAACTATGAAGAGAGATGTTGTGGAGTATGCTAAGAAATGTGATCCTTGTCAGAGACATAGCAATATCCTTCATCAACCAGCTGAATTTTTACATCCTATATCCTCCTCTTGGCCATTTATGAGATGGGGTATGGATATAGTTGGTAAGCTCCCTAAGGCACCTGGTGGAAAAGTGTTCATGCTTGCTATGACTGATTACTTCTCCAAGTGGATAGAGGCTGAAGATTTTGCCCAAGTCAGAGAAAAGGAAGTTATATCCTTCATTAAAAGAAATATTATAACTAGATTTGGTATTCCTTCTGAAATTATATGTGATAATGGTTCCCAATTCATTGGGGGCAGAACTACTAACTTTTGTGACAGCTGGGGGATTAAGATGATAACATCAACACCAGTCCACCCACAAGCTAATGGTCAGGCAGAATCATCCAATAAGATCATCATCAACAATTTGAAGAAGAAGCTTGGATCCAAGAAAGGGAAATGGGCAGAAGAATTACCTTATGTGCTTTGGGCTAATAGGACAACTCCTAAGAATGCTACAGGCCAAACTCCATTCTCCTTGGTGTTTGGGGCAGAATCAGTGATCCCTACGGAAATGGTGGTTCCAACTGCTAGAACAAGTATTCGTGATCCTGAGGAAAATGATGAGAACTTGCTTCAAGACCTGGATACCATAGAAGAAATCAGGGATTTGGCAAGGATAAGGATGGCCAGTTATCAGCAAAGGATGGCTGGTGCTTACAATAAAAATGTTAGGATCAGGAAATTCCAAATTGGTGATATGGTGTTGAGGAAAGCATTTCAAAATACCACCAATCCTGCTGAGGGAAAGTTGGCACCAAAATGGGAAGGACCTTACTTGATTGAAGCAGAGGCAGGAAAGGGGGCATATCGATTGCTAACAATGGAAGGTGATTTGCTACCTAGAGCCTGGAATGCTGTCCATTTGAAGAAATACTTCATGTGATCCATGATCCTTACATGATAAGTATCCTTGAAGGATCCTTAGAACATAGATGATCCTCATTTTGGTAACATTCTAATCTCAAACTATTTCATTTACTTATTTTCCCACATAAGGATAAGGATCCTGCATCTTTTATCCATCTTTCACGTGATTCTGAGTTTTGAAGGTTCAGGTATCCTTAGCAAAGGGTTGATTATCTACAAAAGCAACCAGTTACTTGGGCTTGTCCCCAGTTATTTGGGCTTGACCCCAGTTTCGCCAATAGCGCACGATGATCCTGGTATAGTTCATGGCAGTGGGACCAGTACTCGTTTTAGGGGCTGATAATTCCATTGTACTGGCTATACCTAGGATCCTACGTATAATGGTAGACGTACCATACATCCGTTCTTAAGGTTTCTAACGTTTTCACGTTAGCTAAGGTTTTGGCATTTTCATGCCACTAAGTTTGGATAGTCGCCAGTTAGGGCCATACTCCAGTTCACACACGATCCTTGGGCTTATCCCCAGTTATCCTTGGGCTTGTCCCCAGTTATCCTTGGGCTTGTCCCCAGTTAACCTTTAGGCTTGTCCCCAGTTGCTAATCCTTATCTTATATTGGCTTAGTCCCAAGTTGAATTTTGTTTCAGGTTTTTGGAAACAAATGACTAGGGATTCTTGATCCTTACCTTCTACTAAGGTTTGTCTTATGGTTATCCTAATTTTAAGTGTTAAAGGATAGGATCCTAACTTGGATTCTCAGGTATGATCCATAACTGTTTTGATTTTATTCATTATGTATTTAAGTGACACTTATCCTTTAACAACTGAATTCATAATCCTTAAACTATGTTATTTTTCATAACTTGTCGATTATGTGATATGTGATCCTTGATCATATCCTTAACTCTTGTGGGATATTTTTCAAAAAATTGTGTCTTTACTTGATAAGTTTAATCAACATAAACATCACAACAGTTGGAAAGTAAAATCTTAACAAGGATATCAACACAGGATAAGCCAAAAAGTTAAAGTTATTTTATTAACAAAAGATTAAACCCTTTAAAGGTTGTCAAAATTGCCAACCCACGTTTCTACCAGCAAAACGTGGCCCGTCCACATGGGTTGGCAAAGGGTGTCCAGTGTCTAAAGGTCTTGCTAAGTAAGTGCAGGAAATTAAAGACGGCAAGATCACAATGGCTTCATCCCCCAAACAGAGGATCCCTCCACCATTTGTAATCCTACCTATTGTTCAAAGGATCATCCATGATCCTCAACCCTATTTACTATTGTTTAAGTACAGACCAACCATTGTTCATCAAAACAAAAATCATAACCAAATTAAAAAAGTGGGCTCCGGCTACGTCTAGAAATGTCCTTCATCGCCCACTCATGCAGCCTACACCTTCGCTGCATCACCATCACCATCTCCAGCTCCACTAGCTTCACCACCATGATCCTTACCACTGCCTCCAGCCTCGATTGTCAGGATCTCCTCAGCCTCCTCCTCATCATCCAGCTCAGCCAGCCTTGCCTTCCAGCCTTCCACATCCCAGTTGCTCTGTCGAAGTCAGGATCCTGAGCTTCCAAGGCCATCTGCAATTTGGTCTTGTACATCGCTATGGCAGCAGAGACTTTGGCATCATGGGTGATCTCGTTCTTCTCATAATCAAAGTTGATCAGGAGTGTAGCCGTCTGAGCTTTGGCGTCTTTGAGTTCTTTTTGGAGGTCAGCAATCTTAAGATCCTTGAGCAATGCGACTTGTTGAAGGTCAGCAATCTTCTTGTCCTGCTCCTCGACATGCCCAACGTAGTCTTCAATCTCAGCAAATTTCTGCAAAGAAGATAAAGAACAGTTCAAGAACAGGTGATCCTCAAATAAGATGGATACCTAAAGCAGGGACAAGGATCCTTACTTCGTTGAAGTATTCAAGGAATTGGTGGCGGATCAGGGGTAGACCTTGCAGATCCTCAGCTTCAGAAGCTTTTCTTTTCTTGCCACCTCTTCCTTTGACGGGTGCCTTGGGGATTGAAGCAGTTGGGCTGGCAGGAAGCTTCCTCTTGGAGGATCGTACAGTGTCAAGCTCAGTAACACCGAATCTAGAGGTAGATTTTGATGACTTTCCAGTACCTACACACCCAAAACAGATAAGTGTCCTTATTTTATTCATATACAACTATTTATTTAAACATTTGAATATAAAAAGAACAGGATACTTACTTGACATAGTGACAGAGCCTGAGGATATCTCTTGAGAATCCTGGGTGATTGTCTTGAATGATCTTGTTTCAGGACTGAGTCTTCTAAAAGCAGCGAGTCTCCCCTTGGTGGCAGCTGAAGGGATAATATGCAAGAATGTGATAGCTGTACAAAAGAAAAAAAAGCATGTTAGTAATCATTATCAGAAATAAGCTTACTTGGTGATCCTTCTAAGGATCCTCCTATCCTACCATGGGTGGACCATTTCCTGGGTAGATCCTTTCCGTTTGGGATAGAGTCTCTTCTGACAAAGAAAAAGCGTCATTTCCAGTTCGTATCGTTCTTGGTGGCTTTAAAAATAGGGTGTTCTTCACCAGGTTTTCGTTTAAACAAATATCGGTGGGATCCAAACGTTGTGAGATCATACATCTCAGCCAACTTTGACATTCCTAGGTCAATCCCTTCCTGCTCGATGATCCTTTCAAGGGTATATAAGACCCTCCAAATCATCGGCATAGCTTGGATGTAAGAGATGCCGGTAAGGGAAAAGAAGGATTGGGTAAAGTCTGGAAATGGATAGGTGTATCCTATGGTGAATGGGGTAACAGGAAAGGCAATCCAAGTTTCAGAGATATAGTCGCTCAAAGCAGTGGGATCAAAGGGTTTGATAACGGTGTTCGCCGGGAAACAATAGCGAATTTTATCAATTTGTGCATCGGTGAAACAACAGCGTTCTTTTCCGGAATCTTTGATGACCCCTTGGCTCTTTAAGGGGCTGTTCTTCTTGTGATCCTTGCTTGGTGAGTTTCGGAGCATCATTTTTGACGAGATGATGGTAGAGGAAGAAAAACAGAGTAAGAGAAGGAAGAAATGGAAAAGAGTTACCTGCTTGATCGTCGGATAAGAATATAAAGGGAGTTCTCTTGAACTTAAATGTGAAATGATCCCTATCTCTAACTCCCATTTATAATAATGATTTTGCAGGATAAGTCACCTCAGTGACATCAGCATTCCAACGGCTAGTTCGATCTTAACGGCTATATATCTGTTAGTTTGTTACGGATAAGATCGACAAAATACAACTCGTTTATTTACAATATAACTCCTTATATTTTGGGGGCAATTGTTAGGGGAGGATTTCTTAATAACCTGTGATCCTCAAGTGTTATCCTGTTTAGTGATCCTTACTTCTGTGACAATTAGTAATCCTCAGAAGTACTTCAGGATCAGGATCATGGATTATCCTAAGGATCCTTATACTAATGATTGTTTACTTTGAATTCGTAATTGTTTTGCAGGAGTATCAACTTGGTCTTGGCGATATTCCTGGAGAATATTCTAAGTCTATTCCGCACGTGCTTGGACAGAAATGGACGTTGTGGAGTCGTGGAGGACTTGCACCATTTGCGGATAGTTTGTTAGGCTAGATATTTTCTAATTATAAAGGGGTAGCGAGCTAATTTTTAGAACACTTGGCTATTTTTTGGCTACACACACTCGTACAACTGCACTCATCAGCTCTCGGCAAAAGACTTAGCATTTTTTCATACATTTCTACACGATACACTATAGTGATCCTTGTACTTAGCTCGCTATCATCCGAAGTTGTAAAAGGATTATTGTTTAATTTGAGTTGGTGATCGGTAGTTTCCATCACCCGAGGTTTTTTATGCCGGAGATCATTCATTGATCAAGGGCTTTTTCCTCGTATAAATCTTTGTGTCTCCTGTGCAATTCATTTCATAGTGATCCTCATTGTTGTTTACCAATTCAAGCATCATACCCCGTAACAGAGAGTTTGGTTGCATTATCCTCGTCTGATTTTTTGACCAAAACACTTCCTATCTATATAGAGGGAGTGAATTATGTTAAAAAATTCTATGTTATTGATTGCTTATCTTACTATAATGTTATCTTTGGCAGGCCATGGATACACGATATGAAGGCAGTCCCCCTCAACATATCATCAATGTGTCAAGCTCCCAACTCTATGAGATGTGGTGAAGACAGAAAGTGATCAGCATGAGGCAAAGAATTGTTACACTTCTTCAATGAAACCAGCCTCCAAGGAGCAAGATGTCATGGAGGCAAGAGAGCAAGACGTCAAGGATATTCTGTTGAACCCAGAGGATCCTAAATCTAAAATTTTTACAGGATCTGGGATCCTAGACAGTATTGAGCAGGATTTAATATCCTTCTTGAAAAGAACAAAGTCTACCTTTGCTTGGAAACATGAAGACACGACAGGTATATCTAAGGATGTTATTACTCACAACCTCAGTATTGACAGGTCTTTCAAGCCAATACACCAAAAAAGGAGGAAATTTGCACCCGAAAGAAATGCCATTATCCAAGAAGAGGTAGACAAATTGCTCAAGGCAGGTAAGACATATTGAGGAAGAATAAGAAGTTTGAGTGGACCGATAAGCACGAAGCTGCACTCAAGGCTCTTAAGGATTATCTATCCTCAGCACCAGCCCTGATGAAACCAGAAAATGGAGAATCATTATCCTTAGTTGTTTCAGCTAAAGCAGTAAGTGCGGTCCTTGTTAAGGATCACGAAGGTACACAACATCCTGTTTATTATGTAAGTAAGAGTTTGCTCGATGCTGAATCCAGGTATTCACATTTAGAAAAACTTATTCTTGCTTTGATTATGGCATCTACTAAACTAAGACATTATTTTGAAACTCATACCATTATTGTTAAGACTAATTTTCCAATTAAGAATGTTCTCAGGAAACCTGAAATGTCAGGAAGGATGGCCAAATGGGCAGTGAAGCTTAGTGCTTATGATATAAGATATGAACCAAGGACTGCCATCAAATCCCAAGCCTTAGCTGACTTTGTGGCAGATTTTAGTAGTGACTTGCAAAAAGAAGCCGAGTTAGAAGTTCAGCAGCTTGAAGAGACTAAGGATCCTTGGATACTCTTCACTGATGGAGCATCTAATGTCAAAGGAACAGGACTTGGAATACTACTAAAATCGCCACAGGGGGACATAATACTCCACTCCATAGCTTGTGAATTTCAAACTACTAATAATGAGGCTGAATACGAAGCCTTGATAGCTGGTTTGCAAATTGCCAAGCATATGAGGATCAGGTATCTTGAGGTACATGTAGATTCATTGTTAATTACTAATCACTTTAATGGATCCTATGCTGTTAAAGGTGAAAAGCTAATCAAATACCTAGAGATAGTCAAGGAATTGGCACTCTCTTTTGTTTCTTTTAGTTTGACACAGGTACCCAGGGAAAAAAATGCTGAAGCTGATGCATTGAGCAACCTAGGATCATCCTTGAAAATCCCAAAGGATATCAAGATCCCTATCATCCATGTTTTGGCTCCTGCTATTGAGGATCACACAACTATGGAGATAGAAGAGGATTCTGTAATGGTTCCTAGTGATGGTGCACAGTCTCGTTCAGGATCATGGATCCTTCCAATCATGAGATACATACAACATGGAGAGATTCCTACAGGAGAAAACCCCAGGGCTTTCAAAATCAAGGTATCTCAATTCACAATATTGAATAACATGTTATATAAACGATCTCTTGCAGGTCCATATCTAAGGTGCATAGAGGATCCTGAAATTCAAGAAGTCCTAAAGGATTTTCATGAAGGAGATTGTGGAAACCACACTGGGGGCAGGGCATTATTCTCAAGGATCCTTAGGACATGATACTATTGGCCTACAATGAAGAAGGATGCTGTGGATTATGCCAAGAAGTGTGATCCTTGTTAGAGACATAGTAATATCCTTCACCAACCAGCAGAGCTCTTGCATCCTATATCCTCTTCTTGGCCATTCATGAGATGGGGAATGGATATAGTTGGAAAACTTCCCAAAGCACCAGGAGGAAAGGTGTTCATGCTTGCCATGACTGATTACTTCTCTAAGTGGATAGAGGCTGAAGCCTTTGCTCAAGTCAGAGAAAAAGAAGTGATATCCTTTATTAAAAGAAACATTATTACTAGATTTGGTATTCCTTCTGAAATTGTTTGTGATAATGGATCCTAATTTATTGGGAGCAGAACTACTAACTTTTGTGACAGCTGGGGGATTAAGATGATAACATCAACACCAGTCCATCCTCAAGCTAATGGTCAAGCAGAATCATCCAACAAGATCATCATCAACAACTTGAAGAAGAAGCTTGGATCCAAGAAAGGAAAATGGGCAGAAGAACTACCTTATGTAGTATGGGCTGATAGGACAACTCCCAAGAATGCCACTGGCCAAACTCCATTTTCTTTGGTATTTGGGGCAGAATCAGTGATCCCTACAGAGATGGTGGTTCCTACTGCAAGAACAAGCATTCGTGATCCTGAAGGAAATGCTGAAAACTTGGTTCAAGACTTGGATACTATAGAAGAACTCAGGGATTTGGCAAGGATAAGGATGGCTAGTTATCAACAAAGGATGGCTGGAGCCTATAATAAGAATGTCAGGATCAGGAAGTTCCAAGTTGGTGATATGGTATTGAGGAAAGCATTTCAGAATACCACAAATCCTGCTGATGGAAAATTGGCACCAAAGTGGGAAAGCCCCTACCTAATTGAAGCTGAGGCTGGAAAGTGGGCATATCGATTACTAACAATGGAAGGTGATTTGCTACCAAGAGCTTGGAATGATGTCCACTTGAAGAAATACTTCATGTGATAAGGATTCATGATCCTTAGCAATATTCATGATCCACATCCTTGAAGGATCCTTAGAGGATGGATGATCCTCATTCTGGTAATGATCTAATCTCAAACTATTTCATTCTTTAATTATCCTATATACAAGGAAAAGGATCCTGGATCCTTTATCCTCCTTTCACTTGATTCTGAGTTTTGCAGAAGGTTCATGTATCCTTAACGAAGGATTGAGTATCCACAGAAGTCTCCAGTTTTTTGGGCTTGTCCCCAGTTATTTGGGCTTGTCCCCAGTTATTTGGGCTTGACCCCAGTTATTTAGGCCTGTCCCCAGTTTCGCCAGTAGCGCACGATGATCCTGGTGCAGTTCGAGGTAGTGGGACCAGTACCCGCTTTAGGGGCTGACAATTTCATTATACTGGTTGTATTTAGGGTCCTACGTATAATGGTAGACGTACCATACATCTGTTCCTAAGGTTTCTAACGTTTTCACGTTAGCTAAGGTTTCGGCATTTTCATGTCGCTCACGTTTTGAGAGTCGCCAGTTTGGGCCATACTCCAGTTTACACAAGTTTATTTGGGCTTGACCCCAGTTTACACCCGTTTATTTGGGCCTGTCCCCAGTTTATTTGGGCTTGTCCCCAGTTTTTTGGGCTTGTCCCCAGTTTATTTGGGCTTGTCCCCAGTTTATTTGGGCTTGTCCCTAGTTATTTGGGCTTGTCCCCAGTTTGTTGGGCTTGTCCCCAGTTTATTTGGGCTAGTCCCCAGTTATTATGGGTTCATCCCCAATTATTTGGCTTGGTCCCAAGTTTGTTTTTCTTACAGGATCTTGGAGCTCTAAAGTTATACAATTTCTGACAATAAGGATCCTGGATCCTCGAAACTTTACTTTTCACAGTTTGTTTATTCAGTATTAATTTACAAGAATATAGAATCCTAACCTGGATTATCTGGTATGTTATATTCTAACTTTTTCTAAGCTGCAAGTTGTATCTTATCCTTTTCGGTTAAGGATCATTGATCCACATTTATATGAACACTTCAAGTTTTCTATAAAAAGTTTAACATTATCATCAGACTTCCAATAACTTTCCAGTTGTTTGGTGATGATATCTTTGAAAATAGAAAGCATAAATGAAACATAAAGAGGAAAGAAACAACAACAGATGTAGCTAAAAAAGGTTTAATGTTATTATCCATCCATTATGTATCAAAATCATCTGGCCTGGATTTCACCAGCAAAACCGTGGACCATCCACCCAGGCCGGATAGGGCTATCTAACAGTTAAAGTGTCTATGCAGAAATTAAAGTGCAGGAAGGTTAATAGCGAACGTTGTAGAAGGATTCATTCTCCACAAACAAAAGGATCTTCTTGTCTGTAAAGGCATTTGAGGAGTTATCTCTAACTCTATATTTTGCAATGATGATTATAGCAGGTCTTATCAGTGACGACAGGCAGTGTAACGACTAGTTACCAGCAGCAACGGCTAGTCCGCTTCTAACGGAAATATGACAGCTGTGAATCCTTATCACAACTGCCATATTGGGGGCAATTGTTAGGGCATGAATTTTATGCTAAGGATCATCAATCCTAAGACTGGGCATGGATCACGGATCCTTAACGGATTATGCAGGGAGTCTGAGGATCCAGAGTCTGAGGATCCATGATCCTTAACAGAACTTATGATTTCTAACAATTGTCACGTTTTTAATGTGTATATGCAGGTAATGGACGACATGGGCTTAGTCTTTGCTGGAATCTTGTGGAATATGCTTCATAGGCACGTGCTTGATGGAAAAATAACCGTTTTGGAGAACATGGGTGACCTCCACCTTTTTAGGAAAGTTGGTTACTTGACATTTTTCTATCTTTAAAGGGGAAAACAGCTCATTTTAGGCATAATTCGAGTTCAACACACACAAACACATAATTCTCTGCAAACACTTAGCGAAATACACACACTTACACTAGCAATCCGTTGTATTGAGCTTGTTTTCTTCCGAAATTGTACAAGGATCATTATTGTTTTTGCAATATAGTTGGTGATCAATAGTTTCCATCACCCGAGGTTTTTTATGCCGGAGATCTTCTAAAGATTAAGGGCTTTTTCCTCGTATAAATCTCGGTGTTCATCGTTGATTTTTCGTTCATACATTTGTTCATCAATCCAAGCATCATACCTCACAAAATCAGATTTGGTTACATTATCCTTATGTGATTTTTGACCAAAACAATTATGAATCTTGAATTTTAATTAATATAAATATCAATAGCATAATATTATTAATAATAATCATTATTAGAATTAGATATTTATTAAATAATATTATTAATGATGATTTGTATAAGAAAATGGCATGTGGCATTAGTTGAAATTTTGAATAAAAAAATGACATGTGGCATTAGTTAGAGTTTTTTATTATATTTAGATTTATTACAATAAAAAGTCCCGCCTAAACTACGCGCCAAAAAACTCCTATAAGATAGGGGTCTATACACAATGAAATTAATCACACCCAGAAAACACAAAACACAAAACACCATATCCTCTAGAAACCACTCACTTTTAAACGCCACAGATGGTAAAGTTTTCACTGAAATGGATCCTTCTTCTGAGGGGGTTAACTCAATAATAGTTTGCTGAATGAGATGGACAAATATTCAAGAAAAAGAGACTCATGACAGTGATATGCCATCATGTGAGCTTTGTTCTTGATGATTATAGGCATGGAATAAAGGGATCAACACAAGTGTAAAATGATATTTTGGACTCCATTATTACAAATAGCATTAAGCAAGAGTTGATCTTTAATGACATGTCACCACACAAGAATATCACACCAAAAAACAGGCTGCCACTATGCAGCTTCTTCTGAAAAAGACGGGGTTTATAAAGGAAAGTTGGCATGTAGCTAAAGTATTCAAAAAAGGTTCAAAACGCCAAAAACAAATTCAAGAAGGAAGAGGCTGATGACAGTGAAGATTTGGAAAGAAAAATTAGATTACCATTTTTTATTATTTTTGTTTTCATTTTATATTGTTTTGATATCAAGTTATATGTTGTTTTGTTATCTAATTCTCTATAAATAAAATACATTATTATATAAAACGCCAAAAACTACAAACACCAAAACGCTAGTAGAATGAAAACTGGGAGAACAGATGCTGGCAAAGCACCTTGTAAAAGGGTATTAAACGCCAAAAAATTCACTAAACGCCAAAAAAAAATTGGACTTATTGTAATCTTATGCAAATATTAATGACTCGTAATGAATTATTATACAAAACCCCACAAACGCCAAAAAATTAACCAGAAAACGCTATAACGCAAAAAATTATATATGTGACACAAAAACAATTAATTCAACACAAAAAAGTTTAATAAATACAATTAACACCAAAAAAAAACTTAGACGCCAGAAAATATTATACCGCATTGGGAAAATAAAAGAAGAATGAAAAGACAAAAAGCCCCCCCGCCCTTCTCTATGCCGCGGGACACGTGTTGGGACAGGATGCTTTCTCACCGTTCTCACATTTTTGAGCGTTTTCTCCTGATCCCGTTTCTATATATATATATATATTCTTTTTTTTCAAATTACAATAAAAGTAAGTATATATATATATAATATATTAGGTGGTGGTTTTCTAAAATCGCATCTCCCTCTCATCATATTTCCAGACGAGATTTTCCCGGATACGGCGGATACTATTTCCTTCCTGAATCAAATCTTCACCATAGTGGTGAAGTTCTGCTACATTCTCGTGACTCATGTGTGGCATCTGAGCTGGTACGGGTTCAGGGTAAGCTGGTTCTGGTTCTCCTTAAGGCATGTAAGGATAGGGCAGTGGCGGATCTAGGCCACTTTTGTGGGTTCCCAGGAACCCATTTGGTTTGGAAAAAATGGAGAAAATTAGTGAGAACCTCTTATGATTTGGAAAAAAATAGTGAGAATCTACCAAAAGGAACCCAGTGAAAAAAGTTCTTAGATCCGCCACTGGGATAGGGATCATTCATTAAATCCTGGAATGACCAATCGTTGGTCCACCACTATTCTAAGGGATTTGGTGCGGGTAACCTGGGTATTCGTTTGGATTAAAGGCTGGGATTGGAAGTGGGTATTCCTGGTTTTGTTCTAGGTTTATGGCTTGGTCGGGGTATAATGGTAATAGTTGTGGTTCTGGAGCTGCTACAAGGTTAAGATCAGGTGGATTTTCTGTAGTTCTAAACATATCCAGATTGGCTAATCTTCTATCTAATTCTTCCCATAACGGTCTAGTCACTGGAATCTGGGCTGTTTCCTCAGCTATTCTTATTGTGGCTTGTTTTTGTTTTTGGATGTTCCTTATTTTTTTCTCCTTTCCCTCTTTTCTTTGCTAAACCATCCCCTCTCCTTATATGGGAATGCCTCCTCGGATTCGGCTCTAAAAACAAAGGTATCTTCAGAATCTGCTACATATCCTGAGGCTAACTCGGATGGTCCTTCATCCATTGGAGAGTGGGACATGTGACGATAAGCATCGGATGTATTCTGATCACTCATACTGCGAACTCAAAAATCATCAAAATACATAAAATCATAATATACATATTTACACAGAATAACACATAAGTTATGGATATTTCCTAACACAAGTGTTTAAAATTTAGGTGTTAAAAAGAACACCTAAATGGCTTGAACCAGTGGCTCTGATACCACCTTCTGTCGCAGCCCCCGACCCCACCCCGGGAGCGGGCGCCATGAGCACGAGCTGGTGGTATCGATTTTTATTAATTTGGTAGCGAAAATGAGACATCAGGATCGTAGTTAGGAAATAAATTTAGAGTTTGCAAAACACCAAACTTTTTTTTATTAAAAAAATGGGATAAAAACCCATATTTCATTTATAATATCTTTTATAGGGATAAACCCTAACTTGCTGAAAACATAAACTTCTTTTATTCAGGTAATTTATGGCCACTTTATTTAAGCCTTCAGTGCTCCATAGCTGACTTCTAAATTGCTTCACATCAAGTTACCTGAAACGCATTTTTAAAAATATTTTATCATTAAGAAATACTGGCGAGTACATTCCATTTTATAAAAACACATTGTTATAACTTCACAGTATTAAGAGCGATTACAATGTTTATATCTAACCCAAAAACTCCTAGTACTTATCACTCGACGGATTTGTGACTATGGTCATATCACACATTGGCTACCTGTGTCAAATTGTGAAGATTATCAAGTAGTGTATAAAAAACCCCATAATACCGACAGTATCTTCTAGAATACAAAGACTTAATCACTGTAAGTATAACTGAAAACATTTTAAGGTTTTGTAAAATAAGTTGGTGAAAAGAAGAATGACTCACATTGTAAACTTAGGTTTTTCTACAGGCTTCTTGGTGATATTTTATGTAAATTTTCTTGAGTTCCTATTAAAACTATACAATGCACGCGCGTTAGTATAATAACCCAAATTCAACTTATCAATACGTCACAAGATAGAACCCCAACTTAGTTTATAAAGCATAGCCCTAAACAGGCATTACTTTGGCATCAGTTTCTGGGTTCCATATCAATCGGACAGGGTATCGAACTAGTGATCTGGGGTTAAAATACTTACAACGGGGCATAGCTTCGTGATTTAGGGGGTATTTTAACTGATAATTTCGGATTATAGAAGTTGAGAGAGAAAGAGACTGAACGAATTTGAATTGTGCCTGAACTGCCCTATTTATACGAATTTTCGGAGCCTATCGTGCCCCGCGACCGCCCCCTCCCTTTCCTTTCGCGCCCCGCGAGGGCACCCTAGTTACAGCTAGGGTTGCCTAGTTGACACCTAGGTGTGCCACGTGACACGACACATGTCACTCAAATGTTTCCGATAAGCAATAGGCCGTCACGCCCCGCGACCGACCTCCATACATCCTGTCGCGGCCCGTGACAGGGTATAAGACTTTGATTTTTCATTTTTTAATTAAAATTAACGTTATGCGGGTTCGGTTATTTGACTACGAAACGTTTTAGGGTGTTTTCGAGGGTTGTTATACTCAACAACCGCCCAAATAAACCAATAGGAGGACAAGAGCAACAAAATAGGTACAACAATGTAAAGCACAATGTACAACACTAATTGCAACAAAATGTTACTAATAAAGCATAAAGATTCTAGCATTAACAGTTCTATAATCTAAACATGTTTACAGTTCTATAATCTAAACATGTTTTGCTAAAGGATGCTGCCCTTTTATTACATAGCATTAACTTATTATGATATCTAGACTTTATCAGGAAGAGATAGACGAACCTCAAAAATGTGAAGTAGTCAATGGCATTCAAATCAACCACTTTATATTGACCACCTGCAACAAAATAGATTGACGAAAATCATCCATGCAAAATAAGAGAGAAACTGAAGAAGAAAAACATAGAACTTAGAAATGTGAAAGCAATGGAAAACTGACAACATCACCCACGCCTAAATTTAACACCCAACCCCAAGCAATACCTTCAATACAACAAAACCGGCAACCAAGTAAACTTAGTAACAACAGTCTAAAATCAACTTAAACCTACATAAACCAGACATAAGATTACAAAATGAATTCAAAAGGCAAATAGGCACATTCAAAGTACAATGGTGAAAACAAAAATTAAGACACCAGGTTGCTTTTTCCAATAGCATCTATAACATGTTGCAACAAACATGATCAATAGTATGTAAAAAAAGTCAAAATAAAGAGGACTTCTAGGGTCTGTGGTAGCAATATTTAAAGATTCTTCTAATTATCATCACCATTCATAATCATATCTTCTAAAAACGCTGAATCGATAAAAAAACACTCCAGACCCAACAATAGCACTTTATCCTCTAGGAATTTGTACCTTGATGTTCCTGGCTTCGAACGACTATCACAACGACACCAGGCAGTGCAGGACTACTATTTGAAAGTAAAGACAATCTCTAGGGTCTGTGGTAGCAATACAACTTAGCCCCACAGGTAGATGATCACTAAGATGCGCCGCATGAAATTAACAATCGGATTTGCAGCGGATTTTGTTATCATCAGAAACAGGGGTCCGCCAAGTTGTGTATCCGACCGGCCATCCTTTCTCTATATATCCTCTCTCTCTCTCTCTCTCTCTCTCTCTCTCTCTCTCTCTCTCCGTATGTGAAAAATGAGAAAGTGAAAAGGAAGGAATGAAAAAGAAACATCTCAATAATTCTTATATTCAGTTTCAACGAAATTTATGTAAGATTTAAGATGATACTTACATAATTCACTCTGAAACCCTAAATCTAGCTGCACTTTGATGACGAATCCTTTGACCAAAAAAGTTAAGATCAAAATCCAACTTTAGGTATGAGTATCCTAGAATTTGAACTCAATCAGAAAAAAGGTTGTTTAGGATGCCTTACCTCTGCTTCCATTGGTATCCATTCGTCCTTGAATTCACTAATGAAAAATAAAAGTGAGCGGATCAAAGCAAGTTAAAACCTTACCTCGCCTACATCCTCATCAAAGTCAACCTCCTCTTTGTTTCGTCCATCTCTGTCCAACAAACACCAAATTTCCCTAAACAACAACAAAAAACACCACATAAACATCATAATCACACGCTTTATCCAAAAAGCACATCAACAAATACTTATTGTTCATAAATAAATGGCCACTTGATTTTAAGACTACTAATAAGAATCATCTCTTTACCGTTTAATCCCTTTTATACCTTCAAACCTGGTATATTTAGGTAACTTCACTCCAATTGCTGAAAAATTGTAGAATCAATCAACTAACAAAATAAGAGAAATAGCTTCGTGATAATAAAGCAAACATAATCTAGTTGTGATGATCCAAAAACTGATTGAAAACCCTAGAGAATCAAAATAAAGAGCAATAATACCTTCCCTTAGGTACCAATAATCACTCATCGCCGCTAAGAATGAGGGCCACTGTATGCATCATCGACAGCGCACCTCCTGGAGGTTATGATTCGCAAAGATTACTAAGCCGCCATGAAAGTGAGGGTTCGCTGGGGGTCGTCGCTCTGCTTCCTGGGGAGACATTTGTGAGTTTGGGTGATCTGTGCGTGGGTTTAGTGGTAAAGATTTACAAGAGGGTGAGCATCAAGGCTTCAAAAGTGGTACAACCAAATAAGCACATGGCACAACTTCTATTGCACATAAATGTTACAAATTATAGTATATATAAATATAAATAAATATAAATATCACACTTTTCTCTTAAACCAAAAAGACCTAATTCTTTGGCTGTGTCTAGCATTACTCACAAGTTGAGCTCTGTATTCTTCATCTTTGCAACCAAATCAGAACTATTTTGACTTTGATTAACAAATTTCAACCCAAGAGTACAACCGGTTGACCTAATTCCCAAACATTTACAATCAACATAACTAAACGTATGATTACATATGCACATAGAAAAATAAAGCAACAAGAGATGCATGTCGAGTTTCGTTCACCGGAGCTTGGTCAGAACTTGACCGGATTCTTGTCGGAATTATTTATCACCGAGAATAGTCTCAAACGACACATCAAGAGCCGGTGTATCTGAAATTGTAACATGCAACAGAATAGAAGACTTACTGGATCTTCGCCGGAGACTCATCATACTTCACCGGAATACACTTCTCGTCGATGATTCTTTGAGTGTTAGTCATGTAGCGTCATAACTCATGATTCACATAAGTGAAAAGCACTGCTTCACCGGAATACACTTCTCGTCGATGATTCTTTGAGTGTTAGTCATGTAGCGTCATAACTCATGATTCACATAAGTAAGAATGTATTTACAATTAGACTTCCGAAAAGTCAAACGAAGTGAATGAAGTCCTTGCAAGTATAAAGTACGGACGTGTACCTCGATACGACCACAATAAGTAAGGGGTGTTAGTCTGACCTTGAAAGGTCAAACTGCGAAAGTTTGTGGAATGACCAATAAAATGAAGGGATAGTATGTAAGAAATGGAATGTATGATATATTTTAGCATGTACGTGAGTAAATTGTGAAAGAGACAATAGGCGAACAAACACCATGTAGGACGCAATTATGAAAGGTTATGTGCTAACTATTTATTTATAGATAAATATGAAGGAATTCTTAGTGAGGTGATAGTAATAAAGCTAGTGGAAGGATGCTCACGAGTGAGAGCATATTTCATGAATGAATGAGACCAATTCTGGTACGGAAGGTACATATAAAGAAGTGGATCGATCCGGCACACGGATAACTGATTTATGCAATAAAGTCGAGGTTAGTATAATAAGTAGTTCATGCAAAGAGCTAATAATAATGTGTTACGAAGGATTAAATTTGAGGCTAAACTCAAAAGTTGTAACTAGTTCAAGTAACAGTAGTAACCGTAGAACGATGCTTTATGCTCATAGTAAGCATGAAAAAGTAATTAGGAAGAGGGTAGCTTTTTTTTAATACTACTAAGTCATTAAATGTTTATAGTATGCGTATAATGATATGCTAAGCCCTCATATGAATAAGAAAGTAATTAGAAGAGTGTTAGTAATGGGATGATAGGGTTTTCTCATGGTTACAATAATGAATTATATCGTGTATGATACGTGAGTGGAATGAAATAAATCGATTTATTTTTGTTAGCAAATGTATGAATATGTTATGCTGAATTAGAAAGATAGAAACAAGCCGTAAACATAGGTTTGTACGACCAATAGTATACATTTGAAATAAATTTCAATTAAAGAACCGCTAGTGATGATGTATGCTAGGAACTAGCATTATAAGGTGAAAACGACACTAATAAGAGCTCTGGATCAAATTCTGACTTATATGCGATTATGAAAGTAATTTACTTAATTTAAGAACGGAGGGACAATGCGTACAAATATGTTTGTGCATAAATGAAACTTTTTGCCAAGATCTCGAATGCATCTAGGTTGTAGTAAGCATCGTGAATGAATAGATGAAAAAGTAATGGCAGAATTGGTCTAGTTGGAATGAGAAAGGTTTCGGGGACGAAACCTCTTTTAAGGGGGGTAGACTTGTAACACCCCGAAATTTATTATGAAGGGAGTAAAATGAATTAAATTAAAAATCCCAACTTGGTTGGTAAAATGTGTGTAAATAATTAGTTAGTAATAGAAATGCTTAAATAAAACAAATACATAACTAGAGGGGGTAAATTGGTAAAGCTTTAAAGTGAAGGTATTAATGTATAACAAAACTCAAACACACATACTCTTGTGCGTGGCTGGGATCGATCGAACAGGGGGGAACAAGGTGAAACCCTTGTTTTGCAAATTCAGTGAATTGAAGTGGAAATTCAAGGGTAATCTAGTGCATGAACTCTGATTTACACTCATCTAACCTCGATTATTGAAGTGGTAAGTTTAATTTTCTGAAATCATGATTTGTAGAATGAGGGGTTCAACCCAATCTCGAATTTTTATGTGTAAATGTGAGAAATCTGAGTTAGGGTTACCTTCTAGAACAAGAATCATGTTGATTTTTAGGTTATTTGAAAGATTTTGGTAAAAACCCACTTTGTGAAATTGTGGTATGAATAGGATGATCAAAGTGGTTATAGTTATGTGAGATCTTGAAATATGGTGATGTTGTAATGTTTGAATCTAAGAAATTTATGTAGGATGAAAGAAAGATATGAACATGTATGTATTGTTGATGAATTATATGATGAACTAGTAGGAATTCATGCCTTGTATGCTTGTATATAATACTTGCAAATATGATGACCACCAAGTGTTTGATGAAATGCTTAGAAGAATAATATGTATGATTTGGAAGATGAACGAATGAGATTTGGTTGTACTAAATAAACGAATGAACGTGTTGTTATAGGCATGAAGGAAGAAGGATCCAATACTAGGAAATCGGAAGGTTCACAAGATCGAGGTACGTTAGTGTACACCCTATTTCTATTATGATATTATATGCATAATAATCTCAATCGAATTGTGTTGTTATGTTAAAATTGTGAGATTTGAATTCTATGATTTTTTGAAAGTAAAAGTAAGATCCGTCATAATGGATTGTGAGGAATGAAGAAGTTATGAAAGATAATGCATCATATCCGGTTCTTTTAGTTGAACCGGGTATGGGAAGTTAAGTATGTAATGTATGAAAGTCTACTCGATCCGCCTTTCTCGGATTGGAGTATGATGTATGAATGTAAAGAATATGTTGTTCGTCATGAACGAATCGAATGCAAGTTATGTAATGTTACTAGTATCCGTTCATAGCGGGTATGTTAAGAAAAGCATGCTTAGTCTCTACTTTGAGGCAAGCATGTAATGAACCGTTTAACGGTTAGTAAAGTATTTAAATGATGTAATACCGCGAAAGTGACGAATCGGTTTATCGTTTAGATGTGTTAGTGATCAAATATTAAATTATTTGTTTATGTTGAATGTAGGTAAATCCTCACTTTAGGCGACTTGGCAATTTGGAGCGAGCTCATGCACACATTATGACCATCAAGCGCTTCCGTTATTTCGTATTAATGTTTTGGGTCAAAATGCTCGTTTTGTATAACCTTGTTAGTCGTTGCACTTTTTTTTAACACTTGATGTTATGGTTTTTAGTCGTGTCTAGTCGAACGGGTTGTAGACTTATTTGTTTTGATGATGGTTAAAACAGGGATATGCTCGTCTTATGGACGGGTCATGCCCAAATTTTGTTAAAATTATGCATAAATGATATTAGTAATGTTGCCTTAAATTGCGAAAAGTTGGACGCTTTTAAAAAGTATTATGTTTCTAGTGGTTTTGGTCGTCATTTTTATTAGATGCAAAGACGGGCTTTACAGTTTCCCTCTCTCAAACGAATCTGCATCTCTATCTCTCATTCCTCTCTCTTTTATTTATATGAAATATAAAGCTTCCAAAAGAAGCTTTAGTGCACAATCAACATAAGCAAATGTACACCTTACCTATGCACATAAAACCAATAAAGCCAGAGTTACAACCACCTATTGCATAATGTGTTGCAAATTATAAGTGTATATAATTAATGTAGGGGTGCTAAACGGGTTGGGTTCGCGGGTTGGTAGGTCCAACCCGAACCCAAAAATTTTATACGAACCCGAACCCGAAAATCTTGTCATACATATGAACTCGAACACGACCCGAATATTAGCAGGTTGACCCGAACACGACCCGTTCAACCAGAATTTTCAAATTTTTAAATTTTTTTTAACAAATATATATATATTGAACACAAATGTCGGTGAGATTTACCTATTTAGTACTTCATGCTTTTTTCTTTTGGTCCTTCAGGTTTGAATTTCTATTGGCTTCAATCCCTATGCATTGTTTACCTACTTAATTGTTTTTCTATTTGTTTTCCCAAAAATAGTGTGCAACAACTATTTTATCTTTCTAACCCTTCTATTTTGGTAATTAGCATTTTTAGCCTTTTTTTTTCATTTTACATGTTATTCGTTTTTAACCTATTAAGTTTTTTACTAATTTAATTTTCCTTCAATAACTTTCGTTCGCTAATTTCTTTCTAAAAAAACTAATTTGTCGTTGTCTTTATGAACATTGTAAAATATCCTTTTGACCCCCTCTAGTTTCTAATGTTTCGAGTTTGCTTCTATCGTTTCTTTACTTAAAAAACTATTTTTTACATGTTGGTCTAAATTCGAATTGGTCTACGTTTCGACGCAATTATTTTTCTTGAAAGGAGTGTGGTCAAATATAGTGAGTTTTCATTTAAAAGAACAATATTTTACGTGCATATTTTTATGTACGTGTCGGTGTAAATTCAAGTTGATCTACATTTCAAGTCAAATATAATGCGTCTTCTTGCTTATTTTTATGTACATTTCGTAAATTTTAATCCGAACCGAGTGAAGTCAAGTTGTCGTTTTTTCCTTTTAAGAAAAAACTCTAATTAGTCTTTTCTAATTACATGTGTCAGCTTTTCCTTTATACCCATTATGTTTTCCATGTACTGCTATATATTAAAACTAAAGGTCGGTGGCATTCTACTCACACCTACCTCTTCTTTCTTATATATTAAACTTTGACGAAAAGCAAACAAAATGGGAGTCTCCTATATTGGTTGACCATATTAATAATAAACTAGACATCAGGTGTTCGATCCCTGATCTGTTCTTTTTATTTTTGCTATTAGCAATTTGTAAGTCTCATATACTCAATATGTCATTATTAATAAAACTAATATATATTAAAAGTTGTGAATTAGTATTCACACTTTTTAATTTTCTCTCAACTTTCAATATTGATATTACACCTCTTTTAATTTTTAAAAATTTTGTAAAATGTCATTTAACTATCTTGAGTTTTTAAAGTTTAAAGTTTATTCCCTGTACTTTCATTCTTTAACTTAAAAAAAACTATGTTTTTATGTGCTTATTTTTATGTACGTGTAGGTATAAATTCAAGTTGGTTTATGTTTTAATATCATTTTTTTTTGGAAACGACTAGGGTCAAATATAATATGTTTTCATGCCTATTTTTATGTACGTTTTCAATTGATCTACGTTTTGACATAAATTTTATTCGGAAACAAGTCAGGTCAAATATAATACGTTTTTATTCGACGGAATAAATTCGAGTTATTGTATGTTTTGACGCCGCCGCAACGCGCGGCGAGTACAATTACTATTTAATATATTAGAATTAAAATTTTACTACAAAAAACACAAATGTATGTAATACAATTGCATTAAATTATAAAATATATGTTATTCTCTCTTTTTAAGTAATAATTATTCATAAAATACACACCCAAATTAATTCATGACATAAAACATATTATAAAAAAATAAAATATAATATAAATGGGTTAAACGGGTCAACCCGTCAACCCGAACGGGTTGACCCGAACCTGACCCGTTTAGTTAAACGGGTTCGCGGGTTCAACATGAAACTGACCCGAACCCGTTTAGACTACCCGCGAATTTCGTGTTAGGTTCGTGTCGTGTTTTCGGGTCGTGTCATAAATTTACACCCCTAAATTAATGAGTTAAATGTCATTTTAGTCTATGTGGTTTGGACCATTTTGTCAGTTTAGTCCAAATGTTTCATTTTTCACCTGTGGGTCCACTGGGTTAACTTCATCTATTTTTTCTATTAACGAGAAGAGCAATTCGGTCATTTTATATAGCCGAATTGCTAACCTTTAATTTTTTTTGAACACACAGACAAAAAATAAAACCTTTAAACTAAACTAACAAAATGACCCAAAATACATGGACTAAAATGATGATATTTAACTCTTATGGTTAGGATATAATAGGAAATTTATTTGGCTAAGAAGGCTAGGAAGTAATCTTGACCATCCGTTTATTTAATCAATGGCTAAGATTAAATGAGGGAAATTGAAGGGAAGAAAAGAGGCGCGTGAGTTTGTTTAGGGGCATTCTAGTCAATCCAAGGCAATAGTTTTTCTCTCCTCCAATTCCCCCACATTTTTTAAACGTTAATAACTCTTTCATACGACATCATTTTTTTTTATAAAAATTGCACCAAAAAAACGAGTGTTTTTTATCTTTAAAACGAGTATACTATTGCTGTATTTTGGACAAATTTTTTTCTAAAACCCAGTTGCGTAAAACGTAATGAAAAAACCCAGTTGCGTAAAACGCAATGGAAAAAAAACCCTAAAAAATGACATTTTTCTAAAACGCAATGCACCAAAAAACACAAATAAATGTCTTATTTATAAAAAGCAACTAGGTTATCACCCGGGAATACTCCCGGGTTGTGAATCTTTTTATCTAAAAAAATAAATATACATATATATTAATAAATGAAAATTGCATGATAAATAAGAAAGATTAATAAATGATAACAACGTATGTAAATTAAACAGTTATAAAATGTAACAAAGTTGCTTTCTAATTCCTTATATCATAGCTAAAAGAATATTAAATAACTTAAGCGGCAACTTCTTTAACACGTGCAAGATGTCGTTCAGGAATACGGCCATAGATCTGCAAAATAAAAGACAGACATTAAATAACATCATAAAGTAACTAACCTCCCAATGAAAGATATGTTCGTAATCCAATCTAAACCTTAAACCTAAACAATACAAAAGTTTAAAGATACTAACAATATTTAGTTAGTTGACTACACAACTCCCTACACCACATAAGTCATCACTACCCCTTATAATTAAAAAAAAGATTTCTATATGTAAATATTATCACAATTTGATCTAAAATAAAAATTTAAACAAAAACCATAAAAATACTAATTTCTGAAGTTAATAATAATAAATAGTTTTATCTAAATATAGTTTTTATTAACTTTGTTTAAGTATAATAATGAATGCAATGATAATTTATTAACTTTGTAAAAATGGACAAAAGAGAGTATCTGAATCAACCACCAGGCCCAACCTGTTTCAACCATGCTAAAAACAATCCGTTTTGACCCGTTATCTACCCAAACTGAACCAGTCATCTTCGGACCTATAGTCCTAAATAAAATGACAAAAAAAGCAATCAAACAAATATAACCCATTCGACGTATATCCTATTTAATAGAATCTAATGAGTTGGGCTAACGGTATCATACCGTCATACCGACTTGTGCACTTAGTTACTAAAAATACGTTTAAAAAATAAAAAAAAATCACCTCAATCTAAGTGACTCCAAATAGCTATATGGAAGCCAAATTGATGAAAACGCGCTACCAAAACTATTTAAAAGACTGCATGCTTCAGATTTAATAAAAATAAAATTTAGTAATAGAATCTGAAATGGGTCGTTTTGAGTATAGGTAAAATTTTCAAATCAGTAGTTTATTAAATTTGGTTAATTTTAGTAAGTTCATCACTTTGAGTATAGGTAAAATTTTCAAATCATTAGTTTATTAAATTTGGTTAATTTTAGTAAGTTCATCTCTACAGGTCAAATATGTAAAATCCAAATAATAGCTAATAAAGAAACAGGTTGAAAGTTGTCAAACGATTATATTTAAGTATAGATTGTTAAATAATTGAAGAATGTAATAACACATGAATTACTTGTTTTAGTAGGAGAGACCACTAACTGATTCTTCGACATGCCAATGTTCTTATTCTCTCCGCTGATAACTATAATAATGATTTCGATCCTCACGATTGTATTGTAGGTGGGATAAATTTAAAAGTCACTAAAGTTTTAAATCAAATGAATAAACATATGGATAAACAATTATAGTAAACGTTGTTTGTTCACACAGTAAACAACACTCACAAAATAAAAGTGCAATTAGAAAGTGTTAAAAGATAGCCAGCCCAACTTGAACCAATTTGATTCGACCCATAGTAAAATATGACTCGTTTTGACATAAACACATTTTGACATGTTTCCTAAGCCACCCACAACCTACTTAATTAGCCACCTCTATGAAAGATTAATCGATTAGAATTTGATCCATACAATTGGTTTTAGTTCGCTTTGGTTTAGGGGATCACCCACGTACCACAACCATGGCTCACTTGATTATTAGAAATACAAAATGGAAAAGAAGTCCCCATTCAGAGGCTCTATACCATGATGCACCTTAACAATCAACAAATCTCACTCGTTTCTTCCTAATCCATCAAAAACAATTTCAACACGTCTCAAAGTTTAAATAGTACAATAATTTACCTCATATATTAGTCTCTCATTGCCCTGCTTTGACGGTCCAACCCTAATAGGAAAGTGTGCAAAAGTTCATGTGAACAAAACCATTACCTAACATTGATACTACCCGAATTCCATATTTTACATACTAATAGAAGACCCAGTCTTCTTTGGTAACTCCAAAAGTAATGTGTATGTGTGACTAATTACAAGAAATACTAAGATTAAATTAGAAACTTAGTTACTCACTCAGTTTGTGATATTAAAGAATACACGATTACCGAAAATACATGGATTAGAAAACTCACTAATTAGAAACTTAGTTACTCACTCAGCTTGTTATACATGCCATGCCAGACCCGAACTACTGATGTGTGTAAAATGCAACATATAAATTACATCAAATAAGGCATAAAACTAACCCTTTTTTAGTACTAATGTTGGAAAAAATGTGTTTTTGTCTTCCTTTTGAATTTACAGGGTCAAATGAGCTTAAACGAACAAAAGGAACAAATATACAGCCAAAACCAACATAAAAACAAAGAAAAGGAAGAAACGTGGCATGCCCGACTCCTAGACAGCATCTCACAAAGCAAAAACAAGAAGAAAAGCTGAAAAGCTGAGCATGGGGCTGTGCCCAGCTGAGCACGGGGTGTGCTCAGATCAACACGGGGCGTGTCCAGCGAACACGGGGCGTGTCCAGTGAGCACGGGGCGTGCCCAAGTGCCAGCAGAAAAGACAAACCTATAGAAGCTTCTGTTGCCCACCACGGGGCCGTGCCCAGCGGACACGGGGGCGTGCCGAAAGTACTGCAGGCGCATTAACTGTAATTGCGAATTACAATTAATGAAGAGAGAGAGTGTCAGACGGGCACGGGGCCGTGCCCAGCGGACACGGGGTCGTGCCCAGGCTTCTGTTCAGCCTATAAATAGGGGTGCTTGGTTTCATTTCAACTCATCCCTTGGCACACCACCTCTCTCACACTTCATCCACCACCCACCACCATCACAACACCATCATCCACCACCATCATCCATTGTCCATCGTAGAGTGTGTGAGTCGTCTCGGGATCCAAGATTGATCGTAAGAGTTCTTGACAATCAAGGCCATGCTTGCCTAAGTCTCTTACATCACTTGGTGAAGACAAAGTGTCTAGTATAATACTTTTTACTTCTAATCTTTTGCACTTTTTATTTGGTTTTGTATTAATGACTTTAATAACTAGTTACTTATGTTGAAGGTGATCTTTCCTTATCGTTTGTCCGTGGTGTCTTGGCATTATTTTACTGTCTATATAAAATAAAGGATTTTCACCATTCATATCTCCACGGTCAATATGGAGATATGTTGGCTACCTGGTCGGGGGTTAAGGGAACGGTTTGGTAAAGGTCTTGCCATTGTTCAGCGTTTAGAGGTCCTGCAATGGACCTGGGTCAAATTCAGTAGGACCTCCTTCAATACTTCACGGTATTGGATGGCGGGGGTCCAAACTCTTTGATCCCCTCATAAGTTAACTACTATTAATACTATAACCCGGCTATTTAGGACTGTATCCCTGCTGACTCAGACTACTTAGCCGAGGGTAACGTCACCGCCAAAAGCGGGGCCTACCACAATACTGCATTAATAACTTAATTCATTATCTTCCAATAATCCACCCTTTTAGGATTGTATCCCTGCTGACTCAAACTACTGGGGTGAGGGTAACGTCACCTTCAAAAGAGGGGCCTACTACAATAACTAAGATAATCTCTTAATTATGTGCAAAAGTGCGGAAATAATCAAAGGTTATACTAGATACGAGTCGGAACCAAGTGATTCATCTTGTCTATCTGTTTTCCTTTTATTTTTATTTTCAGCATTTTAGTTAGTTTTTAATTTTCTTAGTTTAAAACATTTTTCTAAACTTTTATTTTGGTTAGACGTTGAGGATAAACCGGTACTAAAAGCTCTTGTGTCCTTGGACGACCTCGGTATCTTACCAACGCTATACTACACTCAACGATGGGTGCACTTGCCCATATGTGTGTTTAGTGTTAGTGAAATATCGTGTTTTATAAATTTAAAACTTGGCTAAAATAAGTGTTAAAAAGGGCTTAAAATATACACCTAATATATACGACACTTTATCGCACATCAAGTTTTTGGCGCCGTTGCCGGGGACACAAGGATTTTAGGAAAGCTTAAAATCGACGGCCTAATCAGTTTTTCAAAACCTTTTCAAAACGGGCCCACATTTTTCTGCATTTTAGTTTAGTTTTGCATTTACAGTAGGTTGAACACGGGCCGTGCTCGCTGAACACGGGGCCGTGCTGCATATTTTTCATAAAACACCCAGTAACAGAAGCTTGAACACGGGCCGTGCTCACTGAACACGCCCCGTGCTCAACGAAATCAGTAAATTTAATTAAAACGCCCAGATACAGATCCTGAACACGGGGCCGTGCTCACTGAACACGGGGCCGTGTCCAGCCTCTGTTTCCGTTTTTATTTTTGTTTTCTGATCTCGAGACTTGGTTGTGGTCTGCTGAGTGATTCTTATGGATCAATACTCAGGAGGTTACAATTACACCTATGATGAGGATGATTATAGGGGTAATTATTGCACTAATTGTCGTAATGCACGATCGGTTCAAAATAATCGCTCATATCAACCATCCAATTCATACACCTACTATGAGGAGCCCAGGTACGAGCCATCAACTTCATACACATCCTATGAAGACCAAAGGTATGAACCTCCTCCCTCATACTCATATTTTGATGAACCAAGGTATGAGCCTTCATACTCATACTTTGAGGAACCAAGATATGAGCCACCACCTTCATATGCTTATTATGAGGAACCATGGCGTGAACAACCCACCTCATATGAGTATTATGGAGAACAAAATTATGAACCTTATCCATCATATGCTTACAATGAAGAACAATGGTGTGAACCATCTACTTCATATGGGTATTATGAGGAACAAAGGGTCGAACAACCGGATTCAAGCTTAGAAAATACCGATTCTTTTTCTATAACCGAAGTAACCGATAGGATATTAGAACACATAAGAGTTATTGATCGATGTATAAAAGAAGCTCGTGCAAGGGAAGAGGAGTCCCGCGCAAGAGAAGAATTAAAAAATGAAGAGATAACTGAAATTGTAAAAATGGAAGGACAAATAAGTGAAGAACCGACACATGAGTTAAACAACGAAAAAGGTGAGTCCGTTAACGATAAAATTCAAGAAGAGTCTAATTTTGAAGAAATTAATCTCTTGTCTCCTTCTTTCGAAAATCATTGTTTAGTACCCACTCATGCTAAGTTTTTAAAAGAGTTAAACACTAACACTAAAATTGACGAAACGGTAAGTGTTAAGTTAACTAATGATCAAACCTCGCTAATAAAAGAAGACCCATTTGAAATTAACATTACACCGGTTCCATGTTTCTTTCAAAATTCGTTTATTAGTAATGTCACGATTGATAAAGATCTTTGTGTTAACATAATGCCTAACTACATTTTCGAAAAATTAAGTATTAGTGATTTTTCTCCACTTCAAATACCCATTTTACTATCTAATCGGAGAATAATAAAATCAGTCGGTGTAGTTGAGGAAGTCTTGGTTCAAACAAATCAAATGGTAATCCCAACCGACTTTGTCATCCTTGATGACGCTCCTCTAGTGTTAGGAAGACCATTTGTAAAAACTCACGAAGCTTTGAAAAACCGGAAGTTCAACAATCTACCTCTTCAATTAGGGGCATTTAAAAAGAGTGTCGATCTTAAGCGGTCAATGAAATATCCATTCGGCAATAATGACCCCCTAATTGAAGATGAGCCAGAACCACCCGATAAGGAGGGTCTAGCCAAGGACCCTTATAAACGTGGCGCACCACGGAGGCATTCCACGGAACTATCCGTAGTTTAGTTTAGATTAACCTTTATGTTTTCTAGTTTAGTTTTTAATTTTCAGGAATAAAACACACTTGGGGTGGTGAAGGATGATAAGGGAAGCTTGAACCAACACCCCATACACAAAAACAGAGTCTCCCGACGATTTTTCTTCATTACAGCAAGTTCAGCACGGGGCCGTGCTCACCCCAACACGCCCCGTGCCCAAGGTTCTGTAGAAAATGCCCAGTTCAGGTACCTGGACACGGGGCCATGCTCACTGGACACGCCCCCGTGCCCAGCCTTCTGTTTACTTTTGGTACTGGCAGTCTGGACACTGGGCCGTGCTCAGCCAACACCACCCCGTGTTCAGCTACCCAGTACCATAAAATCTTGTTTTTAACCCACTTTTACACATTTTAATCAACCGAAAAACTTATTTTTGGGACACATTGAGGACAATGTGTAATTTAAGTGTGGGGGGAATGCTAAAACCTTGAATCTTGCAAGTCCTAAATACAAGCCTTACACAAAACTCTATTGGAACCGCTAATCACCCCAAATTTTTTCAAAAATTTTCATTTTTTTTTACTTGTCTAGGTTTAACTCGGGAAATTCAAGTTCTCAAAGAGGTTATATTTTTACGAATTTACAACCGATAGCGTCGTGATAAAAAGAACCAACATAAGAAAATTATGAAAAGGCATGACAAGCTTAGTTAAAATTTGATTATATATACTTGATCACCCTAAAACCCATTCCCACAAAAAGTGAGTTTTGAGCCTTTATTGAGCATACAATTACATATCATTAGACTAAATGCTCATTTTTCGTTTCTTGTGTGAATAGCCGCTTGGTTCTTACGACTCTAGAACTTGCCATGACGATACATTCCCGGTCCTTACCAACTTAAACCCGAGTAAGTAAATGATGGAGGCATTAGGACTAACCCTTTTTATTTCTACACCATTATTTTTTTTACCACCTACCCAAAAATCCCCCTAGTTAGCCCCTTTGAGCCTAAACCTTTTCATTTCATAACCCAAACCAAACACCCTTTTACCCACCAAAACCTTTTTCATTTTTAACCCTTTGTTTTAGTAACAAGTTCGGTTTTTCATATGACTTTTCAAAAAAAAAAAAAAGAAAAAAAAAAGAGAAGAAGTGTGTTGATGATGAAGCAAAAGAAAATAAACAAACAAGTTCATCAAAAATAACTTTGTTTGAATAATAGCTTCATCAAAATAAAAGTGAAAAAAAAAATAGAAAGTCTTACGAAAACCGAAGCTTGTTACGCTTTTCGCCCTTTTTCTACTAACCACTAACCCAACCACCTACCTTTAACCCAAGCCTAACCCTTCACCCACAAAGTCCTCTTGATATTTACAAAGGTATATAAGTTAAAAAGGTGGAGGATTGATTGCTTGGCAAGCTTATGGTAGGAGTAAGTTCCATGCCGCTCTCGAGTGATTCACTAAAAATACACCTTCGGCCGAGTGTTGAGTGATCCCCCGTGAGGTATGTGAACTTGTATATAAATAAAATTTTAAAGAGGCATGTTATGCCCAAATAAGTAATTTGTCTTATGAAAAGTTTTAAATAAATCATGACGAATATAATTTACAGGGTCAAATGAGCTTAAACGAACAAAAGGAACAAATATACAGCCAAAACCAACATAAAAACAAAGAAAAGGAAGAAACGTGGCATGCCCGACTCCTAGACAGCATCTCACAAAGCAAAAACAAGAAGAAAAGCTGAAAAGCTGAGCATGGGGCTGTGCCCAGCTGAGCACGGGGTGTGCTCAGCTCAACACGGGGCGTGTCCAGCGAACACGGGGCGTGTCCAGTGAGCACGGGGCGTGCCCAAGTGCCAGCAGAAAAGACAAACCTATAGAAGCTTCTGTTGCCCACCACGGGGCCGTGCCCAGCGGACACGGGGGCGTGCCGAAAGTACTGCAGGCGCATTAATTGTAATTGCGAATTACAATTAATGAAGAGAGAGAGTGTCAGACGGGCACGGGGCCGTGCCCAGCGGACACGGGGCCGTGCCCAGGCTTCTGTTCAGCCTATAAATAGGGGTGCTTGGTTTCATTTCAACTCATCCCTTGGCACACCACCTCTCTCACACTTCATCCACCACCCACCACCATCACAACACCATCATCCACCACCATCATCCATTGTCCATCGTAGAGTGTGTGAGTCGTCTCGGGATCCAAGATTGATCGTAAGAGTTCTTGACAATCAAGGCCATGCTTGCCTAAGTCTCTTACATCACTTGGTGAAGACAAAGTGTCTAGTATAATACTTTTTATTTCTAATCTTTTGCACTTTTTATTTGGTTTTGTATTAATGACTTTAATAACTAGTTACTTATGTTGAAGGTGATCTTTCCTTATCGTTTGTCCGTGGTGTCTTGGCATTATTTTACTGTCTATATAAAATAAAGGATTTTCACCATTCATATCTCCACGGTCTATATGGAGATATGTTGGCTACCTGGTCGGGGGTTAAGGGAACGGTTTGGTAAAGGTCTTGCCATTGTTCAGCGTTTAGAGGTCCTGCAATGGACCTGGGTCAAATTTAGTAGGACCTCCTTCAATACTTCACGGTATTGGATGGCGGGGGTCCAAACTCTTTGATCCCCTCATAAGTTAACTACTATTAATACTATAACCCGGCTATTTAGGACTGTATCCCTGCTGACTCAGACTACTTAGCCAAGGGTAACGTCACCGCCAAAAGCGGGGCCTACCACAATACTGCATTAATAACTTAATTCATTATCTTCCAATAATCCACCCTTTTAGGATTGTATCCATGCTGACTCAAACTACTGGGGTGAGGGTAACGTCACCTTCAAAAGAGGGGCCTACTACAATAACTAAGATAATCTCTTAATTATGTGCAAAAGTGCGGAAATAATCAAAGGTTATACTAGATACGAGTCGGAACCAAGTGATTCATCTTGTCTATCTGTTTTCCTTTTATTTTTATTTTCAGCATTTTAGTTAGTTTTTAATTTTCTTAGTTTAAAACATTTTTCTAAACTTTTATTTTGGTTAGACGTTGAGGATAAACCGGTACTAAAAGCTCTTGTGTCCTTGGACGACCTCGGTATCTTACCAACGCTATACTACACTCAACGATGGGTGCACTTGCCCATATGTGTGTTTAGTGTTAGTGAAATATCGTGTTTTATAAATTTAAAACTTGGCTAAAATAAGTGTTAAAAAGGGCTTAAAATATACACCTAATATATACGACACTTTATCGCACATCAACTACCATACTTTAGCATCAGGTATAATAGATCAAAATAGGTTGGTATATCAATATCTTAATCTAAATACATGAATACATAACTTAAAGATAACGTCATTCAACTTATAGCTCTAGTAACTGAAGAAGCCTTTTCACTGTGAATTAGGAATGAGAAAATGGTATCGGGTACCGGTTCGAAGCCGATATTGAATTTACAAACCAACTCGATTTTCGGTACAGATTCGCTACCAACATTTTACGTTTTCGGTACCGGTTTTTACCTTCAAATACCGGTTAGTACCGAGCTCAACCCTACTGTGAATGTATCAAATTTGATACACCTGATAACCAACAACATTCAAAATTTGAGTACAAAATCATATTTAATATCACATGCAACCTCTAAAAATTAAAAGAATTGTTATTTATTATCATATGTTATAACCCGGAAACTTTCCGGGTAGGAAAATTTAATTTACAATAAATAAAAGTATATAAATAACATTTTTAACCTCTAAAGTATCCTCTTTCCCTTATCTCCACCACAAATGTTTAATTCGGCAAGTAGTTTAGGATATGGGTGACTTGTTATAAAATGAATACGACACAATTTGACATATGTTTTATGAATCTGCAAGTGATAAAAAAACTTAAATTAAAGTTACCAAAATCTTATTTTGTCTTTTTATCCATCGAGTGCTCGCCTGCCAAAACAAAACAAACAATGTAAAAATCATGAGTCGAACAAAAGTCCATATACCCATTTGATTTTCATGACCCCTTTGACGTGCTTCCTTTTTAGTTAATTCTCTAGCTTAATTAATTGGCCCGTAAAAGAAAAAATAAACCAAGTCAACCCGTTTTTAGATAAAAGAGTCAAAACAACCATGTCTAAACTTGAGTCTTTTCACTTTGCCAACATTGCCAGGTTCAACTACCACTCCATCTTGCACAGTATCACAACACGTGCAAAACTTTTTATTCTCTTTTGGTTACAAAATTTTTGCCCTAAAATTATATTGAAACTTAACTAAAGGCTTGTATCAACTAAAGTATATTAAAGGTTAAGACAAACCACAATAAAATTATATTGAAACTTGACGAAAGGCTTATTATTCCTGAAGAAATGTCATCTGTGCTTTTATGTAGAAACTATAATTTGCTATTTTAATTGATGCAAGAACCTTTAATGAAATCGGGTTGGAACATGTGGAAGTTGCCATAATTGAAATGAATGATTTGAGTACTCAGGGTAAACTGCTATATGATCCGTTTTATTTTGCAAGTTGAAAAGATGCTGATGTGCGTTAACAAAGAGATATATAGATATAATAGAGATTGTCATGTGAATGAAATCGTGGAGAAAGCATCTGGTGTAGTTTTGGCTATTAAGATAATATGTTTGACACCAACCTTGTTGTTAGACGCAAACAACGAAAGACTATAAGCGGTAACACATATCCAATTTGGATTAAATGACCAAAACTCAGGTACTAAAATAAGTTAAATAACACTTGTAGTTTTGATCAAGTTAGGTTCTTAATTTGCCCTTGGTTTCCCAAATAGCAGAGCTTGCAAATCTCAATCGCAAATCACAAGACACAAAAATTGATTTATTTTAAGAGTGGCAAAATAGGTTGATCGAGCGTGTAATTTTTGTAGGAAGGTTAGGCTAGCTCAGACCACTTTTTGTATAAACCGTAACTTTTATAGATTATCTGGATTTTCACAAAAAAAAAATACATACTAAAATACACTTTTGGCAGCTTTCAATCCTTCTAGCTATTTTCAGCTTCCCCGTTTGACCCGTTAGAAAGATAGAACAGTACCCAATCAACTAAATTATTAAAAAAAAGAATCAAAAATTCTGCATACAGTTATGCTTTGATCTTAAACAGAGAGGAAAAAAAAAGAAATTATACCTTGATGCCAGCACAAATTTTCTTAAGAATGAGAGTGGCTAAGGCCTCACTTTCATTATCTTCGGCTACAATCAGCAGTGATTTTTTATTCTGAAACGCATAAAAATAGTAAAGAAGTGGTCCATAAATCATAAAAGAAAATATTTTTTATATGCTATTGCAAATAAATTTACCTTTCAAAGCCAACTATAGAAATTTAAAGATAACGTTTAAGCTGGATATTTCTTTCTCATGTATTAAAACCAAATGGTCAACTTGCAAGCAAAGCCGATGGATGCTTTACCTCCATTTTAGATATGAGATTTATGATACCTTCTATCTCATGCTCATCCATTTTTCAAGAATTATTAAGACAACATTGGTATTTGGTAAATATCAATTCAATCATTTTATAAGGGTAGATCATCAAGAAAGTAACATGCCGGTATGTAGCTTTGTGAGATCGCTTAACATACAACCTAACCTTAATTGCAACATCCTTCCAGGTAGAAAAAATTGTTAGTTGTATATTTAAAAAAACATATAAAAAATCATATTTAGAATTTGACAAAGAGGTATTTGTACCCAACAGAAAGCTACTAATTCGTTTTTAGATAAATCATGATAACATTATATTCATAACCAAGAACTAATGAGCAGGTGTCACACCCTGGCTTTGCGGAAGCGTGGTAAATTTTGGTGTGACTTCTTAATACCATAGCTTAACCATAACAAGCTATATGAATTAAAAACATGCAAGATCATCCATCAAGTTTTGAAAACCAAATACAGTACCATTGTTTTAACGGGAACATACCCTAATAACCGTAACCTTGTTCAACAAACATTACAAACTTATAACATAACATAAACATGGTTTAAGGATTGTGTCTTGTCCAGGAAAGAGACACATCCCCTAAACCCCAGATGACCTCGGAAACTAGTGCAGCGGAAAACATGCCATACCGTGCCAGATCTCGTTAATTTCCTGAAATACATGTAAGTTGAAAAATCAACAATAATGTTGAGCGAGTTCATGTGAAGTGAGTATGTAAAACACTTGTAAGTATAAAAGTTCCCTGGTATGTAGCAGTGTAAGGAAAAAGAGATCGTCAATGGGTTGCAAAGCCATTGATAAGTGTGAAGTGCAAGTAGGAAGACTCAAACCTAGCGGATTTATGCGTTGGGCACAAAGTCACCCCGAGGTCCGTTCTGTTTGGGCCTGGGGCTGGGCTCGCTACACCCAGATAGATCTACCGCTCCTGTCCCTCGGTCCTACCTTGAGGATTAATGGCCTCAAGTTTCCGCCTACCCACTCACATGATCTTAAGTAGTAAACCTCCTTACGCTAACCATACCATGTATAAAGTATTTGTAATCCAAGTAACATGTATTTCACCCCCGCAGTTAAGAAAACTGAAAACAGTTAGAGAAAAGGGGGACATGAACTCACAGTGAAGCGTCTCTACCAAGTATCTCCAAATCAGAAAGTTGTGCGACGACCTACAAGTGCTAATTCTATTAGACGGACGGCCGTGCCTTAGCTTTATCGTTAAATCTTTTGGGAAATAGTTAGACAACTATTTCGTGTTTACGTTCTGTATATACTTGGTAGTTAATCTCCTTCCCAAGGATGGGGGATTCAATACATGTGTTCAAATATATATCCGTAAGTGCGTAAGTTACGTTTTAACCATTGAGTGGTAATATACTTACCGGTGTAACTTATATATTCATGTGAAAGCGTTCGTAATATTTTGGATTCGTTAACATTTGTAAATATTATTTTTACTCTAAAAATAATATTTATGTATTTTCACAAAATAATCATAAACAGTGTTGTGATAATATATATTTATCACGTTAAATTTTGTGAAAATCCCACCTCCGAATATTAGTAAATAAAGTCATGGCGAAATTCATATTTCGAAATTATGTCAAAAATAATTCTAACACTTGTGGTGTAAATAATTCTAAGTGTTAGGCTTTTAGAAAAATTTCGCCAGAGTTTCCTCTGTAACTGGAGGTGGCCACGCTTTCAAGCGTATCATTTTCTTTTACAAAATCAATTCAACAACTTCTTTATTCAATCAAACAATTTCCGACACATCAAACTAGTCGACAAGTATGTAAATCGCATAATCGCATGAACTTGTAGTTTTTCCGCAATTATAGTGTAAATCCCATTATATTTGTAGATCTTTATATAAAGTAACTTTGATCTCGTAAAAACCTTGTGATTAGAGAAATCCGTCTTTACAACTTCTAGTAACATTTGACAAAAACTAGTTCTCCGTCGGATCTTTTCATTTCACAAGTGTTTACACACTTGTGGTTTATAAAATCATGCTTGTTAGTGTAAGATCCTTCTTTTAAAATACATGATTTCCTTGACATGTGGTCTTTTGAAAATACCACTTGCAGATGCGTAGATCCGCTAGTTTTAAACACTATTGTACAAGTTAAAACACTTTTACACAAGTTCATGTTTCATGTGTGGTAGAGTTTCACCCTTTAACCCTTGTATTATTTCAAAACAAGCTTATGTTAAGATCCATGATCTTACCAAACCGGGTTAAACGGTGATCCGAGCTACCACAACATAGATCGGGTCTAAATAACCACATATTTCAAATACTACAACTTTTACACCACTTATATGCTATTAACCACCATTATTCATGCTTTTAGTAGACTTTAGTTCATCAACTTGCATTTTAACGAGATTTAACCGATAAAAATTCTTTTAACCACTTTAGATAAGTTCAAATATGAGTTTTAAGTGTTATACCTCTAGCTCAAGGCTAGGGAAGGTTCTTGATGAAAAACGAGTGGATAAAAGCCAAAGAAAGTGGTCCTTCGCGCTCCGAGTGCACCAAGACTCCTAATACGCAACCCTTAAAGCTTGAATGAACTTGGAATGTGAAGATGGAAATCGAAAATGATGGATAAGGGGGGTGGGGTGTTCGGCCGTAAGCTTCTAGAGCAAGAGAGAGAGAGTTGAGTGGTGTGATATGTTTAGTGATAGTTATGTTGTGCTTAGTGGTTAACTTATAGGCAAAACTTAGGAGTATTACCCAATGGTAATTATGTCTAGAAGATATTAAGCAACCAAGGATTAAAATAATCAAGGGAGTACAAGTTATGTCCCCTCTTAGTTACAAAGGGACCGAAATCGGCCATGGGGGGGGGGGGGTTCTGGTTCGATCTCAACTAGATAATTAGGATGAAGGTTAGGTTAATTAAGTGTTTAATTCAGTTACTTGTGTGTTATGCGTTATGGCGGGTGTTAGGGTAATCAGGGACCCTAACTAGCTCAGAAAAATATAGATAGTGAAAATAATATTATTTTCATGTTCCGGGTAAAGTCCGGTTGTTCGGTGGGATAGTAATCCGTTTAAGTGCTACATAAGCGTTTAAAGTGTCGTTATTACATTTTTAGTGACACAACTTAATTCCAACACTTTAGAAAGTGTCTAGTGATATTTTTCCCATGTTCTGGCACTTTATTAGTCAGCTAGAAGCTGGATTCATTTTTAAAGTGCTGTGTTTTGTACTTAAAGTACGTTTTAGGCACATCCAATCAGTGTAACTTATCCCTAGAGACGCAGTTCCACAACCCTTATATCCCTACACTCACTACTAGTGTAGCCAAATATCTCAGGCTCTTACAGGCCTTGGAGGCAGTGTCTGCCTGATGCTGGCTTTATCAGCATGTTCAATAGGTTATCCGTGTATCGTGCTACTGTGCTTTTTGTGCATCATGTTTGTCACTAAGGTGTCGTATGTAATTATGTAGTGACAGCAAGCAAGTATGATGCAAGTAAGTACATGTATCAGTATTCAAGTAGCAGTTCATCAGCTAGTTCAAACAAGCACAGTAATTAAGAAATAATTAATCAATAATTAAGTTGTACGGATACCTGGTTTAGTGAGGGTTGTCACATTCTCCCCCCGTTAAATAAATTTCGTCCCGAAATTTAAGTTCTGCTTGTAGATGCAGGGTTCTTGGGAAATAGGTGGGGGTATTTCTCTTTCATCCGGTCCTCACGTTCCCAGGTGAATTCAGGACCATGTCTGGCATTCCAACGAACTTTGACGAGTTTGACACTGCTCCGGCGGGTCTTGTTAACTTTCCAATCTGTGACCTCAACAGGTTCTTCAATGAAGTGGAGCGTGTCGTCAACATGAATCTCGTCGATGGGAATGGCAACGTCAACTTGAGTTGGACTTTTCTTTAGATTGGATACATGAAATGTATCGTGAACACCGTTCAGTTCAGCAGGTAGGTCCAACTTGTATGCTACTAGTCCTATTCTTTCCAGAATTCTGAAAGGACCAATGTAGCGCGGATTTAACTTCCCACGCTTTCCAAAGCGTGCCACCCCCTTCCAGGGTGATACTTTCAATAACACCATTTCTCCAACTTGGAAATCCACACGTTTCCGGTTTGGATCCGCATAGGCCTTTTGTCTGTGGCGAGCTGATTCGATGCGTTTAAGAATTTGCGCAATCTTGTCTGTCGTCTTTTGGACGATTTCGGGACCAGCAAGCTGCCTATCACCTGCGTCAGACCAACATAGGGGTGATCGGCACTTGCGTCCGTAAAGGGCTTCAAATGGCGCGACACCAATACTGGTGTGGTAGTTGTTGTTGTATGAGAATTCGACCAAAGGTAAATGTTTATCCCAGCTACCGCCCAAATCCATAACACATGCCCTCAGCATGTCTTCCAAAGTCTGTATCGTTCGCTCGCTCTGGCCGTCAGTTTGCGGATGAAACGCAGTGCTCAGGTTCAATTGTGAGCCAAAAGCTTCTTGGAAGGATTGCCATATCCTTGACACAAACCTTCCGTCTCTATCAGAGATGATCGAGAGAGGTACTCCATGGCGCGCAACGATCTCTCTCATGTAAATTTCAGCCAATTTGCTAGTGTTATCCTTCTCCCTGATGGGTAAGAAGTGTGCTGACTTTGTTAAACGATCCACTATCACCCAGATAGTGTCATGGCCTCTTGGCGTTCTTGGCAATTTCGTAATAAAGTCCATGGAGATTTGTTCCCATTTCCACTTGGGAATCTCAGGTTGTTGCAGCAGCCCTGAAGGCTTCTGGTATTCCGCTTTAACCTTAGCGCATGTTAAACATTTGCTCACATAAACAGCAACATCGCCTTTCATCCTAGGCCACCAATAATAATCTTTGAGATCCTGGTACATCTTATCCGCTCCAGGATGGATAGAGTACCGTGATTTGTGAGCTTCATCGAAAATAACCTTCCTTAAATCACCAAACAGAGGAACCCAAATCCTTTTCTCAAAACATAATGTTCCTTCCTCGTTTGGTACCAAAAGCTTCTCCATCCCACGGAGATATTCTTCTTCAAGATTCCTTTCCTTGAGAGCTTCCTTTTTTGTGTGGCACGAATGCGCAAGGAAAGATCGGTTCGTATAATCATTTCTAAAGCTCTAACCCTTATGGGCTTGATTCTCTCTTTACGACTTAGGGCATCGGCGACCACATTCGCCTTCCCTGGATGATACTTTATCTCGCAGTCGTAATCGTTCAACAATTCAACCCATCGTCTTTGCCTCATATTCAATTCCTTCTGGTTGAATGTGTGCTGTAGGCTCTTGTGATCTGTGAAGATTGTACACTTCGTACCATAAAGGTAGTGTCTCCAGATCTTTAGTGCAAATACCACTGCGCCAAGTTCCAAATCATGTGTGGTATAGTTCTTTTCGTGCACTTTCAGTTGACGTGATGCATAAGCAATAACCTCTTGGCGTTGCATCAACACACAACCTAATCCTTGACGCGATGCGTCGCAGTATACCACAAAATCGTCAGTACCTTCCGGTAGTGCTAAGATTGGCGCATTGCAGAGCTTATCCTTCAGTATTTGGAACGCCTCTTCCTGTTTGATTCCCCAATCAAACTTCTTATCTTTCTGGGTGAGGAGCGTCAATGGTTGAGCGATTTTCGAAAAATCCTCGATGAACCTTCGATAGTAGCCAGCCAAACCCAAGAATTGCCGAATCTCGGTTGGTGTTTTTGGCGTTTCCCAATCCTTGATCGCCTCGATCCTTGTGGGATCAACATGGATTCCATTTCCATTAACCACATGTCCAAGAAACTGGACTTCACGTAGCCAAAATTCGCACTTGGAGAATTTGGCGTACAGCTGTTCCTTCTTCAGTAGCTCTAGAATGGCTCTAAGATGCTGCTCGTGTTCAGCCTTCGTTTTTGAATAAATTAAAATGTCGTCGATGAATACAATCACGAACTTATCCAAGTACGGTTTGCAAACTCTATTCATTAGATCCATGAATACCGCAGGTGCGTTTGTCAAACCAAATGGCATAACGAGGAACTCGTAGTGTCCATAACGAGTTCTGAAGGCTGTCTTTGGGATACTTTCCTCTTGTATCCTTAACTGGTGATATCCAGATCGAAGATCGATCTTAGAGTAAAAGCTTGAGCCTTGCAGTTGGTCAAACAGATCGTCGATTCTTGGCAGAGGATATCTATTCTTGATCGTCAGCTTGTTTAACTCCCGGTAGTCAATGCACATTCGAAAACTACCGTCCTTCTTCTTGACAAACAGGACCGGAGCTCCCCAAGGCGAGAATCTTGGTCGGATAAAACCCTTGTCTAACAACTCTTGAAGTTGTGTTGACAGTTCCTGCATCTCAGACGGAGCAAGTCTATACGGTGCCTTAGCCACAGGCGCGGCGCCTGGAACTAAGTCAATGTGAAACTCTACTTGCCTCTGAGGTGGCAGTCCAGGTAAGTCTTCTGGGAAGACTTCTGGATATTCCCTCACGACAGGGATGTCTTCGATTCTTGGCTCAGCAGCCTTCTTATCCACAATGTGTGCCAGGAAGGCAACACATCCTTTCTGCAAACACTTCCTTGCTCTCAAGCAGCTGATAATTCTTAGCGGCGTGTCACGCTTCTCTCCGTGAACCACAATTGTCTCACCATCATTGGTTGGGATACGAACAACTTTCTCGTGACATACTATCTCAGCCTTGTTGCCTGATAACCAATCCATTCCTACTACCACGTCGAAGCTTCCCAACTGGACTGGTAGTAGATCTAGAGCGAACTCACGTTCTCCCAATTCAATCACACAACCTCTGATAACTTCATTGGCTTCAACTAACTTTCCATTAGCTAATTCGATCGAGTAGGGAATATCTAACTTATTAGCGGCTAAACCAAGCATTTTCTTAAACTCTAACGACACGAAGCTGTAATCGGCACCAGTATCAAATAAAACGGATGCATAGCGTTGATTTACAGGGAACGTACCAGTAACAACATTGGGGTCCTGGCGCGCTTCCCTTGCTTCAAGTTGGAACACTCTTCCACGGGCTTGGTTTAAGTCTGGGCAGTTTTTCTTAAAATGCCCGATATCACCGCAGTTATAGCATCCAAGTCTTTGCCCGTTTCCACCTCCATTACCAGCTTGATTGTTCTGATTACGGTTCACGTTACCAACTTGATTTGCGTTGCCTCGGTTCCCATTACCTCCATTGTTTCCTGGTGGGCGATTTCCAATTCCACCCTTGTTATTGTTTCTGTTTCCAAATCCTCCTTGGCCTCCCTGGCCAGTAGTGGCCCAACAAGAATCCTTCAAGTGGCCAGGCTTTCCACACGAATCACATACCCTCAAACCACATCGGCCAGAATGGTGACGCTGGCAGGCGTTGCACTTGGGCTGGGTGTCCATATATCCCTTTCCTTTCTTTCCACTGCCAGCTGATCCTCCTTTCTTAACCGCCACACTGGCGCCCTGTTTGAAGTTTGAGAACTTCCGTTTGTTACCTCCTGATGACTCGACATGAGTCTCTTTCTTCTTAAGCTCAGCATCATCAAACTTGTTCAGGCGAATAGCCTCTTCTGTGAGAGCTACGCTCAAATCAATCGCCTCAGTAATAGTTGCAGGCTTGGATGAGGTTACCATGCTTATGATTTGAGGAGCTAATCCCCAAATGAAGCGTTCAATTCTCTTGAACTCAGGAGTGACCATGTAGGGTACCACATGTGATAAGTCATGGAACCTTTGAACGTATTCTGCTATCTTTGGACCGTCCATTTTCAAGTGCCAAAATTCGGTCTCCAATCTCTGGATTTCTGCGCGGGAACAGTACTTTTTGCGCATAAGTTCCTTTAGTTCGGTCCAGGTTAACGCGTAGGCAGCAGCTTCGCCTAGTGTCTGTACTTGTAGATTCCACCAGGATAGGGCTCCATCTAGAAACAACCCTGAGATATAGGTGACTTGCTGATCCAGCGCGCATTTGCTCATGCGAATAACAGACTCGGTTTTCTCAGCCCAACGAACAAAGGCGACAGCACCTCCAGTGCCATCGAAGTTGACCGGTTTGCAGTCTAGAAACTGCTTGTAGGTGCATCCTGCACATACGTTATAACATACGTTTGGTGTTAGCATCACTTGCTAGAGATATCCAGTTAGGTCACGGTATGTCTTAATGACTTAGTATTACCGTGAGGTGGATTGTTATTGCCTTGGTTAATACTTCCGCTCGTTCCGGGCTGAGATGCTGCATACTGTGCTATGGCAGCAGCAATAATCTGCTGGAGTTCTGCCTCATTGGTTGGTATGCGTGTCTCACGTCTTGGCGGCATCTTCTAAAAGATGGTTTACGTTGGTCAGGTCATAGTAAGACGTACGTATATAGAAATAGTAATAGCACATAACATCTCATGTTATCAACACATCACATATACCAATCACACATCATCCCATGTCATAATAATACAAATAAGCAATCAAGCGAATCAAATATGATGAGAATACTGCGATTGCCATATATCGAGACCACATAGTAAGTGTATCAGTACATCATAGTGTCATACAATCATCCATCAACTAGGGGCTACATCACCCCTGTCCAAAAACTACATCATGTCAATGTCAATATGTCAAATACAAGTCAACAAAAGTCAGAATCAACTGTGGTCTCCAAAAATACTGTGCAATCCAACAATCGCCGTCTTCTCATCCTCGTCTATCCAAACAGCACTGATGAGCTCTATACAGATGGTGGTGGAGGAGGGGGAAAGTGGGTGTAAAACAAACGACGTAACTGGAGCCAGTCCTCCTCCTGGGCTCGCTGAGTACGAATGATAGAGGCAACCTGCTGCTCCAGTGTAAAGAGACGAGCAGCATAATCTGGAGGTAAAGGTCGAAATGGCTGCAGAGGAGAGTGTGTCTGACCATGGCATGGACACGGTGGCAGCTGAGCTCTCTCGAGCTCCTGGATACGCTGCGTGTGTGACTCGTGCTGAGCGACAAAAGACATCAAGACGTCCTCGATAGTGTGTCCCATGTGAAAAGCATGGTAGGGGTCAGTAGGTGGCATACCAGAGCCTGGTGCCCAAAGGAACGGCTCACTGGTGGGGTCAAAAGGTGCCACATGAAATGGAGCAACAGAGGGTGGAACATATGACATATGGGGCATGAAAGGGATAGGCATCGGTACATGCCCAAAAGGATGGGCTGAAGAACCCTCTCCAGTCCTTGCTGGAGGTACAAACTGTGGAACCTGAAAAGAGAAATCAACATGTCGTGTAACAGGGATCTGAGGAGGAAAAGGTGGAACATCCTCATCAGCAGGTATCCAACCGTGCTGTGCATGCTCATCTGGTGGATCCATGCGTGCCGCGAACAGTGCGTGCTCGGGCTCTAGTGGGATGGGATCAAGTGCAACAAAAGGATGAACAGGTACAATGTGCTCAATAGGATGGTCAACAGGTATATCAACAACAGGTAGAGGAACAACAGGATCAACAGCAACATGATCGCCCTCTAACAGAGGAACATCTACAGGGAGATCATCAACATGTGGGTCTGCTATAACAGGCTCAAAAGGTATGTCAGCATGCACTGGGTCATGCTCAGGTAGGGGGTCTAGAGCGGCTGCCTGCTCAGGAGCAATGGCAGGCTCGAGGTCATCAAAAGCCATCTCAAAATCAAAATCTGGGTCAATAGGATCAAATGGGTCAACAGGGTCTACGGGATCCTCCATGAACTGATCCATCGGAATAAACTCAAAGTCACGATCTGGGTCGAATCCTGGGGGAAACATAGGATCGGAATCCCCCTCATCATCGTGGTCGAAAACAAAACTGGGGATAGGGGCAACAGAAGATGCCTGATCAGGATCTGATCCATGAGAGAAGTGCTGCGCACTCTGGATGTGTGAGGATACAGAGGCCACAGACTCAAAGGAGTCTGGGACTGGGGAGTGAGCAGGTGACTCCGCGGCGGGAGCATCTGTGATCAACAAGGGACCATCAGCAGCAGGAAGGGCCTCGCCCTGAGCATCCTCCTCGAAAGGCTCCTCATCAAACATATCGACATCATCCTCCTCGTCGTCGATAGGCAAATCGTAAACAGGGCATGAAGCAAGCAGTATAGGAGCAGGGATCACTGCAAGTGGTAGATCCCCGGCCAAAGGTCCATCTGCGAGCTCGTCAGCACCGTCAGGTAATGCGAAGGGCTGGAAATCGTCCTCATCTGTGCTAGTGAAGTCGGACGTGTAAACCTCGTGCTCCGATGACTCAAGGTCGTCTGAAACGATAAGCCTAGGGCCTGTGGTGCCTGAACCACCAGTGTCTGTAGAATCCATGTGTCTGTAACATATACACAAACATGCACAAATAGTCAATCATATAATCAAATAATCACATAAGTCACCAAGTAAGGTATCACATAATTCTCCTAGTCTTACTAGCCAATTTCTCCCAGTCTTTATGACTGCTCTATCCTCCACCTCGACCACTCAGATCGAGCCTCGGTCCTCCAGACCGAGCCTCAGCCCTCCAGGCTGAGCCTATCCTTCCTAGCCTCACTACCTTGGTCACCTAGACCAAGCCTCGATCCTCCAGACCGAGCCTCAGCCCTCCAGGCTAAGCCTATAATAAATCAACGTGTTCAACTACCTCGGTCACCTAGACCGAGCCTCGATCCTCCAGACCGAGCCTCAGCCCTCCAAGCTGAGCCTATAATAAATTAACGTACTCAACTACCTCGGTCACCTAGACTGAGCCTCGATCCTCCAGACCGAGCCTCAGCCCTCCAGGCTGAGCCTATAAATAATAAAATGTGCTCAACATTTGTTTGTAAAAAGTTTTGGATCTGGACTTAAGTGGTATGCAGAAAAATGTTTTCGTGAGAGCCCTAGTGATCATAGTCTAGACTCGAGAAGGAATCCTAGTTCGCTATGATCAGAGCTCTGATACCAAGCTGTCACACCCTGGCTTTGCGGAAGCGTGGTAAATTTTGGTGTGACTTCTTAATACCATAGCTTAACCATAACAAGCTATATGAATTAAAAACATGCAAGATCATCCATCAAGTTTTGAAAACCAAATACAGTACCATTGTTTTAACGGGAACATACCCTAATAACCGTAACCTTGTTCAACAAACATTACAAACTTATAACATAACATAAACATGGTTTAAGGATTGTGTCTTGTCCAGGAAAGAGACACATCCCCTAAACCCCGGATGACCTCGGAAACTAGTGCAGCGGAAAACATGCCATACCGTGCCAGATCTCGTTAATTTCCTGAAATACATGTAAGTTGAAAAATCAACAATAATGTTGAGCGAGTTCATGTGAAATGAGTATGTAAAACACTTGTAAGTATAAAAGTTCCCTGGTATGTAGCAGTGTAAGGAAAAAGAGATCGTCAATGGGTTGCAAAGCCATTGATAAGTGTGAAGTGCAAGTAGGAAGACTCAAACCTAGCGGATTTATGCGTTGGGCACAAAGTCACCCCGAGGTCCGTTCTGTTTGGGCCTGGGGCTGGGCTCGCTACACCCAGATAGATCTACCGCTCCTGTCCCTCGGTCCTACCTTGAGGATTAATGGCCTCAAGTTTCCGCCTACCCACTCACATGATCTTAAGTAGTAAACCTCCTTACGCTAACCATACCATGTATAAAGTATTTGTAATCCAAGTAACATGTATTTCACCCCCGCAGTTAAGAAAACTGAAAACAGTTAGAGAAAAGGGGGACATGAACTCACAGTGAAGCGTCTTTACCAAGTATCTCCAAATCAGAAAGCTGTGCGACGACCTACAAGTGCTAATTCTATTAGACGGACGGCCGTGCCTTAGCTTTATAGTTAAATCTTTTGGGAAATAGTTAGACAACTATTTCGTGTTTACGTTCTGTATATACTTGGTAGTTAATCTCCTTCCCAAGGATGGGGGATTCAATACATGTGTTCAAATATATATCCGTAAGTGCGTAAGTTACGTTTTAACCATTGAGTGGTAATATACTTACCGGTGTAACTTATATATTCATGTGAAAGCGTTCGTAATATTTTGGATTCGTTAACATTTGTAAATATTATTTTTACTCTAAAAATAATATTTATGTATTTTCACAAAATAATCATAAACAGTGTTGTGATAATATATATTTATCACGTTAAATTTTGTGAAAATCCCACCTCCGAATATTAGTAAATAAAGTCATGGCGAAATTCATATTTCGAAATTATGTCAAAAATAATTCTAACACTTGTGGTGTAAATAATTCTAAGTGTTAGGCTTTTAGAAAAATTTCGCCAGAGTTTCCTCTGTAACTGGAGGTGGCCACGCTTTCAAGCGTATCATTTTCTTTTACAAAATCAATTCAACAACTTCTTTATTCAATCAAACAATTTCCGACACATCAAACTAGTCGACAAGTATGTAAATCGCATAATCGCATGAACTTGTAGTTTTTCCGCAATTATAGTGTAAATCCCATTATATTTGTAGATCTTTATATAAAGTAACTTTGATCTCGTAAAAACCTTGTGATTAGAGAAATCCGTCTTTACAACTTCTAGTAACATTTGACAAAAACTAGTTCTCCGTCGGATCTTTTCATTTCACAAGTGTTTACACACTTGTGGTTTATAAAATCATGCTTGTTAGTGTAAGATCCTTCTTTTAAAATACATGATTTCCTTGACATGTGGACTTTTGAAAATACCACTTGCAGATGCGTAGATCCGCTAGTTTTAAACACTATTGTACAAGTTAAAACACTTTTACACAAGTTCATGTTTCATGTGTGGTAGAGTTTCACCCTTTAACCCTTGTATTATTTCAAAACAAGCTTATGTTAAGATCCATGATCTTACCAAACCGGGTTAAACGGTGATCCGAGCTACCACAACATAGATCGGGTCTAAATAACCACATATTTCAAATACTACAACTTTTACACCACTTATATGCTATTAACCACCATTATTCATGCTTTTAGTAGACTTTAGTTCATCAACTTGCATTTTAACGAGATTTAACCGATAAAAATTCTTTTAACCACTTTAGATAAGTTCAAATATGAGTTTTAAGTGTTATACCTCTAGCTCAAGGCTAGGGAAGGTTCTTGATGAAAAACGAGTGGATAAAAGCCAAAGAAAGTGGTCCTTCGCGCTCCGAGTGCACCAAGACTCCTAATACGCAACCCTTAAAGCTTGAATGAACTTGGAATGTGAAGATGGAAATCGAAAATGATGGATAAGGGGGGTGGGGTGTTCGGCCGTAAGCTTCTAGAGCAAGAGAGAGAGAGTTGAGTGGTGTGATATGTTTAGTGATAGTTATGTTGTGCTTAGTGGTTAACTTATAGGCAAAACTTAGGAGTATTACCCAATGGTAATTATGTCTAGAAGATATTAAGCAACCAAGGATTAAAATAATCAAGGGAGTACAAGTTATGTCCCCTCTTAGTTACAAAGGGACCGAAATCGGCCATGGGGGGGGGGTTCTGGTTCGATCTCAACTAGATAATTAGGATGAAGGTTAGGTTAATTAAGTGTTTAATTCAGTTACTTGTGTGTTATGCGTTATGGCGGGTGTTAGGGTAATCAGGGACCCTAACTAGCTCAGAAAAATATAGATAGTGAAAATAATATTATTTTCATGTTCCGGGTAAAGTCCGGTTGTTCGGTGGGATAGTAATCCGTTTAAGTGCTACATAAGCGTTTAAAGTGTCGTTATTACATTTTTAGTGACACAACTTAATTCCAACACTTTAGAAAGTGTCTAGTGATATTTTTCCCATGTTTTGGCACTTTATTAGTCAGCTAGAAGCTGGATTCATTTTTAAAGTGCCGTGTTTTGTACTTAAAGTACGTTTTAGGCACATCCAATCAGTGTAACTTATCCCTAGAGACGCAGTTCCACAACCCTTATATCCCTACACTCACTACTAGTGTAGCCAAATATCTCAGGCCTTGGAGGCAGTGTCTGCCTGATGCTGGCTTTATCAGCATGTTCAATAGGTTATCCGTGTATCGTGCTACTGTGCTTTTTGTGCATCATGTTTGTCACTAAGGTGCCGTATGTAATTATGTAGTGACAGCAAGCAAGTATGATGCAAGTAAGTACATGTATCAGTATTCAAGTAGCAGTTCATCAGCTAGTTCAAACAAGCACAGTAATTAAGAAATAATTAATCAATAATTAAGTTGTACGGATACCTGGTTTAGTGAGGGTTGTCACAGCAGGTACTCGTATTGATCCACAAAAGAAATATCATATATTTTAGAAAAAAGAAGAAGTATATCATGAAAAGATGATACGAAAAGCACCTCTAATTCCTAAAGGTTTTAAAAAGAATACAATGGCATAATTATGAGATTCTGCTTCCAAAAGCTGGAATATCCCACGAACACAAAAAAAAATTGAAATTATTTGACCCATTTGAGATTATACCCAAACCAAAATGGACATTGCCCAAAGGAAATGTAGGCATTTCCAACTTGACCCACATCCCATTTTACCAAGTAAAAAAATAATTGACCCGTTTGAGATTATACCCAAACCAAAATGACTCATTCGCAATAAAAAGAGTTGAGCGTAATCACCGGATGACCGGCAACGTCAAATTAGAAAAGTCTTTCTCAAATAACGAACACAAGTGCACTTTGACAGATATGGACGCCATCATCAATCCAACGTTGCAAAAAGGGATCTCTTAAATTACTTTGTAATACCTGTATAAAAATTTGATAATAAATATGAAGACATATGATTAGATTCCTATAAACCAATTGCATAACATCACACTTACTGGATTCACAAATCAAAATGATTAATTGGGGTTTTGGTGGTTTCTATTTTATTTATGCCAAACAACTTAATGTCTTACAAATAGCAGCAGCTCCGACTCAGATGTGCTGCTCACAATTATCATCATCTCTAAAATTTGCTGCCGAAAATTGACGAAAATTTAGAGTAAAACAGTAAAAATCAAAGTTAAAAGTGTACATAACTTAGTGATTTATATAATCATGTTGACCTTTCTTTCTAGGACTCGACATACTCATAAATAGTCATCCACATTCATCGGTATATGCCGGTGATTGTGTAACAAAGGTTTTTCAACGTACAAACTTCCCGAAGCAATTCCCAACATACCTGAAGATCACAATTACCAGGTAAGTTTCCCATAAGTTTTTCATAAGATATGCACATAACATTGTAACAATTTCAAGTAACATTATATATCATGAAGATATTTTGACCTTTTGGGCTCAAACCAACAAATTAGAGCGTTTAGCTTTGACAAAACTTACATAACCAACTTTAGTTTATGACTTTAAGGCTCAATAATGAATCCCAAACAAACAAACATACCAGAATTGTAACATTGACGCTTAAATTTTCAAGAAAACTAATGCAACCCACATCAAATTTGACCTCAATCGGTAGGTAAAGTTAAAGAGGACTCTATCTTGCTTCAGTTTGACTTCTTTTCGGTCAATGCATATATATGATGCAATGCATCAGTTATAGAAATAATAATTAATGTGTCATAAAGAGTATGGTATGCCCCGAAATAAAACGGATCCCACGTCCAAGAAGAAAATGTGTTATTTAGAATGGATTCCCTCCAAAAATCACCCTCTACTCCACCATTGGATGCCACATAAGAAAATTGCTCTACCATCCAATGACACATGGTCCAAATCATCTCATTTATTAATATATATATAGATATAGATATAGATATATAGATATAGATATAAGATTTCCCTTATATTACAAAGATTTAAAAATCATCTCATCATCAAACCCTGATTATAAATCAACCCAATTCACATTTTATTTACATAATCCCACATTTAATAATCACAGAAAAATAACAACTTTCCACATCAAGATTTACCAGAAATGTCCTCAAACACAAACAATATAATCAAGAAACTACCAGACCCACATATGAATGTAGGAAATTTCCCATATGAGTTTTCAAGATGATGAATCTACTGTTCTAAATTTCTCAAAAGTGATCAACTTTGTGGACCTTTTGAAAATAATAAGAGTGATTTCAAATCTGATGATCAAATATAAGCTTGTTACCACAATTAACAAATCACAAAAAAATATATAACAATTTACAGCATCAAGATTTATCAGTAACGTAGCTCAAGCACATAAATCAAGAGATAATCAAACATGCCCAAATGGGATTTCAAGAAAATGTCAAGACTTATCAGTAATGAAACTCAAACACATGCAACATGATCAAGAAACTATCTAACCGACATAAGATTTAATAAAAATTCCCAAATGGGTGTCCAAAAATGGCTAGATTTAAATCATAAGATAAAAAAAAACTTTGAGAAGGGTAAAAATGGAAATGATCACCTGAAGATTCTTGAACAACCAAAGAACCAACAATGGCGTACACTTGCAACACCAAGAAGATATACATATACTTCACCATCAGATTCATCTAATGAAGAAGATGAATCAATAATCCCCAAACTCCAATCCCAACTCACCCAAAAATAATCAAAACAAAATAATAAAAATAATAATAACAACGCTATTTGTCTTTAAAGACAACCATATTCTCAAATGTTTCGGGTTGGGATGACCCGAAGCACTTTCTGTCATGAATCAATAATTTATTTTTTATAATTTTTTGGGCGCGTCAAATAGTATACTTTTTCAAAAATAATATTATTTTGAAATAAAACGATTAAAAAGTTGTATGCACTAAAAGTTTATATTATCTTGGTACTCATATTCTCAAATGACTAATTTAAGGATGCTAACTGAATCTTACTTCTCGTTTGAAGGTTCGTTACGAAGAACTTCAGGTGCCATCCATTGAGGCTGCAAAAGACATAACCACAATCAATAATTTTTTTTCCAGTTTTGACACTTCACAAAGAACATAGCGAAAGAGAATGTTCTTACTGTCCCTCCCCCGGATCTAGCAGATAAAAAGGTTGCATGCTTCAATTTTGAAAGACCGAAATCCCCAACCTGATCAATATCATGCTATATTAGCTTGCTTCATTATTAAAAATAACAATAATTAACAGATATCAGATCATTTAAATGGTGTTACTCAGTGAAACACTACCTTAACCGACCAGTTCTTGTCTATAAGAAGATTTGAGATCTCTGTGTACAATTGGTGGGTTTCTGTGTAAGTAGTTCATACCTCTTGCCTATAATCAAGAAAAACAAACGTTGGTACAAAAAACTAAATATCTGTGGGACTTGAAAATGGCTTCGAGTCAAGCTCTTCAACCTTTTAATTATACATAAAGAAGAGCCATAGCATTTTACAAACTAAATAAAAGATCAATTCCATACTATGTGTTGTTACTACTGGTTTTCGAACCTGATTTCCGCCTCAAAACCGATTAATAATTAGCAAGCAAAACACCAAGGGTAAATAAAGAAATTAGCAACCTGGTTTACGGATGTTGAAGACAAAAAAACCTAATCGACTAACAGATCAACAATAAACAAAAAATCACAACGAATTAATTCATAATATCAAAACTTAAATCATCAAATCGAACCAAATAAAAAACACACAAATTAACCCAACTAATTTCATCACTACATATTCAAAAACACAAAACAAAAATTTGAACTGAACATGAAAGATCAAACGAAATCAGAAAGTAACATTAAAAACGAATCGCACCATCGTCAGTGGTTTAGGGTTCAGTGTCATCACATTCAAGCGTGCATCACTGTCGTCGAGTACGGCCTTCGCACACATCAGCGACTTCATTGCCATCGGAGATTGATGCATATCGAGGGACTGGGGTATATTTACTCCATCTAGATGTCATCATCTCGTGGAATTGCAGGATGGTCTTGGCGGTAGTGAATGAGGCAAAGGGAGATTAGGGTTTCAAAAAAGTTGAATTGTGAGAAAGACAGATGTGTTGTTTGTTAAATAGGTATTTATAGTAGATCCGTTATCGTACAAAAAACCCAAACTCCGACCCTAAGAAAGCCGGATCCCACGTCATTTTTTTTGTTAAAATCGTGATTGTAGAACCAAATGTGATTTCCCTCCTAAACCAAACACAATAACTTGCCACATCAGCCATAATGGCCAAATAGAAATGCCACCTAGCCCAAATCCATCTCATTTATATATATATATATATATATATATATATATAGATGGCCAGAAAACACAAAGAAATGTCTTATTTCTAAAACGCAATAGCCTAAAAACACAAAAGAAAGTGTACTTTCTAAAACGCAATTGACTGAAAACACATAAAAATGTGTTTTACCTAAAACGCAATGCACAAAAAACACAAAGAAATGTCTTATTTATATAACGCAATGGCCAGAAAACACTTAAAATGTCTGTTTTCTAAAACGCAATGGACTGAAAATACATAAAAATGTGGTTTACCTAAAACGCAATGCACAAAAACACAAAGAAATGTCTTATTTATAAAACGCAATGGCCATAAAACACTTAAAAATGCCTCCTTTCTAAAATGCAATGGCCTAAAAAAACAAAAGAAAATGTTCTCTCTAAAACGCAATGGACTGAAAACACCTAAAATTGTGTTTTACCTAAAACGCAATGACTAAAAACACTTCAAAAATGTGTTTTTTCTAAAACGCAATGGCCAGAAAACACATAAAAATGTCTTAGTTCTAAACGCAATGGCCTAAAAACACCAAAGAAACTGTTATCTCTCTAAAACACATTGAACCAGGACAATTGTTTTGTCTGTGAATTGTCTGAACCAGGAAGTAGAGATCAAAAGGCTGTCTACGAATGCAGTTTTCCAAAGGCAATTTACAGAAAATTAAATGTTCTGATGCAATTCAACCCCAGCCTGGGGCTCTGCCCCTTGGACCCCGCCAGGGGCTGCCGCCCCTGGGACCCTGCTACCAGGGGCGCTGCCCCCGGACCCCCGTCAAGATCGTAAAACGCAATGACTAAATCAAAAACCAAGACCATAAAAATGAAATTAAAGAATTTTACATGGATCGAAGCCGATTTCTTCAACGATTGACGAAATTTGAATGATTTAAACACTTATCAGCGATCGAACCGAACGGATCGAGTGATTATCTTCAAAATCGCTGGAAAAAATGAGATTTTGTATGAAATTAAACTGGGTTTTCTTCAATCAAGCTGAAGAACACGTTGATCGGGTGTTTGAATCATTGATTGGTGACGAAAATCGCACAATAATGTAGTGATTATTGAGATAGAAAGTGAAGAAATGGTTGAAGACGGTGGATTTTGAAAATGGTGGGTTTTGAAGTTACTGGGGAGAAGAAGAAAGAAGAAAGGATAAGATTGACTAAAATATCATTACTCTTTATTTTAAATTTTGCCACATGTTCTAATCCTATTGCTTACTTCCCTTACTAGCCAAAATAAACTTCCTATCTGATCTTAGAGCATTCATATCCAAATATTCAAATTGTGTGTGTAGTGTTTTTAATAAAAAGTATAAAAAGTGGTTGTGAGTGGAGGAGAGAGAAAATGTTACTGTTCATCTGTATATTTAGGGGGATACTGTTCACCCATTATAATTTTTTAATATATTTTGAAAGCGGTTGTGAGTAAAGGAGAGAGAAAATGTAATGATAAAGATATAAAAAATATTATTTAATTGAAAATGAGAGAGAAAATGTAGTGTTTTTAGTGTAATTTAGGGTGAAAATATGGTGGAATGGATGTGAATGCTCTTAGGCTATGAGGTGTGGATGGAGCCCCAAGGGGCTTTATCATGTCATGTAGGATTCATGTCATCGCCATGTCAGCAAAGGGGCTTTATCATTCCCCCCTTTAATTTAGAGGGTGTGGATGGAGCCCCGTGTAATGATTAAGTAATTATTTATTTAAATATTTATTTTTTTAAATTAAATGGCAATTTTAATAACTACAAAATTAAAAATAAAAACATAATTTCATTAAAAAAAAACTACAAAGTGAAAAAAAAAAAAAAAAAAAAACCCATTACAATCTAGAAAAAAAAACATAACATACTAGAAAAAAAATACAACAAAGTCATAAAAACAAACATAACATACTAGAAAAAAAAAAGGCAACATACTTAAAAAAAACTACATATATTTGGCCCGAATTTGTTCGATACACGCCACGACCCATTGCGGCGAAAAACTTATCGCGTATACGACCCCAAAATACCTTTATGTCTTGGTCGTCTCCTAAAAAAATATTATTTAGACAAGCATAAAAAATATTATTTAGACAAGCATGAAAAATATTATTTACAAAAGCATAAAAAATAGTATTTAAACAAGCATAAAAAAATTATTTACCAACAATCTCGTCCTCCGACACGTCGAGCCAAGCTTTTTTTATGTTGCACGTTTGGCGGAAAAAAAAGGGGTTGAGAATAATACCCGAAATATGGAGGAGGCATCGGTTGAGTGGTGGGATGAGGAGAAGTTGGTGGCATTGGATAATATCCAACCTCCCCCGTACGCGGGTCTCGGCGATAGCGGTCCTCTTGCTCGTTGTTTTGCAAAGTTTGCCAATACGGATTGGTCGGATCCCATGGGTTGTTTGGGTTGTTGGGAAATATTGTTGGAAGTTTTAAAAAAAAATGAAGAGAGTTGTATAAAAATGGAGGTAGAGAGTGAAAAGAATGATTTAAAAAGAGGTAGAAGTTGATATTTATAGTATGATTTTATAAATAAAATAAAAAGTAATTTTTTTTTTTTAATTTTTGACCGTTTCAACGGTCCAAAAACTTAAATTTCTCTCGGTCCCTGTGCGTTGCCGCTCGCCATAGCTGTGGCGGAGGTTCAATGGCGCCCCGGCTATGGCGCCGGGAGTGCGGTTGATGGCGGAGGGGGGCGCTATACGTGTCCAGGTGGCGAAGGGTGGCGCCCCACACCCTCCAGCCTAAAAATTACATAATTTCTATATATTACAAAATAAACAAACCTAGAGCGTTAAAAAAATTTCAAAAAGGTCGATCTTGTCGAACGCCTTGTTTTCCTTGCCTCGAAACTCTATGTTCGCCACCGCCACCCAGTCCTCGTGGCTTAACTCGCCAGCGGGAACGGCTTCGTAGTAAGCCTTGAAACGCTCGAGCTTGGGCCGTAGCTCGCGCCATTTATGTTGGCACGCGTTGAGGTTGTGGCGGTCGTTACGGACGTTATGTCGGTAGGCCGCGAATGCTTCCGCCCAATATTTTGTTTGGCCCGGTGGCCGCCCCTTCATAGCGTCGACGACGCTAGTGACGAGTGCCATTTCTTCTTCACGGGTCTAGGATGCCATAGCGGTGTTGGGTTCGTGGGATGGGGGGGACCAGTGGGGTAGCGGGTTCAAGAATGGGTAGCCGGTGGGGTTTCGGTTCGTGGGATGGGGGACCAGTGGGTTTGGGGTTACAAATATATAGAGGATGTTGGGAGACCGGGGTGGCGGTTGGCTGGTATGGGGGGACCGTTTGAAATTTTAATTTCAAAATTTGAATTGGCCGCCTGACGTGGCGGGGTGACCCAATGAAATACCGCCAGCTCGCTTGGCCATTGCGCCCCACGCCCGGCTTGAAAGCCAAGCCCCAAGGGGCCACGCCCAAACCCAAGCCCACCTGGGGTGGTGGCTTGGGCGTTTTCCCCCAACCCACGCCCAAACCCCCGCCCCATACCCCACGGTCTTAACTCTTAATTAATTAAACTTCCCAAACCAGACCCACCCAAATCCCAAAATTCTGAAATTAGGGGCGGCGACAGTGACAGGATATAACACCAGAAAGTGTTTGCACGTACAGTCGGTAAAAGGGCAAAATTCTGCACGCAACCTAAACAATAATCTTCAACGGGGTTACGATTCTGTAAGCAATACGGCCACAGTTTGTGAAATCGGCAACTCTTATTGCTCCCATTTCATTCACGATGGAAATTGATTCACCATCATCTGAATCTGATGCACCTATTTTGTCCCCAAAAGATCGTATACTCAAGGTACTAATTTATATTTCACCCTTTATTTGTGATGAAATTTGTACTGTATTCGTTTAGGTTTGTTAGGAATATCTTAAATGTGATTAATTTTCACTATTTCTTCATTAGTTGAGGGATAAACATGATCAATTTTGAACAAATGCCCACTGTTGTTAACTTATTCTTTAGTTAAAAGTTGATTTTTTTTTATTATTTTTTTTTAATTCTGATGATTAGAGAACAAGGGTGATGTTGCTTCAGAGGAGGGTTTTAATGTGTTTTAACAAACATAAAAACACATTAAAGTTGTTTTTTCACTAGCGATTAGACCCGTGCGCGTTGCGGCACAGGTACATCACAAACTTGGAATGGATTAGTCCAAGTGTTATGTGATGTTAACCATATGAAAATTTCTAAGTTGAGGTGTAAAAACGTAGTAGTACAAGGAGTAAAAACGTAAAGTTTAAAACTTGACGAGGTGGTGACGGTAAAAATGGAGTCATAGTGCAAGGAGTAAAAACACAAAGTTTAAAACTTGAGGGCGTGGTGGCGTTAAAAATGAAGGAACAGTGCAAGGGGTAAAAACACAAAGATTAAAAGTTGAGGTGGTGGCGGTATTCAAACTTGAGGATTAAAAAGGCAAACTTCAAAGGTTGAAGGGGTGTAAAATGAAGTAACAGGGAGTTAAAAATACAATTTTTTTAAAGTTGTTATATAAATTGTAAAATAGAGTAATAGTCTAGAGTTTAAAATTGTAATTTTCAAAAGTTGAAGGGTGTAAATACAAAGTAATACTACATGGGTTAAAATGAAAGCTTTTAAAATGAAAGGTATGGATGATAAATACACCGACTTTGTGTTTTAAGTTACATAAGAAAATGTTTTTAATGTTTAATTTTTTCCTACACGTGTGTTAGATTATATGTAGGTAATACTCCTACAGCTAACTTAAACATGTGTAGGTTGTAGAAATAAATGAACTTTCTTTACATTTTTTTCTTGAATTTGAAGATAGATTAATAAACATTGTGTTTCAACAATTTTCTTATATTTTGAATTTTTTTTTGTATTGAAAAAATGTATTATTTATCCTTCTTCTCACACTTCTCACATTTATTTGTGTTCTGAAAGGAACCTTCCCCTAGAGAAGAAAAGCTTATAATGTTGATCATGTTGTCATATTATTTTGTAACAGAGGCTAGCCTTAATAGATGTTCCTGAAGAGTGTCTTAAGCATATGCAGCCTGGGATTATTACGTATGTTAAAAATGTTAAAAGAAACAGTTCGAGATTAGAAGAAATTTTTAATGCGATTTTACCAACGGACGATGAAATCCAGACCGCCATTGAAGCAGAGGCAGACCCTAGCATTGATGATTTGCTACAAGAAAGCATGGTCTGGCTGCAGTGGTTGATGTTTGATGGTGATCCTGTTGACGTGTTACAACGACTGGAGTCGATGAATGTCGGGCAGCGTGGCGTTTGCGGATTCGTGTGGGGATACAATGATATAGCGTATCGTTGTAGAACGTGTGAAAATGATCCCACATGTGCGATTTGCGTACCGTGTTTTGCAGAGGGTGACCATAAGGATCATGATTACTCGGTTATATACACAGGTGGTGGATGCTGTGACTGTGGTGATGAGACGGCATGGAAACGTAGTGGATTTTGTTCTAAACATAAAGGAGCAGAACAGATGCAACCGCTTCAAGAAGATGTTGCTAACACTTTACGCCCTTTTTTGGATTATCTTTTTCGTCATTGGAAGAACAGTTTATTACTTGCAGAGCGTAACCATCAAAACGGTCTGTTTCCCGATGATAATGCTGCAGAAGCGGAAACGGTTGCAGACGTGCTGACATCAGCAGTGGTGGGGATGCTTTTGGACTTTTGTAACCGCAGCGAAAGCTTGCTTAGTTTTGTTTCCGGAAGATTATGCTACGAGGTCGATCTGTTGGATGTTCTTGTACGGGCAGAGACATTTTTGTGTTTCGATGTTGTCCCGAAGCTTCAAGAATTACCATTGAAATTGATAAGTGATCCGTTTTTCAAATATGAGTTTGCAAAGGCTTTTATAAAGTATTATCCCACAGTTGTAGATGAAGTTTTGAAAGAGAGTACAGATGTTGTTTATAAAAAGCGTCCGCTACTATCGTCATTTTCGGTTCAAATTTTCACTGTTCCTACTTTGACCCCACGTCTCGTTAAGGAAATGGATCTTTTAACCGTGCTTTTGGAGTGTTTGAGCAAAATATTCATTTCTTGTTCTGGACAGGATCATCAACTACAGGTATTTTATTTATAAACAAAACATTTAGAGTTAACTGCCATTTACGTCTATGTGGCTTGTTCACTTATGCCATTTCAGGCCAAAATTTCAAAATTGTACAGTTTTCTTCCTCCCTGGCATTCTTGAAACGTGCCATTTCAGTCCAAAAAACTAACCCCTGTTAAAAAACTCAGTTAGCTCAGGGGTAAAATGGTCATTTTACATAAATTTTTTTCTTTTATCATTTTTCATTTTTTAAACGTGGTGGTATTGGTGGTGACTGGTTGTGGTTGGTGGCGGATGGTGTAGAAGTTTAAAAAAATGAAAAATAAAAAAATGAGTAAACTTCCGTTTTGCTCCCTGTGGTTTGGTCACTTTAACGGTTTTGCCCCAAACCTTTAAAAATAGCCATTTTCCTCCAATAGTTTGCTATGGTTTTTCCATTTTGCTCCCCGCCTCTAACTCCATCCAAATTGTTTGTATTTCCATTTTGCTCCCTGCAGGGAGCAAAATGGAAAAAGCATAGCAAACTATTAGAGGAAAATGGCTATTTTTAAAGGTTTGGGGCAAAACCGTTAAAGTTACCAAATCACAGGGTGCAAAACGGAAGTTTACTCTAAAAAAATTATGTAAAATGACCATTTTACCCCTGAGTTAACTTAGGTTTACACCTGGGGTTTGTTTTTTGGACTGAAATGGCACGTTTTGAGAATGTCATGGAGGAAAATGGTACAATTTTGAAATTTGCTCTGAAATAGCATAAGTGGACAAACCACAGGGATGTAAACGACAGTTAACTCAAACAATTATTTTATACTTTTGAGACTGTTTTATTATTGATTTTCTTTTCAGGTTTCCAAGTGGGAAAATCTGCTTGAAACAACACAGCGTGTCGTTGAAGATATCCGATTTGTCATGAGCCAAACAACGATACCTGAATACGTGACAAGTTCGAGGCGTGACATTTGTAGAACATGGGTGAAACTATTGGCTTTTGTGCAAGGAATGAACCCTCAAAAAAGAGAAACAAATATTCATATTGAAGAAAATGAAAATATTAATTTACCTTTTGTTTTAGGGCATTCTATCGCAAATATTCATGCTTTGTTAGTAGCCGGTGTGTTTTCCACCGAAGATGAATCCGTTTCCACTATGAATAAGCCGGATATCGATGAACGGGAATCTTTACGGCATGTAAAAGTTGGTAAACTATCACAAGAAAGCTCGGTTTCTAGTGTGACCGCAAGGGGCACTTCATTCGATTGTGAAACGAAGGTTGTTGAACGGGACACTGATAGTGTTTCTGTTTCTGTTTCTGTTTCTGTTTTGACTTCGGTTTCATGGTTAATCTTCGAGTGTTTACGGTCCATCGAATACTGGTTGAAATCTAACAATGCATCAGGAGGTAGTAATGTTTCTGGTAGTAATTTCGTTCCGTTAAAAAGAAAACTATCTAAGTTAAGAACGAGAAAAACTATTTCTGCAGGTTTGGATTATACAAATGAATTTGAGGTTTTGAGTTCGGCAGATTGGCCGGAAATCGAATACGACATTAGTTCACAAGACGTATCAATACACATCCCGTTGCATCGTTTGCTCGCATTGGTTTTACAACGAGCGTTGAAGAGGTGTTATAGTGAATCTGAATCATCCACTGACTCATCTGCTGACTCATCAACCAAATGTGTTGATTTTTTTGGCCGTGTGTTAGGTGGCTGCCACCCGTACGGATTCTCTGGTTTTATAATGGAACATCCTCTGCGTATCAGGGTTTTCTGTAGTGAAGTTAAAGCGGGGATGTGGCGGAAGAACGGTGACGATGCATTGTTATCATATGAGTGGTATCGTTCGGTTCGCTGGTAGGAGAAGAGTTTCAATCTATTATCTAGTTGAAGCTTTTTGTGCGATTATCTTATGAGTGGTAGCGTTTGTTTTTTTTTGTTTACCACAGGTCTGAGCATGGTTCGGAGCTTGATTTATTTCTTCTACAGTGTTGTGCTGCATTAGCTCCAGCCGATCTTTATATTACTAGAATCGTAAAAAGATTTGGTCTAGAAACTTATCTTTCTTTGAATGTGGAAAGAGCTAACGAGTACGTATCTTTTCTCACGCTCGTTAATCGCATTTCTACTTGATTAAACTGTATGTAACACATACATGGAATTATGTTTTCAGGTATGAACCCGTTTTGATGCAGGAGATGCTAAATCTTATCATACAAATAGTGAAAGAAAGACGATTTTGTGGATCAACGACAACTGAATGTTTGCAGCGTGAGTTAATTTTTAAGTTATCCACTGGAAATGTTACTCGCAGTCAATTGGTCAAATCCCTTCCTCGTGACCTTTCTAAAGTAAACCAACTTCAACAAGTTCTGGATACCGTTGCTGAGTATTCGCATCCATCTGGAACGAAACAGGTAATGGTTTATGAAAATAAGCATCTTCCATAGACCAAAATAACTTTATTTCTAGAGTAAAATGCCATTTTCGTCCCTGAGGTTTGGCCATTTTTGCGACTTTCGTCCAAAGGTTTGTTTTTTCGCATCTGGATCCAAAAGGTTTGAAATCTTGCTATTTTCATCCGGCTCGTTAACTCCATCCATTTCTCTCCGTTAAGTCGGGGGTATTTCCGTCTTTTTTCCTAACTTAAAGGGCAATTCGGTTTCTTTTCACTTTATGTAAACTGACTGAATACCCCTAAAAAGACTGAATTGCTTTTTAAGTTAACCAAAAGACCGAAATACTCTTGACTTAATGGAGGAAAATGGATGAAGTTAACGAGCCAGGTGAGAATAGCAACATTTCAAACCTTTTGGATCCAGATACGAAAAAACAAACCTTTGGACGAAACTCGCAAAAATGGCCAAACCTCAGGGAAGAAAATGGCATTTTACTCTTATTTCTATGTATGAATTAATATATTATACTTTGTTTAGGGTATGTACCAATTACGTTTACAATACTGGAAAGAACTAGATTTGTACCATCCTCGTTGGAATTCACGTGACTTACAAGTTGCAGAAGAAAGATATATGCGCTTTTGTAACGTTTCTGCGTTGAGCAATCAGCTTCCAAAGTGGTCAAAGATTTACCCGCCTCTTAACGGGTTAGCTAAAGTCGCTACATGTAAAACAGTTCTACAAATCATTCGCGCTGTTCTCTTTTATGCACTTTTTACCGACAAGTCGATGGAATCACGTGCTCCTGACGGTGTTCTCGTAACATCTTTACACTTGCTATCGTTAGCATTGGACATTTCTCAATCGCAGATCCAATGCGGTGGTGCGGATGATTCTATTCCTCTATTAGCCTTTGCGGGTGAAGAAGTATCTACGGGGATTAATGATGGATATGACAATCAAAGCTTATTGTCACTTCTTTTCTCGTTAATGAAGATAAATAAAAAAGAAAATGTGTACAATGTTGTGGAATCTGGTGGGTTTGACCTTGCTTCGTTTATCAACAATCTTCTTCAGAAATTTGCTGAGCTGGATTCTGGATGTTCAAAAAAATTGCAAATATTAGCGCCTGAAGTTGTTAATGTGCTATCTCGTTCTAAGCCTAGTAGTGATACTAATAACAGTGCGTCCATGTCCGACAGTGATAAACGGAAGGCTAAGGCACGTGAGAGACAAGCTGCAATAATGGTCAGTTGTATTTACAATTTTCTTAATATTTATAGTGTAGGATTCATGCAGGAACCACCATTTTTTGTGAGAACCACGAGAACCACTTGTGAACGCAACCAAAATAAACCCAAAACAAACAATGAACCCCCCACCCCCACCCCACCACCACCCAAAAACCCTAAAGCTAAACCCCAAAACTAAATGCTAAAAAAGAATATTTTTGTTTTTTAAATTTGTTATTTTGTTAATAAAAAAATGCGATTTTAATGGAGAAATTTTTAGAAATTAAATTTTGTGTGTTTTTAAGCCTTTTTTAAGTAGTTTTGGTTGTGTTCACATTGGTTCTGGTGGTTCTCGCCATAAATAGTGGTTCCTAAATGATCTTCACCTATATTATATATATATGGGATGGTTTAAATGAGAACGCTAAATATTGCGAGAATCGTGAGAACGAAAAAACTGCTAGAACTTGGTAAAAACAATCCAAATTCAAAATTTCTTTTTACACTTATCATTATTATTCGAATACAATATTAGAAATTAAATTTACACGTTTAAATCTACATGTATTCGTAAATAAAGAAAATTTACACATGTGTAAGTTTGCCATTTACACGTGTGTAAATTTGTTGTACTTGCACATATAAAATTTTTATTAAGAGCGATTTTGAGATGAGAGATGAATTATTTAAAGAGTCAATTCTTTTTTTAATGTTGTATTTTGATTATAATGAGGTTTGTATTAAGAAAAGATTTTGATTGGTTTTTTCATTCGTTCTCACGGTTCTCATGAAAAGAACCTTTTTCGTAAGAAGTGTGAGAAGGCATAGGAATTGACAAGTAGCATCATATTTTGGACTTAGGCATGATGTTTTGGGTTGTTTTGGCAAGAAAAACACCAAACATAACAATTTAAAACACTTAAAACACACTACTAAACGTTCTTGGCGTAGTGTTTTAAGTTTTAAGCCTAGAATTCATTGCATTGTGTCTTAAATTGTTATGTTTGGTGTTTTGCTTGCCAAAACAACCCAAAATATCATGCCTAAGTCCAAAATATGATTCCTACATGCCAATTCCTTTGCCTTCTCACACTTCTCACGAAAAATGTCCTTTTTACAGGATCCTAAACCTATATATATATATATATACACATATAGAGTAAATTGCACTTTGTGTCCTTTAAGTATATAAGGAATTATGAAACGTGCCCTTTAAAAGATTTAAGTTCAGTTTATGTCCAAAATCACTATGTTATGTAACAGTTTATATCCTTTTAAGCAAACTGAGTTAATTATTTCAGTTAGGTTAAATTAGCTTAGGGGTAAAATTGATATTTCACACTCTCTTGCATCAGATGCCCCTTTAGGAAACCATATTTGTTTTTGAGTAAATTACACCCACTCGAAAATCATCATCACCGGAAACAAAACCCTAAACCAGAGTTCAACACCTACCTGCAGATTAAGTTATGAACATATCATATATTAACACCCACCTTCAAACAATAACCCAAACCACCCACAACCATCCCACAGTTCACCAATTAGTGCCGACTACCCCTGCAACCAGGGAATCCAATAACAACAAAAACCACCAAGGGATCTAGCAACAACTATCTGCCTAAGCCCACCCTCAGGCCGTCGCAACTACCACCAACCTTCATCTTTGTCACACCCATGTACTCTGAAACCCTAGCCCCACCTTCCACTGTCACCAACACCCCCCCCCCCCCCCCTCCTCACCGATTACCCACCTTCCACCATCCCCACTCTGCTGCACAAACACCTAACCACTACCTCCGATGTCACGTAGCGTTCGCCACAAACCCTCTGCAACCACCTCTTCACGACACCTCTACCATTTTTCCATTTCCACCACCAAACGACCTACCTGAGAACCCTTAAACCTGCAACTTCCACCACAAACTCAAACTCCCACCCTAATCCTCCCACCTGATTCAACCACCACCTCAGTCGCTATCTACGAAAACCAACCCTGTTACGTTGCCACCGAATGCCACTAGTCACCATCACTCATTCACCGTTCACCCTCTCCATTTGAAGTCAACCCCACTGACCACCATTGCTCATCCACAACAGGAACCACCTTAGGCGACCGCCAATTTTACTCCTACTCACACACTCCCACTTCGATCTCCGATTCAGATACACGACAGAGGAGAAAGTTATGGTGGCGTTGCTGGTGTTTGTTATTTTGGATCCCTATTGATTGAGGGTTTGTTGGGGGTGCAATGGTGGTGGTGGGAGGCGATGGTGGTGGTGGTGGGGGTAGGTGGTGGTGGTGATGATAGGGAGAGAGAGGGTTTGTGTTGAGAGTGGAATATAAAAGGGAATCTGATGCAAGGGAGTGTGCAATACCAGTTTTGCCCCTGAGCTAATTTAACCTAACTGACATAATTAACTCAATTTACTTAAAAGGATATAAACTATTGCATAACATAGTGATTTTGGACATAAACTGAAATTAAATCTTTTAAAGGGCACGTTTCATAATTCATGATATACTTAAAGGAGTATTTATCTTAGCTACTCACATGCTGCCACGTGGCAGCCTCCTTTTTTTGCAAAATTCTTTCATCACTTTAATCCCTCAACTATGCTAATAACATGTTTAGCCCCTCTACTTTAATAAAGTTTTCAAATTCCTTTGTTTTCATTTTTAACTTTACTAATATACATGTTTAGTCCCTCTACTTTAATATAGTTTAATCAACACAGTTTTAGTCCCTCGACTTTGCTAATAACATGTTTAGCCCCACTACTTTAATCAAGTTTTCAAATTCCTTTGTTTTTCTATTTTAACTTTACTAATATACAATTTACTATTTTTTTTTCTACGTTTTGACTTTAATTTTTGTAAGGCCATTTTTAAAATCGAAAGTCTTTTGCACGTATGGCTGTTACATTTGAATGTTCTTTTCCCATGGTTGATGGTTCTATATTATCTCTTTCAGTTGGTATACCAAGCGCTAGTACTGTACTGATAATCAAATTCTCCGCGTGGTTAAAATGATTCCATGCAGGAAAAAATGAAGACACAACAGTCAAAATTCATGGAGAGTATAAGTTTAACCGCAGAGAGTGGCTTAAATGATTCCGGTGATACAGAAGAAAGTATTTCCGACGCTACAAATGATTCAGATGGACATGAGCAACCAATATGTTCTCTTTGTCATGATGCCAATTCCAAGTCACCCGTGTCTTTTTTAATTCTTCTACGGGTCGGTGAACCCTTTTACTTCTTTCTTTTGTTTTTAGTTTACATTACTTTTCAATCTAACATTACGTTATCTGAATTCATGATAAAAGAAATCCAAGGTTGCAAGTTTGCTCGATAAATGTTCCCCATCATGGGAAAACGAAGTTCAAAGGTCGGGGAAGGAGCAAGTTTCAGTTAATAATGACACGATGAATAATCAACCGTCAAGCAGTGCGGAAACGATAACATCGTCCCAGTTAACGGATTTGGTTCAGAATGCAATTAATGAATTTGCTTCCACCGGTCTGCCACTTGAGGTTGATGCGTTTTTGGACTTTATAAAAGTACATTACCCGTCTCTGGAAAATTTACATTTTCCTCGATCACATGATAATAGCAGTCAGACGGTCGTATCTGTCGGTGATGCATTTGAAGAAAATATGTACACGCGTATTGTGCGTGTTATGGACAATGATTTGATAAAGGCCGAGGATTCGTCAAATGAATCTCTCTTGCTTGGAAAATACATTGCTTCTTTATCTAATGAAATAATAAATATTACTTCACCGTCAGAAACCGGCAGGTCTCGTAGTAACGCAATGAAAAGTTCAGTGACATACGATGGTTTTGGACTGTCGGATTGCGATGGATTTTATGTTTCTTCTTGCGGGCATGCTGTGCATCAGGGTTGCCTTGATCGTTATCTACGGTCACTGAAGGAAAGGTAGAACCTTTAAATAATAGCTGAGTTATTACTTTGAGAAATTAATTAATATATATTAATTAGCAACTCACTCACACTCACTATTCATTCTAGCCACTCACGTGCGGGCCACTCTTTTCCATTTGAACATTTTCGTCTTTTAGTGTTTATTTTCATTTACACCCCCTGTACTATAATCAGCCTATTGTTTCCCCCTTTTTGTTTAATTGATTTACTTTTGTACCCTTGAACTTTAATAAAGTTATCATACAAGCCCTAAACTTCAATAAAGTGACTTTTTTTCCCTCCTTTGATGACTACACCGCGTACCAGTACTGTACTGTACTGATACCGCCGCAACGCACGGGGTATACTACTAAAGTTATCATACAGTCCTTAAACTTCAATAAAGTTACTTTTTTCCCTCCTTTGATGACTACACCGCATACCAGTATTGTACTGATACCGCCACAACGTGCAGATATACTAGAAGAATGGATTTTGAAGGAGGTCATATCGTGGATCCAGATCAGGTGTGTTTTGTTTAAATCCAGTTTGTATTTAATGCTGCTAATTACTTCTATTATTAATATTCGATGTCCAGGGGGAGTTCTTATGTCCCGTTTGTCGCGGACTTGCAAATTCTGTGTTACCTGATTTACCGAAAGAAGAAACAAAGGACATCCGGCAATCAAAAAGTCAAAATCCGTTCCCGTTAGATGCTAACGATGTTTCTTATCTTCGACAATCACTTTCTCTTTTGGAAGCTGCAGCGGATGTTTCTAGAACGAATGAATTTCTAAAAGCTTTTCCTGTGCAACGCAAACAAGAAACAGGCACAAATCTTAAATCTATGATTCGTTTACTACGTGAAATGTATTTTCCGGGAAATGATAAAATTTCAGGATCAAATCGGTTAAGTGACTCGATGATCGTGTGGGACACCCTCAAATATTCCGTTGTATCTACAGAAATAGCCGCTAGATCTGAAAAGACTTCCTTTGCTACCAATTTTAGCAACGGTGCGTTGTATGAAGAACTAAGATCTTCCAATGGGTTTGTTTTGTCGTTGTTGCTGAAAATTTCTCAAAAAACCCGAGCCCAAAATTCTCTTGACGTGCTTTTGAGATTAAGGGGTATTCAACGCTTTGCAAAGTCTATATGTTATGCCGATACTTTGAATGAACCGGCGAATGATGCAAATAGAGTTGGGGGTACATTTCTTGTGATTATACAAGTTTCAGTGAATTAGCTTATGTTTTTTTTTTTGACTAAAATACACGGATGGTCCCTGTGGTTAACCAAAATTATGGATTTAGTCCCTAGCTTTTTTAAAGTACAATGATGGTCCCTGTCGTTTGCACTTTGTAACACATTTAGTCTTTTTTCTTATGAAACTAATCGTGTCAAAGTTGTTCTTATTAGGAAATATGATAAACGTGTTGAGAAACGCTGACGTGGGCATACAATTCCCCGATCTTCAATTTTGGGCAATGACGTCGTATCCCATACTTGCATCTGATGCTTTTTCAACTTTAATGTGGATCCTCTTTTGTCTTCCGGTCCCGTTTATGTCCTCCGAGAAAGCATTTTTTCCTCTTGTTCATTTGTGCTATATTGTTTCCATAACGCAGGTTAATTCAACATTTTTTTCTTCTTATTTTAATTATCTCATCGGTATCTTGCTAAGTTTTTTATTGTTTAATATCCGTCTTGCAGGCCGCAATAACGTATATTGGAAGAAATAGATCTATACATGATTTCAATTACCATGATTCTCTTTTCACCGACATTTTCAAATTTGTGGGTGAACATGGATTCCTAAATCAATATTTCGTTTCAAACAACATCGACAGTTCTTGCGATATCAACGTGTCAGTCCGTAGGCTAAGCTTTCCGTTTCTACGAAGGTGTGCCATTTTATGGAAATTAACAAACTCTTCAACTTCAGCACCATTTAGTGGGGCCCTTGGATCATCCAAAACATTTGAAGATAAAAAGGATTATGCTTATGGCACTCTTGAAGAAACTATTGAAATCGAAGAGTTGGAGAAGGTGTTTAAGATTCCCCCGTTGGACAACATAGTTAACGATGAGGTGTCACGATCTTTGGTTAAAAAATGGTTGCAACACATTGCTAAGGATTTTGACAATAGTAATTCTTCAAGGGTTTTGCACTTAAACCTTGTCGTCCCAATTAAGTTGATCGCTTTGCCATATCTCTACCAAGATCTCTTGCAAAGGTTCTTTTTATTTGGAGTAAATGTGATTTCGTCCTTGAGGTTTGGCTACTTTTGCGACTTTCGTCCAAAGGTTTGTTTTTCTGCATCTGGATCCAAAAAGTTTGAAATCTTGTCATTTTCATCCGGCTCGTTAACTCCATCCATTTTTTGACGTTAAATCAGTGGTATTTTCGTCTTTTTGGACATTTCTGTGATGATTAAAGGGTTTGGGTGGGGAGAAAGTCAACAGAGGTGAATTTTTATTTCTTATAGTGTTCTTTATTTTAATTAAAAATGTCTAAAACGACGGAAATGCCCCTCATTTAACGGAGAAAAATGGACAATGAGTTGGATGTAAATGGCAACATTTCAAACCTTTTGGATCCAGATGCTGAAAAACATAACTTTGGACAAAAGTCACAAAAGTGGCCAAACCTCAGAGGGACGAAAATGGCATGTTACTCTTTTATTTTTACAAATGTGTCTGTTTTTTTTTTTTTTGCTTCAATTTTGAGTTTGATCTTCGTTCCATTTTCCCGTGCTTTTGTATATGTAGGTACATAAAACAGAAGTGTATTGACTGTGGAGCTGTTCAGGATGAACCCGCGTTATGCTTGTTGTGTGGTAAATTGTGCTCGCCAAGCTGGAAGACGTGCTGCAGGTTTCTTTTATGATTATTTAATAAACATTTTTTAATTTTTTCGTTCTCAGTATGACATGAGTTGTTGCCTTTTAGGAATAACAAGTGTCAAACTCATGCAACGTCTTGTGGTGGTGGTACGGGTGTGTTTCTGTTGGTTAGGGTAAGTCTTTTACATTTCTTTTCTACTGAAATGTCTGTTTTTCTCATGGTTGTAAAAATCCCGACTAGCATTGGATAAGTTGCCGATTAATCGCTAGTCGGAGGTTCACCGTGTAATTTTCCTCTAATCGGTCAATTAAATGCTAGACGGTCAACAACGGCCCTAGGTAGTCCTAATCGGCCAACAATCGGCGGTTCCAAAAAAATTACGAAAAATTACCGGCTAAATTCTGGCCATTTTCGGTCAAACCTTGTAAATTTCGGTGATTAATTTTGTCTATCTAAAAGAATGAGCTGAGGCGGGGTTAAAACTTGTCTTGCTAAAAAAATTACACATAAAATTGTGTGCATTTATAGAACATATAAAAATCCCAATCCGACTAATCTCGAATAATCCCTATTAATCCCGATTAATCGCTAGTCCGTACCCCACCTGCCGACTAGCGCCTAGCAATTCTTACAACATGGGTTTCTCTACATTAGAATTAATTTGCATGAAATGATACATATGTAATTTACACCGATTACATAAAGTGTGAAGTGAAACCGTAAAGTGAGCACTGCAAACTTTAAACACTGTATTCTGATATAGAAACTTTGTTTGTGTAGAAAACTACAATATTACTTCAAAGATCTGCACGGCAGGCGCGATGGGCATCTCCTTACCTGGATGCGTTTGGTGAAGAGGTAACATAAAGTTCTGCTCTTTACGTTGTTACAAATTATTTTCGCTTGTTTAAGTCTTTAAGGTCATGTCTGCAAATGGACATCGTGTAAAAATTTCTGTTAATTATTCGTTTTTGTTATATCTACTTTTGCAGGACATTGGAATGCATAGGGGAAGGCCATTATATTTGAACGAAGAACGCTATGCAGCCTTAAGTCATATGGTATCACAAGTTCCTTATTTTCAGTATTTTATATATTTTATGATTTTTATTTCTAAACAAGCCCGTGTTGTTGATATTATTGTTGTTAGGTGGCTTCTAATGGCATTGAGCGGAGTTCAAAAGTGTTGCACCAAACATCAATCGGTGCTTTCTTAATGCTTTAGATCGGATTCTTTGTAGATGAGTTCTACCCGAGGTCTGTACCCACACACTGCTCTTGTAGGTTAGATTTTTTATTTATTTATTTATTTTTCACGTTTCTCTCCATATATGAAGTTTATGATGGCTAGAAATAGTTTATCTTTGGTTGTTCTGTGTTTGAGTAACTGTATTGTGATTTGGAGTTAGCCAACTAGTTAGCAATTAGAGTAAAAATAAAAAAAAAAACCCATTAATTTGTTACTATGCCAACTTTGCTTTTATTTTTTCATTTGGCCAGGATGACTGTAATCTGATGTTTAGTTGATCATTTTCTGGCAGGGGATAGGAAGGAGGATATTTCGTCACGTGCTAGTTTCTTAACCTCTTTGCTCTTTGTATAGCCACTGTAAATACTTATACCCAAAATCATCGTGTTTGAACTATGAAAACGATATGTAGTGACCGCGGGTGGTTGTATGAGCATTTGCCAAATTTTGATATCTTTTGGTTCGTTTTCAACCAAAGATGTTGATGCTTCTATTTGCTCATCCATCTCATGGTTAAAAGTAGTACTACTTAGTTACAGGATTCAATATATCCACACTACATACGTTTAGCAACATGATACTGCCCCTAATCATGGTTGTAAAAATCCCGACTAGCATTCGATTAGTCGTCGATTAATCGCTAGTCAGAAGTTAACCGAGTAATTTTCCTCTAATTGGCCAATTAATCACTACAAATTGGCCAAAAATCTGTGATTCCGGGCAAATTCCGGCAATTTTACGGTCAAACCTTAAAAAAATAAGCCGATGAGGGGTTAAAACTTATATTGCTAAAAAATTACACATAAAAATGTGCGTGTGTATATTTGAAACTATAGATTACATATATAAATCTCAATCTGATTAATGTGGATTAATCGCTAGTCCGTACCCCACTGGCTGACTAGCGCCTAACGATTCTTACAACACTGCCCCTAATGACATAAAATGTTGCTTCAAAAGCATCCATTAACCCCTAAGCTTAGAAGCTTCATTACAATATTATACATGTATTAATCAACTTAGTTTGAGCATCGTCATCAAATTAGCATTTATACATTCTGATACAAAAAACACGAGTAAAGAACAAGAGTAACATACAACATAGTACGAGCTGCTTATTGTTAACATCGATGGATGTCATACACAAACTTCAACTTCATAAACACACCGCACACATTTACAACCGTCGCACACTGTTACGCCTTACCAAACCGCCACTTGTAATAAGCAACAAGTCTTTCTCTTGGAGGCAAACCATCCTTGACAACTTGACAGTTAATACAGTTATCACACCACTCTTTTAGTTTTGGGAACTTGTCTTTGGTCACAAGCTCTATTCCCAATGCTTCTTCAGCTGCTCCAGCCCAAAATGCTATGTAACTAGCACAAATATCAACCAGCCCAATGTTGTCACCTCCAAAAAACTTGTTGCCTTTCACACTCAGTTCATTTTCTAGAAATTGCAGTTGTTCATTAGCCTCTGCTACATCTTGCTCATCTCCATGGCTACCAAAAACCTTGAATACTGCAGGAATGCACTGAACATACCACATAATCAATGTACCATTTGCTTTTGCCCATCAAAATTGAGCTAACAATTGCTAAGGATCATTTTAAGATAAGAATTGCTCAAATGATATGAAACTATAAAAACCATTACCTTAGGATGCACCACCCCATTATTGTACACTAGGGGGGCCACCTGTCACATCACATCATACGTGCGGTATGACAGGGCGAAAAAGGGTTATACGGGGCCATAAGGGTTTGCAGTGGTTATATCAGTCATTATTTTTGTCAGTTAAAACATCATATGGCGGGCCGTATGATTTGGCCCTCATAAAACGACCATTTTCATACAACCCGTATAATAATACATCAATCAGTGTCTACTGTCTAGATAGCGTCAGTAATATTTGTATAGCGGTTGTCGTACCTTTTCATCAATGAACTTGGCCCAAAACCGAGCCTGAGCTTTCGTGTAAGCGTCCTGAGGCAAAATCGGAACTCTTTTCCACACTTCATCGATGTACTCGATGATGACAAGAGACTCGGATATAGGATTTCCGTTGTGTACAAACACGGGTACCTTTTTATAAACAGGATTGTATTTGAGAAGGTCTTGACTCTTGTTGTTGAGATTTTCTTGGATAAATTGGTAGCTGATTCCCTTGAGTTTCAAAGCAATTTCCACTCTGCAACCATATGGACTTCCTCTAAAGGAGTGTAACTTCACTTCGTCCTCCATTTTCTGATGAACTGGTATGAGTTCTTCTGTGGCCGGATTCATATATATATGATTACAAATACTACCGTTGACTTAATGGGCGATTGTTAACTATGGTTGAAACAGTTACCATAGGTATTGACAACTTCAAAGTATGACAGGGTCAGCTTATGAAAAAAGGTGGTTGTTGAAGATACTGATGTTATTTTTTTATTTAATGTTCATGTGGAAAGTATATTATTATTAAAAAACTAAAACAAAATTGATAATTGTTGATACAACAAATACAAGACCAAGGCCTGTAGCGATATCTCCGGGGTAAAAGGGTTCAAGGTTTCGATTAGCCTAACGCAGGTCGTGGGGTCCCCCCACGTTTGTAGCACGTGGAGGCGGATCACTTTGTTATTATTCACTTTGAATTCTGGATTGAATGGTTCAACCCAGAAGGTCTATATTAAGTGAGATAATATTGTAGTGAGCCGAGAATAGAACAAGCATGGAGCAAGTTCTAGAGAGGAGAAGTAAGATCAGAGATCAAGGGTGATCTGAGTTGATCTGGAATGGCTGGAATGAATGGCAAGAGGCTGTTATTTATAGGGAAGGAATCTTCTATAAGAGGAAGCCTTTGACCAGTGATCCTTGGCTACAGTGAGGGACTTGCCCATTTGAGGGTTGAAGGGTTTAGACCTGCGGGTAAAAGGAGGTTCTCTGTGCACATACTCTCTTTTACGGCTGTGAGAGTGTTGGACACGCAGAGGGTGATGTGACAAGGCTCTGACTTGTCTTTTTACTGTTCATGACCGTTGGACTATTTCCGAACCTTTTAACCTTTCAACCTTTTAAGCTGTCGTGTTTCTAATCAGGTTATTAAGGTTTGAGCTACCCCCGTCATCAGCCCCCCAAGTCAGAGGTATTTGGGGTGTAAGCTCAAATGCTTCTGACTTTTGTACACGATTTTTATTGCTTAAAGGCTTCAAGGCTTGAAAGGTTATCAGGCGTCTAAGTTTTTTGGATTTGAATTTTGAAATGACAGTTAATGTGATGGATGGCAGTTTTTTTTGCCTTTTGCGTAATAATAATTGCCTAGACTTCACTTTCTTTTTTCTTTCGTTCGTCTCTCCTGGGTGCTAGCAAAGATATGTATGTGAGTTATTCTTGTCTCACTAGAGGAAGTTGAGTCTTTTTGTAAATAATGGGGGATCGATCTAAAGTTTAATCCGGTGGCTCTGGGTTTAGACAGATCGATCGATCAGTGTCCCGCTGGTTCGATTGCTCTTTATTGTTGTCATTTCGAGTTTTCCAACTTGTGTCATCCATTTTCAGTCTTTGTTCTGAATATTTTAGAGTATTATCGTGTGTTGTTTGTTCAGTTGCGTCCTCAAGGTCTTGCTGGGATTTTACATTTTGAGGTTTTATGATAGGGTATGACCCATCGTTGTTGTTCCGATGTTTCTTCCGTTTGACCAAGAACGACGATTGGGTCACGTTTGAGATATCCCAAGTTGATGTTTGTTTGACTTCCTCAATGGTTACTACCTTTGGTTCTTGGAAGGACCGATTTTTCTGGATTTCAGAGTCCATTGTTCCCTTCGAGCTGATGCTGTGTTAGACAAGCTTGAGCCATTTGAGTCCTAACTAGATAGTTTGTTGTTAAAAGCCATTTAGGAAATGTCCTTCGAGGCTTCGTCCCTTTCCTGAACACCTTTTAGCGTTGATGGGTGTGAGCATCTTGTGGGACAAGCCAGATCGCGACCATGTGCTCATGCGGGATGATCAGGGTATGATGTTTTTCCTTATGCTTTATAAAGAGTGATGATACCTCTGATGTTGTGTTTGGGGATGCTGAGGCTACCTCCGGCGAAGATGTTGTTGCCAAAGATGCCGAACACAGGTTCGAGGGTTCAGGTTATGTGAACGTTCCATATGTCGAACGCTTTACTAGGTTTGGTGCTTCCAAAGCTTCTATCCGACGTATGTTGAAAGGAGCTGAACTACCATCGGCCTCTGAGCCAATGGAACAAAGTGATGACATAGAGGCTTCGGACGACTTGGAAGTTGGGGTTCAGGGAAAAAGACAAGGAGTTGCCCTTGGCGATTGTTAAGGAGAGTAAAGCAGCGGGTAAGAAGGTTGTGAGCTTGAAGGGTTTAAGGAAGGGTGGTGAAGGTTCCACCAATGTTAATCCAGGGGAGGTTTATATGCCGGATTGGAATGTCATAGTTGGTGACAGCTTCAAGCCTTCATCCGTTTGTGAGGATGTTCTTACCCACTTTGATTCTCCTATTGTTCGAGGTTCTTGCTCATCTATGGATGATGACCTGATGATTTTGAAAAATGGTAATGGGTGCTTATAACCTTGTTGCCTTGCTTCCAGAGGGTTTATCCCGATTTCGCAAGAGGATGTGAGAATATGATGTCTTCTCGAAGAAGAGGGATGAGATGAATGCTTCACTAGCTACTCTAAAGAAGGAGGCAGAGGGTTATGCTGGGAGGGAGAAAAGCTGATGTTGAGGAATGATGAGCTTTCTTCCCAGCACAAGACTGATATGGTTGAGTTGGAAAAACGCTTGGAGGCTGACAAGGTTTAAGTCAGGGTCGATAAGGCTGCCTTGGAGGTTTAGAAAAAGAGCCTTCTTAGAGGAGAAAGAAGGGTTAAAGGCTTCATTTGCCCAGGAAACTAGTGATAATAAATGGCTCATTGAGGATGGATTCCAGCAAGTGGTTACTTATTTTCTCCATTCGTCAGAGTTCAAAAAAGTCTTGGGTGATGTGTACATCGAGCTTCTTGTTCATGGGAGACACCAAGGTTTGTTTGCTGGTTACAAATATTTGTGAACCTAGGAAGCCTTATAAAAAATCTTCCCTTTTTCATCACAAAGCCTTCAAAGTATTATGGGAACAGTTTTTAAGATAGAGCATTTAATTTACTCTTATGTGGGTGAAGTCTCCGAGTGTTTTGGTAAACCTTTGCCTGTCTTGCAGGAGCTAAAACCCAAGGGCCTTAATGAGGCTGTTTGTAACGAAGTGTTGAAGTCCCTCTCGAAGAAACGTCCTTGCTTCGGAGATAGCGAGGAAACGTGTTCTGAAGGTGGTGAGGGCTTAAAGGGTTCAAGCCTTGAAGCCTCCGAGGCAACGGGTGCAGCAGGGAGGAAAAAGAGGAAGGCTAAAAAGACCCCAGATGATGGAGGTTCGAAGAAGGATGATGCAGCAAAGTCTACCATCCCTGACGTTGCTAAGTGAAGAAGAGGCCTTAATTCATAGCTTTCTTAGCATGTCGAACAATGTTATGGGTTGTTTGTTTGAACATCTTTTTATTTTAAAGGAACCATCTAGATCCCTTGGTGGTTAAAGCCTTGGAGGCTTGTGGACAATGTTTTATGTTTGATGGCCAGTATGGCCCTTGCTATCTTTAACTTATCTTGTTATGTTGTTCTATTTATTCCCTTGCGTTTTCATTGATTTTGCATGTTGTCTTTGTTTTGGGTGGTGCATCTTATGTTATTTATACCTTAAAGGGTTCAGTGCTGCAGTCACTTAGCCTTACGATATTTTTAACAAGAATATGCAACCTCTATCCTATGTATGATATTCACTTAGAGTCTTTTTGGTTCGTAAGCCAATGTTAGGGCTTAAGGAACATTTGGTGTAGGCTGTTCGAACCCGTCTATGAGACATGATTTTTAAGATTTCTATGAGTCTCATGGAGTCGTATTGATTTAGGAACTCACCCCTTATATAGGTCCATTCAACCCTTGAACCTATTGAGCGATGTGGCCTGGGAGCTCATCCCCTTACATGGCCCTTGCCATGGAGTTTCTTGCTAGGTTCTCAACCTGATTATAGGATAGAAAGACAAATTTTGATTCATTGTTCATTCATTTCAAAGTACTTTGATTACTAGGGGGATAGAACAACTTTGGAACTATTTGTAACACGTTGTGGTTAAACATGGAACCTTTTAAGGTTTTTGCCATCCCAATGGCGGGGAAGCTTTTTGCCTTGCGGACCTGTCAGCTTGTATGATCCCCCTTTGTGGGCTTTAAGGATAATGTATGGCCCTTCCAACTTAGGGCCACGCTTTCCTTGGCTTTCTTTCTTGTAGGCCTCATTATTTCGAAGCACAAGGTCCTCAGGCTTGAAGCGTTCATGCTTCACCCGTGTATTGTAATACAATTCCATGTTTTGCTTGTACCTTGCTTTTTGTATGGCTGCTTAATCACGAGCCTATTCGAGTTGTTTCAAATTCAACATCGTCTCTTTCTTATTTGGCTTGAGGTTGATGTTAATTGTTCTTTGTGTTGTTACTCTGATTTCAGCTAGGATTACAGCCTCTGATCCAAACACTAGGCTGTAGGGTGTTTTCTTGTGGCTCGTTTTCTTGGTTTTTCGAATTTCCAATAGCACATTGGGAAGCTATTCGAGCCAGTTGTTGTCGTATCTTTCCAATCGAGATTTAATCCTTTCAACAATGTTGTTGTTTATCCTATTAACTTGGCCGTTGGATTGTAGGTGAGCTACCGAGCTGAATACTTGGGTTATTCTGAACTCCTTACACCAGGAGCTAGAAGGCTTCTCGGCAAACTACTTCCCGTTATTCGTGACTAGTACCCCTGGAGCCCAAAACGACAGATTATGTTTTCGTAAACGAAATCAATGAACTGTTTCCCTGAGATTTTTGCCAATAGTTTTACTTTTGGCCACTTGGTGAAGTAGTTCACGGCTACCAATAAGAGCTTGACTCCTCATTTGGCTAGTGAGGATGGACCAACGATGTTGATTCTTTACTTGTGAAATAGCCAAGCCGAGGAGATGGGAACGGGGTCATGTTTGAGGCTTTTGGGTACCGGAGCATGTAACTGACAAGCTTCATACTTTCGCAATTGTTCGGAGGTATCTCGATGCATGGAAGGCCAAAAGTGTTCGAGGTTCATCAACTTTGACACTACCGATTTTGGGCCACAGTGAGCTCCACATATCCCTTCGTGAACCTCTTTAATCAGATATTGGCTTTGTTCTGGGCCAACGCATCGAAGTAGTGGTGCAAGGTATCCTTTTTGTAAAGGATATCTCCTTGTAACACATATTGCCTTGACTTGATACGAACCCTTTTAGCCTTAGTCTGGTCATTAGGTAATTCACCATTTTGAGGAACCTTTCAATGGGAGTCATCCAATTTGGCCCTTTTTTAGTGATCACATCTTGAACCTCAAGTCTTTGGATGGATGAGGTTTTTAACACTTCAATTAGTACCTTCTTGGTGAAGTGGGCAAACGTAGGAGATACAAGTTTGCTTAGTGCATTAGTTCTCTTGTTTTGAGATCTTGGAACTTTTTTGATGGAAAATGTTTGAAATGTGTTCATCAATTCCTTTGATTTCTCTCGGTACTAATACATGTTGGGTTCTTTTGCTATGTAGCTGTTATTGTCTTAGCTTGAGAGAGTCTGTAAGGACTTGAAGCTTTTGAACCCCCATTTCTTTGGCTATGTAGTTGTCACTTATTTGGTTTGAAACAAGCAACGAGTCTGTGAAGAGTTGAAGCCTTTTGACACCCATATTTTGCAAGCTTGAGCCCAGCAATCAATGCTTCATACTCAGCTTTGTTGTTTGTAGTCTGAAATTTAAGACGAAGGGCATACGTGAATTACAATTCGTTAGGATCAATTAGAACTAGCCCTGCTCCTGACCCTTCAATGCTGGAAGCTTCGTCGGTAAAGAGCTTCCAGGTATCAGGGTTGGAGGGTTCAGCTGCAGTTGTATTAACTTCTGTTATGGCTTCTTTAGGGACTTACAAGATGAAGTCAGCCAAGATTTGAGCTTTGACAGCTTTTTTCGGGACATAGGTGATTTTTTAAGCACATTCTTAATAGGTTAGTCAGTGACCACTTGTATCGGGTGTGACTGAAAGTACCTTCGAAGCCCTCTAGCCGTTTGGACTAGGGCTAGAGCAAGTTTTTTCGAAGAAGAATATTTGATTTCTGCTAATTTTAAAGTTTTGAAAGAGTCAATGGGTATCTGAACTTTATTTCGTTCAATGATTAGAGTCGTACTTATGGTTTTTTCAGCAATCGAAAGGTGGACAGAGATCGTTCCTCCTGTTTCCGGAGCTGAAATGGTTGGGAGTGAAGCCAAGTGTTGCTTCATTTGGTTGAAGGCTTCCTTTTGAGGTTAAACGCTTCAAAGCTGTAAGCTTTCCGTCGAAAGCCTTTCTTGTTAGCATATCCCTTGAGGGTTAGCTTTTATGCTTTGTTTCCCAATGATATTCCCTACAAACGAGTACTTGATTGGATTAAGCCTCATGTTGATCTTTCTCGAGTTTTGGAAGGTTTCTTGTATGCTATCGAGCATTTGGTATTCCGTTTTGCTCTTGATCACCAAATCGTCAAAATAAGCTTTAATGTTTTTGCCGATTTGTCTGGCAAACGCTTTGTCAACCAGACGTTGATAAGTGGCACATACATTTATTAAACCAAAAGATATTTTTTATAGCAAGATATACCTTCATCAGTATGAAATGTGGTTTTTTCTTCATCTTTTTTTTTCATTATTAGGATCTGATGGTAACCCTTTTAGGCGTCAAGAAAACACTTGAATGGGAAGCCTGTGAGCGAGTTATCCTTGAGGTCTATCTCGGGTAGCGGGTAGCAATCCTTTGGGCGTGCTTTGTTCAAGTCTTTAAAATCGATACACATTCTCCCAGACTTGTCGGGTTTTTGAACCATTACCGGATTGGCTACCCATGATTGATACTTGACATCTCGAAGGATTCCGGCTAGAACAAGCTTTTCCATCTCTTGGTGTTATACAAGGCTTCTGTTAGGGGCTTGACTCCGTTTCTTTTGTATGATGGGCTTAACATCAGGTGGGATCCATAACTTCATGTTTCGACAATGCTACGAGGGATGCCGGTCATATCTTCCGGGCACCAAGCAAAGACATAGTGCAAGAGCAGCTTTTTAAGGTATGAGATGGTTTCATTGGAAAGGTTAGTGTTTACCCTTATCCCCTGTTGAGGATATTTTGGGTTTATGTCCAACCCTTGTTCATCGTATTCGTTCTTTCTTGAGCTTTCCCCTTCAACCACGAAAGCTTCTTGGGTAGGTTGAAGGGTTGTTATCCCTTTTTCAATGAGAAACTTCACAGCGCCTTGGCCAACTGAAACTGTCATTCCGAACACACTTTGCCATGGCCTTCCTATGATGATATTATAGTTGGAAGGGATATTGATCACCGCAAAAGTGAGTTGTTCGGTTCGTCCCTTTGTTCTTTCACTGAACAAACATTAGGGGTTATTTGGCCTAAAGGCTTGGTAGGTATGTCTGCGATACCTTCGATGGAGGATTCAGGCTGTTGAAGCTTTGAACGCTCATCGTCGCTGAGAGGGTTAAAGCGTTTCAAGCTTTTCATCAGCTGAGAGGGTTAAAGCATTTCTCAAGCATGATTTTGGAGGATTCAGACTGTTGAAGCTTTGAACGCTCATCGTCGCTGTGAAGGTTAAAGCGTTTCAAGCTTTTTATCAGCTGAGAGGGTTAAAGATTTGTTTTCAAGGTCGACCATGTTCACTTCCTACTTTTATTCTTCAACCATTTTGTCCTTGACCCCCTTAACCAAGTGAGCCAGTTCGGAGTTGACGGCTTTTTCGATCCTTCTTTTGGGTTGGAAGCAATTATTGGTATGGTGACCTTTCTATTCATGAAACTCACAATACTGGCTTGATTATTCCGATCTTTTGTTTTTTTTTTTTGGCAAAGGTTGAGGAGGGCCTGAAGGTCGGAACCCTCCAAGCACGGAGAAGACCGATCTTTTGTTTTTTTTTTTTGGCAAAGGTTGAGGAGGGCTTGATTATTCCGATCTTTCTATTCATGAAACTCACAATACTGGCCTGAAGGTCGGAACCCTCCAAGCACGGAGAAGACCGTAAACTTTACAGTTCTTACAAAAACCCCACAAGAGATCCTCGCTACAGAAGAAGTGAAACAAAGCTTCCGACCTCCTCAACCTCTACCTAAAAGTAAAAGGAATGAAAACTCCACCCAGTTCTGTGAGTTTCATGAGGAAAAGGGTCACCATACTAACGATTGCTTTCAACTCAAAAAGAGGATTGAGGAAGCTGTCAAGTCCGGAGAGCTAGCCCACTTGGTGAAAGGGGTAAGGGACAAGATAGCAGAGGGAAAAAGCAAGGAGGTTAACATGGTGGATTTCGATGAAAAGGCTTCCCACAAATGGCAACGGTTGGAAGCTTGGGAGCTTCAATGTGTCTGCTTCCCGCCATCGGAAAGGGAACCACTCTCAAACCCTTTGGTGGTTGAGGCAACTATGGGTACAATGAAGACAAGCAAAGCCTACATCGACACCGGGGCAGCCACTGAAATCATGTTTGAAAAGTTCTTCAATCGCTTGAGTAACGAAGAACGTTCAAAGCTTCAACCATCTGGAACCTCTATAAAAGGTATTGCCGACATACCCCTCAAACCATTGGGACAACTGACCCTTGATGTCCGTTTCAGTGAAGGCAGGATGGAAAGAACTCAACCTCTTACCTTTGTGGTTATCAACATCCCTTCTAACTATGATGTTATCATAGGAAGGCCAGGGCAATGTGCATTCTATATGGTAGTTTCAGTTGGTAATAGCACTGTAAAGTTCCCCACCGAGAGAGGGATTGCAACCCTTCAACCCACTCAAGAGGCTTACATGGTTGAAGGGGAAAGTTCAAGAAATAAAGATGACATGCAAGGGCTGATTATAAACCCCAAATATCCCGAACAAAGGATAAGAGTTAATACAAGCCTTTCCCAAGAAACCCTCTCATACCTTGAGAAGCTGCTAATACACTATAGTGATGTCTTTGCTTGGTGCCCGGGAGACATGACGGGTATCCCTCGAAGCATTGCCGAACATGAGCTGAAAATACCACCTGACGTCAAGCCTGTTGTCCAAAAGAAATGAAGCCTGGCTCCTGAAAGAAGCCTGGCAGCATGTCAAGAAGTTGATAAACTTGTTCTAGCCGAAATCCTTCGGGAGGTCAAGTATCAATCTTGGGTTGCAAACCCAGTCATGGTTCGAAAACCCGATAACTCTTGGAGAATGTGCATCGACTTCATGGACTTGAACAAGGCGTGCCCAAAAGATTGTTACCCTTTGCCGGAGATAGATCTTAAGGTTGACTCTCTCACTAGTTACCCTTTTAAGTGTTTCCTTGATGCTTACAAGGGTTACCATTAGATCCTTATGAAAGAAGAAGATGAAGAGAAGACCGCTTTCCACACGGACAAAGGTATCTTTTGCTATCAAAAGATGCCTATTGGCCTAAGGAATGCGGGTGCAACCTACCAACGCCTGGTTGACAAAGCTTTTGCTACTCAAATTGGCAGAAACATGGAAGCATATGTTGACGATTTGGTGATCAAAAGCAAAACAGAATACCAAATGCTTGACGACATACAAGAAACCTTCCAAAACTTAAGAAAAATCAACATGAAACTCAACCCTGAAAAGTGTTTGTTTGGGTTCGAAGAAGGTAAGTTTCTGGGGCATATTGTGGGAAAACAAAGTATAAAGGCCAACCCAAACAAAGTCAAAGCCATTCTTGAAACCAAATGTCCACAAAGCAAAAAGGAAGTGGAGAGTCTGAATGGAAAGCTTGTAGCTCTGAAGCGTTTTACCTCAAAGCTGCCTGAAAAATCTTTACCCTTCTTCAAAACGCTCAAAGGGTGTTCCAACAAGAAAGACTTCAAGTGGAATGAGGAAGCAGAAGAAGCTTTCAACCAGATGAAGCAACACCTAGCTTCACTTCCAGATATTGCAGCCCCGGAAACAGGAGAACTGATCTCTGTCTACCTCTCGGTTGTTGAAGAAGCAATAAGTGCGGTTTTAATCATCGAACGTAACAAAGTTTAGGTACCCGTCTACTTCTTCAGTAAAACTTTAAAACTAGTAGAGATCAAGTATCCTCCTCTGGAAAAAACTTGCTCTAGCCCTAGTCCAAACGGCTAGAAGGTTTCGAAGGTATTTTCAAGCACACCCAATACAAGTGGTCACCGACCAACCCATCAAAAGTGTGCTTGAAAAACCAGAAAATTCAGGACGGTTAGCCAAGTGGGCTGTGGAACTAGGTGAACACAAAATCACCTACGTTCCGAGAAAAGCTGTCAAAGCTCAAGTCTTGGCTGACTTCATTGTGGAAGTCCCAAAGCAAGCCGACATGGAAGTTAATACAACTACCACTGAACCTTCTGACCCTGAAGCCTGGAAGCTTTTTACTGATGGGGCTTCAAGCGTTGAAGGGTCAGGAGCTGGGCTCATTTTAATCAACCCTGAAGGGTTAGAATTTACATACGCTCTTCGACTTGAATTTCAGACCACCAACAACGAAGCTGAATACGAAGCATTGATAGCTGGTTTGAAGATAGCCAAAGAAATGAAGGTTCAAAAGCTTCAAGTCTTCACAGACTCGTTGCTTGTGTCAAGTCAAGTCAATGACAACTACGTTGCAAAAGAGCCCAACATGAAGAAATATAGGGAAAAATCTAAAGAATTGATGAACACATTCCAAGCATGTACCATCCAACAAGTCCTAAGATCTCAAAACAAGAGAGCCGATGCTTTGAGCAAACTTACCTCTCTCCCCTTTGCCCATCTTACCAAGAAGGTATTGGTGGAGGTGTTGAAAACTCCCTCGATTCAAGAATTAGAGGTTCAAGATGTGATCACCAAAGAAGGCCCCAATTGGATGACCCCTATTGAAAAATTCCTCAAAAACGGTGAGTTACCTATTGACCAGACGGAGGCTGAAAGGGTTCGAATTAAATCCAGGCAGTATGTGTTGCAAGGAGGAATCCTCTACGAAAAAGGGTTACCTTGCACCACTACTGAGATGTGTGGGCCCAGAGCAAAGCCAATACCTGATCAAAGAGGTTCACGAGGGGATATGTGGAGCTCATTTTGGAACAAGATCGGTGGTTGCTAAGCTGATGAACCTCGGGTATTTTTGGCCTTCCATGCACCGAGACACCACCGAACAATTAAGAAAATGTGAAGCTTGTCAAATACATGCACCGGTGCCCAAAAGCCCCAAACATGATCTTGTTCCTATATCTTCAGCCTGGCCGTTTCACAAATGGGGAATGGATATTGTTGGTCCATTCCCACCGGCCAAGGGTGGAGTAAAATTTTTATTGGTGGCTGTAGATTACTTTACCAAGTGGCCTGAAGTCAAACCACTTGCAAAAATCTCAGGCAAACAAGTCGTTAACTTCATGTGGGAAAATATCATTTGTCGTTTCAGGCTGCCGGGAGTGTTGGTCACGGATAATGGGAAACAATTTGCTGAGAAGCCTTTTAGCACTTGGTGCAAGGAATTCAGAATAACTCAAGTGTTCAGCTCAGTTACATACCCACAATCCAATGGCCAAGTTGAAAGAATGAATCGGAGCATCGTTGAAGGAATCAAGACTCGATTGGGGAGGCACGAAAACAATTGGTTCGAAGAATTACCAAACGTTCTATGGGCTACACGAACAACGGAAAAAACAAGCCACAAAAGAACATCTTATAGCTTGGTGTTCGGATCAGAAGTTGTGATCCCAACTGAAATAGGAGTTGTGACTCAAAGAACACTCAACATGGACCTGGAAGCAAACAACAAAGAGACCATGTTGAACTTGTAACTCCTCGAAGAAACACGCGACCAAGCTGCTATTCAAGAAGCCAAGTACAAACAAAAAATGGAAGCTTATTACAACACGAGAGTCAAGCATGAACGTTTCAAGCCAGGAGACCTCGTACTTCGAAACAATGAGGCCAACAAAAAAGAAAACCAAGGAAAACTTGGCCCAAAGTGGGAAGGGCCATACACAATCCTTGAAGCTCACAAAGGTAGATCCTATAAACTGGCCGACGCGGAGGGTAAAAGGCTTCCCAGACACTGGAACGGCAAAACCCTTAAAAGGTTCCATGTCTAATCAAGAAAGTTTAATTTGTATTTCAAGAGTTGCCCCATGCCCCTTTTTGTAAACAACAATATCTCTTGAATGAATGATGAAGTTTTATCAAATTTGTCTTTCTATCCTTAAATCAGGTTGAGAACCTAGCAAAAAACTCCATGGCAAGGGCCATGTAAGGGGATGAGCTCCCAGGCCACATCGCTCAATAGGTTCAAGGGTTGAATGAACCTATATAAGGGGTGAGTTTCTAAATCAATACAACTCCATGAGACTTATAAAATTTTCAAAAACAAACTTGTCTCATAGACGGGTCTGAACAACCTTCACCAAATGTTTATTAAACCTTAGAAAATTTTCCAAAAAAACAAATCATAATCAATAGGCTTACGAACCAAGATCAAACCAAGGAAAATGATAATTAGGATAAGTGCTATGTCTTCTTGTTAAAAATAACAAGGCTAAGTGACTACACCACTAAACCCTTCAAGGTATAAATAACATAAAGACAACACAAAATCAACAAAGACAATTCCATAAACATAAAGACAATTGAAGGGGCAAAACAACAACACAACAATAAAAGGTTGTATGCAGCTTGGAACCAAAAATACACAACAAAGTACCAAGTCACAAACATCAAGCAACAACCGGAAGCCTTGAAGGCTTCAAGCTATAAGTTGTCTAACCAAGCTGCTTTACAAAATATACGGCAACATAAAAAATCACAACCCAAGGAAAATACTAAAAAAGTTAATAACATAGCATAAGAAACCTTAAGGGCCCCCAAAACCTACATAATGATTAACAGTCACGACCAACAACCAAACCTTAGCGGTTTGTAAACATGCAAATTGTTCAAACAGCCACCAGAGCTAACAACCATCAACAGAAACCTTAAGGGTTTCCGCAAAACCTAAATTGTTTAAAAGACATATAGACCATCAAATTGTTTTAAAGTGCTAAGAAAGCTATGAATATATTGTTCAAACATCAGCAAGAGGCTTAGAAGCCCCAGAACCATCACCTTTACCCTTTTTAGCCTTCTTTGCTTTCTTGGCCTTTGGACCACCATCACCTCCAACCGCTTAACCCTCGAGGATTGCTTCCTTGGAAACATCAGCATCTTTCAAAAAGGTTTCCTCACTATCTCCTGAATGAGAACGTTTCTTGGACATGGAATCAAGCACTTCAGCACAAACCTTCTTGTTTAGCCCAGCCGGTTTCAACTCCTGTAAAACGGAAAGAGGTTTACCAAAACAAGTTGAAACTTCACTTACATATGGGCAAGTCAGCCTCTCCATCTATTGAACAGACTCCTTAAAAACACCAGAAGCATCAGGACGAAACATAGGAGACTGTTCTAAGGCCTGACCATATTTGTGAAGTTTGAAACCAGCAATAAGGCCCAAATGTTTCCCATAGTTCAACAGTTTGGTGTAGACCTCCCCAAGGGCAGAGTTGAATTCATTAGAGTGAAGGAGATAAGTAACAACCTGTTGAAAACCTTGCTCAATGAGCCACTGGTTGTCACCAGTGGCTTGAGCGACTGAAGCCTTCAAACCTTCTTTCTCCTCATCAAAGGCCTTATTTTGAACATCTAGAGCCTCCCTATCAACTTTCAACTTCAACTTATCTGCCTCGAAACTCTTCTTTAGATCATTCATCTCAATCTCATGTCTACGGGTCAACTCACCTACCTTCTTGACCCAAGCTTCCTCCTTCTTTGAAAATCCATCAACCTCCTTTTTCATCGCAACCATGGAAGCCCTCATTTTATCCTTTTTCTTCGTAACTTCTTCATATTTTTACATCCCTTTCGTAAAATGGGTAACACCCTCAGCCAACAGGGCAGAAAGGTTGCAAGAGCTCAACATCAACCTTGAAATAAAATGATCACCCTCCATCTCCGATATAGCATCCCGGACACCAGGGGGAGCAAAATGGGCCAACACATCTGCACAAACGGCATAATCCTTGAAACTGTCCCCAACTTTCACACCCTAGTTAGGAACGTAAACTTCTTCAGCACTAGGCTCTTCGAAGCCTTCAACACTTTTGCCTGACGAACCCTGGATAGTAGACACAACACCCTTCTTAACCAACTTTTTCTTTTTCCTAGCAACCACCAACGCTTTTTCCTTTCCCTTCTCCACACCACCTTCAGAAACCTGCTCCGCAGACACCTCAATGTCATCACTAATATCAATAGCCTCTGAACCAGAGGGTTGATCAGCACTTTTTAAACGGCGGTTTGACCGACGGGTAGAAACCTTGGAAGCAGGAACTTTGGTAAAACCCTTAATGTTTGGAACACTCACATAACCGGAACCTTCGAACCTATGCTCAGACCCCCTAGCAACTGCATCTTCACCAGGTGTAGCCGCATCATCCTCAAACACAACATCAGAAGTGTCATCGCTCTTCACAAAGTCAAGTGCATACATAACTACAAAACAAACACAAATAAAAGGGTATAAACAAACAGGCAATAGGAACATAATAGCACAACAGAACAAACGCATACCCAGCCCATTTCTCATAAGCACTGGATCTCGATCAGGTTTGTCCCACAACTTACTAATGCCCAACAACACTAGTAAGGGCTCAGGAAAGGGACGAACCCTCGAAGGGCACTCCCTGAGGGTTTCAAACAAACGAGTATTTATCTCAAGAACAGAGGGTTTAGGTTCGTTAAGAACGGCATCCGGATGTCTCCAAACCATTTTAAAAGGGAAAATCTCATCCGAAACCCAGAAAAACCGGTCTTTCGAAACACCAAGACTGGAGACCATGGATGAAACCAAACATATGTCAACCTGGGATGTTTCGAATGTGAACCAATCACCATTCTTGGCCAATCGGAAAAAGTGACGAAACGACAGAAGGGTTGGGTCATATCCGGAAGCCCGGCATAAAACCTCAAAATGCATAACCCTAGCCAGACCTTGAGGGTGGATCTGGCCAAAAAAGAAACACGGTAATACTCTAGAACATGCAACACAAAGTTCGAAAAAGGATGACGGAGATTCGAAAATTCAAAATGGCGACAATATAGAGCAACAGAACCAGAAGGAGACCGATCGATTGAAACATCACAAACCTGTGCAACCGGTTTAAATCTCAACCCAATGCCCCATTCTAAGCAAAAGGCTTCTACTTCTTCTTGGGTTAAGCGTGAAAATGATTTCGCTAAATCCTTACGAGCACTAATGTGCGCAAAATGCAACATATAAATTACATCAAATGTGGCGTAAAACTAACCCTTTTTAGTACTAATGTTGGAAAAAGTGTGTTTTTGTCTTCCTTTTGTATTTTCAGGATTAAATGAGCTCAAATAAACAAAAGAAGCAAAAAGGCAACTGAATCTAACATAAATACAAGAAAAGGATCAAACGTGGCATGCCCGACCCCCCGACAGCATCTTCCCAAGCAAACTTAAGAAGACAGGAGGCTGAACACGCCCCGTGCTCAGTGAGCACGGGGGCGTGCCCAAGTGTCAGCAGAAAAGACAAAGCTGTAGAAGCTTCTATCTCCCACCACGGGGGCGTGCCCAGCAGACACGGGGCCAAGGTCAACTCTAAGATTCACAGAATCTGGGGAAATCTTGATAGTACAGATACGCTTCTGCACACGGGGGCGTGCCCAGCGGACACGGGGGCGTGGTCAACTAATGCAGACAAACTGCAATTAATCAAGAAAGAGAGGAAGGTGGACACGGGGCCGTGCCCAATGGACACGGGGCGGTGCCCGAGCCTCTGTTCAGCCTATAAATAGGGGTGCTTGGCTCATTTGCAAACCATCCCTTGGCACACCACCTCTCTCACACTTCACCCACACTCCACCACCACCACAACACCATCATCCACCACCATCATCCATCATAGAGTGTGTGAGTCGTCTCGGGATCCAAGATTGATCGTAAGAGTTCTTGACAATCAAAGGTCATGTTTGCCTAAGTCTCTTACATCACTTGGTGAAGACAAGTGTCTAGTGTAATACTTTTTATTTTTAATCTTTTCGCACTTTTTATTTGGTTATGTATTAATGACTTTAATAACTAGTTTCTTATGTTGAAGGTGATTCTTCCTTATCGTTTGTCCGTGGTGTCTTGGCATTATTTTACTCTATATAAAATAAAAGATTTTCACCATTCATATCTCCACGGTCTATATGGAGATATGTTGGCTACCTGGTCGGGGGTTAAGGGAACGGTTTGGTAAGAGTCTTGCCTTGTTCAGTGTATAGATCCTGCAAGGACCTGGGTCAAATTTAGTAGGACCTCCTTCAATACCCACCGGTATTGGATGGCGGGGGTCCAAACTCTTTGATCCCCTCATATGTAAGCTATTAATACTTTAACTCGGCTACTTAGGACTGTATCCCTGCTGACTCAGACTACTTAGCCGAGGGTAACGTCACCTTCAAAAGAGGGGCCTAACATAATATGCATTAATAACTTAATTAATTATCTTTCAATAATCCGACCCTTTAGGATTGTATCCTTGCTGACTCAAACTACTGGGTTGAGGATAACGTCACCTTCAAAAAAGGGGCCTACTACAATAACTAAGATAATCTCTTAAAAAATGCAAAAGTGCGGAAATAATCAATGGTTACACTAAACATGAGTCGGAGCCAAGTGATTCATCTTGTCTATCTGTTTTTACTTTTATTTTAATTTTCAGCATTTAGTTAGTTTTTATTTTTCTTAGTTAAAAACATTTTTCTAACTTTTGATTTGATTAGACGTTGAAGATAAACCGGTACTAAAAGCTCTTGTGTCCTTGGACGACCTCGGTATCTTGCCAACACTATACTACGCTCACGATGGGTGCACTTGCCCATATGTGTGTTTGGTGTTAGTAAAATATCGTGTTTTATAAATTTTTGGCTAACGTGTAAAAAGGGCTTAAAATATACTTAAATATATATCACACCACACGGGCATCAAGTTTTTGGCGCCGTTGCCGGGGACACAAGGATTTTAAGAAAGTTTGGAATCAACGGCCTAATCGTTTTTTCTATTTTTTTTGTTTTTTTAGGATTTTCTTAGTTTTTCAGCTTCTGCAGAACTCAGCACGGGTCGTGCCCGCTGAACACGCCCCGTGCCCAATCCTTGAAACTGGCAATCCTGTTTTAAGTCAGACAGTAAGCTGAACACGAGGTCGTGCCCACTCAACACGCCCCGTGCCCAAGATTCAGTTACTGAAAACAGAACCGTAAGATCCCGACGGTTGGTAATTTCTGACACAAACATGAGTGATACTGATATTTTTTACTTTCGGCACTCTTATGGTACGTGGTGTCAAATATGTGGTGGCTCCCATAAAGAATTAGAATGTTATTTTCTAAATTATAAGCCCCATTATATAGACCCATCGTTTTCCTGTAACCTTAAGAGGGGCGAAAGTAAAAATAATCCCTATCTCTCTCTCGAATGTTCTCAACCGGATTTTCTAGGAGAAATGCTTCTTGATGAACTATTTCAATTGGAAGATCTAATTCTTAATTGAATAAAAGAACTTAAGATGGATTTCAATAATTCATCTCAAGACGATACCCAAGAAGAATTGTTGGGATCGCATTCGATTAAAAACAACTTCATTGTTCCCGATGTTACCTCTAACTCTAGCGAGGACTTGAGCGATAGTCGTCACTGTGTCGATTGTGCCGTGAAGGACTCCCCATCGACTTTGTTCGATGCATACATAGACCTGAGCGATTCGGCGTACACCTTCTTTAACGAGAGCCCGGGAAAGGGTTGGACTTGTCCACCTATATTTAGCATAGGAATCACCCTCACCGACAACCTCTTGCATTCTCGTCTTAATCTAGAACAATTAAGGTATCTTAGGCACTTTGGGGTTGTTCCATCCAGTAAGGAACCACCCGATCCGGATAAGTTCCTTAGAAATAGACGAAACTTCATAAACAGCCTCTAGACACGGGGCCGTGTCCAGGTCAACACGCCCCCGTGTCCACCAAAAGATTCCCGTCTGATTTCGCGTCAGAATACGGACAAAATGTGTCAGGATCTTGCCTGCACACGGGGCCGTGTCTAGCCGACACGGGGCCGTGTGCAGCGTGCTGTCGTTTTCTATAAATGCAGCCAAGAATCCTGCACATTTGAACCATTCCAGGGACAGAGATTTGGGGAATCTTCTCACATACCATCCTAGGTATTTTCTAAAAGAAGTTTCTCAACAACCTTCTTGTCCTTTCCTCTTTTATCCACTTTCATCTTCTTCAAATTTTCCTTTATGCTTCCATTAAAGCTTGAAATCTCCATAAATTCAAGCTTCATTGAGATGTTTGTTAGATTTTTATTCAAGGAATCTTGTTAAAAATAAGTTCTACAACAGTGTTTTAAGTTGTTTCTGCTTAAAAAACGTTTTAAAAATCACGAAAACAAATTAAAACTCCATGATTCCTTGTTCCAAAAATCTACAGACATCTGAACACGGGGCCGTGTTCATTGAACACGGGGCCGTGTCCGAAGTACTGATCCCATAAAGTTGAACTCTTTTCGGTATGTTTTCTCATAATGGCGAGCAGAACTAGCGGAACATCTTCATCGCACTCCAGAAACAACCGACAAGGGAGAAGGTCATCAACGGCTGAAGATTCTCTTGTAAACTACGTTTACGCCTTAAGAGAGGCCATTGATGAGATGACGGGGGTGGAGGAAGCATTGGTTGACCGTATTAATCATTTGACGGTGGGACTAGAGGGATGTCTTCGAGAGGTCAACCTTTTGCACCAAAGGTTGAACATTCTCGGCTCTCCTCCTTTGGTACCAATTATCACCCAAATGGCATGGAATGTGATACCGGAAGTCATCATTCCAGCCGAATGGTACACCATACATTCGGAACCCCCTCGAGACATACTACAAGGGGTTCCGGTTGGTGTTACTCCCCCTCTACATGTTGTTGAGGAAAATGAAGTCGCCTTCTTCCTCCCGAGAGAGATAGAAGAATAGCTTTAACAACATCTAGGGAACACCTCTCGGCTCGGAGTTCTACAAAGCTTTTAGATACCGGAAAACTATTTCTGGAATTTTGGTTCTTATGGTAGAAGTAGAGCTCTTTAGGATGATTTTATGTATCACTTGACCTATCTAATTTAGGACCCTTAACTTTTATTTTTTTTTCTACTTTGTTTTCTATTTTCTAGGACTATTATGTAATTCTCTCTATTTGAATGAATGATGATTCTAGTTAAAATGGTGTTTGGATGATGTTGTAATGGATAAAACACACTCGGGATGGTGAAGGATACAAAGGGAACGTGAACCAGCACCCCATGCACAAAAACAGGGCCACCCGACGAATTTTTCTTCATTACAGCAAGTTCAGCACGGGGCCGTGCTCGCCCAACACGCCCCGTGCCCAACCATCTGAAGAAAAGGCCCAATTCAGGTACGGTAACTGGACACGGGCCGTGTTCAGCCAACACGCCCCCGTGCCCAGGCTTCTGTTTCTTTTTACTTATTTTGTTACTGGCGATCTGAACACGGGGCCGTGCCCGGACACCACGGGGCCGTGTCCAGACGCCCAGTAACACAAATTTTTGTTTTTTCACACCTTTTTACACATTCAATCAACCTAAAAACTTATTTTTGGGACACATTGAGGACAATGTGTAATTTAAGTGTGGGGGGATGCTAAAACCTTGAATCTTGCAAGTCCTAATTACAAGCCTTACACAAAACTCTATTGGAACCGCTAATCACCCCAAATTTTTTTCAAAAATTTTCTTTTTTTTTTTACTTGTGTAGGTTTAACTTGGGAATTTCAAATTCTAAAAAGGTTATATTTTTACAAATTTACAACCGATAGCGTCGTGATAAAAAGAACCAACATAAGAAAATTATGAAACGGCATGACAAGCTTAGTTAAAATTTGATTATATACACTTGATCACATAAAAACCCATTCCCACAAAAAGTGAGATTTGAGCCTTTATTGAGCATACAAATATATATCTTTAAACTAAATGCTCATTTTTCGTTTCTTGTGTGAATAGCCGATTGGTTCTTACGACTCTAGAACTTGCCACGATAATACATTCCCGGTCCTTACCAACTTAAACCCGAGTAAGTAAATGATAGAGGCATTAGGACTAACCCTTTTTTATTTCTACACCATTATTTTTCTTTTTTTTACCACCTACCCAAAATCCCCCTAGTTAACCCCTTTGAGCCTAAACCTTTTCATTTCATAACCCAAAACAAACACCCTTTTACCCACCAAAACTTTTTTTTTACTTTTAACCCTTTGTTTTAGTAACAAGCTCGGTTTTTCGTATGACTTTTCAAAAAAAAAAAAAAATGATGATGAAGCAAAAGAGAAATAAACAAACAAGTTCATCAAAAATAACTTTGTTTGAATAATAGCTTCATCAAAATAAAAATTGCAAAAAAATAAAAAGTCTTACGAAAACCGACGTTTTTTCACCTTTCGCCCTTTTACTAACCACTAACCCAACCACCTACCTTTAACCCAAGCCTAACCCTTCACCCAAAAGCCCTCTTGATATTTACAAAGGTATATAGTTAAAAAGGAGGAGGATTGATTGCTTGGCAAGCCTATGGTAGGAGTAAGTTCCATGCCGCTCTCGGGTGATTCACTAAAATACATATTCGGCCGAGTGTTGAGTGATCCCCGTGAGGTATGTGAACTTGTATATAAGTGGAATTTTAAAAAGGCGTGTTATGCCCTAATAAGTAATTTATCTTATGTAATGTTTTAAATAACTCATGACGAATATGATTGTAAATAAATAAAAATAAAACTTAATAAAGAATCTTGGAAATCCCGACACTCTATGACAAGCTCAAAAACCTTCTCTTCTACCCATTCCATTTGGGAGTGTAAGCCACAAAATAAAGAGTTTTGCTTGAGGACAAGCAAAGATTCAAGTGTGGGGGTATTTGATGTGCGCAAAATGCAACATATAAATTACATCAAATGTGGCGTAAAACTAACCCTTTTTTAGTACTAATGTTGGAAAAAGTGTGTTTTTGTCTTCCTTTTGTATTTTCAGGATTAAATGAGCTCAAATAAACAAAAGAAGCAAAAAGGCAGCTGAATCTAACATAAATACAAGAAAAAGGATCAAACGTGGCATGCCCGACCCCCCGACAGCATCTTCCCAAGCAAACTTAAGAAGACAGGAGGCTGAACACGCCCCGTGCTCAGTGAGCACGGGGGCGTGCCCAAGTGTCAGCAGAAAAGACAAAGCTGTAGAAGCTTCTATCACCCACCACGGGGGCGTGCCCAGCGGACACGGGGCCGTGGTCAACTCTAAGATTCGCAGAATCTGGGGAAATCTTGATAGTACAGATACGCTTCTGCACACGGGGGCGTGCCTAGCGGACACGGGGGCGTGGTCAACTAATGCAGACAAACTGCAATTAATGAAGAAAGAGAGGAAGGTGGACACGGGGCCGTGCCCAATGGACACGGGGCCGTGCCCGAGCCTCTGTTCAGCCTATAAATAGGGGTGCTTGGCTCATTTGCAAATCATCCCTTGGCACACCACCTCTCTCACACTTCACCCACACTCCACACTCCACCACCACCACAACACCATCATCCACCACCATCATCCATCATAGAGTGTGTGAGTCGTCTCGGGATCCAAGATTGATCGTAAGAGTTCTTGACAATCAAAGGCCATGTTTGCCTAAGTCTCTTACATCACTTGGTGAAGACAAGTGTCTAGTGTAATACCTTTTATTTTTAATCTTTTCACAATTTTTATTTGGTTATGTATTAATGACTTTAATAACTAGTTTCTTATGTTGAAGGTGATTCTTCCTTATAGTTTGCCCGTGGTGTCTTGGCATTATTTTACTGTCTATATAAAATAAAAGATTTTCACCATTCATATCTCCACGGTCTATATGGAGATATGTTGGCTACCTGGTCGGGGGTTAAGGGAACGGTTTGGTAAGAGTCTTGCCTTGTTCAGTGTATAGATCCTGCAAGGACCTGGGTCAAATTTAGTAGGACCTCCTTCAATACCCACCGGTATTGGATGGCGGGGGTCCAAACTCTTTGATCCCCTCATATGTAAGCGACTATTAATACTTTAACCCGACTACTTAGGACTGTATCCCTGCTGACTCGGACTACTTTGCCGAGGGTAACGTCACCTTCAAAAGAGGGGCCTACCATAATATGCATTAATAACTTAATTAATTATCTTCCAATAATCCGACCCTTTAGGATTGTATCCTTGCTGACTCAAACTACTGGGTTGAGGGTAACGTCACCTTCAAAAGAGGGGGCCTACTACAATAACTAAGATAATCTCTTAAAAAATGCAAAAGTGCGGAAATAATCAAAGGTAACACTAAACACGAGTCGGAGCCAAGTGATTCATCTTGTCTATCTGTTTTTACTTTTATTTTAATTTTCAGCATTTTAGTTAGTTTTTATTTTTCTTAGTTAAAAATATTTTTCTAACTTTTGATTTGATTAGACGTTAAGGATAAACCGGTACTAAAAGCTCTTGTGTCCTTGGACGACCTCGGTATCTTGCCAACACTATACTACGCTCACGATGGGTGCACTTGCCCATATATGTGTTTGGTGTTAGTAAAATATCGTGTTTTACAAATTTAAAACTTGGCTAACGTGTAAAACTGGCTTAAAATATACTTAAATATATATCACACCACACGCGCATCAAGCACCCATACTAAAAAAATAGAAGAAGGAATGAAAATCAACACTAACCTGGAAGAAAGGGGAATGAACTTGAGAGAAAATGTGTAGAAGTGGTTTTGTTTTTTTTAAGAAGATAAGGGTGAATAAGTGATAAACCAAATGCAATAATTACCCAGCGGACTAATTAAAACCGCCGCCTGACAGAAACTGCCACTAGTCACATCAACGGTCTTTTCAAAATTCAAAAACCAAAACCACAACTGCTGTGAACCTTTCAAGCTCTCAAGCCTTGAAGCCTTCAAGAAATATAAAAACTATGTGGAAAAAGTCAGAAGCATTCGAGCACAAACCTCAAACACCTCTGACTTGGGGGGCTGATGACGGGGGTAGCACAAGCCTCAATAAAATGACTAAGAATACATAACAGCTTGAAGGGTTAAAAGGTTAAAGGGTTTAAAACCTGGGAACTAAGGTGAACAGCAAAAAGAACGTGTACAGTAATCAATCACTTCACTGATTGCTTAAACAACTCTCCCACAGCCGCAAAAGAAAAGCATATGCACAGGAAGCTCCCTTTTATCCGCAGGTCCGAACCCTTCAACCCCAAAAAGGGTAAGTCCCTCACTGCAAGCCAGATTCACTAGTCAAAGGTTTCTCCTTTGAGAAACCCCTTTCCCTATAAAATGCAGGGTATGACAAGCATGCAGGACACTCCAGGATCGGCAGAAGTTACACCAACTCTCCGATTCTTCTTCTTCCTCTTGAGAACTTGCTTTATGCTTGCTTCTCTTCTTCACTTCAAAAAATATATCTTCTTCTACTATCACATTCCGGGCTGGTTCCTCATCAGCTTGGAATTCAAGGAAGAACAACAACAACAATACTAGTGAACCTCTCTCCACGTCTTGCAAATGTGGGGGGACTCCACGACCTGCGTTAGGCAAACCGGAACCCTCCAAGCCTTTTGCCTAACCAGACTAATCACTATCATTGGTCTTGTATTTGTTGCATCAACAAACACACTGACATCTGTTCCACTATTAGTTATTTAAGCACTAGCGCTGCTCACTCGACCATACATTTCTAGCATCCACCGTCTACGTTGATTTTATGTGTGTTCGTGAACCGTTCGTGAACATGTTCATATCCTTAATGAACGAACACAAACATAAAATCTTGTTCGGAAAGTGTTCATGAACCGTTCGTGAACACATTATTTCCTTAACGAACGAACATGAACAAGGCCTTGTTCGTGTTCGTTCGGTTCGTTTACTGCCCTAAGTACAACAATTGACCAAATTTAGAATATTATTTACAGAACTGCCACATTCCTTTTTGGTCCAAGAGGGAGTGGACCAAAGAATCGGCTAGAGAAAGTGAAGAAGAAAGAGAGACACTGAGAGCAACACACAGAGAGAGAGAGAACGTGAACGGAAGGGGACCCGGCCGGCCGGCCACCCTGTTTCGGTGACCATCTCTGTCTTTCCCCCCTTCCAGCGGCGACGTGTGCGGTTGATACCATGATGGCGTGTGCGGGTGTTTGGGATTGCTTATTTAATTCAAAAAGGACTTTTTGGCAAAAGAACTTATTCACTTATGACTCATTCAAAAGGAGTTTAAAAAAAAAGTGTTTGGATGAGCTTATGACGTGAGAAAAGTCAATAAGTCAGTAAGTTGATTTAAAAAAGTGTTTTGATGAGTTTATGACGTGGGAAAAGGTAATATTTAATGAAAAGTTAATGAGTTTCAAAAAACCAATGTTTCCTAACTTTTCAAAATGACTTTTCCACTTTATACAAAAAGTTATTTCAAAAAGTCATTTTCACTTATTCAAAAATTATTCTGACTTTTTGATTTTTTCAAAAATTCAATAAGTATAGTTATTGTTGTTGGTAGCGTTTTAAAATATAGAAGGATAGGCTAGAGAAATGAAAAAAATAATTACATTTGCCGGAAAATAGTAAAAAAAATAATAATTCAGCTTTAAGAGCAAAAGAACCTCTTTGGTAAGTTTTATGGTGTGCATTGTACTTTTTTTTGTGAAAAAATGGTAGAAATAATTAAAAAGATAATTAGTCATTTTGCTGATCTTAATTTGAGCTGACCTCTGTTGAAGGTCAAGAACTGTGTTATTGTTACTTTGGACAATTAATTTTTAATCTGTTTGTAAAAAATAAAACATCTCATTCCAATCGACCAAATGAATGAAATACTTCGCTCATGTGGCAGGAGGCTGGAAATTTTCTCGTGGACAACGTAACGCCCCTCTCGACCAGGCGTGGGCCCGGTTAAGACAACATAGTCCTGGTAATGAGTGGTGGCGGGCCTGCGTCTTGCGGGTGTGAATTAACCGTCTGTTGTGAAATTCACCTGTCAAAAAAAATGAATGTAATACTATCAAAAGGTGAATCCCAGTGCATGCATCACATGTTTGACCTCCCGAAAACTACCGTAGACCAATCCCTCACTTAAATTAAACTCGACACATCAATCTTTCTTCAGCAGGTAAGGGCAAAACCCGAACCCGAATATTTTACATTGATGTGTATCATTGCCATTGGCAAATTAGGCCATATATTTCATAGTAAAAGTAGAACTAAATGCACACATACAAAATTCAACATATCTACTACACTAGGAACGTTTAGCCAACATGTCACCACCCTTAGACACATGAAACGATGCTTCAAAATTAAGCATCCAATCCCTTAGGCCAGTGGGGGTGGTGCGTGATGGGGCAAACATCACGCGTGGAAGCATGCAACTTACCACCGCCACCAACTAATTCCACGAGTGATGATTAAGGTTCCGTGAGAAATTCAACGAGTGATGGAAGTTGAGTGATAAATGGATGTGAGGGGGTGTGAGGGTTTATTGTTGGGTGTTGTGAGTGATGACCATTGCCTTTAAAAAAGGTTGTGAGTGATGAAAAAATGGTTGATGACATGGCGTAACTTGATTGGGTGTTGTGAGTGATGAGTGATGCCACCCCTACCCCACTTAGCTTTGAAGCTTCTTTACAATATAATGTGGCAATTCTATTAAACTAATCAACTTAGGGGACTGGGGGCGGCGAAACAATTTCGGTGATGGGCCAAGTTTAACGCGTGGTGGGATGCAACAAACCACCGCCACCAGTGGCGAAGCTTGAATTTTTCGGCCGGGGGGGCGAAAACGTATATACCAAAAAATTTCTATAGAACCGAGGGGGGGGGGGGGGGCGAAAACGTATATACCCACAAATTTCTATACGAAAACTACATATATAACACTACTGAGCGAAAAATTCGGGGGGGGGGGGGCCTCCCCGCCCCTCTTATCCTTCACCCCTGACCGCCACCATGTTAGTTCCACGCGTGAAGAACAATTTCCGTTAAAGATATCACGCGTTATGGATTGTGAGTGATGGAACATGTGAGGGGGTGTGAGGGTTTATTGTGGGTGTTGTGAGTGATGACCATTGCCACTAAAAAAAGTTGTAAGTGGTGGAAAAATGATTGATGATATGTCAGAATGTGACAACCCGTACTCTCGTTGTCGAGAGAAGGGCATTTTAGTAATACGCACACTTATTTTTATTATTAATATTATCCTTATTATTATTATGTATTTACAAAATAGTAATCCGCGATGAGAGGGTTGTCCGGGTATTTATTTTATTTACCGTTATCTTACAAATAAACCGGGCCAGTCGGTTGAGACGCGTAATCGTTAGATGAACTCGCACACTCGGGCTAAGCCCAAGCCCACTCCCTAAACCCAAACCCTACCTATTTATACACACTTAATCCTCTCCCCCTTCATTTTCTTCAAAAACACAAAACCCTAAAGCACCTAAAGCAGCCGACAAACACTCCTCGTTCCTCTCTACTACTCCTGCCCCTCTCTTCCCTAAAACTCCGATCACCGGAGATCCGGGCTCCGGCGACACCCCTCTGACCGGTCGCTGCATCTCCGACAAACACCCTCGCTAAATCTCCATCTTCTCCGGCTACACACTCAGCTTCAACCTCCTGTTCATCTTAAACATCCCCGCACACACAACCATTTCTCCCGTTCTCTAACCGGCAACCGGAGCAACTCCGGCGGCGGTTTCGTTTGCTGGCTGTTTCTCCGATGACCAAGCGACTACTCTGGTTACAGACTGGACTTTCTGACAAGACTCCGGTTAACCGAGGGAAGGCAGAGGACGACATTGACAACAATCACACACCTAGTCGCCTCTAAATGGTTGGGTCAGTACCCTTTTACCTTCGATTGACTTGCACATATTTGTGAGATTTCTGACTTCCATTTTGTGAATTGTGTAAACAAGCTCAGTTGGAATTTTGTGAATCTTGAAATGTTTTCAGAATTAGATCTTGATGATTTGATGATAGTTATTGTTATTTATGTGTGAAATAATGTGTGTGTATGGTGAATAGGCTGATAGTAAGATTTCTTTATGAAAAGATTAAACATATGTTCACTGGTTAATATATATATGTGTCTTTTATGGTCTGTGCTCCTTGAAACTCTTGGTATATGCAAATTGCTAGCTGATTTAGTGTATAGGATGGTTGTGAATATAAGACATGTGTTTGCTGATTATCATTGTTCGTTAAAAGTCTGCTTAGTATGGTGATGATAGGGCATTTGATATTTTTGGGTAGCATTATATTCATTATTTCCGGTTATTAGTGTGTCTTCTTGTGATTTTTAATTTGATGCATAACATGGGTTGCCGTGAATGAAATTGGAAGTTATGGTTAAAATAAGATGTTCAATAGAAAGAGTAAATGTTAGATGTTTGGTTTATAAACGGCTCCATCCCTTTGTTAAAATTCAAGTTTTGATGTTCTTTTGAAAACACTTGCTAACTGTTTGGTGTATATTTGTTAATGTTGGTTTGTTTAAAATATGAATCTGTTGAATAAGACTTTTGCATGATAGAGTGATTTTTGTGATAAAATGGCTGCATATGTTTCGGTTAGAATGTAGTGATTAAGTAGTATTAGATGATGGTTAATTTGATCCGTTTAGAAATATGAACATGATGAACAGTTTGAATATGTGATGAATATTTGAAAAACCTGCTGATTGATCAGATTTGAATTGAGTAGAATGGTGGAAACATGTTAGTGAATTTGATTTGACAGTACATGCTCATGGAATTTGATTGGGTAGTACAAAAGTTGGAGAATGTTCTAGAAGGCTTCCACCTGTGCCTGCATCAGTGGTTGCGAGTCGAGACCGCGAGATTGCGACTCGAGACCATGGAACGACGACTCGAGATCAAGCACGCACATTAGGGGACTCGAGACCAACTTGGTCGCGACTCGAGATCTCCTAGTCTCGACTCGAGACATGACTCGAGACCCCGAGGTCCCGACTCATGCATGAACTACTCGAGACCATCTACTTGATACTCGAAACCTCTTGGTTATGACTCGAGACCTCATGATCTCGAGTCGAGACCACCCGGTTTCGACTGAACTGCTTTGCTTAGTTATTGGGCCGCACAAACTGATATTATGGACTATGTGTTACTGTGTTGTTTAACTGATAATGTTTAACTATTCATATGCTAGGATAGGCCCAATACCGTATATGCTAGTATGACTTACATGCTATGTGTTAGATACGTGTAATTTATACGTGACATTACTTGCATACGAACCTAATAAACATTTAATAACCATAATAGGGTATGGTTGACCAACATAACACAAGTAAATTGTCAACCGAGCAAAACAAAGGTGAGTTCACTACTTTTTACTTAAAGCATGCGTTCTCGGTGGTTGGGAAACGGAACAAAACACTTTTCCTGGTTTGGGATTGCTTACTATCTCCTTGTGCGGGATACGGTATTTCTATCTCCTTGTGTGGGATACGGGTAACAATGCTATCTCCTTGTGAGGGATACAAACTTACTTTTTCTTCCCTTGTTACTAGGAACAAACTTACTTACTTCCCTTGTTACTGGGAACAAACCTACTTACTTCCCTTGTTACTGGGAACTTTTAGTTAATTACTCTTTATACTGGATGCAACAAGCAACACTAAACAAAACTCTATCACTCAAGTCCTCACTTCTTAATACCGATTAGTCGCCGGGGTCAGGCGAACGGGTTATTAGTTGATAGCGCTATTTAGGTCTCACCAACCTCACACTGTGCCCACGTATGGGATCGGGCGTGAACTAATGTACTCTGGCAACCGTCAATGATGATAGAACATTGACAAACGGGGCACTCTACGGAAACGTACGGATGAATAGTATTCGGTATTGTAAAAATAGTTTAGTCGCTTACTTATGGGGTAGCTCCCCATCGCATGTATAAACGGGTAAATTAACTGGTTAAAACAAGTTTTTGGAAATAAAAACTTGAAAACTCTAAACTCGTGAACTCGCCAACGTTATGTTGACACTCTACTGCATGCTTTGCAGGTTGCTCGATACAGATTAGGACGGACGTTGCAATCGGACGGAGTGCGTGGTTTGTAAGTTTCATGATAACAAACTTGTGGTTTTAAATTACGATATGTTCTACTTTCCCTTCCGCTGCAAACTAGAACCATGTTTTATGAAATTTTAAATTAGGTCACTAATTATGCTAATGTTTATAACAATAACTAATCCGTTCAAAATAATTAGTGGCTAAGATCCTGGTCGTCACATGCCTCGCGGTAATACTCCGCGTGTGGATTTTGAGGGTGTGACAGATTGGTATCAGAGCCATTGGTTATAGCGAACTAGGTTTTAAATATAAAATATTTTGGTTTGGGAAATAAAATATTTTTATGAAAACCAGACTATAACCGTTCTTTAACGAAAACCACAATGACACCACACTCCGGATTGCAAGGTTCGTCAATCTCAAATGCTCACCCGGTAATGGTAGGTTAACGGCATTTACTTGTGCATAACTTATGTGTGTGAACACGCGTGTGTGTATGTGTATAATTAGCATATATGTGTTAGTATGTATGCGTATATTTAGTAATTAACACAGTGGATCATACGAAGGCTAGGCAAGCGTGTTACGTGCTAAACGGGAGCGAGTCCTCCTAAACCTGGTTCGAAACCACGATACACTAAGGGCAAGGAACCAGTTATTCCAAGCCCTCGTCCACGTATTTCCTGATATTATCCCTGGACTACAAATCGACACGAGGGACGCCCACTCGATAGACCTGCCCAGGAAATGCCTGCTACGAAGCACACAAAGAAGTTACGAGAACGAAACGACGAAGGGGAGCCACCTCTATGTAATGGGATATTAGAAGGAACGGCGTCATTCGCATCCTTTTACTTGCGTATTTCTTTTCCCAACTTAAGTAGTAAGACTTGTTCCCTCGCATGACTGATCACCTGGATTCTTGAAGCATTCTGGTAAGTCTACACTTTTCGGGCTTCTGTTTGCACATCTCGAACACGAAAAGCATGCGTGGTGTATGCTTCTCATTGTAATGACCAGCAACCGTATCACCTATACATAGACCACGAAGTTATTACCCCTAATTTCTCGTTACATGGTTAACCCTTATTCAAGTACAACCTTATACCTTAGCATGCCCCAAAACCCAGCGAATTGATGACTTTCTCACAAACCGGCGTATTTGGAAGCATGGCTAGACGAAGACACGAGCCAGTCAATCCACCGACGAGTACGGCGACCTTGATGCTTACCCTATCCTTCATTTGTCAGAACTGTTATTGTTTGACGACTTTCCTGATTCTGTGAATCCTTTCGCCAGCTTTCGTACGAATCCGCGTTTATTGCTCTGATGGTATCCCCGCTCCTATCGTTTCTTTATCACGACCTCCGCGTTTCTTCGCATAGAAACCTTGAACAGATCTCTCTTCAGTTTGGTGAATTCAACAAACTCGACCTTTAGTCAGCAAACTTTTTATCCCTTGAAATTAAACAATGTGTTACTTCAATCGTACTTTCCTCAAAACCTGTTTTCACAGTTTCACGTCGAAACCCCCCCTCCTCATACTGAGACCTTGACCAGATTTCCCTCTAGTTTGGGGAAATTCAGCAAGCTCGACTGCTAGTCAATAAACTTCTTGAATCTTAAAAATTGTGACGTGTGATCCAAACGTATCCTTTCAGACATGTTTTTATTACCTTACATGGAAGCCTTTCGACGACACAAGCACTACTTCGGACTCGTCCTCACGACTTCAGTAGTCTATTCAAATTTGGTTACTTACCGGTTTGGGAGATCACAAACTCGTTTTTCGCATACGGCTCAGCTCAGAACATCTTGTTAGACGTTTTAGTGAGCCTAACCCCCCCGAACCATACGGCGACTGTCCTTCTCTATCATTGGTTCTTGTTGTGCCATTCATACTGACGTAACACCTCTTGTCGGCAAAACGACGTTCTTTATCCTAATCGCCCACGGCTTGTGTACGACCAGCTACCTCATCGATACCAGATAAATCCTTATTGCCGACCACCAAGCCTCTTATGTTTTGTCTCAAATTGAACGCACCAACGTTGACTACCCTTCAAACATTACCTCGCTACTCGTGTTATGAAATACTTCCTACGAATGTTACTCGTTCGAGCAACGAGCCAAGGATACCCCGGGGGTAACGGGTATCGCAAGCACTGTTCTTCGAAACTCGATACGATCAACACCTAGTTACGACACTCGAATTTGTTTCATCCTGTCAAAGTACGACACTTGTTTCTTTCGACGACGTCCGAACCTATTCCGAAAACCAGTGGGAATCAGGACGACTCCTACGCACTAACCTGGTACTTTTACCACGCAAAACCGCCTTGCGCTAAGTTTTCAATGCACGACTTTTAACGTCGCAACGCCCACATTTCTCGACCGCATACGCAACTCCTCACGATTTTGACTCAAAAGAGTATCACCTGACATTAGGGAGATACTCAAAAATCCGCAACTCTAGCAAGTGGAAGATAATCTATGAGGTACTTCTATCTTATTCTATCCTGTCCAAGACATTGATGTAATACCTGCTGGTAACGGCACACAACCAAAGAAACTGACAAGTTCTCGAACTGACAGCCATCTACTAGGAAGTAGAAGATACTAGGCACGAGATGCCAACTTCTCTTATATCTGATCGTAACCCTCGTTTTGCATCCGATTCGTCGCAAGGCTGCGCACAAAAACTTTTGGATCTCTGTTAGGCATGAGCACCGCTTATCGCCCGCGAATTGATGGTCGGGCCAAACGCACCATCCAAACACTCAAGGGCATGCTGAGAACATGTGTTATCGACCTTGGGCATGAGTGACGCTCCTCTTTTGTAGAATTCTCTTCCAACAACAGCTAGCACACTAGCATTCAGGCAGCACCATTTGGGGCATTGCACGGACGCAAATACCGGACACCTCTGTGTTGGGCGGAAGTTGGTGGAAGCTGAATTACCGGCCCAGAACTTGCACTTGACACAACGGGTAGGATTGCCCAGAATAGACAACGCATGGCGGCAGCTCCAGACCGTCAGAAAGACTACGCGAATAAGCGTAGGAAACCTCTAAATTCCTAGTCGGTGACTGGGTACTACTTAAAGTTTCACCCTGGAAGGGTGTGGTACGTTTTGGCTAACGAGGCGGACTTAATACGCGATATGTGGGATCGTTCGAAATTAACGAAAGGATAGGTAAGGTAGCTTTGCAGACTAAACCTGCCTGAAGAGCTGAGTGAGGTACACAACGTCTTTCACGTGCCTAATCTGAAGAAGTGTCTGCCAGATGAAACATTCGTTGTTCCTTTTAGGAACCCATGATCAGCAACAAACTACCCCTCGTTGAGAAACCAGTTGGAATCGAGGATCAAGAAATCAAAACCCTCGAGCGTAGTGTAACCTACAGACCGAGTTTGTTGGAACTCACGCCGTGGCCCAGAGTTTACTTGGGAATGGGAAAACCAGATGATGTGCATGTATCCCCAGTTGTTTACAAACATTACTTCCAGCACTGAAGCTACCGCTAAATTTCGGGAAGAAATTTCAAACCAACAGGAGGTGATGTGACACCCTACGAAAACATTTAAACACACTAGCTTGTCAGTGATTGCGCGCTAAATTTCGGGACGAAATTTCTGAAACTTGGGGATAATGTGACACTTCGGTTTTCCTGTAAGTTTCTTGAATGCTATAATTAATTTTGTGAAATTCTATACTAAGTGAAATGTGTACGAACTCTGTGGATAGTGTACTACGTGAAATTTTTCGTACTAAGTGATTTTATGTGCTATGTGGCTTGCATGTTCATTTTGGTGGACTTTCGTGAAAATGCTGGTATCTACGTATAGTAATGGAATCTATGTATACATATAGAGCGCATCGTGTGACCTTAGCTTAAATTTCGAGGACGAAATTCCAGTAACATGGGGAGAATGTGACAACCCGTACTCTCGTAGTCGAGAGAAGGGCATTTTAGTAATACGCACACTTATTTTTATTATTAATATTATCCTTATTATTATTATTATTATTATTATGTATTTACAAAATAGTAATCCGCGATGAGAGGGTTGTCCGGGTATTTATTTTATTTACCGTTATCTTACAAATAAACCGGGCCAGTCGGTTGAGACGCGTAATCGTTAGATGAACTCGCACGCTCGGGCTAAGCCCAAGCCCACTCCCTAAACCCAAACCCTACCTATTTATACACACTTAATCCTCTCCCCCTTAATTTTCTTCAAAAACACAAAACCCTAAAGCACCTAAAGCAGCCGACAAACACTCCTCGTTCCTCTCTACTACTCCTGCCCCTCTCTTCCCTAAAACTCCGATCACCGGAGATCCGGGCTCCGGCGACACCCCTCTGACCGGTCGCGGCATCTCCGACAAACACCCTCGCTAAATCTCCATCTTCTCCGGCTACACACTCAGCTTCAACCTCCTGTTCATCTTAAACATCCCCGCACACACAACCATTTCTCCCGTTCTCTAACCGGCAACCGGAGCAACTCCGGCGGCGGTTTCGTTTGCTGGCTGTTTCTCCGATGACCAAGCGACTACTCTGGTTACAGACTGGACTTTCTGACAAGACTCCGGTTAACCGAGGGAAGGCAGAGGACGACATTGACAACAATCACACACCTAGTCGCCTCTAAATGGTTGGGTCAGTACCCTTTTACCTTCGATTGACTTGCACATATTTGTGAGATTTCTGACTTCCATTTTGTGAATTGTGTAAACAAGCTCAGTTGGAATTTTGTGAATCTTGAAATGTTTTCAGAATTAGATCTTGATGATTTGATGATAGTTATTGTTATTTATGTGTGAAATAATGTGTGTGTATGGTGAATAGGCTGATAGTAAGGTTTCTTTATGAAAAGATTAAACATATGTTCACTGGTTAATATATATATGTGTCTTTTATGGTCTGTGCTCCTTGAAACTCTTGGTATATGCAAATTGCTAGCTGATTTAGTGTATAGGATGGTTGTGAATATAAGACATGTGTTTGCTGATTATCATTGTTCGTTAAAAGTCTGCTTAGTATGGTGATGATAGGGCATTTGATATTTTTGGGTAGCATTATATTCATTATTTCCGGTTATTAGTGTGTATTCTTGTGATTTTTAATTTGATGCATAACATGGGTTGCCGTGAATGAAATTGGAAGTTATGGTTAAAATAAGATGTTCAATAGAAAGAGTAAATGTTAGATGTTTGGTTTATAAACGGCTCCATCCCTTTGTTAAAATTCAAGTTTTGATGTTCTTTTGAAAACACTTGCTAACTGTTTGGTGTATATTTGTTAATGTTGGTTTGTTTAAAATATGAATCTGTTGAATAAGACTTTTGCATGATAGAGTGATTTTTGTGATAAAATGGCTGCATATGTTTCGGTTAGAATGTAGTGATTAAGCAGTATTAGATGATGGTTAATTTGATCCGTTTAGAAATATGAACATGATGAACAGTTTGAATATGTGATGAATATTTGAAAAACCTGCTGATTGATCAGATTTGAATTGAGTAGAATGGTGGAAACATGTTAGTGAATTTGATTTGACAGTACATGCTCATGGAATTTGATTGGGTAGTACAAAAGTTGGAGAATGTTCTAGAAGGCTTCCACCTGTGCCTGCATCAGTGGTTGCGAGTCGAGACCGCGAGATTGCGACTCGAGACCATGGAACGACGACTCGAGATCAAGCACGCACATTAGGGGACTCGAGACCAACTTGGTCGCGACTCGAGATCTCCTAGTCTCGACTCGAGACATGACTCGAGACCCCGAGGTCCCGACTCATGCATGAACTACTCGAGACCATCTACTTGATACTCGAAACCTCTTGGTTATGACTCGAGACCTCATGATCTCGAGTCGAGACCACCCGGTTTCGACTGAACTGCTTTGCTTAGTTATTGGGCCGCACAAACTGATATTATGGACTATGTGTTACTGTGTTGTTTAACTGATAATGTTTAACTATTCATATGCTAGGATAGGCCCAATACCGTATATGCTAGTATGACTTACATGCTATGTGTTAGATACGTGTAATTTATACGTGACATTACTTGCATACGAACCTAATAAACATTTAATAACCATAATAGGGTATGGTTGACCAACATAACACAAGTAAATTGTCAACCGAGCAAAACAAAGGTGGGTTCACTACTTTTTACTTAAAGCATGCGTTCCCGGTGGTTGGGAAACGGAACAAAACACTTTTCCTGGTTTGGGATTGCTTACTATCTCCTTGTGCGGGATACGGTATTTCTATCTCCTTGTGTGGGATACGGGTAACAATGCTATCTCCTTGTGAGGGATACAAACTTACTTTTTCTTCCCTTGTTACTGGGAACAAACTTACTTACTTCCCTTGTTACTGGGAACAAACCTACTTACTTCCCTTGTTACTGGGAACTTTTAGTTAATTACTGTTTATACTGGATGCAACAAGCAACACTAAACAAAACTCTATCACTCAAGTCCTCACTTCTTAATACCGATTAGTCGCCGGGGTCAGGCGAACGGGTTATTAGTTGATAGCGCTATTTAGGTCTCACCAACCTCACACCGTGCCCGCGTATGGGATCGGGCGTGAACTAATGTACTCTGGCAACCGTCAATGATGATAGAACATTGACAAACAGGGCACTCTACGGAAACGTACGGATGAATAGTATTCGGTATTGTAAAAATAGTTTAGTCGCTTACTTATGGAGTAGCTCCCCATCGCATGTATAAACGGGTAAATTAACTGGTTAAAACAAGTTTTTGGAAATAAAAACTTGAAAACTCTAAACTCGTGAACTCGCCAACGTTATGTTGACACTCTACTGCATGCTTTGCAGGTTGCTCGATACAGATTAGGACGGACGTTGCAATCGGACGGAGTGCGTGGTTTGTAAGTTTCATGATAACAAACTTGTGGTTTTAAATTACGATATGTTCTACTTTCCCTTCCGCTGCAAACTAGAACCATGTTTTATGAAATTTTAAATTAGGTCACTAATTATGCTAATGTTTATAACAATAACTAATCCGTTCAAAATAATTAGTGGCTAAGATCCTGGTCGTCACATGCCTCGCGGTAATACTCCGCGTGTGGATTTTGAGGGTGTGACACGGAACTTGATTGGGTGTTGTGAGTGATGAGTGAGTGATGAGTGATGACCACCCCCACCCCTTAGTTTGAGCATGGTCATAAGTTTCCATCAATTTAACCTGTCCCTATTATGTGCTTTTTTAGGTATTAAACAACTTCGAACTGTGAACACTAATTAGCATATACACCTTCAGATCCCAACATATACGAGTAAAGAAGACAGGTACTTTAAAAAGAAATCAACTTCAACAACATCATAAACACCGAATAGGTTACAAACAACATAGTACAACAACACAAATCAGCATCTACAAGCTGCTTATTGAAACATCGATGGATGTCATACAAGAGAAGCTTCAACTTCATAACCACAAATTTATAACCGTGTCACGCCTTACCAAACCGCCCCTTATAATAAGCAACAAGTCTTTCTCTTGGAGGCAAACCATCCTTGACAGCTTGACAGTTAATATAGTTACCACACCATTCTGCTATTTTTGGGAACTTATCTTTGGTCACCACCTCTATTCCTAATGCTTCTTCACCTGCTACAACCCAATGGGCTATGTAACCAACACAAATATCAACTAGGTTGATGTTGTCACCTCCAAAAAACTTGCTGCCTTTCACATTTAGCTCATTTTCCAGAAATTGCAATAGCTCATGGGCTTCCGCAACCGCTTGCTCCTCTCCATGGCTGCCAATAGCCTTGAGTAGTGCAGGATGACACTGGACATACCATATAATATAAAATCAGTTTTAACCCATATAAACCGAAATCACTAATCTCTACACATCCTGAAGTACAAGGGTTGATTAGTATATTGTATAAAGTAGTTTAGAAGGTAGTTATGAAGTTTCGGGACCAAAGATGACAAATCAGAAGATTGTAACCGACACCCCTAACGGAAAATACATGTCTTTTTGGACACACCTTTTGGATCGATGGCGGTAAAGGAAGAAAGAAGGGACACGACTTTGATTCAAGAAACACACCTCTTTAAGATTCAATTACAACCACATATTCAAGAGACGTACCCGTTCATGAAAAGACACGTCTCTACAATTGCACCTTTTAGTTACTTATAAATAGGGCTTTAGATTTCAATTGTAAGATATACATGTATTTCAGAGATTCAAGTTGTATTCAAGTTCAGTTTGTTATATTCGATTTATGTTCTAGAGATCTAAGATCGATTGGGGCCAACATAAACTGTGCTAACAAACATACCCAGTAATATCTCACTCATAAAGTAAGTCCCAGGGGCCATTAAAGATGGGTGTACATATTCACACACCCAACTCCCTATTTCCACACCCTTCAAAACGCCTCGTATAGACCTATACGAGGCGTATTACCTTTTTCAATTTCCAAGAGAATCTCTGATTATGTCATATTTTGTCTTATTTGCCTCGTATATGCCTCGTATAGGCCTATACTGGGCGTCTAGGCGAAAAAAGACCATTTAACCCCTGATTTAGGCCTATACTGGGGGTAAATTGGTCTTTTTTGACTATCTTATATGCCTAGTATAGGCCTATATGAGGCGTATGTATATAATTCAAATTACCATTTTACCCTTGAGTTAGGCCTATACTGGGGGCAAAACAGGGCTATAATGGTCTTTTGGACACCAGTATACGCCCAGTATAGGGCTATACTGGGCCTATACGAGGGGTCCAAAAGACCATTATAACCCTGTTTTGCCCCCAGTATAGGCCTAATTCAGGGGTATAATGGTCTTTTGGTCCACATAGACGCCCAGTATAGCCCTATACTGGGCGTCTATTTTTATTTTTTTTGTTTTCTCTTTTTAAATATCAATAACACTAATATTAACTATAAAAACTCATATTAATATCAATAACACTAATATTAATTATAAAAAAACTCATATTAATTATAATAACACTAATATTAATTATACAATGCCTATACGAGAGCTATACGAGACTTATACTACACTATACGATACAACACGATAGGCCTATACAAGACCTATACGAGACTTATACTACACTATACGATACGATGCGATACAACACGATACTATAGGATACGATACTACATCCATAGGCCCATACAATGCCTATACGAGACCTATACGAGACTTATACTACACTATACTATACGATACGATACAATACGATACGAGACTATATGATAAGATACAACACTCGTATAGGCATGTAGGTGTAGTATAGGTCTCGTATAGGACTATAGGTGTGGTTTAGGTCCCGTATAGGCCTATAGGCGTATACAAGACCTATATGGGACCTATACGAGACTTATACTATACACTGTACGATACAATACGATACCATACTATACGATACAATACGATACTATCGTATCATATAGTGTAGTATAGGTCCCTTATAGGTCTTGTATAGGCCTATCGACGTATACGGGTGTTGTATCTTATCATATAGTCTCGTATCGTATTGTATCGTATCGTATAGTATAGTGTAGTATAAATCTCGTATAGGCATTGTATGGGCCTATGGATGTAGTATCGTATCCTATAGTATCGTGTTGTATCGCATCGTATCGTATAGTGTAGTATAAGTCTCGTATAGGTCTTGTATAGGCCTATCGTGTTGTATCGTATCATATAGTATAGTATAAGTCTCGTATAGGTCTCGTATAGGCATCGTATAATTAATATTAGTGTTATTATAATTAATATGAGTTTTCTTATAATTAATAGAGTAAATTACAAGTTTTGTCCTTTATGTTTGTCCAAAATTGCAGGCGCTGTTCTTTGTCTTTAAAATTGATGAGTTTTGTCCTTAATGTTTGCAAATCTTGCACGTTATGTCCTTTATGGCAAACCCAGTTAATTTTTTTGTTAAATCTGACCATGTGCCTTGCACATGAGGGTATTCTTGTCATTTTATCTTTCTAGGGACTAGTTTGTAAATAATTAATATTCAAGGACTATTTTGTAAACTCATCTCTCTCTCTCTTAACTTACCTCTCTCTAAAACTTCCCACTGCACACCAGACCTCTACAGCCACCACCACCCCATGACCTCCACCGCCGCCACCACCACCATCCCACCAGACTCCACCGAATCAAGCCCCCTTCTTCTTACGAAATCACCCTTAATGAATCAATCAAATATTCAACCTCAAGTCAATGAAAACTCTGCTTCTCCTAACACTTAAATCAATCAAACATCATCTTCTTTTCGATGAACAACAACAAACGCAACCTGCAAATGATATTCTACTTTTTCGTTCTATTATCTTTTCTTTACGAACAAGAAACGAACAACAAAACAACATCAAGAACTCTTCATCTCATATTCAGAACTGAAAACTTGAAGAACAAATACACAAAGTATGAACTGTTTGAATGTTTTGAAACTGGTAAATTAAGTGTTTTAATCACCACTACCGTTCAGATTTCATCACACCCGATTCAACCTCCACCACACCCGATTATCCACCTGCAACCCACTCCACCACCACCGCCTAACTTAACCACCATTACCGTCCAGATCTGCGAAAAACCCCCAACCCTAACCACCACCATATTTCCGATCTACGAAGCTAGGGTTTTTTTTATGGCGGCGATATTATGGAGGCTGCGGTGTTTTGATGATGGTGCAAGAGTGTCGGAGAAAAAGAAGATTGTGGTGGTGTGCTCTGATGACGGTGGTGCGGGAGTGTTGGCGGTGAGGGTGGACGGTTGTGAGGGCGGTGGCGGTGGTGGTCGCTGTGAGGGAGGTGGTGGCTATGGTTCTTGGCTGATATCTAGAGAGAGAGAGAGAGAGAGAGGGGGTGAGAAAGGGGTAGAGGGAGAAAGCAGATGATAATATAATATTTGTTTTCTAAATTTATTTTCCTTTTATTTTATTAAAATAATTTTGATTATATAGGCAAAAAGACCAACTTGCCCTTGGGTAACCAGATTTAACAAAAAAAATTAACTGGGTTTGCCATAAAGGACATAACGTGCAAGATTTGCAAACATTAAGGACAAAACTCATCAATTTTAAAGACAAAGGACAGCGCCTGCAATTTTGAACATACATAAAGGACAAAACTTGTAATTTACTCTAATTAATATTAGTGTTATTGCTATTAATATGAGTTTTTTTATAGTTAATATTAGTGTTATTGATATTTAAAAAGAGAAAAAAAAAAAAAAAAAAAAAATAGACGCCCAGTATAGGGCTATACTGGGCGTCTATGTGGACCAAAAGACCATTATACCCCTGAATTAGGCCTATACTGGGGGCAAAATAGGGTTATAATGGTCTTTTGGACCCCTCGTATAGGCCAAGTATAGCCCTATACTGGGCGTCTATTTTTATTTTTTTTTTGTTTTGCCCCCCAGTATAGGCCTAATTCAGGGCTATAATGGTCTTTTGGACACCAGTATACGCCCAGTATAGCCCTATACTGGGCGTCTATTTTTATTTTTTTTTGTTTTCTCTTTTTAAATATTTAAAAAGAGAAAAAAAAAAAATAGACGCCCAGTATAGGGCTATACTGGGCCTATACGAGGGGTCCAAAAGACCATTATAACCCTGTTTTGCCCCCAGTATAGGCCTAATTCAGAGGTATAATGGTCTTTTGGTCCACATAGACGCCCAGTATAGCCCTATACTGGGCGTCTGTTTTTATTTTTTTTTGTTTTCTCTTTTTAAATATCAATAACACTAATATTAACTATAAAAAACTCATATTAATATCAATAACACTAATATTAATTATAAAAAACTCATATTAATTATAATAACACTAATATTAATTATACGATGCCTATACGGGACTTATACTATACTATACGATACGATACAACACGATAGGCTTATACAAGACCTATACGAGACTTATACTATACTATACGATACGATGCGATACAACACGATACTATAGGATACGATACTACATCCATAGGCTCATACAATGCGATACAACACGATACAATACGATACGGTACTACAGGATATGATACAACGCCCGTATACGTCGATAGGCCTATACAAGACCTATAAGGGACCTATACGAGACCTATACTACACAATATGTTAAAAACAATGTAATATTTCTACGATCGAATATTTTTAAAGGCCGATCTTGAAAACGGTAAAATATTTTTATAAAAAAATAAGACTTTTCTTAAAAAACAACTCAAATTACCCCACCAAAACACCCATTTTTTTACTCAAAAAAACATCACCCTCCAAAAACAATCAAATTACCCTACCAAAACATCCATTTTTCAACTCAAAAAAACACCAACGAGGGGTCCTAATATTAATTATTTAAAATAAAAAACTTGTTTTTGTATAAAAGTTTGCTAAAACGATTAATATTGTATAAAATGTTTGTTAAAAAAAAAAACCCTTATATACGCCCAGTATAGGCCTATACGAGGCATATAAGGGGCAAAGGGTCATATATGAGACCTATACGAGGGGCCCTATACGCACAGTATAGGCCTATACGAGGCATATTGAAGCAGTCAAACCAGAAGTGGCATGAGTCAGACACTGACTTTGATGTAACCCTATACGCCTCGTATAGGCCTATACGAGACAAAAGGTGTCTAAATAGGCAGATAGGGTGTGTGAATAGCTTGAGCCTTAAAGATTAAATAATTACCTTATCAGCAAAGAACGTGGCCCAAAATCGAGCCTGAGCCTTCTCGTAAGCATCGTTGGGCATAATCGGAACCCCTTTCCAGGCGTCATCGATGTACTGGATGATGACAAGAGACTCTGAGATCGGATTTCCGTTGTGTAGGAGCACGGGTACCTTTTTATAAACAGGGTTGTATTTGAGAAGGTCGGGACTCTTGTTGTCCAGATCTTCTTGGATGAACTCGTAGTTGATTCCCTTGAGATTCAAAGCAATTTTGACTCTGCCAACGAATGGACTTATTTCAATTCCGTATAACTTCACCTCTTCCGCCATTTCCTGATAAACTGGTTTGAGTTATTGGGTGGCTGGATTCATATAAATACTACGTGATGGTAGCTATTGTTCTGTAAGTGCTTGTACGATATGCATTCCAGTTGTACTCTAAGTTTAAGTTGGCAACTTTAAAATATGAAAAGCCTTTGACTAAAGGTGGAGACGACGATGCCAATTTTGTATTGGAGACGACGATGTCAATTTTGTATTTAATATATTCATGTGAAAAGCATATTATTATTTCTTTTTATAAAGAGTAAAATGCACGGATAGTCCCTATGGTTTTGCAAAATAACACCTATAGTCCCCAACTTTTAGAAATTACACCGGTGCTTCCTGTAGTTTGACAGTTTTTTACTCAGATAGTCCCTGGAGTGGATGACGGTTAGTTTTTTCCGTTAAATGGATGTGAAATGACAAATTTACCCTTCATCTTCTCCATTCTATAAAAACAAAAGAACCCCACCGCAACCCACCCACCCCCACCTTTCTCTCTGTTTCCCCACCATTAACCACATCTACAGAACACCACCACTATAAATCCCAAATCTGAAGGCAAGATGGGAGGCAAATGTCCACACAGAAGGGTGAAGAAGAGACGATACTCTCACAAAATCTTCCGTCTGGCTAAATTCCTCATTAAAGAAATTTTTTTTATCGGTTTTTTTCTTATTTTCTGTTGGTTTTCTTGAATTTAACTGCAAATTACCGGACTTTCAGTGTGTTTTGTTTCTTTAACTATGTTTTCTCACGTGATGATGCTGTTTATGATGAGCTTAAGAAACTAGATGATGAGAAGACGTCGCTGCCGTTAGATGAAGATCTTCCTGGAATGGGACAATATTATTGTTTACACTGCGAGTAAGTAATTCAATTTTATATGGTTCATATGTTTTCGTTTAATATTATTTGCAGTTTGTTTTTTTAAATTAAATGTTGTTTGTTTCAGTCGGTATTTTGCTAATGTGGTTGTGAGAGATGAACATTTCAAGACTAAACGGCACAAGAAGTAGTATGTTTTGGCTTAATTTGGTTATTATTTTGATATCTAGAACAAAAAAAACTAGTCATCAATTTGAATGGGTTTGATGTGAATTGTTGTTGAGGTTAAAAAAAGAGAAAAAGGTAAGGTGGTGGTGTTTGGTAGATGTGGTTAATGGTGGGGAAACAGAGAGAAAGGTTAGGGGGGGGGGGGGGGGTAAGGTTGGGGTGGGGTTGATTTATTTTTATAGAGTGGAGAAGATGAAGGGTAAATTTATCATTTCACATCCACTTAACGGAGAAAACTAACCGGCATCCACTCTTGGGATTATCCGAGTAACAAACTCTCAAACCACAGGGAGCACCGGTGTAATTTCCAAAAGTTAAGGACTATAGGTGTTATTTTGCAAAACCAAAAGGACTATCCGTGCATTTTACTCTTTTATAAAATATAAAAAGAGGTCTCAATAATGTCATTTTGAGTTTATTAAATGATTAACTTCTTTAAACTTAATTATATTCATCAGATTTTGATATTTTTTAATTAAGCTCACTTTAGTTTTCGTAAATTCATTATAACTAATTACATACACACTTTGTTCTAAAAAAGCGAGAGACGTACAAACACGATAAAGTCTAAAACCTAACGTTAAGCGTCAAACACAAAAGTGCATCGCTTTATTTACGCAAGGTGCAGTTTGTTATTTATTTATTATAAATTTCTTATAGGTTTTTAACATTATTTACCCACTGTTTAATCACAAACAAACTTTATATATGTTTTAAGGAGGAGATCTGATACGGATTCGTATAAGCGGAAGCTAGAAACCCTAGCTTGTGGATAACCTCTCGTGATCAACAACGAGAAAACCTGGCGATCAATTACCAATTGGCCAAACAAGAAATGAAACAAACGTTGTAAAACTTCAAAACCGAATAATTCATTCTAGCCAAAAAAGATAAATACCAAGGTTCAAAACAAAAGGAATAAAAGATAACAAGATAATCCAAGTTTTAAAATTCAAACAAACTAATTAAAAGATAATGCTAATTAACGGGCTGGAAGAAAACACTTGGGCCGGTCCGATCGTTTCTAGCCACCTTCCATCGGTCCAATATCACGTCGGGCTTCCTCCATGTCGGGCTGAGTATCGTGGGACGGATCCGTATCATCCTCCCTCTCTAAAAAACAACTCGTCTTCAAGTCGTCTACATCTCCTCCCTCGTACGGTGACAAATCTGCTACATTAAACGTTGCCGAGACGTTGTAGTGACCCGAAAGCTCGATCTTGTACGCGTTGTCGTTTATTTGTTTCAACACCAGAAAAGGACCATCGGCTCTCGGGTTTAACTTGCCGTACCGACCCGGGGGAAATCGTTCTTTGCTCAAAAAAATCCAAACCAGGTCGCCTTCATTAAAAACCTTTTTCTTTCGATGTTTGATTCGCTTTAGCTTGATATTGCAAGTTATGAGCAGTGATTTGATCTCGGACCTGTTCGTGTAACAATTTGCTCTGTTTTGCTTGTTCCTCCCCGTCGGCGCTAAAATTATCCACATCCAGTTTCGGCGCCAGATCCAAAGGAGTGAACGGTTGTCGTTCGTACACAATAAAAAACGGGCTACGGCCTGTGGAACTGTGATTTGACCTATTATACGCAAATTCCGCTTGAGGTAAAACTAAATCCCACTGCTTAGGATGTTTCCCAACCAAACTCCTCAAAAGGTTACCCAGACTCCGATTTGTTACCTCGGTTTAGCCGTCGGTTTGTGGGTGATGTGAACAGCTAAACTGTAAATTTGCCCCCAGACGCTTCCACAAAGTCCTCCAAAAATGGCTAACAAATTTCACGTCTCTATTGGATGTTATGGATTTTGGAACGCCATGTAAACGAACAATCTCCGTAAAGTACAGACGAGCCACCTGAGACGCATCGTACGTTTTAACACACGGTAAGAAATGCGCCATTTTCGAAAAGCGATCGACAACCACCATAATTGAGTCCTTTTTTCATTGGGTAAGTGGTAACCCCAAATCAAAATCGAGACTGACATCCTCCCACGGTCGTTCTGGCACAGGCAAAGGCGTTGAAGGGGTAAGGTCCCAAAAACCTCATAATAAGTACTTGGGACCATACCATAACCTTGTCTTTCAGCCTCTTTTTAACCTTGCGCGGCCGCGCACTGGTCCTACAAAGGAGGCTTAAGAGACAGATAGCAGACAACACTTGCGTGCCAATAGGAAATCATAAATACTTGCGCTTTCCTCCATAAACAAAGGATGAAAATCCTAAGTTAAACACTTCCTCCTAATAATATCCAGACTTGGATATTATTTACCCAACTGGTGCCACACGATAAAGAGTCACACAGGATTATGGCAATAACCTTCTAGAAGGACCCAATCGTGCACCACTAAACGGTTACAACCGTCTGGACACGTGTCATCACCTCAGGCATCCCTGAAATCACGATGATGGCATGAAATTGGAGAGAAACCTCCACTTGATCACTTTCTACGTGGCAAACCCCCAGCCATAGATCTAAACAGCGATCCGTGTGCACTCACGTCGGATCGAGAAGCTTAACGGAAGGAAATGTAACCGCTTACAGGGTTAGCATCTTCTGTCAGCATTTCACCAACGAGTTCTCCCGCCCAAAACTCTCGGCTATAAATATGAGAACAATTCAGGTATAAAATTCAAGTTACACACACTTCGTTAATACCTCTTCTTCTTCATAAACACATACTTATTCTCACGCCGGAGTCGGGTCAAGGAGAGAACCCCTTTTCTCCCCTTGACGAGGCTAACGGTGCTTTGTTTTGCAGAGTTTACCGGAGAAGAAGGTCAGTTGCATCGAATTAAACGAGAGAGAACAACCCCCTTTTATGCAGATCCAACCCCCCTAGATAATTCAATTCCGGTCAATTATCTAGTGTTTCTTCATTGGCGCCCACCGATTTATCTGTTTTTTCAGTTTTGTCTCGTTTCGATTCAGTTTCCCTCATTTCTCTGTTTTCACATGGCAGAGAATTCATCACCTCACCCATCAGGTCCTCGATCTGAATTCAAGGGTTCTACAACCCCAAATACTCAGATCGACAGAATCATGGGAATCAATACAAGTAACAATCACTCAGACGAAAAGGACTCCTCAGATCAACTCATAGAGAGAGCTCCAGAATACTGGATCGGCAGATTCCAGATAGCTTTGAACCAAATTTTCACACAAATTATCAGACCTGAGTCCCCAAACATCAGATCTGATATTCGGCAAGAAAGCAGTGGCAGGATTGATACTGTAGTATTGGACCCACAGATGCCTTATCAGTGGGACATCCAATCTGACAGTTATGCCAGGGTAATTCCAAAACCAGAAGGTACCAATGGTCAGACAGCTAAACCAAAACAAATAAACATGGTACAAGGAAGCCCTTCACGAAGGCCAAACAAATGACACCATGATCAGCATTGGCGAGAACAGCAAGTCGTGTTTCCTGTTGTTCCTGGAGGCCCTCAGGAAGAGCGACCAGTAATTATTACTGGCATCTTCGGCCATTATCGAACGGACTATATGTTTATAGATCCAGGAAGCTCGATGGATATCATATACGAGCAGTGCTTCAAACAACTCAATCCAGAAGACAAAGCACGTCTGGAGCCGGTCGATTTCCCTCTCACCGTATTTTGTAATGAAGCGGTATTCCCGTTAGGACAAATAGTATTCCCTGTGACTCTATCTGATGGCGAGCATTCGCGCACAGTCACAGTAAATTTCATGGTCATGCCGACAACATCACGCCATGATGTATTGCTCGGAAGAAGGTCACAAAGAGAATTCAGCATGATCACTTCTATTCCACATGCTGCATGCGAATTTCCAACAGAAACTGGAGTTGCAATTCTATACTCAAGTAAGGAGGTCATGTACGTGGACGATGAGCCACCCGCAAAAGTGGCCAAACCCTCAGCATCAAATGAGCCGGAGAAATGGGTTCTGAACGATGAATATCCAGAACAGACCATCCTGTTAGGACACACCATTTCCCCAGCAACACGAATACAATTAAAAGAATTGCTGTCCAATAATAAAGACATATTCGCCTGGTGCCCAGCAGACATGACTGGGGTTCCGCGCGATATAGCACAACATTGTCTGAACATCCGACCCTCAGCAGAACCTGTTGCACAGGGGAGGCGCAGCTTCAGCGATGAGAAAGCAAAAGCCATGGACGAGCAAGTGACAGAGCTACTTAATGCCGGAATCTTGCGCGAGGTTCAATACCATACATGGGTCGCCAACCCAGTAATGGTCCAAAAACACAGTGGCGGATGGAGAATGTGCGTCGACTTCAAAGACCTGAATAAAGCATGCCCAAAAGATTGCTACACGCTTCCTGAGATAGACAAAAAAGTTGACTCTCTAGCATCATTTTGATGGAAGTGCTTTCTTGACTGTTATAAAGGTTATCATCAGGTCCAAATGAAAGAAGAAGACGAAGACAAGACCGCATTCCGCACAGACAAGGGCATCTTCTGTTACACAAAAATGCCCTTTGGCTTAGGCAACGCAGGTGCAATGTACCAGCGCCTAATGGACACGGTCTTCAGAGGCGATATCGGCAAGACAGTCGAGGTATACATGGATGACCTCGTCATCATGAGCGACGAGGAAGATACAATGCTCGCAAATATCCAGCGCACGTTCGATTCTTTGCGCAGCGTAAACTTAAAGCTCAACCCAACGAAATGTTCCTTCGGAATGGAAGAAGGGAAATTTCTGGGTTTCATAGTAACAAGGGATGGTTTTAAAGTAAACCCGGAGAAAGTTCAGGCCATCCAGTTAATGCCATCACCTGCAACAATAAAAGAAATGCAAAGACTCGCCGGACGTCTAGCAGCCTTGAACAGATTCTTGGCAAATCATGCAGCAAAGTCCTATCCATTCATTAGCACACTACGAAACTGCGCCAAGAAAACCCACTTCCAGTGGACACCCGAAGCAGAAGCAGCCTTCAAGCAAATGAAAGAATGTTTAATTCAGTTGCCGACGCTAACAGCACCACGAGAAAAAGAGCCACTGATCTTATATTTATCTACTGCGGAAGTAGCGGTAGGCGCAGTATTAATGGTGGAGCGAGATAACATTCAGACTCCAATCTACTATATAAGCAAGATGCTCACTGGCCCAGAGACATGTTACTCAATGATAGAAAAACTAGTCCTAGCGCTAGTACATGCATCACGGCGCTTACGTCGGTATTTCTCTGGTCATGTCATCACAGTTCTCACTAAATACCATTTAGGTCAAATCTTATCCAAACCCGACGTCGCGGGAAGATTGGCCAAATGGGCTATTGAGCTCGGAGGATACAATATCCTATACAGACCGCGACCGGCAATCAAGGGGCAAGTTCTAGCAGATTTTGCCACAGAAGTTCCTATTGACAAAGTCCAAGAGTGCGAGGCAATCCAAAACCCAGTTCCTGTTTTCGACGATAGGGTCTGGACTCTGCACACAGATGGCGCTTCTAATGATGACGGAGCAGGTGCGGGTCTCCGATTGGTCAGCCCAGATGACCACAAACTTACATATGCTATACGCCTAGATTTCCGAAGCACAAACTACGAGGCAGAATACGAAGCGTTCCTAGCAGGCCTTCGTTTAGCGCTCAAGATGGGGGCAAGAAACCTCGAAGCCAATGTAGATTCAAAATTAGTGGCTGAACAGGTCAATGGTCATTATGACGCAAAAGGAGAAGCAATGGCTCTATACCTGGAACAAGCGCGAATGCTAATCAGCAAATTCCAAACATTCAAGGTTAATCACATAAACAGAAGCAAGAACAAGCACGCGGATGCGCTAAGCAAATTAACCGCCACTAGTTTCAAACATTTAGCAAAAGAGGTACGCATCGAAGTATTGTCCAACCCTTCCGTCCCTCTCAAACAAGTAAACGTTATAGAGATCGGCAATCCATCCTGGATGTCTCCGATTATCTTATACCTACAACATGGGAAACTCCCAAAAGGAAAGGCGGAGGCTCGAAAAATCCAGAACAAGGCAATAAACTATGAAATGGTAGAAGGGATTCTGTACCGAAAGTCATTCATGGGACCACTATTGCGCTGTGTTGACAAAACAGACGCACAATATTTAGTCAGGGAGGTCCATGAAGGGTTATGCGGGATACACGCCGGACTGCGCATGGTAGTGGCAAAAATAATGAATGCGGGCTACTATTGGCCGGGAATGCACGTAGACGCGGTATAATTACTACGGAAATGCACAGCATGTCAGCGCCACGCGCGAAAAACACTCTGACCAAAGAACCCGCTTGTACCGGTCACGTCTGCCTGGCCTTTCCAACAATGGGGCATTGATCTTGTGGGACCATTCCCTGACGCGCCCGGCGCAGTAAAATTCATCATTGTAGCAGTCGACTACTTCACGAAGTGGGTTGAAGCTAAGGCCTTGGCCTCGACCACAGCAATGGTAATCCGCAAGTTTATATGGGAACACATTATTTGCAGATTCGGATTACCATTGCGCATTATCTCCGACAACGACACCAACTTCGCCTCAGAATATCTTCAGAAATGGTTCAAAGAAATGAAGATCGAACACAATTTCGCCTCTCTGGCGCACCCACAAGCAAACGGCCAAGTTGAGAGTGTCAACAAACAGATTGTCAACGGCATTAAAGCGCGCCTCGGAACAGCGCACAGGGGATGGGTCGATGAACTCCCCAGCATCCTATGGGCTCATCGTACCATGCCAAAGACCAGTACGGGGGAAACCCCATTCAGTCTTGTCTATGGATCGGAGGCAGTAATCCCAGCTGAGATCGGCCTCCCATCACCGCGCATGATTGCTATGCAAAAGCAAAACAATGAGCAAGAGCGAAGACTGGATTTAGACCTTCTCGAAGAAAGGCGCGAGAACGCCGCCATCACAGAGGAAAGGTACAAATCCAAACTCGAAAAAATACTACAACGCGCGTGTACGCGTATGTACCTTCATTCCTGGTGACTTTGTGTTGCGCGACAATGAGACTTCCAACGCCGAAAAACCAGGCAAACTAGCGCCAAAGTGGGAAGGACCATACATCATCAGTGAAGCCCTAGGCAAAGGGGCATACACACTAAAAAGAATCGATGGGACACTAGTTCCTCGCACCTGGAACGCGCAGCAGCTGCGCAGGTGTTACATATAAGCCAAACCATCCCGCAAAGATAAAAGTATACAGGCAATGTATTTCTTTATTGCACTTTGTATTATTGGCCTTGCGCCCTATTAATGCAAGCATCATCCCTACACATGTTACTGTTTGTTACAAATTGCATATAATTCTTTTGGTTTATGCGAAAACAATATGGTAAACATTGTACGCCTCATTAACAGTCTAAAAAGGGCACAACCTCCCGCATTTTTAGACAAACGTTCACACATGAGCACAATACCATTCTCATTCGCTCTACCTATTCAAAGCAATTAAACATATGCAACATATTGTAATCCAAACACAAACTGAAGCAAAGATCACGACAGTGATCTTCAAAAAATTTCCCAGTAGCAAGACCAACATATCTACAAACATAAAAAAAAGGGAATACACTATTTCCCAAACTTAACCTAATCAGCAGCAGGACCATCATCAACAACCGGCACCTGATCACCACGACGGTTCTTCCGGCGACGGTACACCTGTTGACATCCACCTTTCCGAATAATCGGAAAATGGGTCATTAAGTCCTCATCAGATAACACATCAATTTTTTTATCAACAGTGCCCTGTGGCCGGTGAACTTTACGATCAGAACTTACAACTATTGAAGAAACGAGGTCGAGCGGTTTTTCTTCTCCGGTAGCCATTAATGGCGGTGACTCAGCAAGGAGCAAGAGACCCTCAGCAGCCTCGAAGATCCTTAAGATATCTAAAAGTCGCCAGGTACGAAAGGAACTTTTCGCCTTCATATTTTCCAAGTTAAGGAAGAAGATAAGAATCCTCAAATGTATATATAGAGGAACCAAACTTCGGGAAAAGGAAAAGCTTAATCACCATGATTAACTGTCAAAAACGTCCCTTCTGAACGGCGCTACAGGACCTAGGGTCATATCCCCATAAATGAGGCCTGACAAGCGTCAATACGTATCCCAAGGTAAGAAGAAAAAGTATCACAAATACTAATTTTTTATTACAAATTGACATCACCAAGCGTCAGGTCATGATTACAAAAGGGTCAAATCAACAAAGGGAAAAATCACAACTTCCCCTAAAGGTTTTAATAAGCAAAGTAAATCTTCTCACAGAAGATTCCCTACTTTCGCGCCAAAAAACATTTCTCTCTCATAAGTCCAGTGCTCCACTTATTTGCATAAGAGCAACACTAGACTGGGGGGACTTGAAGGGGTAAGGTCCCAAAAACCTCATAATAAATACTTGGGACCATACCATAACCTTGTCTTTCAGCCTCTTTTTAACCTTGCGCGGCCGCGCACTGGTCCTACAAAGGAGGCTTAAGAGACAGATAGCAGACAACACTTGCGCGCCAACAGGAAATCATGAATCCTTGCGCTTTCCTCCATAAACAAAGGATGAAAATCCTAAGTTAAACACTTCCGCCTAATAATATCCAGACTTGGATATTATTTACCCAACCGGTGCCACACGATAAAGAGTCACACAGGATTATGGCAATAACCTTCTAGAAGGACCCAATCGTGCACCACTAAACGGTTACAACCGTCTGGACACGTGTCATCACCTCAGGCATCCCTGAAATCACGATGATGGCATGAAATTGGAGAGAAACCTCCACTTGATCACTTTCTACGTGGCAAACCCCCAGCCATAGATCTAAACAGCGATCCGTGTGCACTCACGTCGGATCGAGAAGCTTAACGGAAGGAAATGTAACCGCTTACGGGGTTAGCATCTTCCGTCAGTATTTCACCAACGAGTTTTCCTGCCCAAAACTCTCGGCTATAAATATGAGAACAATTCAGGTATAAAGTTCAAGTTACACACACTTCGTCAATACCTCTTCTTCTTCTTCTTCTTCTTCATAAACACATACTTATTCTCACGCCGGAGTCGGGTCAAGGAGAGAACCCCTTTTCTCCCCTTGACAAGGCTAACGGTGCTTTGTTTTGCAGAGTTTACCGGAGAAGAAGGTCAGTTGCATCGAATCAAATGAGAGAGAACAACCCCCTTTTATACAGATCCAAACCCCCTAGATAATTCGATTCCGGTCAATTATCTAGTGTTTCTTCAGGCGTGTACAACCCTTGGTTACTATGACGGTTTTTTGCGAGGTGGCAGACACGACACCTTTTGATGATCATGGCTACGGCTTTAGAAATTCTTGGCCAAAAAAATCGTTCTTTGACAAGTGCAACAGTTTTATCCTGACCGAAGTGTCCGGCTAGTGCACGTTGATGGTATTCTAAGATGATTGCTTCCCGAAACGATGAAACCGGAACACATAATCTCGACCCCTTATATAACAGATCACGGTGTCGTACAAACTTTTTGTGTGGGTCTGCTACGGTGGATTTCCATACGTCTTTGAAGTCCGGATCGGTTGGATATAGGCCCGAAAAAGAATCAAAGCCGTGAACATCAAAACTGACCGTGACGAGTAGGGCGGGTCGCCGGCTTAGCGCATCCGCCACTGAATTTGCAGTTCCCGCTTTGTGGTGAATGACAAAGTTGAAATCTTGAAGTGTTTCAACCCACTTGGCGTGTCTCGGGTTCAACTTTGCTTAACCTTGGATGAATTTTAGTGCTTGATGATCAGAAAACAAAACAAACTCGTTAGGTAACAAATAATGATGCCAATATTCCAAGCTCCTCACGATGGCGTAGAATTCTTTGTCATAAGTGCTATAGCGTTTCCGAGTGTTACTGAATTTTTCACTAAAAAATGTGATTGGGCGATTGTTTTGAGATAAAACACCCCCAATACCGAGACCCGAAGCATCACATTCAACCTGAAAGACGTTGTTGAAATCGGGTATAGCGAGAAAAGGAGCTTGTGTAACCGCGGCTTTCAGCGAGTCGAAAGCCAATTGGGCACCCGGGGTCCACGTAAACTTGGAACTCTTCAAACATTCGGTAATTGGTGCCACGATCGAACTGAAGTTACGGATGAACCAGCGATAAAAAGACGCGAGCCCGTGAAAACTCCTGATGTCGTGAAGCGACTTAGGAGTGGGCCACGTTGTGATGGCATTAACCTTCGATTCGTCCATACGTAAACCGCCACCCGAAATAAAAAAAACCCAAAAAAATGACCTCCGGTTGCAAAAAATGGCACTTGTCTTTGTTCGCATAAAGTTTTTGGTTGCGCAAAACATCAAAAATACTTCGTAGGTGGACGAGGTGCTGTTCAATGTTGTCACTGTAAACAGGAATATCATCAAAATAAACCACAACGCACGTACCAATGAACGGTTTAAAAATATGATTCATAAGACGCATGAACGTGCTTGGTGCGTTCGATAACCCGAACGGCATCACCATCCACTCATAGAGACCGTCACGTGTCTTGAAGGCCGTTTTTCCATTCATCGCCTTCACGCATCCTAATTTGGTGGTAACCGCTACGCAGATCGATTTTTTGAAAAAAACCGAGCCCTATGCAAATGATCGAGTAAATCGTCAAACCTAGGAATGGGAAAACGATATTTGACTGTGATCTTATTTACCGCTCGACTGTTAATACACATACGGAACGTCCCATTCGGCTTTGGAACTAACAAAACAGGTACGGTGCACGGACTCATACTTTCACGAATCAACCCTTTTTCCAACAATTCCTATACCTGGTGGTTCAACTCGGTAAATTCGGACGGGTTCATACGATAAGCAGGCTTGTTCGGTATACTCGCCCCTGGAAGGAAATCAATACAATGCTGGATATCCCGCATGAGTGGGAGACCCGTGGGGATGTCGTCAGGGAAAACGTCGGCATACTCGGTAATGAGCGGTAGGACTTGAGGCGGGACGGGGTTGGCAGTGTGGTTCGGCTCGGTCAAGAACAACCCGAAAAGCACTTGTGGCGTCTCGGTTTTTAACAAAGTGGTGAAAACCGATTTGGATTCCACCGAGGAGGGGTCGGGTTCTTTTCGTGGGTCACACGGGGCTAAGATAATATTAATCCCATCTTTTTTAAACGAGCATGTATTCCGAAACCCGTCATGCTTTGCTCGCCGATCATATTGCCATGGTCTACCGAGTAAAATGTGACACGCATCCATAGGTAAAACTTCACACCAAACCTCGTGGGTGTATTTATCACCGATCGAAAACTGAACAAGACAACGGTGCGTGACTTTTAAGATATTCCCTTTTTTAACCACGTCAGTTGGTAAGGTTCGGGGTGGTCATGTAGGGGCAAACTTAATTTTTCAACCATGGTGGATGATACAATATTTTCACAACTCCCGCCATCGATAATAACCGTACAAAGCTTACCTTTGGCAGTACATTTGGTGCGAAAAATTGTGTTACGAAGCCACGAAGTATCGTCGGAGGAATCGGCGACGGTTGTGTTGAGGACTCGTTGAATTATTAAAGCCTCGCCGGTATCGGGTAAAACAACGTGGGATGGTTCATGGGTCTTGTCTTCGGGTTCCGAGTCATAAACGGGCTTTGTTTCGTCTATTAGGGCCACTACCTGTTTATTGGGGCAGTCTCGCTTAATGTGGCCCAGTCCGTGGCACTTATAACACCGCTGGGCCTGTTGGGCCTTTGCCGTTTGGTTGGAGGGGATAGTGGGTGTTTGTTGGGCCTGGGAGATGGGCTTAATGGCATCAGTTTTGTTTGGGTTTGTAGGGACAGTAAAGGGCCGAGGGGGGTATACGGGTAGGGGTTTTTCCTTTCGACGCTAATTGTTTTTCAACCCGGTGAGCTAACATGCAAACATCGAAAAACGACCAATACTGCTGAAGGCTGACAACATCAGCAATATCGGATCTGAGTGCCCCCAAAAACCTGGCAATAACCTGTTCCTCTTCTTCGTCTATACCACACCTCAAACGATGTTGCTCAAAAGCGTTAATAAATTCTTCTACCGTCAAGGAACCCTTTTCAGATTGTGGTAATCTAAAAAAGAGTCCTGTTTATGGTTAACGGGTAGGAATTTATTACGTAAAAGACGCCTCATTTTTTCCCAAGTTTCCACTTTCTGTTTACTCTCCCGTTGTCGTTGTTTCTGTACGTTCTCCCACCACAAAGAAGCATATTTACGAAAACGGATGGCAACAATTTTTACCTTAAGATTTTCTGGAATGTCTTGGAGATCAAAAACCCTGTCGACCGTTTGTAACCATTCGATAAAATCATCGGCTTGGAGCTTGCCTTCGAACTCGGGAATTTCCGTTCGCAAACCAAGGGCTCGGAGCGGATCAATAGGGTGCCGAGGCGGGGAAGGTTGTCTTCGTGGTTGCCGGGCAAACACATTATGAAAGTCGTCGTGGCGATCGTAATCGTCCCACACGACTGATTCGGTCATCGTTCGTTCATCATCACGTCGATGATGTTGTTGCTGCAAGCAGTCGTTCTCGAACTCGAGATCACGAATCCGATCCTGTAAACGGTCAATCTCGATGTCTCTCGGAACACGTTGATCAGGGCCGCTGCCTCCGGCGGTGAATCTGCAGTGAATCTGTCGACGATCTCTCTGGTAATCAGACATCCTGCAAACCTGAAGCTGCTGATACCACTTGATACGGATTCGTATAAGCGGAAGCTAGAAACCCTAGCTTGTGGATAACTGTCGCAACCCTCGATCCCTAATCCCCGGGAACGGGCGGCCGCGAGCCAGTTTTGGTGGTATCGCGTATTGTCTAATTTGGCAGCGGAATTTTTTCATCAGGACCGTAGTTAAGAAATATTTTATCAGAGTAAAACACCACATTTTATAGAAATACACACATTGGGATAAAAACCCAAGTTTTCATTACAAACTAATTTATAGGGATAAATCCCATTTTTATTGAATTAAAACGTCTTCTTTATTTAGGTAACTTTTATAGCTACTTTTCCAAGCCTTCAGTGCTATCCAACTGGCTTCTAATTGGCTTTCACATTGTGTTACCTGAAACGCGTTTTAAAAACATTTTTCAGTGGGAAATACTGGTGAGTGAATCCCAGTTTAATCAAGAAACATTAATTTAATTTAAACAGTATTGAGAGCGATTACAATGTTTGTATCTACCCAATTACTCATTCAGTACTGTCAATCCTGACTGGTTGGTCATATTACACATTGTCTAACTCTTCGTCCAATGGTAACATGTTTCACATTTTGTATACAAAACCCCAACATACCGTCAGTAATCGTAGAATTACAAAGACTCAATCACTGCTAAATTACATTGTGAAATAGTTAAGGTTTTGTAAAAACTGTTTATAAAAAGGAGATTACTCACATTGCTGTCTTAGATTTTCCGTAAGGGTTTCCTGGTGACAATCTATAATTTACACAAATGCACACGCGTTAGTATAATAACCCATTTTAACATTAGTAATACCCTCCCCGAGACGGCATTCCAACGACTACGTCGGGCAGAACCACGACAGCCGTTACGGAACCCTAGATCAATCGGGTAGAGTATCTAATAAGTATCCAGGGGTTATAATACTTATAACGGAGCAAAACTTCGCTATTTAGGGGGGGGGGGTATAATACCCGAGTATTATGCCTACAATTCAGAATTTAGAGAAAGAAAACGTTTTTGAACGAATTCTACTAAAGATCCGATGGCCTCTATATATAGTGCTTCACTTCGGTTTTCTCGCGGCCCGCGTAAATGTAGCCAAGGGGCTACGCGGCCCGCGTCAAAGCTGGTCAACGGACTAGCTTGTCCGGGTCGGCAACTAGACTCGCCGTGTGTTGGGCCACGTGGCGGCCCAGGGTCGTGCCAGGTTTTAAGTTGTCGCGGCCCGTGTAAGGGTTAAGGGTCCTCTACGCGGCCCGCCTAAATCCCAAAATCAGATTTTTAATTATTTTTTTTATAATATTTAGGGTATTCGGGGCCCGTTTTCACGTATGGGGTGTATTTTGGGACATATTAGGATATTTTAAAATATATTAGGGTGTCAGTTGAGGGTTGTTATATCCTCCCCACCTTGTTTTAGAGCTCATCCTCGAGATCTACTGGAATAGGTGTGGATATTTCCTTTGCATTTCTGATTCAAGCTCCCATGTGTACTCAGATCCTCTTTTGGAGTCCCACTTCACTTTGACCAGAATTAGTCTCTTGTGCTTGAGGTTCTTGACTTTCCTGTCTTCAATCTGTAGAGGCCTTTCTACAAATTTGAGTTGTTCATTTACCTCTATATCCTTAAGAGGTACCATTAGCGATTCATCGACTAAGCATTTCTTGAGATTTGATACATGAAATACATCATGTATTCCTGCCATTTCCTCTGGCAGTTGTAGTTGATAGGCTACAGGTCCTATTCTTCTAATAATCTCAAAAGGTCCAACATATCTGGGACTTAGCTTTCCTCTTTTGATGAATCTTACCACTCCTTTCCAAGGAGAAACTTTCAACAACACTTTATCTCCTACTTGAAATTCCAATGGTTTGCGTCGGTTATCAGCATAGCTCTTCTATCGATCACGTGCTGTTTTTAGTCGTTCCTTGACTTGAATAATCTTGTCAGTTGTTTCTTGTACTATCTCAGGTCCAGATAGTTGCTTTTCCCCAATTTCTGCCCAACAGACTGGGGTTCGGCATTTTCGTCCATAAAGTGCTTCGAATGGTGCATCATTGATACTTGTGTGATAACTATTATTATAAGAAAATTCTATTAAAGGTAAGTGATCGTCCCAATTACCTCCGAAATCAATTACACAAGCTCTAAGCATGTCTTCCATTGTCTGAATTGTCCTTTCGCTTTGTCCGTCCGTTTGAGGATGATAAGCTATGCTTAGATTTATCTTGGTTCCCATTGCTTTTTGGAAACTTGACCAAAAATGAGAGGTAAAATGGCTATCCCTATCAGAAACAATTGATAAAGGTATTCCATGTAATGAAACTATTTCATTTACATATAATTTATCTAACTGTTCCATACTGAAAGTTTCTTTCATTGGTAGGAAATCAGCTGACTTGGTTAGCCTATCTACAATCACCCAGATTGTATCATTACATTTCTTTGTTTTGGGTAATTTAGTAACAAAATCCATTGTTATTAATTCCCATTTCCATACTGGAATTTCTAACTGTTGCAACAGACCTGAGGGTTTCTGGTGTTCAGCTTTAACTTGTGATCAAGTTAAACATTTAGAAACATAGGCTGCTATGTCCTTTTTCATTCCTATCCACCAGAAATTCTTTCTTAAATCCTGGTACATTTTATCACTTCCTGGATGCAACGTATATTTGGACTTATGGGCTTCTTCTAATATACGATGACATAGGTTTTCTAATTTAGGTATCCACATTCTCTTCTTATGGAATCTCCAAATTCCATCTGTTCCTTGTTCTAATTCCTTTAGCATACCTTTTAATTTTTCAGTATCATCCTTGATTACTGATTCTTGTGCTTTTCTGATTTGATCATTTAAATCTACTTGCAGATTTAATTTAAGAGAATGTACCCTTTTTGGCTTTTCATGATACTTTCGGCTTAAAGCATCTGCCACTACATTTGCTTTTCCTTCATGATACTGGATATCACAATCATAATCACTAAGTAGTTCTATCCAGCGTCTTTATCTCATATTCAACTCCTTTTGCCTGAAAACATACCTTAAACTCTTATGATCGGTGAATATGGTAAACTTACTGCCATAAAGGTAATGTCTCCAAATCTTAAGGGCAAAAATTATAGCTCCTAATTCTAGATCATGGGTTGAATAGTTCTCTTCATGATTCTTAAGTTGTCTGGACGCATAAGCTATAACCTTTTGGCGTTGCATTAATACACATCCATAACCTAGTTTGGAAGCGTCACAATAGACTACAAAATCTTCAGTTCCTTCTGGTAATGCTAGTATGGGTGCGTGGGTTAATCTTTGCTTAAGAATTCTAAATGCTTCTTCTTGTTTTGGTCCCCATTCAAACTTAATTGATTTACAGGTTAACTTAGTTAAAGGAATGCCTATTCTAGAAAAATCTCGAATAAATCTTCTATAATAACTGGCCAATCCTAAGAAACTTCTAACCTCGGTTGGTGACTCAGGGGTTTTCCATTTAGTAATCGCCTCGATCTTTGTGGGATCCACATGAATTCCTTCATGATCAACTAAGTGTCCAAGAAATTATACCTGCTCTAACCAAAACTCACATTTGGAAAATTTAGCGTAAAGCTTTTCATTTCTTAATAGACTTAGAAGTGCGTGCAAATGCTTTGCATGTTCTTCTTTACTTCTAGAGTAAATTAGAATATCATCTATAAAGACAATTGTGAATTTATCCAAATATGGCTTACATATTCGGTTCATCATGTCCATAAATACGGCTGGGGCATTGGTTAAACCAAATGGCATGACAGTAAATTCATAATGGCCATACCTTGTTCTAAATGTGGTTTTAGGAATATCCTCTTCCTGTACCTTTAATTGATGATATCCTGACCTTAAATCGATTTTTGAGAAAAATCGAGCTCCTTGTAACTGATCAAACAGATCATCGATTCTTGGTAATGGGTACCGATTCTTAATCGTGACCTTGTTTAATTCACGATAATCAATGCACATACGCATTGATCCGTCCTTCTTTTTAACGAATAAAATCGGTGCTCCCCATGGTGACGAGCTTGGCTGTATGAATCCTTTTTCCAGCAATTCGTCTAATTGTTTCTTTAGTTCCTGCATTTCTGCGGGTGCCAAACGGTAAGGTGCTTTGGCAGTCGGTGCTGTTCCTGGCAGTAGATGAATTCTGAATTCAACTTCTCTGTCCGGCGGTAGCCCTGGCAATTCTTCTGGAAATATATCTGAAAACTGAGACACTACTGGAATGTCTTTTAATTCTTTTCCTTTAGTGTTAGTGATTATAGAAATCAAATACACTATAGATCCTTTTCTTATATAGCTTGCAGTTTTCATCACAGAGATGAATTTTGTGGATCTAGAGGGTTTATCACCTTTAATTGTGATCTTTTCACCCTTTGGTGAATTTACTTGAATTGACTTTTGATCACATAAAATACTGGCTTTATTGGCTATTAACCAATCCATTCCTAAAACGACATCAAATCCTGCCAGATTCATTGGGTAAAGATTTGCAATATACTTTTGGTTTAAAAATTCTATTCTTGCTCCCTGCAAGATTTCCGAAATCTTAACTGTTTCTCTATTCGCTGTCTCTACTAGACATTCTTGTGGTAGTTTAGTTAATGACTGATTTAGAAGTTTGCAAAACGAAGTATTAATAAAACTTTGGTTTGCACCAGAGTCAATAATACTTTAGTAAAAACATCATTAACCAAAAACGTACCGGTTATGACATCTGGAATTATCTTGGCTTCCTCTACAGTCAGAACAAATGCTCTATCATTTTTAGTGTTCTTGTTGTTCGCAGCTGGAGCCAATTTTGGACAGTTCGGCTTGATGTGGCCTTGTTCCCCACAGTTGTAGCATATTCTGTTGTTGGCCTTCCTCCTGCAGTCTTCTTCCTTGTGTCCTAATATTTTGCAGAAATTGCAATATATGGAGCATCTTCCAGAATGCTTCTTTTTGCAACACTTGCAATAAGGTGCAGAGGTAGAACCCATATTCCTACGATTGTAATTCCCAGAACGGAATTCTTGGGTAAGCCTTTGGGTTAGGTTTCTCCTCTGGTCTTCTTCTCTAGTACGGATTAGCTCATCTGTCAAGGTATTTGCTAGTTCTACAGCTTCTTCAATAGTTTGAGGTCTAGCTGCCTTGACTACATGTCTAATCTCTCCAATTAATCCCCAAATGTAACGGGAGATTAATACCGGTTCAGGTGATGCAAGGGTTGGCACTATTCTAGCTTATTCAAAGAATGTAGTAATATAACCCTTACTATCTACCCCGGTCATTCTTAAGTTCAGAAACTTATTTGCTATCTGTTCCTTTTCATTGGGAGGGCATAATTTCCTTTCTACCATATTTTTAAATTCCTCCCATTCCATATTATATACCCTATCACTTCCTCTTGACTGGAGGATAGTGTTCCACCATTATAATGCTGAGTTCTTAAACAGATTAGAAGCAAATATTATTTTGTCTTCTTCAGCGCACTTGCTTATTTTTAAAACAGCCTCAGTCTTTTCTATCCAGCGTAGAGCTGCAATGGGTCCTTCATTGCCTGAGAATTCTATTGGTTTGCAGGACCATAATTCTTTGTAAGAACAACCATAAGGCATGGTTCTTCTTCTTTTGGGAATGGGCACTTGAAGTACGGGTCCATTGTTCACGCTGTGTTCTGGTTCAATTGGTCGCTTACTGCTATGTTTACTTTTATTATTCGCTTCTTGAACCGTTTGAATAATAAATGGCATCACATCTATGATTCCTTGTGCCACTATGTGTTGAACGACACTATTATCCATTTGGTTTCCATTGTTATTGATGTTCGGATTCTCATTAACCACGTTAATGTTACTCTGGTTATCGTTATTCAGATTTCCTTGATTTCCTTCGTCGGCCATCTGAATTTTAAACATTTACCCCGTATTATTATCACAAAATAATATTTAATGTAGTCAATCACATGACACACATTTTGGTCAAAAGCGTCGATCATTGCGACTTTACTCTATTCATATACTATGCATCTATTACACACCAGTACTGAAATTAAAAATTACAATACCAACTAAAATAAAATTATACTAATAATAGTAGGCATCCGTACACACATATTTTATTTTATTATTATTATTACTATTACCGTCTCCACCATCACATTCATGGATATGGATTCATCCAGAAATCCATATTGCGCTCGTCGTACTTCCAGACGAGTCGCTCTCCCACCTGTCGCATTCTTTCACTACTTTCTAAAATTTCCTCACCAAATGTCCTAAGTTCTTGTACATTGTCTGCACTCATTGGGGGTGCAGGTTCTAGGACTGGGTTCGGAAACTGGGGTGCGGGTTCCTGGTATGGGGGTGTAGGTACCTGTAATCGGTAAGGATCTTATAAAATTTCCCTAATATATTCATCGTGGTAATAGGGATCTAAAGGGTCCAAACCTGGGTAGGCTCCTAAGTTCTGCATGGGTGTGTCTTCATGTATCGGGTAGCGTTGCACATAGTCCCTAACGTCATCCTACCAGGGGTCGTAATTTGGGTCTAAGGGATTTGGTGCTGGTACCCTAGGTATTTCTTCCGGATTGAAGTCATGCATTTCTATTTGGTTTTCAGGATTTTCTATCTCCATGGGTTGGTCAGGGATTGGTAGTTGTGGTTGGGGTGTTATTATTTGCTCCAGATTAGGGTCAGATGCAGTGGTTGCTATTATGTGGATGTTGGCTATTCCCCTATTGATCATGTCCTGGGCATAGGCATCTGTCTCTCTCTTGGCTGCTGCTAGTGCTCTCTGGTCTTGTAACTTTTTCATACGTTTTCTACGCTCGTGTGCCCCTCTACTGAACCATCCCCTCTTTTTCTGAGGAAATGGCTCTTCTGACTGAGCCTTAAACATAAAGATTCCTTCTTCCGTATCAGCAGAGTACCCTGAGAGGGCAGGCTGAGAAGAGGAGGTGCCTTCGCTTCTAGGCGAACCAGACAATTGACGATACGCGTCAGATGGTCCTTGGTCACTCATACTTTAAACTAACAAATAGTCAAATAACACATAGCAATAAATACAGTTATGCACGTATTTCCGTAATTTATTTCCTAACAGATTAAATTTTGATGTCAGCAGAACGCTTCTGTGGCTGAATAAGTGGCTTAGCTCTGATACCACCTTCAGTCGCAACCCCCGATCCCTAATCCCCGGGAACGGGCGACCGCGAGCCAGTTTTGGTGGTATCGCGTATTGTCTAATTTGGCAGCGGAATTTTTTCATCAGGAACGTAGTTAGGAAATATTTTATTAGAGTAAAACACCACATTTTATAGAAATACACACATTGGGATAAAAACCCAAGTTTTCATTACAAACTGATTTATAGGGATAAATCCCACTTTTATTGAATTAAAACGCCTTCTTTATTTAGGTAACTTTTATAGCCACTTTTTCAAGCCTTCATTGCTATCCAGCTGGCTTCTAATTGGCTTTCACATTGTGTTACCTGAAACACGTTTTAAAAACATTTGTCAGTGGAAAATACTGGTGAGTGAATCCCAGTTTAATCAAGAAACATTAATTTAATTTAAACAGTATTGAGAGCGATTACAATGCTTGTATCTACCCAATTACTCATTCAGTACTGTCAATCCTGACTGGTGGGTCGTATTACACATTGGCTAACTCTTCATCCAATGGTAACGTGTTCCACATTTTGTATACAAAACCCCAACATACCGGTAGTAATCGTAGAATTACAAAGACTCAATCACTGCTAAATTACATTGTGAAATAGTTAAGGTTTTGTAAAAACTGTTTACAAAAAGGAGATTACTCACATTGCTGTATTAGATTTTCCGTAAGGGTTTCCTGGTGACAATCTATAATTTACACAAATGCACACGCGCTAGTATAATAACTCATTTTAACATTAGTAATACCCACCCCGAGACGTCATTCCAACGACTACCTCGGGCAGAACCACGACAGCCGTTACGGAACCCTAGATCAATCGGGCAGAGTATCTAATACGTATCCAGAGGTTATAATACTTACAACGGAGCAGAACTTCGCTATTTAGGGGGGTATAATACCCGAGTATTATGCCTACAATTCAGAATTTAGAGAAAGAAAACGTTTTTGAACGAATTCTACTGAAGATCCGATGGCCTCTATATATAGTGCTTCACTTCGGTTTTCTCGCGGCCCGCATAAATGTAGCCAAGGGGCTACGCGGCCCGCGTCAAAGCTGGTCAACGGACTAGCTTGTCCGGGTCAGCAAGTAGACTCGTCGTGTGTTGGGCCACGTGGCGGCCCAGGGTCGTGCCAGGTTTTAAGTTGTCGCGGCCCGCGTAAGGGTTAAGGGTCCTTTACGCGGCCCGCCTAAATCCCATAATAAGATTTTTAATTATTTTTTATAATATTTAGGGTATTCGGGGCCCGTTTTCACGTATGGGGTGTATTTTGGGACATATTGGGATATTTTAAAATATATTAGGTTGTCGGAATTAATTCGAGGGTGTCGGTTGAGGGTTGTTATAATAACCTCTCGTGATCAACAATGAGAAAACCCGGCAATCAATTACCAATCGACCAAACAAGAAATGAAACAAACGCTGTAAAACTTCAAAACCGAATAATTCATTCCAGCCAAAAAAGATAAATACCAAGGTTCAAAACAAAAGGAATAAAAGATAACAAGATAATCCAAGTTTTAAAATTCAAACAAATTAATTAAAAGATAATGCTAATTAACGGGCTGGAAGAAAACACTTGGGCCGGTCCGATCGTTTCTAGCCACCTTCTAGCGGTCCAATATCACGTCGGGCTTCCTCCATGTCGGGCTTCCTCCATGTCGGGCTGAGTATCGTGGGACGGATCCGTATCAAGATCAAATAGAAACACTATTTTATATAAAAACAATAGGAATTAATATAAATTTGACACTTAACATTCAACCATTTTTAGATATAAAAGCAATAGGAACTAATATAAATTTGACACATAACATTCAACCACTTTTAAAGAAAAAATAAAATTGTAACTTTAATCCTATTATTTAGAGTACATAACCAGGATGGTCCCTGTGGTTTGTTATTTTTCACCTATAATCTCCAACTTTCTTAAATTACATGTTTATTCCCTGTGGTATTCTCACTTGATACTCGAAAAGTCACTTGACTGGATGAACGTTAGTTTGTCCAGTTAAATACGTTTGAGTTGACTAAACTGTCCTTACCCGCCTTTTTATTTAAATATAATACTTACACCCCCTACCCCAATCACCCCACCACATCTACTTCATCCTTCACCCACCACAATGTTCAATCTCTCCATCCATCCACCCAACATATTCAGCCCGTCGACCTCCACCGAAGTTGTAATTCTGTTGGTTTCCTGCATAATCCAACAACAAAAAAGGATCTGCCACCATCGCACCTCCAGGCCCATTTGAACGCTAGAAGGTCCCGCCACCATTGCATCTCATGCCCCCTGGATCATTTGACACCAGAGCCGTCCCTGAGAAGTCCAAAAAAAATTGGGCCTCGGACGACAAAAAAATTGGGCCCAAAATTGTGGTTAAGTGGAAATGATTTAAAAAAATAAAACCTTAACAATGGAGCCAAGACTTGAACTTAAGACCTTTACATTATCTTAAGATGGTTTTTTCCACTCCATCACTAACATTCTTTTGCATAACAAATGGATACATATATTAAATATATAATTTAATAAACATATATACAAGCTTATAAAACTTTTCGGGCCCTTTGAAAATTTGGGCCTCGTGCGACGGCACGAGTTAGCCAGCCTAAGAGCCGGCCCTGTTTGACACTAACAAATCAAGTTTCAGGACAGTGTTTTGGCCGGTGGTTTTCATAGAGAAGTGGTGGTATGGTTTGCTCTATCTCACATATGGGTTTCAAGTGATAGCCAGAAATGGTTTCAAGTGATGGTCGGAGATGGGTTTCAAAGTGATGGCCGGAGATGGGTTTTAAGTGGTTTGCTCCATCTCAAATTTGTCTCAAATGGGTTTCAAATGCATTTCCTGATTTTAGGTGTTGGAAAATTTTCAATTTAATCCCTATGGTGGTTTGACCAGAAATGTCACTTCAACTCAAATGAAATGAAATTCTAAAAACCATTGCCTGTAGGTGCTGCTAAATAGACTCCCCATTAGTATACACTCCTGACTAGCCCACCTGTCACATCACATCATATGGTCGGTATAACAGGACGAAAAAATGTTATACAAGCCATGGGGTTGTAATGGTTAAATCCGTCATTTTTTTATTAGTCAAAGTGGGTGTTTGGGTTAGCTTATTTTTGAGCAACTTTTAACTTATTCACTTGTAAAAAGTTAATAAGTTATTTTGATAGCGTTTAGATAAGGTTGAGGAGGAGTTTTATGGTTTTAAAAGGATAAAATGAGAAGTTAAAATTTATGACTTATGACTTGTGACTTATAAAAAGTTAACAAGTCATAAGTTAAAAGCAGGGGCGGAGCAATATGGTGCGGGTCGGGGTCCATGGACCCCAATGTTCTTTAAAAAGTAGTAGAACCGGTATGTTAAATTTTTCAAGGACCCCATAAAATAAATTAGTTGGACCCCATAGTATTAAAAGCAAAGAAGGTATATTGGTATGGAGGTACATCTCCATATGTTCCAACAAATAGGTCTCAAGTTCAAGTCTTACACCTTTTGGTTTTTAGTTTATTTTTTCCATCAAAATTAAACTAGTGTTTTAAAACAACACAACCACCCATTAACCCTCTAATTTGCTACTTTAAAATGATAAATTTAATGTATCCAAATGATTTTATTTCACATTTGATTACGAAATAAGACCTCCGACATATAGTGGCGTTCAAAAAAAAAAAAAAAAAAAAAAAGCTTAAACAAAATTTTGAAGTTATGTGAAGTAGTTGTGTTGTTTAGGTAGTTATTGGTTTCAAGCAACTTATTAATCACCACAATTTGATAACTTCATTCTTAAAAATGGTTCTTAATAATGTAGTGGTTTCATGTCCACTAAATGCTTCTACATTATTTCCTAGCCCCGACCCGACCCGACTATGATGACCGATTCAAAAATTTTAATGTTTGGTTGTGAAAAATTATAACACAAAAAAAGGACCCCAATAGAAAAAAATCATGAGTCCGTCATTGGTTAAAAACTAACCCAAACACCCCCAAAATATCATATTGCTGTATGATTTGGCCCTCATATGACCATTTTCCACTGTGTAATATGACTATCATAACGCCTGTTTTCACCACTTATGGCCCGTAACGTCAGTCGTGTCTGGATAGTGTCAGTTATATTTCTATAGTGGCTGCCTTACCTTATTGTCGAATCCCCAAATCCCTGAAGTCGTTCAGTGGGCTTGGCGGTACTAACCTTAGATTCGGTGAGCTCCGGTTCAGGTTCGTCCTCTCGTCGTCATGGTGATAGTTCCTCTTGTGGGGCATCGGGTCTAGGGCTACCGCCACAGGTAGATCTAGTTAGAGGGCCCGATGGGGTTCACCCCGTGGGCACTCCGACGCTCAAGTCAGTATCTTGTGTGGTAAAGATGTTATAAGTGCAAGTATAATTTAGAGAGAGAGAGTAGAAGGACAGGAGTAATATGAGAGAAGAGGAGGAAGTAGTAACCTCAAATGGTGGGAGATATTGTCTGCCTTTTCTTAGAAGATGAGCTTCCTTTTTATAATGAGACACTTGGGCCATAACCCTAATGGGCTGGTCCAAGAGTGGGCTTATCAGGACACGGTCCACTCAAACCAACTAAACATACCGAGAAAGACACAAGTGGGCTTGAGCCCAGTCACCAATCTAGGGCGATGAGCCCAGACGAGGAGCCCAAGCGGGGACCCTCGTCGTCAAGTCATCCTTAGTCCAAGTCTATTTACTCATAAATGGGCGCAGGACTTGTTCCAGTCCCTGAAGGTCTAGACGGGTTGCTATCCGCCCCTTCAACCGTTTCCCCTATCCGTCGGGTAAGCATAGTCTAAGGCACGTCGTGCCAAACCAATCTACTTTGTTATCCTTGGGGTGACCTTTCATTTAGTACTTAAAATAGCCAGGTGACCCCTTAAGTAGGGTAGCACAATACCTTACTTCAATTTATGCCTCCTTGAAGGCATTTTTTCCAATGCATTTGTTCGATAGTGCTTTTTTATAGCGTTTATGCTATTTAGACCATCTTTGCATATACTTCTTAGATGCATTTCGATCAAAGTACTCGTTCGAGAGTAATTTCTCAAGGGGCATCGACGGGGATGCCTTATTTACCGTGTTGTACTCTTTGTATTGTGTTCCTCTAATGAGGGTTTTTGTATTGCTTGAACTGTTAAAACTTTCTCATGAATTTTCTTTGTACCCTGTTTAAGCCGTTAAGACTTTCTATGGGTCGCTTTGTAACCTTTTAAGTTGTTAAAGCTTTGTATAGACCCGTTTTATGACTCGTTTGAAACTTTGTATAAGTTTGCTTCGTAGCTTGCTTGAGTTGTTAAAACTTTCCTATGAGTTTGCCTTGTAACGTGTTCGGGTTGTTAAAGCTTTCTATAGTTTGCTTTGTCGCTTGTTTAAGTTGTTAAAGCTTTGTATAAGTTTGCTTTGTCACTCGTTTAAGTTGTTAAAGCTTTATATAAGTTTGCTTCGTAACTTGCTTGAGTTGTTAAAACTTTGTACAAGTTTGCTTCGTAACCTGCTTGGGTTGTTAAAGCTTTCTATAGTTTGCTTCGTAACTTGCTCAAGTTGTAAAGGCTTTGCCTATGCCCGCTTTGTAACTTGTTTTAAGTTGTTAAAGCTTCTGTTGGGCCTGTTGTCCAATGGAGTTTGGGCCACTTGGACTTTCATATGCCTGCTTCGGCGTTTTTTGGACGTAGTCGACTTAGTCCTAGCCCCACGGCCGGGCTTTGCCTTGTTTTGATTAAGGCGGCATGTCTGTATGCCTATGTACATGTTCATTTTATTGTAAGATCGTTCGGCACGTCTGCCTAGATGATCCTGTTTGACCCGTTAGCAAGGTCCTCAAACCGTTCACGTTTTTGTTCTTCAAGAAGGGGTGGCATCTTCTCCTTTTGGAGGGGTTTTATGAGGTCTTTAAAAACACTTGTTATGTAAAGGGAAACTTCCTATGTGAGTCCTTGTTAAGGGCTCTTTCCTCCCCTGAGGGGTGTTGTAATTCTCTAAAAATAGGTGCCCATGGGATGTGCAACCCTCTACTCTCGGAGAGACTTCTTTAAACGTATGCGACCCCGAGATGGGGTATGCGACCCCGAGATGGGGCTCCTCTTCTTTGGAGAGATACTTTCTAAAACACAGACATCTGGCGGAGATCTTTTCTTTTCAAGGAAAGGATTCTTCAGATTCGAAGTCCCTTGTCAAGGGGGCTCCCCCCCCCCCCTTTTTGAATAAGTCGTTCAGGTGCGAAATTTCAAGGAGGATTTTTCTCATATATCAAATCCCAGGGATGTACTTTCCCGTCCTTAGAAGGAACTTTACCAATACTTGATCCCGTAGCCGGGTGCACTTCTGTTTGTTGAATATACTTCTGCAATACTTAATCCCATGGGAGGGGATACCCTCCTTTTCTTGGGAGAAACTTGTTCCTGTTCGTTGAAGAGACTTACGAGACCCCTAATCACATAGGGGGGACATCCTCATTTTTTCGAAGGTGGCTCCTCCAAGACTTAATCCTCGGATATACTAATCCCCATCGTGAAACTCCCACTTTAATTACCTCCCACATTTAAGTTTCAAATAATGACACATTGGATCCCCGACTCATTTACTCCCACTTTAATTACCTCCCACATTCCTCTTGTATTTTTATTCAATTCAACTTTTGTTTAATGACCGAACGGCCCCTGTACTTCCTCATTTCATATTCTTGAAAGGAGCTTCTTCAAGGCTGAATCTCGAGTGAGGGATATGTTCCTTCCTATCCTTGGAAGGAGTTTCTTTAAGATTGGATCCCGCTGGAGGGATGTGTTCCTTCCTATTCTTGGAAGGAGTTTCTTCAAGACTTAGTCCCGAGGAAGGGGTATGTTCCTGTTTACGAAAGGGACTTCTAAGGTACTTGATCCCAGATAATGGGATATTCTTCATATTCTTGGAAGGAACTTTTCCTGGACGTAATTCCATGGAAAGTATACGTTCATGTTCTTGCAAGCGCCTGCTGAGGTACCTTATCCACAAGAGAAGGGATTTTCTTGTTGATGGAAAGGACTTCCGAAATGCTTTAGTCTTTAGGAGAGAATATCGTTTTGTTCAGGGAGACCAGGGTTTCTTGAGCATGAAAGACCGTAGAAGGACTTCACTTTCCCCTTAAATCGAAGATATGCTTATTAAGGTTTCCCTCTTTTTCTTTTTCCTTGTAGAATCTTTGTAGATGCTAGCTGATGGGAGGAGCTCATTTCCACCTAAGGTATAGGGTATAAGTGTTGGGAACTTATCGTGCAGATCATTTTTTCTCAATGGAAGGGATTGAATTAGCGGCTCGCAGGAGGGGGTTCTTCCTTCCTTCAAGGAATGAGTGTCCCGGTTTATGGATTAATAACGTAGTCCAGTGAGTGTTCCGCCTTCAAGGGTAGAGCGTCCATGTTTTCTTCTATAGGGACTAATAACGTAGTCCAATAACTCTTCCGTCTTCTGGCGAGGAGCCAAATATGCAGCCCAGGCTTCCCATTTCTTCAAGTGAAGGATTAGTGACATAGCTCACTGATTCTTTTTCCCTTCAGGGTAGGAGCCAGATACACATCCTTGGCTTTTCCTTGTCTTCAAGCGGAGGACGAATGATGCAGCCTACTGATTCTTTTTCCTTCAGGGAAGGAGCCAAATACACATCCCAGGCTTTTCTTTTCTTCCAGTGGAAGAATTAGTAAGGTAGTCCATGCCCATTCCCCCTCCCTCCATTTTTTTTTTGTTTTTGAGATCTTCGAACATGAGAACTTATGGAGGTGCTTAATCCTTTTCGGAGGAGGTAATACAAAAATAAAGATCCTTTCGAGAAGTCTTCAATGTAGGACCTAATGGTGTTATACCATGCTAGCTCCCCAGTTCAGTGTTGTCAAGCGTAGTTGGTAATACTGAACTTATGAAATAGGTTATCCTTGAGCCCGTCTGTCTAGACCCTCGGTTGTGAATAAAGAACCTAGTTACTTTTGATGAGTATCGGAAGTCTTCTAAATCATAATCACTTCTAATGAGTGATGTCTTTATCCGAGACACGATAGCACACAAGGATATAACTGATAGATGTATCCGGCAGATTAGCATATAATTCTTTGTTGAATGAGAGTAGCCCGAGGTTAGCAAAAACTCTGTCCCGCAATATCCCCCTAGACATACTAGTCCCCCAGTTCAATGTTGCACAAAGGTATTTCTTGCTTTTGCTAATGTTGTGTCACTTTCCTCCTACCCGAAGCTATATCCTTGTTTAAGGATGTTTAAGGTGATCACTATTTTTCAATGTCTTTTCAAAGATCATGCCTTGTTTCTCTGGGGATTAATTTCTTTATGCGTTAAACATGTTGTGATGTGTGTACAAGCACTTGTGCCTCATGCTTTATTTTGTGAGGACATGTGATCGTCATATCGTTAATGGGGGTAGCCTACGTACCCTAACAACGTTGTAATGGGAACAATAAATCTGTGTCTAGGAGTGGTGTACGATGCAAGACTTCAGAGAAAGGCCTTGCGTTTTGTTTTAGGGTCTAGAAAAGTAACTGGCGGAAGGGCCTGAGGAAAGACCTTGTGAAGAGATCTGAGGAAGGGGCCAGGTGGAAGGGCCTGAGGAAGAACCCGGGGAAGGACCCTGTGGAAGAACCTGGGGAAAGGCCAGGTGAAAGGGCCTGAGGAAGGACCCGAGGAAGGACCCTGTGGAAGGACCTGGGGACAGGCCAGTTGGAAGGGCCTGAGGAAGGACCCGGGGAAGGACCCTGTGGAAGGACCTGGGGACAGGCCAGGTGGAAGGGCCTGAGGAAGGACCCGGGGAAGGACCCTGTGGAAGGACCTGGGGAAAGACCAGGTGAAAGGGCCTGAGGAAGGACCTGGGGAAGGACCCTGTGGAAGGACCTGGGGACAGGCCAGGTGGAAGGGCCTGAGGAAGGACCCGGGGAAGGACCCTGTGGAAGGACCTGGGGAAAGGCCAGGTGAAAGGGCCAGAGGAAGGACCCGGGGAAGGACCCTGTGGAAGGACCTGGGGACAGGCCAGGTGGAAGGGCCTTGTACTAGTAAAATATTATTATTTTTCCATAAGGAAGTCAAAGTAACTTTCTTTTCATAGGGAGACTTTACCACATTGGTAAGAGTGAGGCATCACATGTTTCCAAGAAAAAAAGTCACATCATGTCAAAAGAGTGTATTCCATAATAATGGGTTGTGCCATGTGCAATATGACTTGTACTATAGGCAGGGTCGCATCACTTTGAAAAAAGTATGTACTATAGGCTGGCTACAAAGGTTGTACTTATACATTGGAGAGTCACATCCCCTTTTTAAAGTGTACTTTTTTACTAAAGTGCACTCTATACTATATCAATTTTTAAATTAAAAAATGACATCTAACCTCTGACAAGAGTTGGATTTTAACAAAGCAATTACACTTATGATCATGAAATAAAGTTACACCCAACTTTTGACAAGAAGGCAACTTTTTCTTTCTTCAGTTTATTAGATAGAACAATTAGTCATCAATAATAGAATATTAAACCATCCTCCAAGGTTGCCCTTATTATCTCTTTTTTTTTTTTTTTTTAAAGAGACGTGAATCAAGACTTGCGCTCTATAACTCACATGTTTGTTAGCATTTAACATAAATAAAGCATATACCCATTGTAGAACATGCCGTATATATTCACTGTAAAGCATGCATGTAATTTGTTGTAGTGCCATCTTTGCAACCATGTACTATTGGTTGGTATAATATTAAATACGTGTGTATTCAGCATGAGTTGTTAAGTTTTGAAAGGACAGTGCATAACTGTTAACACCTAGCAGGTTAGTATTATACAGTTTTGCAAAAGCAAACACCTTTCCAAGAAAAAAAGGTAACCTATTATGTTTTCAAGAAAAAGATCCTGTGAAGTATTACTATTTTTCTTTTCTAATGTTGCCTTTTATACACTTCCAAGAAAGGTGTCAGGAAGGTCACATGGCTATGACACAAAAGGTTTCTTTGACTTTTGTCAAACAAAAAGGGTAGACCTTATCCATATGTGCATTACAGGCTTGTGCAGAAAGCACTAATACTTTTCACTTTCATATTTTTTTTATTCAAAAAATGGCATGTTGTTTTTATAATGAGAATATGATAACGATGTGTGGTGTTCCGTGTTCGTGATCTTGACTTTTGAAGATATTTCCAAGCCAACATGCTTGGCAAAATGATGTATGGCTTACAGATCTGTAACCTTTATTCAGAAAAGTGAACGTTGTTTTGGAGGCAAAAAGCATTTGAAGTTTGTACAAAACCCTCAAGATCTGTAAGTGTGCCTTAAACAAGGATATAGAGCAAAAATGCATATGCCCCTACAGATCTGTATATTTTCGGGGTGAAGAGATAGATGTAAAGTTTGGAAACAAAAGCTTATAAAACTTATTCAACACCCCAAGACCTGTAGGTTACGACAAGTAAAACGTCTTTGACAGATGGTTTAGAGATTCGGAACCTGGTGACCGGAGTCAAAATGCAGATCTGACAGTCGCGGGGAGGCAGGTCTAGCCGTTTGAAGGGACCGAGGCATGCTTGCACTTGGTCCCACGGATGGCGTCAATGTCGAATCCCCAAATCCCTGAAGTCGTTCAGTGGGCTTGGCGGTACTAACCTTAGATTCGGTGAGCTCCGGTTCAGGTTCGTCCTCTCGTCGTCATGGTGATAGTTCCTCTTGTGGGGCATCGGGTCTGGGGCTGCAGCCACAGGTAGATCTAGTTAGAGGGCCCGAGGTTGTTCACCCCGTGGGCACTCCGACGCTCAAGTCAGTATCTTGTGTGGTAAAGATGTTATAAGTGCAAGTATAATTTAGAGAGAGAGAGTAGAGGGACAAGAGTAATATGAGAGAAGAGGAGGAAGTAGTAACCTCAAATGGTGGGAGATATTGTCTGCCTTTTCTTAGAAGATGAGCTTCCTTTTTATAATGAGACACTTGGGCCATAACCCTAATGGGCTGGTCCAAGAGTGGGCTTATCAGGACACGGTCCACTTAAACCAACTAAACATACCGAGAAAGACACAAGTGGGCTTGAGCCCAGTCACCAATCTAGGGCGATGAGCCCAGACGAGGAGCCCAAGCGGGGACCCTCGTCGTCACTTATCATCAATGAACTTGGAACAAAACCAAGCCTGTTCCTTCTCGTAAGCGTCCTGAGGCAAAATCAGAACTCCCTTCCAGAGTTCATCAATGTAATCAACGATCACAAGACTCCGAGATCGGCTTTCCATTGTGTACGAACACGGGTACCCTTTTATTATAAACAGGATTGTATTTGAGAAGGTCTTGACTGTTGTTGTTGAGATCTTGTTGGATAAACTGGTAGCTTATTCCCTTGAGTTTCAAAGCAATTTCCACTCTGCAACCTTATGGACTTCCTCTAAAGGAGTGCAGCTTCACTTCATCCGCCATTTTCTGATGAACTGGTGTAAGCTCTTCACTTCTGTGGCCGGATTCATATATAAATGCTACCGTTGGCTTAATGGGGATATTATTAATTATGACAACTTCAAAATTTGACAGGGTCAGCTTATGACTAAAGGTGGTTGTCCGAATGTCCGTTGTTGGAGTGTGTGTGTCAATTTCGTTATATAATGTTCAGGTGAAGCGTATATTATTATTTTTTATATAGAAATTAAAACAAAGATGACAATAATGTTAGTTAAAGATATATATTAGTATAATTTATCAAATTTTTAAGTTTATTCTTTTATTATTAGTTCTTTAAACTTAAGTATTCATAAGATTTTGCTGTATTTTAATTTCAGTTTAGTTTACCTTTTTTTTCTTAATTTGTTATTTCTTGTTACATATACATGTGTAAGTTTAAAGGAAAAACATTTAGAAGATAACTTATGAATGTTATATACGAATATTTTGATTTTGATTTCGAACACACCTTGAAGTTACGACCTGTCACCTGTCTATATTTTTTTTAGAAGCTGTTATTACTTTTTACGAAGAAGTGACATGTAGTTTTGAATTTAGAGGGTTTGTGGACTCCTATTGGGGTAGATATTTGTCGATAACATGGTTATGTGTGGTTTTAGGAAACTCGTTGGTACCCCTGAAAGGTAAGATACAAAGTTTAGCTTCAACAAAATCATAAACATCGAATCCGTTACATATAACATAGTACATTGATGGATGTCACACACAGAAGCTTCAACTTCATAAGCACACACACATTTATAACCGTATCATGACTTACCAAACCGCTGCTTGTAATAAGCAACAAGGCTTTCTCTTGGAGGCAAGCCATCCTTTACAACTTGACAGTTAATACAGTTATCACACCATTCTCTTATTTTTGGGAACTTGTCTTTGGTCACCACCACCTCTGTTCCTATTGCTTCTTCAGCTGCTCCAGCCCAAAATACTGTGTAACCTATTGGTGTTTTAAACTAAATATAGGTATAGGGGTCGTTCTGTAATTAGTAGTTAGTTAGTTTATGATGTAATTAGATTAGTTAGAAAGTACGAGGACCGGAAGCGACAAGATGAAAGTTTGAAACCTACAAACTAAAGGGATCGACATCTCTCTGGTCGCACCCCTTCAGTTTGGCGGCAACAGGCAAGACAAAAGGGACGTGATTTTTCAAGAGACACACCTCTTCAAGATCAATCTCAACCGCAAGTTCAAGAGTCGCAACCGTTCGTGAAGAGATATGTCTCTACAATCGCATCTATTCATATAGTATATATAGGGTTCATGTATGTCAATTGTAATCATCACTTTTTTCATTTAATACAAGCAAGTTACTGTTCTTTGATTCTCAATTCTTTATATTCTAACCTGTGATTCGCATGTTCGATTACCAACATTGGTATCAGAGCACCACGTTAATCGATCCAGGAAGCAAGAAAGAAAAATCTCAGTGCAAGATTACGAGCAAGAAACGAAGATCTGGGTTTGCCGTTTGAATCAGAGAATCATCTATCAAGAACCGGGCGACGTTGTACGACTTCGTAAGTGTGTTTTCTTTTTAATCGAACCACAATAAAGAAGTTCGTTTTATTCTTGCCTTGGGTATAGTAAAGAACATGGGGATAATCAATGCAATTTTGTTTGTTTGAAATCAATTCAACAGCAAATACACGCACCTGTGTTCTTGTTTAAAAAAAAGAAAAAGGGAATTAAAAGGCAAGAAAATAATTGTGGGTGGAACTAGTGTTCAAAAAAAAAAAAAAAAAGAAATCAAGTTTTTTTTGCATGTCGTAAAAGTGATCATTAGCATGTTTTTTTAAAATAAAGCAAGTCAATTTTGAATCATAAACGATACGTATAGCAAGAAATCGAACCCGTATCGGTTCTAGCAAGTCAAACCGATTCTTGGTTCAAATAGTAAGTTCCGGATCGTTTAGTTCAAAATAGCAAGTAGCACGTTGAATCATCACGATTCAGTCTAGCAAGAAACAACCATTCTTGGTCAAAGCAAGAAAAAGCAAGTACAGCGGGTTGATCAAATTAAGTCCAATTAGCAAGTTGGTTGGATAGTTTTTGATCAAATTCGCAACAGCAAGTTAGCAAGAATCTGATTAGCAAGTCGGTCAAAACCTGATTAGCAAGTGGGTCAGGGTACATAAAATCTGATTAGCAAGTCGGTCAGAAACGCAAGAATCTGGTTAGCAAGTTGGCCAGACGCAGGTACTAAGTAAGAAATTTGATCTACACGGTCAAGAAAAGGATCATCCGATCACAAGCAAGATAGGCAAGAAAAGCAAGGCGAGAAAGAAAGGAGGCATGACAGAAAAAGAAGGAAGTGGATCAACGTCACTCCACGAGCAAGGGAATGTGTCTCTTCAATGCCCAAAATTGAAAGAGACGAATTACACCCAATGGGCAGTTATGATGGAAACAATCTTGAAGGCATATAGTCTTTGGGAAACAGTTGTTTCAACGGAAGGGATAAACAAAAAGAAGGCGCACACAACGAAAGCACTTATCTTCCAAACGTTACCGGAAGATGTTTTGATGCAAGTTGCGCAATACGAAAAAGCAAAGGAAGTATGGGATGCAATCAAAGTTCGTTATCTCGGAGCAGATATGGTTCAGAAAGCACGTCTACAAACTTTGAGGAGTGAACTAGAAGTTTTAAAGATGGATGAGAACGAAACAGTAAGTAGTTTCGCAAGCAAGTTGAGTGGTATAAAAGCTAAGTTTAAAACTCTCGGTACCACTATCAAAGACAAGAAACTCTAAAGGAAATTACTCATCTCCGTTCCGAAGAAGTTCCTACCCATCGTGGCAAATATCGAACAATATTCGGAAATAGACAAAATGCCATTTGAAGAAGCAGTGGGAAGAATAATAGCTTTTGAAGAACGTCTCAAAAGTCAAGACAAGCAAGAAGATAATAATCAAGGAGGACTCATGATGGCAAGTACAAATAATCAGTTTGAAAGTTTGCATCATGGAAAGGGCCGTGGTGTTCAAAACTATGGCAGAAGTCAAGGAAAAGGATCTTTCAAAAGAGGAAGAGGACGTGGAAAAGATATGGGTCCAAGAAACCAAGACAAAAACAAGTTCAGATGTTATGATTGTGGAGAACTTGGTCATTTTTCAAAAGAATGCACCAAGTGGAAAGAAAAGGAGAAAGACACGCAACAAGAAGCCAACCTCGCATTAGAAGAGGAACCAATGCTACTGCAAGTCAAGCAAGTTGAAGACCTTTGTTAAACTATATTTAGTTTACGGGGGAGTATTGGTGTTTTAAACTAAATATAGGTATAGGGGTCATTCTGTAATTAGTAGTTAGTTAGTTTATGATGTAATTAGAGTAGTTAGAAAGTACGAGGACCGGAAGCGACAAGATGAAAGTTTGAAAACTACAAACTAAAGGGATCGACATCTCTCTGGTCGCACCCCTTCAGTTTGGCGGCAACAGGCAAGACAAAAGGGACGTGATTTTTCAAGAGACACACCTCTTCAAGATCAATCTCAACCGCAAGTTCAAGAGTCGCAACCGTTCGTGAAGAGATATGTCTCTACAATCGCATCTATTCATATAGTATATATAGGGTTCATGTATGTCAATTGTAATCATCACTTTTTTCATTTAATACAAGCAAGTTACTGTTCTTTGATTCTCAATTCTTTATATTCTAACCTGTGATTCGCATGTTCGATTACCAACATAACCAGCACAAATATCAACCAACCCAATGTTATCACCTCCAAAAAACCTGTTGCCTTTCACATTCAGTTCATTTTCCAGAAATTGCAGTTGTTCATGAGCTTCCGCAACAACTTGCTCCTCTCCATGGCTGCTAATTGCCTTGAATATTGCACGATGGCACTGGACATACCATATAATCAGCTTTTATTATTATTATGATAAAGAACACACAAACACAAAATGAGTAAACAAATAAAACCGTTACAAAAGGATTTACATGGTTCGGTTAAGCTGACTACTTCCACCGGTTGCAACTAGATATAATATTGATAAGAGACTACAAGTATAAGCACATATATTTATAATAAAGTATTAGACCACCCGTAGTGGGGCAATATTTGGGCATGATTTGCCTCAAAAACGCCCAAAAACGCCACCGCCCCCGGGGGCGTTTTCTTCATAAAAAACTGGAGAAGCGTCCTTTTTTTCCACGCCCAACGTCCAATTCTTTGGCCAATCACATGCATTCTTGCTTTTGCTTGCCCTTTTTGGATGTTTTTTTTATTTAATTTTTCAACATCTCTTTTAACATAATGCCCTACAATGCCCACATACCCACTACACCCATCCTAGAAAAACGCCCTATAATGCTCCATTGCTAACTGTATCGGCACATGGCAGATAATGCCCAAAAGTCTTCCTTTACCACTGAGCATTCACATCATATCCATCATTTTTTACCCTATAATTACACTAAAAACAATTACAGTTTCTCTCTCCTACTAATTAAATAATATATTTATCATTACCTTTTCTCTCACCTCTACTCACAATTACTTTCAAAATATATTAAAAAATTATAGAGGGTAAACAGTGTCCCCTCAAATATACAGATGAACAGTAACATTTTCTCTCTCCTCCACTCACAACTACTTACAACCACTATTTATAATATAAAAACCCCTCTCTCAGAATATGAACAGGGTCAGCGTATGACTAAAGGTGGGTGTTGAAGATGGTGATGTTTTTCAGTGGGATAACTAAAATTACTTAATTGTGAATTATGTGAGGACATTTGATGATTTATTAACTTGGGTTATGGATGGTGTTAGTCGTATGGGTCAAAATAGTTAGATAAAGAGACGTTAAGGATATAGATGACAAAAGTTTTATTTTTGGCCTAATAGGGTAAAAGTGATATAACCACATAGGCCAAAATCGTAATTTACTCTTAGAAAAACATTTCATAAATTTTCTAATTGTTATTAGGTTCTTTAAACTTAATTATTCCTGAGATTTTACTATATATACATGGAGTTGGTTCCATTACAAACCATATTTATCCTACAAACCGTAAGAACAAATCCTAGCACTTAAAAAAAGTTAAATTAGCAAATACAAAATAATGCATACATAAAAGTAACACTTTTGAATTATATTAGCACGTGAAAATTAATCAAGATAATTGATTTTAGCATATATGTGAATTGATATTAGCACTTTTCTTTATCAGCACATTTTAAATAAAAGAAAGATACAAATAAGGAATTAATTGCTTATTAGCATAATTATGAAGAATTCAAGATAATTGATATTATTTAGGTTATCATTTTACCACTTCTTTATAATTGGTTGGATACCACATCACACTTTTTAAATGGTTCTTATAGTTTGTATACGAAATGTGGTTTGTATTTGATCCTACTCCAAATATACATTTCTATTTAGTTTTGTTTTTGTTTTTGTGTTTAAATAGTTAATTATTATTTGTTGTTAATATAATATAGAGTAAACTACAACTTGAGTCCATGTGGTTTATACCAATTTGTACTTTGAGCTCCTTATTTACTTTTGATATTCTAAGTCCCCGTGATTTATACTTCCTTGCATTATGAGTCCTTCGGCGAAACAACCGTTAAATATTCGTCTAAATGTTCTGAAAAGACCGATATATCCCTGTTATTATGTGAAAGCAACATGCATCCCTGTAGATTCAACACCTTACAATCAGTTTCCATTTGCCTCCAAATTCAAACATCACAAAAATTCTACACCTTCCAATCAATTCAACACATTGAACCGTTCATTGATCAGTTTGCAACAATCAATACAAATGCATTCAATAAGTTTGTAGCAATTCGTTCAATATTCAACCAATTCATTGAATCATTCATTTCATTGATCAATTCATTAATCAGCTCATTTATAGTAATCAATTCATTGATTAGCATGCAATCTTACCAAATGAAGCAACCAATTAGCTAATAACAACCATCATCACCTTGCATCAGTTCTGCACATCCATCATCAGCAACCAACTTCAAATGAGTTATGCACTTCCATTAGCTTGCACCAACCAACTTTAGTTCTGCAATCGGCTTCCAGCAACCAAATTCGCATTTACCAACTCAATCAACAACCAAATGCATTTAAACAGTTCAATCTGCACTTACCAACTTACAAAAACACTTATGAGTTCTATTTGCACTAACCAACTTACAAAAACACTTGTTAGTTTAATTTGCACTTACCAACACATGAATTCATATTGATCATCTATTAACTAACTAACATATACATAAAATTTTGATTCATCATGGATTTCATGACAAATAACCTGGGTGTAACATTACATAAAATAAATAAATAAAACACAGGTACAATAGATCATTACAAAAAAATAAAATAAAACCCCAGGTACAATAGATCATTACAAAATACCCGGATAAAATAGATCATTACAAAATACTCGGGTACAATAGATCATTACAAAAACCCGAACTACTTAGTCAAAAACTATATACTTAAGCATCAAAGTACTTGTTGGACCACAACATTACAAATGATTGCAAAAGCCAAAAGATGCTACCTTGACCAAGAAGTAAACAAATTATGATCTACATCCCCTCCTAAAGATAGGGAATCTTGAACACCAACAGAGCATCTGTTTGAAGACTTCAAAGATTTGTTGAAAACATGAAACCGTTGTTCAAGAAGAAGAAAAGTCTGTTCATGGTCAAAGCCCTATTGAAGACAAAGCATTGATAAGACCAAACATCTATTTTGGCCAGAACAAATGTTTGGATAAATCCAACAAAAGTTTAAAGAACAACACTTTCAATGTAATAGTATTTGTCCAAACATTTGTTAGAAGTTCTAGAGTAGTTGTTACATTCCATCAGATGTTTCTAACATCAGTGGAATCTTTTCTGCTAGAAATGTTAGATGTCCCTATCAGGGTGATGTCAACCCTGATTACCAACAGACGTTTGTACTTTGTATAAATAGATCTCACCAATTTGAGATTTGTTTCATCACATCACACACATTCCTTTTGTACGAATAATCCAAGTGAGTGATCAGGCTAAGAAGGAGTTTGTATAATCATTCTTGTAATTGTAATCTTTGGATTATCAATATAAAATAGTTTGATAAACTTTCCATTCTTGTGTGTTCATTTATTTCCACTATAATTCATGTTTCCATTTTCATTTATACTTCATTTATTTACATCAATTACTTCACTTATTCAAACACCAAAGCACACAAGTTAAAACTCAGATCCTAACAGTACACTACTCAATTATATCACCCACCTCGTTCAAATATGATGTCGAAGGTCACATTATTCGTAAACCTTAGAACGACCCTCAAATGCATGACAATGTGGCTTAAGGATGCATTAAACATATTTCCAGGTACACAGTCAAGTTCAAGTTCAAAAATTCGATCAAATTTTGGTTAATTTCAATATTACAGATATATAGGCAATATAGAACACTTACCTCTAACACATTGTGTGTCGATGGTCGCATTTACATTTAAGGAAGGCATGTGTGACTGGAGATGATGATCGATGATCGAAGATAGTGACTCAGTTGAACGGAGATGATGATTGATGATAAAATTGAACGAACACATAAATTATGCAATTGAACATATGATCGGTATGAAGAGGAAAACCAGAGATGAAGTGGTTGAACGGAGAGGAATATCGGTGGCTTAAAGAGAACTCAACCGATTAAGATGTTAGTTTTGGGGGACACTATTGGGGGAAAGGGGTATTAGGTATTGAATTGTGATGAAAATACAATAATAATCCTATCTTAACGGTGGCTCATTGACTGCGTAACGGAATATCCCCCTTTAAAGTAAAAGAAGGACTCATAGTGCAAGGAAGTGTAAACGACGAGGACTCATGCATCATGTGGTGGCGTTGATAGCAGAAAGACAAAATGGTACATGTACTAATCGGTCTTTTTCCCGATTGCTGAGTGTTATGTGCCTTTATGTCCAAGGCTTGATGCAAAATACTATCGAGCCGGGGGTCTCACTAGAAGCAGCCTCTCTATTCCTATGGGTAGAGGTAATGTTTTCTACATCTTACCCTTCTCACCCTACCTTTGCTTTGCTATTGGTGGGATTTACTGAGTATGAAGATGATGATGATGATGATGATGATGATGATGATGATGATGATGATGATGATGATAATGATGATGATATGAGGAAGACATTAATATAATTTTACATAATTTTATTTAATACTCTAAGTAGTTAAAACATTTACAACATATCATACAATTATTAAAAACATATTGTTGAGTTGTAAACCACATTCCCAAAAGGTTTTTAAACGGCCATTTATGGAAATATTTTTTTATATAAAAAATTACACTATAAAAATGAGCATTTTATTCTTTAAATTTGAATATTATATTGATATAGTTTGTTTCTTTAAATTTAAAAAAAAAATAAACACGTTACATGATTACCAACATTTGTATTCCTCGCCGCATTGCGGGGGCACCCCACTAGTAGATACACACTTAGGATAAATAGGCTTAGTTTCGATTAAAGGCTTAGTGGTGGGCTCGGTTATGGTTGCATGATGGGATAAGTGGAAAAGGCTCGGTTATGAGGTATGGAGAACAATAGGTTGCAACAGTGACCAATGGGTGTAGAGGTTGGTGGCTTAGCTGATGGAGTCGGGGTAACATGGTTGGATGGTGTATGGGTGATGGGACTGAAAAAATGTCCCATGGTAGGGAGTGTAAATTGGAATCTGGCTTATCTCTTTTAAATGGATAATGAAGTTCATCAAAACCGGGCATGCCGAGTTATATACATGCGAGAGGTTGTTGGATCAAGATATATATAACTTAATATTATGGGGAATATCCCATGAATATGCAAGATAGGCTTCGTAGTGGTAATTTGTGGGCAGAGTTATCTCATTGGTAGGGGTAAACCCGACAACCAATTACCCGAAAATTATTATATGTTGGTTGCTTAAAAAATAACAATTCAAACAGTGATTTGCCATCCAAGAGTTTAGTGGGAAGGCGATTTATGGCTTCTATGGCAGTGTTGAAAGAATGTACCCAATAGGCAGTAGGAACGTATTAAAAAGTAAAGCCAATCATGTTTCAACAACATGGCTGTGTTTGCTTTCACCCCATTCTTTTGTTGAGGCGTGTATGGGCACAAGATCTAATGTAGAGCGCCATTGTTTTCAAGCAGTTGTTTAACATGTCGGTTTAGAACTCAGTGCCACCATCACTTTGAAATCACACCCTGCAAGTTAAAGGAAGTTAAAGGAAGGGACTTTAAAGCCTGCAAGTTAAAGGAAGGGGCTTTAAAGCCTGCAAGTTAAATCACACCCTGCAAGTTAAAGGAAGGGGCTTTAAAGCCTCCTGTGTGACGTGGCGATGAGATGATACTGAGGTGGCATGATAAAGCCCCTAGGAGCTTTATACCACACCCTATAGCCTAAGAGGAACAAACGACTAGTTTAGGCAAGATAGAAGCGAGTTTTAAACACCCACATTTATTTATTTAAAAATGAAATTGTGACAACTGAAATGTGACCCAACCGAGAGTGCCAAAGTTCAAAAGATGTTGTAGGATTATTGGAAACTACTGCAAAGCTTTAGGACCGATATGCAAAACGTATAGCCCGTCTTCACATCATCCATGGACCAACACCCGTTTCATTGTGCAGTGCTGAATATATATGTTAGGTTGGGAAATCAAAACATCCAGATCTTTATCAGTCGTTAGCTTGCTTATAGATAGAATATTTTTTTATAAGATTAGGGACCACCAAAATATCTTTTAAGCAAATATCTTTTGAAATTATTGATTGTCCAATATGTGAAACAGGAAGAGAGTCACCATTGCCGTTATTAGCTTTTACCGGCGACATGTCGCCGCTAAAGGGTCGTAGGTATTGATGGGTCGCTATTGCCCTGGTTATCGCCGGTAAAGGCCAGTGTCGCCGCTATTGACCTTTGACTTTTAGCGATGACGTGTGCCCGCTAAAGGGTCGTCGGTGTTAACTATGGCCGGTAAAGGTGATAGGCAATAGCGGCGATACCTGTCGCCGCTAAAAGTCAATTTTTTTTAGACAGCAGCTGAATACAGCTGCACCCAGCCAGTTTCCGGCCGAAAAACACAATCTGCTAAATTCAAACAATGCAAACATATGCCATAAACATATACTAAAAGTAATATAATTACAAACTACGTTTAAGTCCTACATTATCATCCTACAACATTTAAATCCTACATTATCATCCTACGTTAAAAATAAAAGTCACTCGTCAGAATCATTCTCATCTTCTCTATGGAATAAGTCATCAGAATCGTAGTCGTTTGCCTTTCCTTTTCCTTTTGAACCAAGATAGTTGTTAAGTTTGTTCAAAAAGGTCAGGGTTTGGAGCATGCTGTTAACAAATTCCTACAATAATAGATATCAAAACGTATATTAGCATATTAATTAATGCTACCAACATATATTTAACAAGGAAACATGCGTTCGTTTGTCATTTTATAAATTGCGTAGTTTACCTCAGAAAAGGGTTCTTGAGTCCGAGGTTGCGAAGACGACAAGTTCGTGGACGTGTTAGAAGAAGGTTTAGGACTGAAGGGGTATGGTCCCAAAAAGCCGCGCAGACCATTCGGGTCGCGCGCTAGACCATACTCCTTACTCAATAAATTGATTAATCTGCAGACCCCGCGCGATCTACTCGGGTAAAACCTGATCCCCACATGAGACTGAACCTAGATGTAACGTCAGTTTCCGTACTTGGTATCTTGAATAAGAGCCCTCAACTCCTACGCCTCGCACTGGCTAGTGGTACACACTTCAAAGGTCGCGCAAGAGTTGCGGCGCATGGCCATTTCAAGAAGTACCAAAAGTACGGTGGCAGAAGAGCGAGCCAATCAGCATCCAACAGGATGTCCTATATCGTGCTCCACGACTAACAATCGTGCAGGAGACCAAAGGTACACAAGGACGCCTACGTGGCACCAATCAGGTGGCGGCGACAACTGCCCCATGATCTCCACTCACGTGTTGATGTCAGAAGGGCAACAGGGACGACAACCCAGACACGTGGCTCCAATCAAGGTGCGCCAGCACCGAAGATCTTCTAGAAGCCACCAACGGTTGACACCAGTGAGACAAAGAGGATATCCTTGGTTGTCACCTTCCGGCCCAAGGCCCATCAGCCCATCTCCTCCTACACCACTCTGGCTATATATAGGGACCTCCATGCATAGGTTAAACATTCCATTCTCTCTACTCTCACACTTAACACACACTTTATTATCCTCAAAACGGTTACTTATTCTCACGCCGGAGTCTGGTTAACAGGGAAACCCCCATATTCCCCTTTTAACAAGCTAATGGTGTTGCTGTTTTGCAGGAAGATTGGATCACATTTGAGCTCAGGAAAGATTAAGAAGATTAACCCTCATGTTTGAAACATAAACCCCCTAATTAACCTAAAATTAGTTCAGTGTTTCTTCATTGGAGCCCACCGATTTTTTACAATCACTTCATCTTCTTTTTTCTGAGTTTTTTGCACTCTCTCGATCATGGCTGGTCAGGGAGTTCCTGATTTTGGCTTCGGCACTGCCTCTCAAGTAGGAACGGGGGAGGACAACTCGCACGTCCAACTCCATCCCATTGACAACATAGCCGAAGGCGAAGGAACAAACACAGGGGGACCCCGCGCGAGCATCACTCGTATCACTCAAACGGGTACCCCATCGAGTAATGTTGCTGGTCCATCAAACCCAGCTCCAAATCCAAACATTTCAGCGCTATTGGGGCTACCAGAAGGCGAAACCATTGCCTCTTGGTATGCCAAGTAGATTGCTACTATAAATGCTGCTTATCAGACCCTAAGTGTCACACCCCAACCGATGGCGGAAACATCGAGGCATGGCACTGAGCGAAACAGATTGTCCAGAAGTTTCCATAACAACTATAATTACCAATTATTTAAAGCAACATGTCCCATACCATGTCATAAAAGAAAACATAATTATTACAGACAAGATCTAGTCAAATTGTTCTGTTCCGACAACTCAGATTTCAAAATACAGACATTTATTTATTTGTTTCAAGACCTTTCCTAGCCTTGATTTCACAGCAAGCCAAGCATATAAACATCCTAAGCACCTGTCACATACGTTAAAGTAAAAGTCAATACACATAGTGTAAAGGTGAGCATACAAGTTTAGTAGATATAATAGAGTTCGAAATCGATTACACATAACCAGCATGTACACAGAGTAAAATGAAGCACGTAAGTTATCGACATGAACCTATCAATACCAATGACTGCGGGTTGACTGCCCAAGGCAGTTCGTAATACACTCTCACCACTGTGAGCCATGTAACAAATTGTCCTTAACAACCCCTGAATGAACAGGTGTTGAGTACTAGCGTTGCTAAGGCAGGTAGACAACATTCTATGTGTAAACATAACAACAAGCATTCATTAAGTCACGTATAACATGCGGTAACGGTTAGCGTTAAAGTATTGCGTAGTGTATTCGATGTGATTTTGTATAAGTAACGTATGCAACACCCAAAAATGCGTAAAGCAAAAAGGGTTCGAGTATACTCACAACGATCGATGGATTGAAGGGAGTGCTAGAGAGTAAGATTATCCTGATTAGAATGATAGCATAACGATAAGCGTCGCGTAAAACGATACAAAGTGTCATTGGATCGAACAGCAATCCGATCGGGTGGCCAGTCGATCGGATGACAATCCGTTCAGGTGGTCACTCGATTGGATAGTCATCTCGTTTGGGATGGGTGTGTTTATGTATGATGGCTTGTCTTTTGAAGTTTTCATTGTAGCATTTTGAAAACAAAGAAGTATCTCTACCTTTCAGGCCTATACGAGAGCTCAACCACACATAAGCCTATACGGGACCTAAACCACACATATAGGCCTATAAGGGACCTATACTACATCTATAGGCTTATACGGGTGTTGTATGGTATCCTATAGTATCGTATCGTATAGTATAGTGTATAGTATAAGTCTTGTATAGGTTCCCTATAGGTCTTGTATATGCCTATACGGGACCTAAACCACACTTATAGTCCTATACGAGATCTATACTACACCTATAGGCCTATACGAGTGTTATATCGTATCATATAGTATCGTATCGTATCATATCATATAGTGTAGTATAAGTCTCGTATAGGTTTCCTATAGGTCTTGTACATGCCTGTAGGCTTATACAGGACCTCAACCACACCTATAGCCCTATACGAGACCTAAACCACACCTATAGGCCTATACGAGACCTCAACCACACATATAAGCCTATACGAGACCTAAACCACACATATAGGCCTATAAGGGACCTATACTACATCTATAGGCTTATACGGGTGTTGTATGGTATCCTATAGTATCGTATCGTATCATATCGCATCGAATTGCATCGTATCGTATCGTATAGTATAAGTCTTGTATAAACCTCGTATAAGTCTCATATAGGTCTTTTATCTGCCTATAGGCCTATACGGGACCTATACTATAGTATCGTATCGTATCGTATAGTGCAAAGTATAAGTCTCATATAGGTTCCCTGTAGGTCTTGTATATGCCTATAGGCCTACATGGGACCTAAACCACACCTATAGTACTATACGAGATCTATACTCACCTATAGGCCTATACGGGTGTTATATCGTATCGTATAGTATAGTGTAGTATAAGTCTCGTATAGGTTTCCTATAGGTCTTGTATATGCCTATAGGCTTATACGGGACCTAAACCACACCTATAGGCCTAATGGCCTATACAGGACCTAAACAAAACCTATAGGTCTATACGAGACCTCAACCACACATATAAGCCTATACGGGACCTAAACCACACATATAGGCCTATAAGGGACCTATACTACATCTATAGGCTTATATGGATTTTGTATGGTATCCTATAGTATTGATGTGTGCAAAATGCAACATATAAATTACATCAAATGAGGCATAAAACTAACCCTTTTTAGTACTAATGTTGGAAAAAGTGTGCTTTTGTCTTCCTTTTGTATTTTCAGGACCAAATGAGCTTAAATGAACAAAAGGAACAAATATGCAGCAAAAACTAACATAAATACAAAGAAAAGGAATAAACGTGGCATGCCCGACCCCTCAACAGCATCTCCACAAGCAAAAACAAGAGACAGAAGGCTGACCACGGCCCGTGCCCGCTGAGCACGGGAGCGTGGTCAGGTGTCTGCAGAAAGGACAAAGTTGTAGCTTCAATCGCCCACCACGGGGGCGTGCCCACTGAGCATGGGGAGTGGTCAACGCTAAGATTCACAGAATCTAGCAAATCTTGGTAATACAGATAGGCTTATTCACACGGGGTCGTGCCCAGCGAACACGGTGCCGTGTGGAGCCTAATACAGACAATTGCAATTAATGAAGGAAGAGAAAAAGGTTGGCCACGAGGCCGTGTCCAGCGGACATGGGGCCATGGCCGGGCTTCTGTTCAGGCTATAAATAGGGGTGCTTGGCTCACTTGAAAGGCATCCCTTGGCAAACACCTCTCTCCCACTTTGCCACCACTCCACCACCACTACAACACCCACATCCACCACCATCATCCATCATCCACCTTAGAGAGTGTGTGGTAGTCTTGGGATCCAAGATTGATCGTAAGAGTTCTTGTCAATCAAAGGCCATGTTTGGCTAAGTCTCTTACATCACTTGGTGAAGACAAACATTTAATGTATTACTTTTGATTTTTAATCTTTTCACACTTTTTATTTGGTTTTGTATTAATGACTTTAATAACTAATTTCTTATGTTGAAGGTGAAACTTCTTTATCATTTGTCCGTGGTGTCTTGGCATTACTTTACTGTCTATATAGAGTAAAGATTTTCACCATTCATATATCTACGGTCTATATAGAGATATGTTGGCTACCTGGTCGGGGGTTAAGGGAATGGTTTAGTAAGGTTCTTGCCTTGTTCAGTGTATAGATCCTGCAAGGACCTGGGTCAAGCTTGCTAGGACCTCCTTCAATACCCACTGGTATTGGATGGTGGGGGTGTGAATGGCTTGATCCCCTCATATGTAAACTTCTATTAATACATTAAACCAGCTACTTGGGATTGTATCCCTGCTGACTCAAACCACTTAGCCGAGGGTAACATCTCCTTCAAAAGAGGGGCCTACCACTTTTCGCATTAACAACTTAATTAATTATCTTTCAATATTCCAACCCTTTGGGATTGTATCCTTGCTGACTCAAACCACTGGGTTGAGGGTAACGTAACCTTCAAAAGAGGGGCCTAGTACTATAACTAAGATAATCTGTTAAAAAGTGCAGAAGTGCGGAAATCATCAAAGGATACATTAAAGGCGAGTCGGATCCAAGTGATTCATCTTGTCTATCTGTTTTATTTTATTTTCAGCATTTTTAGTTTTTATTTTTCATGTTTAAAATTTTTTCTTAAAAAATTTAGATCGGTTAGACGTTGAGGATAAACCGGTATTAAAAGCTCTTGTGTCCTTGGACGACCTCGATATCTTACCAACGCTATACTACGCTCACGGTGGGTGCACTTGCCCATATGTGTGTTTAGTGTTAGTAGAATATCGTGTTTTATAAATTTAAAACTTGACTAATGTGTAAAATGGGTTTAAAATATCAATAAAATTATATCACACCCGACACACACCAAGTTTTTGGCGCCGTTGCCGGGGACACAAGGATTTTAAGAAAGTTAGGAATCAACGGCCTTATCGTTTTTCTTGTTTTTCTATTTTTTTACGATTTTTCTTAAATTTTCAGCTTCTGCAAACTTCAGCACGAGGCCGCGCCTGGTCGGACACGGGCCGTGCCCAGCATCCATACTGACAGTTTTTGTTTTCTGAGTTACAGAAAGGTGACCACGGGGCCGTGGCGGTGCAGCACGGGGCCGTGTTGACCATACAGTAACTAGGAACCCAGAAAATAATCACTGTAACCACGACCATGGGCCGTGGTCAGCGACCATGGGGCAGTGGTGAGACTTCTGACCGACAATCTTTTTTGTTTTTATCGCAGGACTTGGAACCCAGGTGCAGCACCGGAACTTCCTACGCAGTGCATGAGCTCCAGTTCCAATAAAGACATAAAAGAACCTCTAGACGAACCCGGACGCTTTCTAAGAAAAAGACTTAAAGCTAAAATCCAAGAGAAAGTTTCGGGGGACCTACTTCCAATGGCGGATCAGCGTACCCTAATGGATTACCTACGGCCCACGGTAGATAATCTCGGCGCCACTATCAATGCACCGAATGTCGATGCCAACAACTTCGAACTTCGGCCGCATTTGATACAAATGTTCCAAAACTCCGCAACTTTCCATGGGCTTGCGGACAAAGATCCCCATTTACATATTACCAACTTTTGGAAATATGTAATACCTTTCGGATCAACGGGGCATCAAACGACGCCATCCGCCTCTGAATGTTCCCATTTTCACTGAATGACCGAGCTAAGGCTTGGCTTAACACCCTCCCAAGTGGCTCGGTAAACACTTGGGATGAACTAGCCCAAAAGTTTCTATATAAGTATTTCCCTCCTTCTAAAACGGCTAAATTAATGACTAAAATTAATACATACTCACAAGAGGATAGGGAATCCTTATATGAAAGTTGGGAAAGGTTCAAGGAGCTATGAAGAAAATGCCCTCATCATGGTCTTGCAGTATGGTAACAAGTATCCACCTTCTATAATGGGTTGTTGCCACACACAAGACAAACACTCGACTATAGCTCCTGGGGACTTCTAGGTAATCGTCGCCCAAATGAAATTTATAATCAAATTGAGGAAATTGCTCAAACCAATTTTCAATGGCACACTCCTCGAGGCACTAAATCTATTGCCCCGGGCGCCCATAAGGTTGATGAAAGCACTTCCTTACAAGCCCAAATCGAGGCCCTTTCTTCAAAAATCAAAAGGTTAGAAATGGCAAAAACAGCCTTAGATATGGCTTGCGAAGGGTGTGGTGGGCCACATGAAATTTGGAGTTGTATGAAAGAAATGGATAATCAAACGGAAACGGTAAATTACATTGATAATAGACCTAGGCCGTTGGGTCCCCCAACGGGTACCTACAACCAAGGATCGCGTAACCACCCTAACCTTGGTTGGAGAGAACCCGACAATAGTAGTAATCAATAAAACCAAAACCATCGAACAAACTTTCAACAACCAAGAAATGAGTCACAAAATTTCTCTCAATAATAAGGGGGACGAGAAAGGCTTGAAGATACTATCTCATGCCTCCTCTCCGACACCGAAAAGAAAAACTCGGATCGATTCCAACAAATGGAATCGAGCTTTAGAAATCAACAAGCTAGTATTCAAAACATTGAAAAACAACTAAATCAACTAGCTCAAAATTTCTCTGAGAGACCACAAGGCGCGTTACCCAGCAATACCGAGGCCAACCTGTCACGGCCCCCGACCCGGTTTGACCCGTTTCAGGAGCCGCGGGACAGAAATCCCGTGGTATTTAATTAATTGAGTTTATCAGCGGAAGTTTATTATCAGGATCTTTTTAAAACTGAAATATTTCCCGATTATTTTATTTCACAACTCGGATAAAACCCGGTAATTTACAATAGTGAGATTTCACGGAGAAATCTTTTATTTTACAAAACATGTTTCTTTATTTTATCCTGAGCCACTTTCTTAAGCTTGTAGTGCTTCACGGCACTTTTCCTGGATCATAACAGATCACCTGAAACATGTTTGAAAAAGGTTTTGTCAGCGGGAAATACTGAGTGAATCATTCTATTTACATAAAACGATGCATAGTTATTAATTACAGCATAAGAGCGATTACAATGGCTTCTATCTTATTTTTATCTGGCGTCCTGTCACAATGGTGACATGTCACAATGGTGACGATGGTCATACCACTATTAGGTCAATGAACCTAAATAGTGATGATTATCCCTAGTAGGTCAATGAACCTAACTGGGAGAAAATTAGTAATGTGCACAATACCCCACTAGCCAGTGATTCAAGATATCCACGACTTAGTCCCTGTAATTATAACTTTTGGAAATAATTTGAGGTATTGTAAAACAGTTGATAAAAAGAGAATGACTCACATTGCAGATTTAATTTGAGCAGAGCCTAGCCTACTGATTAGCCTCTTTAACCTAAATTTAATAACAGGCACACAATTCTGGTTTAGTAATCAATACAGCATTTACGATAACTCACGAGATCAACCTTCACAACGAATGACAAAGTGCTATGCTTAAACATCCATCGAATTAACGACTAATGACAAAGCATCACCCTAATGTGGGTAGCACTTAAACATCCATTGAGTACATTGATCGATCGGAAAATGAATCGTAATAGCGATCGAGTTAATACCCTGATTGCGGCGTCGATTAGTGATCCGTGTGTGTTAATTGTGGTAAACAGAACCTAACTTGGTGCCTAAATCGAATTTCTTCGTAGAACGTACGCCAAATTTCAAGTGCCAATGTCTGCTATTTATAGTCGAATTTTCACCTTGCTTACGGACCGTAAGACTTAACCCTTACGGTCCGTAAGGGACACCTCAAGCTCATAGTGTTGCCACGTGTGGGACTAGGCCTGCTGACTTGACAGTTTTGTAATTTCGATTTTAGACAACGAGATTTTAAGATAATCGTTACTAGGGTTTACCCCCCCTGAGTTTTAGGGGCCCTGATCCTGATTCCGATTGTTCTGAAAATTTTAGGGTTTGCGCAGAATCACTTGGGTGTCTCAATTAGGGTTTCCTATTGGAACAAATAATAAAATAAATAGGACTTTTAATGAGAGTTGTTACATTCTCCCAACCTTAATAAAAATCTCGTCCTCGAGATTTACTGGAATAATTGAGGATACCTTTGCTTCTTTTCTGATTCCAGTTCCCAAGTGTATTAGGGTCCTATCTTTGAATCCCACTTTATTTGAACTAACACTAATCACTTGTGCTTGAGAAATTTGATCTTTCTATCTTCTATCTGAATAGGTTTCTCTACATATTTTAAATTTTTCATTTACCCTTATATCTTGGAAAGGTACTACCAAAGATTCATATAATAGACATTTCTTGAGATTGGATACATGAAATACATCATGTACTCCAGCTAACTCTCCTGGTAGTTGTAAACGATAAGCAACTGATCCAATACGTTGGATTACTAGAAATGGTCCTACGTATCTTGGACTTAGCTTTCCTTTCTTACCGAATCTAACAATTCCTTTCCTAGGAGATACTTTCAATAGCATTTTGTCTCCAACTTGAAACTTCAACGGCTTTCGTCTATTATCTGTATAACTCTTCTGGCGATCGCTAGCCGTCTTCAGCCTTTCCTTCGTGATACTGAATATCACAGTCGTAGTTACTTAGGATTTTCATCCATTTCCTTTGCCTCATGTTTAATTCTTTTTGCCCACATATATATCTTAAATTCTTATGATCCGTATAGACAGTAAACTTACCTCCATACAGATAATGTCTCCAAATCTTAAGGGCAAAAATTATGGCTCCTAATTCTAAATCATGAGTGGTATAGTTTTCTTCGTGCTTTTTCAATTGCCTTGATGCATACGCAATTACCTTTTTGCGTTGCATTAACATGCATCCAAATCCTTGCTTTTTGAAGCATCACCGTATACTTTAAAATTTTCTGTTCCTTCTGGTAAGGCTAAGATTTGGAGCATTTGGTTAATTTCTGCTTTAAGATCCTAAAGGCTTCTTCTTGTTTAGGTCCCCATTCAAACTTAATGGCTTTACAGGTTAGCTTAGTTAATGGTATAGCTATCTTGGAAAATTTCTTAATAAACTGTCTATAGTATCCGGCTAAACTTACAAAACTCCTAATTCCATTGCAGATTGCGGAACCTTTCAAATTGGTAATTGCCTCGATCTTAGCAGAATCTACGTGAATACCTTCATGATTTACCATAAGACCTAAGAATTGCACTTCTGGCAACTAAAATTCATACTTCGAGAATTTGGCGTAAAGCTTCTCTTTTCTTAACAAAGTTAAGAGTGCATGCAAGTGCTGACAATGTTCTTCCTGACTTTTGGAATAAATAAGTATATCGTCGATGAAGACAATTACAAATTTATCCAAATATGGTTTACAGATTCTATTCATCCTGTCCGTGGATGCTGCAGGTGCATTCGTTAATCCGAAGGGCATGATTATAAACTCGTAATGACCATACCTAGTCCTGAAAGCAGTTTTAGGTATGTCTTCCTCTTGTACCTTTAATTGATGATATGCGGATCGTAAATCAATCTTAAAAAAATATCTAGCTCCTTGAAGTTGATAAAAAAGATCATCAATCCTAGGTAATGGGTATCGATTCTTAATTGTAACTTTATTCAATTCTCTATAATCAATACACATTCTCATCGAACCATCCTTCTTCTTTACAAACAACACTAGAGCTCCCCAAGGGGATGAGCTAGGTTGTTTGAATCCTTTACTTAGTAATTCATCTAATTGCGTTTTCAGTTCTAACATTTCGGTAGGAGCTAACCGATAAGGTGCCTTAGCTATCGGTGTAGTTCCACAAATGAAATGAATCCTACATTCTACCTCCCTTTCTGGTGATAACCCTGGTAACCCTTCTGGGAATACATCTGGGTATTCTGAAACTACAGAAATTTCCTTAAGTTCTTTATCTTTAGTATTAATGATTACTGAAATCATATATACTATTCCTTGCTTTCGTTCATAATTAGCAACTTTCATTACTGATATGAACTTTAGGGTTTTACATAACTTATCTCCTGTAATCATTATTACTTCTCCAATGGGTGCAAAATTTTCTATGGAATTCTTATCACAGCTAATTCGAGCACGATTGTTTATTAACCAATCCATTCCTAACAAAATATCGAATTCAACCAATTTTTATAGATAATATGGTTGCAGAAAATTTATGACTTAAAAGTTCTATTTCTACGTTTTACAGAACCTTATTTATTTTAACTGAATTCCCATCTGCCGTTTCTACTGTAGAAATTTGCCTAATGCTGGTTAAAGGTAAGTTAAGAGTTTGGCAGAATGAAGTATTTATAAAACTTTGGTTTGCACCAGAGTCAAATAATATTTTTGTGTAAACGTTGTAAACTAAGAACGTACCGGCTATCACATCTGGATTCATCTCGGCTTCTTGAGTAGTCAACTGGAAGGCTCTTACATTCCTTTTTGCTCCTTCTGCAGGTTTGGCTTTATTGTCAGATGGTTTGTTCAGTTTTGGACAATCTGGCCTAAGATGTCCAGCTTCTCCACAGTTGTAACGTAATATCGTCAAGGCTGCGAAACCTCGCACGATTGATGATGCGGTGGATTTAGCCAATACTCTGACTGACGAACTAGTACGAACAAGAGAAGAAAATAGAAGGAAGGAAGTAGCCCAAAAGATTACCCAAGAATTCCGTCCGGGTAACCATAACAATTTCAAGAAAGGAGGGAATGGGCAATCTTCCACTAGCCCATTTTGCAATTTTTGCAAAAGGAAGCATTTTGGAAGATGCAAAGGATATTGCAATTTTTGCAAAATTCCGGGGCATCAAGAAGAAGACTGCAGGAGGAAGAAATTTTCAGTCTGTTAAGTATACCCTCGACAATCTACATCCACCATCCGGTGGTTTAGAAACTTATTTGTCATTTGTTCCTTTTCGTACTCGGGACAGAATTTTCTTTCTACAAAGCTCTTAAATTCTTCCCAGTTCATAGCATACGCCATCCTTCTTCCTTTTGCTTGTAACACCGTATTCCACCATTCTAGCGCCCCTTCTTTGAAAAGGTTTGACGCGTACATGACCTGATCATCCTGAGCACATTTACTTATGGCAATTACTGCCTCGGTTTTCTCTAACCAACGCAGTGCCGCAGTTGCTCCTTCATTGCCTGTAAACTCAGTGGGTTTACAAGCAAGAAATTCTTTGTAAGTGCAACCAGGCATTGCAGCTTTCCTTTTCTTAGGGAGCGAAGCTTGTCGTGGTTCATTATCATGATTAACATGATCATTGCCTCCGTTTATGCTATTACTGAAGTTATCTTCAGAAATACGTTTACTAGGAACGATTTGTTGTGGTTCGATTGGATTTTTAACAGCAGCAACGATTGCTGGAATAGCGTTGGCTATCCCTTGAGCAACTATTGTTGGAATAGCGTTTGCTATCCCTTGAGCAACGATATTTTCTATATCCTGCCTAGTCATATAGTGATCCCCCGGTTGTTGCTCAGGTTGATTAACCTCATTAACTGGTTCATTATTAGCATTTTCCATCTGATAATTAATATATATAATTTATTAGTATCAAATAAATAACAATTACACAACATAATTATACAGAGTTCATAACACCAATATAGCCAAAACTATCGATTTCTTGATTTCCATTTATATTAAATAGTATGCATCAATACACACTATTATCTTACAGAGTTTTATTGGTAGTTATTTTACAGACTGATTTTTACTATTACTATTACACAACCACAGTTCCATAATCCCCTATCCTTTGTCAGATGATATTCTAGTAACGACGTTCCCTCTCACTGTATTTCCAGGAGATCTGTTTCCCAATCTCTTGGAACCTATTCTCAGCATCCATTAGTTCTTCGCCAAGGTGGAGTTCAGCCATATTCTCGTTACTCATTGGTGGATTTGGTAAAAGTTCTGAATTGAACTGAGGAAAAAGTTTATAGGGATAGTTTTGGAGCTGTATTTCATTAGTCAACCATTCGTCTATTTGCGAGTGGATTGAAGGGTTTGGAATAGCTGGTTCTAAGTTCATTGGTAGTTGTGTTTCAAGAGAGTGAATAAAAACATTTTCATTAAGAGGCTTAATAGTATTATAGCTTACCATTATAAAATCTAGCTCTTCCTGAGATGGTAATCCCTCAATTTGTCTAGAGCTTTCCCCAATTTCTATTTTCTTAGGCTTGGGTTTCTCGAGAGTTAAAGCGTTGAATTCTATATGTTCTTCTATGTCTGGTATATACCTATTGAAATCTCTGGAAACCTCTATTCTTACTGGATAGAGATTTAAATTCTGAAGGGCGTCAGACAAGTCACTCATGCTGTTATGCAAAATACACATCATTATATAAAAAAAAAACTTTTAAATAGTATTTCATACTGGGTAACTACCAAAACAACTGAAAATTAAAACATACTAGGTTTTATTTGTAAACTTATTTATTTACTTGAATAAGGTTTCTAGACTGTAGATAATAAAGGTGCTAAACTTGGGTCAATTTATTTAAGGATTTGCATTAATTGCTATATTGGCTAGCATATAAAAATCTGCCCATACTGTACAAAATTAGTCAGATAATAAAACACATAATCACAAAATAGCAATTAATAAAAATTAAGTATTTTCTAAATACTTAATTGGCTTAAATCAGTGGCTCGATCAGTGGCTCTGATACCACATTTTTCTGTCACGGCCCCCGACCCGGTTTGACCCGTTTCAGGAGCCGCGGGACAGAAATCCCGTGGTATTTAATTAATTGAGTTTATCAGCGGAAGTTTATTATCAGGATCTTTTTAAAACTGAAATATTTCCCGATTATTTTATTTCACAACTCGGGATAAAACCCGGTAATTTACAATAGTGAGATTTCACGGAGAAATCTTTTATTTTACAAAACATGTTTCTTTATTTTATCCTGAGCCACTTTCTTAAGCTTGTAGTGCTTCACGGCACTTTTCCTGGATCATAACAGATCACCTGAAACATGTTTGAAAAAGGTTTTGTCAGCGGGAAATACTGAGTGAATCATTCTATTTACATAAAACGATGCATAGTTATTAATTACAGCATAAGAGCGATTACAATGGCTTCTATCTTATATTTATCTGGCGTCCTGTCACAATGGTGACGATGGTTATACCACTATTAGGTCAATGAACCTAAATAGTGATGATTATCCCTAGTAGGTTAATGAACCTAACTGGGAGAAAATTAGTAATGTGCACAATACCCCACTAGCCAGTGATTCAAGATATCCACGACTTAGTCCCTGTAATTATAACTTTTGGAAATAATTTGAGGTATTGTAAAATAGTTGATAAAAAGAGAATGACTCACATTGCAGATTTAATTTAAGCAGAGCCTAGCCTACTGATTAGCCTCTTTAACCTAAATTTAATAACAGGCACACAATTCTGGTTTAGTAATCAATACAGCATTTACGATAACTCACGAGATCAACCTTCACAACGAATGACAAAGTGCTATGCTTAAACATCCATCGAATTAACGACTAATGACAAAGCATCACCCTAATGTGGGCAGCACTTAAACATCCATTGAGTACATTGATCGATCGGAAAATGAATCGTAATAGCGATCGAGTTAATACCCTGATTGCGGCGTCGATTAGTGATCCGTGTGTGTTAATTGTGGTAAACAGAACGTAACTTGGTGCCTAAATCGAATTTCTTCGTCGAACGTACGCCAAATTTCAAGTGCCAATGTCTGCTATTTATAGTCGAATTTTCACCTTGCTTACGGACCGTAAGACTTAACCCTTACGGTCCGTAAGGGACACCTCAAGCTCATAGTGTTGCCACGTGTGGGACTAGGCCTGCTGACTTGACAGTTTTGTAATTTCGATTTTAGACAACGAGATTTTAAGATAATCGTTACTAGGGTTTACCCCCCCTGAGTTTTAGGGGCCCTGATCCTGATTCCGATTGTTCTGAAAATTTTAGGGTTTGCGCAGAATCACTTGGGTGTCTCAATTAGGGTTTCCTATTGGAACAAATAATAAAATAAATAGGACTTTTAATGAGAGTTGTTACACAACCCAAAAGCGCAAGTGCATCTCATAACATTGAGAAACCGTACCGTAGGTCCCGAGGAGGCTCCGCTGCCTCCAACCGACAAGGGCCCAACCATCCAAACCACGACCTCGCCGATACCCCAAAAAGAAACAACTCCTCCGCCAACTCACGAACCTACCAAAATCTCCTCAGTACCTTACCCCGGTCGGTTACTTCGCCAAAAGACCGATGAGCAATTCACAAAATTCGTAAACTTATTAAAATAATTGCACGTCAATCTTCCATTTGTAGAAGTCCTCACTCAAACGCCTAAATATTCAAAATTTATGAGAGACTTTCTCACTCACAAAAGAAAAACTGAAACATTGCAATTAGTTAATTTAAGTGAAGAATGCTCCGCCGTACTACTCAACAAACTTCCACAAAAGAAAATCGATCCCGAAAGCTTCACCATCCCTTGTTCCATTGGGGGATCACCTATACGCAATGCGTTGGCCGATCTTGGGGCTAGCATCAATCTCATGCCTGCATCAATGTTTAACCGACTCGGACTAGGTAAAACAAGCTCCACAAAGATGAGCATACAACTCGCCGATAGGTCTATCACATATCCACAAGGTGTCGCCGAAAATATATTGGTAAAATTCTGAGACTTTGTCTTCTCGGCCGACTTTGTCATACTCGATATGGAGGAGGACACCGAAGTACCAGTCATTCTAGGAAGACCATTCCTAGCCACCGCTCACGCCATGGTGGATATGAGTGGAGGGAAGTTAACATTGAGGGTCGGAGACAAAGAGATGGAATTCGGGGTTGGGAAAAGAGTAGAAGACGACAACCCGGTCAATTTGGACGTCATAGACTCAAGCTTGGATGATGCTCTCCGACGGTGCAACATGGGATGCAAAACATGCAACTTGGGTAACATATGACTGACTTTGGGTCTAGCCGAGGACCCTTATAAACGTGGCACACCACGGAGGCGTTCTGCGGAATTATCCTTAATTTTAATTTAGATTAACTTTTATGTTTTCTAGTTAATTTTAATTTTCAGGAATAGAAAACACTCGAAATGGTGGAGGTTACCAAGGGAACTTTGAAACCACACCCCATGCATAAAAACAGAGCCTCCCGACAATTTTCCTTCATTAGAGCAAGTTCAGCACGGGGCCGTGCTCAGCCCAACACGCCCCCATGCCCAAGGTTCTGCAAAAAATGCCCAGTACAGGTAACTGGACACGGGGCCGTGCTCACTTAACACGCCCCCCGTGCCCAGCCTTCTGTTCAATATGATACTGGAAATTTGACCACAGGGCCGTGCCCGGACCAACACGGGCCCGCGGCTAGACGCCCAGTAACATAAAATTTTGTTTTTAAACACCTTTTTACACATTCAATCAACCTAAAAACTTATTTTTGGGACACATTGAGGACAATGTGTAATTTAAGTGTGGGGGGATGCTAAAACCTTGAATTTTGCAAGTCCTAATTGTTGGTTCATGCGTCTGTCGACTTCGTCTTGTATCGAGTCTTGTATGTGTGTAGATAGTTCAGGGCACGTTATACGAGAAAAATGTCAAATATAGGATGATAGGCAGTTTCAAACGGAATTAGAAATTGTAATTCCGTTTGAAGTCATCAAGTCAAGTTCAAGCGAAATTAGTAATTTCGTTTGAATGTGATTTCGTTTGAGCATGTTCAAACGAAATTACTCTGCCTATATATAGGTGATGCCTGATTTCGTTTGAGGGAGTTCTGAAATTCCGGTTTGAGCAACGAAGTGCTGCCGAAGTGTCAACTCCCTGTAATACTTTGTCAAATCAATATATAGACAGTTTAAAGTGATATTCTTGCTGAATTGAACTCGATACGTCTGTTTCCGCTTTTCGTATTGAGAAAAACTCTTCTGATCGACTCGTTCGGGTCTGAAAACGATCCTACACTAATAACAAGCCTTACACAAAACTCTATTGGAATCGCTAATCACCCCAAATTTTTTCAAAAACTTTTCATTTTTTTTACTTGTCTTGGTTTAATTTAGGAATAACAAGTTCTAAAAAGGTTATATTTTTACAAATTTACAACCGATAGCGTCGTGATAAAAAGAACCAACACAAGAAAAGTATGAAATGGCATGACAAATCTAGCTAAAATTTGATTATATATACTTGATCACATTATAAACCTATTCCCACAATAAGTGAGTTTTGAGCCTTTATTGAGCATACAAGCATACATCTTTAAAACTAAAAGCTCGTTTTTTGTTTCTTGTGTGAATAGTCGCTTGGTTCTTACGACTCTAGAACTTGCCACGACGACACATTCCCGGTCCTTACCAACTTAAACCCAAGTAAGTAAATGATGGAGGCATTAGGACTAACCCATTTTCCTTTCAACACAATTATTTTTCTTTTTATCACCTACCCAAAATCCCCCTAGTTAACCCCTTTGAGCCTAAAACCTTTTCATTTCTAACCCATAAAACAAACACCCTTTACCCACCAAGACCTTTTTATTTTCAACACTTTATTTTAGTAAAAAGCTCGGATTTCTTGTGACGTTTCTTTATAAAAAAAAGTTTAGCAATAAACAAACAAAGTCCTCAAAGAAACTTTGTTTGAAAATGTTTAGTTTGAATAAAAGTCACAAAAACAAAAAAGTTTTACGACGACCGATGCTTTTTATGCTTTTAGCCCTTTTTACTAACCACTAACCAAAACCACCTACCTTTAGCCTAAGCCTAACCCTTTACCAAGTCCTCTTGATATTTACAAAGGTTTATAGTTAAAAAGGGGGAGGATTGATTGCTTGGCAAGCTTATGGTAGAAGTAAGTTCCATGCTGGTCTCGAGTGTTTCACAAAATTACATTTTCGGCCGAGTGTTGAATGATCTCCCGTGAGGTATGTGAACTTGTATATAAATAGAATTTTAAAGAGGCATGTAATGCCCAAATAAATAATTTCTCTTATGAAATGTTCTAAATTGTCACACCCCGATTTCCACGTGTCACCGGTGGGCCCGGTGGGGGAGTATCGTGACGTGGTTGGCAACATAATAGTCAAACAACACAAATATTTAATATGCACAGCGGAAGCGAATTTAAAAGATATAATACAACCGAATTTAATATTGTAATATCAAGTGTCACAATATTCGGAAGTTTATCCACAGTAGGATCGATAACAAAATGGAAACAATAGTTCAACAGACTTCAGGCATCCTAAGCTTGCGAGACTTTTTATTGATGCTAAGGAGACAATCCAGCCAATTTCGTTTAGTACCTGCATTCAGTATTTTTGGGAAAATACGTCAGTTTACACTGGTAAGTACAATCAACTGACTCATTTTGGAAAATGATTTAAAATTGGTTTAGATGCACATGGCATAAACATTTTTATAACTTGGGAGAATTATTTAATATTATAATCTTGTGAACGAATTACATGTTACTTGTGCGTTCAGTAGCCCGGATCTTGTCCGGGTTAAAGATCAATAGACACACCACATCATAGAGTTATACACTGACAGGTGTACGCCTACACCCCGTGCTCAGGTCGTGGCCATCTCGTAAGATGATGCCAAGGATATCCGGGACATGGTCATTAACCCCCCAAAGGCTTTAAGTAATCAAGACTGTTTAAATGAGCCGATCAAATTAGTCAACTACCCACTCAACTGTGGAGATTTGATGCTCGATCAAGCGGTATGCTATATACCGTAACCCAAGCCCGTATCGGGAAAATAAGTTAAAAGTATTTACCTGAGCAATGTATAAATCAAAATAAGCAAAATGTACGTAGCTTTTACTGGTTCTCCTAATCTGGAACGAAGATTTAATATAACCTATTAGAATCCTAACGGGTCTTTAATTAAGCTTAAGCTTAGACCGACTAGTTTCAAAGATACGGTTCGTACGCACGATTAAGCGAAGACCGGATAGAATGTGATTTAGACCCGACAAGTTCAGAGACTTGCTTAATATGGGTTTATTATTCACATTCTGGATTTTGAGATAAAACCGATAAGGTTTGACCCGTTTCGGCTAATTTATGTAAACTTGTTACATAAACCGAACCGTACGCGTAATAAGCGTGACGGGTATTCATGAGAGCTATATACATGTTTTCTAAGTTAATTATACCTCAAATATGTTGTGACATCAGTAAGATGTCTTTCATTATGCCCGAAACGTGTTTAAACACAAACTAGGCCCCGTAGGGGTAGTTTGGTCATTTAAAGGTTTATAAAAGAGTTTTAATGCTAACCTGAGTTACAGGTCTGATGTAATCAGCAAATATACTCAATTTACTAAGTTATATCAGTAGGGTAAAGTATATATGTGAAATTTATCAAACATAACTAAACTACGCCCCGTAGGGGTATTTTTGGTAATTTAAGCCGAAAAGCTCAAAACTGAAGTCTGAGTTTATCAACCTTTGCTTATTGTTAAAATATCATAATTTACCTCAAATATTAGTAGGTGTCAACCCGGGTATGTTTAATATAGTTTTAATACATACTATGCGTTAAAAACGCTTAATAAGGCGATTAAAGGCCATTTCCGGGTTCGATACTTAAATCTGATATTTTTATATTTCCAGAAGGCTTAAAATAATTTATTTATCATAACTAATCAGTAGCAAAAGGTTTGGAGTCGTTTTGATATGTAAAACTCATTTTATGGCCCGTAAGGGCAAAACCGACATTTACCGAATTAAGCCTACGACTATGAGTTATGCTCAGCCTAAAATTAATTAAAAATCTTTAAAATTCCCAAAATAATATATTACATCAGTGGGTAAAGATTTTGATATCAAAAAGTAGGCTTAACTAAGCTATACGCTAATTACGCCATTTTATTAACATAAAGCTTTAATTTTGCGATAATGAGCATAACTCTCAATCTACACTTCAAACTGATGTCAAACTTTGCATACAAGTTTATATATCAGTAATTAAAGTTTCTATTCTTTTACTTTTGCAAAAATCACGTTTTAAGGTGAGAAGGGCATAATGGTCAACATATGAGCAATTAACGGAATCATGCATAATAATTGGTTAACTAGTGAACCATAGTGTATAATCACAGAGGGTTATACTAGCATGTTACCTGGTCCAAATAAAGCTCTAAGGCATTTCTAAAAAATGCTTAAACGGGTCAGAACTGAAAGTCAAAGTGAAAGTCAAACTATGTGACTTTCGGTTCCGAACCGGGCCTAAACAGGAAATTGTCGGGTTGAACATGTTTAGACATGTTCTTACACTTATTACCAAGTTATAACAATGATCCAACATGTTGTATATGATCTATAATGTTAATTATGCATAAATGGCATTTTAAGTATCCTGTTGACTTTTTATAAACTAGTTTGACCCGACTTTTGACCTGGTTAGAGTGGTAATCAGGGGGAACCCTTTTAAGGGTTTATTACCCATATAATTACCTACTTATAACTACTTTTGATTCGTGATTTGACTGAGCCATTATTAACTAATCTTGAAGTCAAACCGTAATTACGATGGTTTGACTTTGAGCTAAATCACTAAGCTAAACTTAATTAAAGAAGGATTAGCAAACTTACAAGAGTCCTATGCACGAAATGTGATGCTTAGAGAAAGTTCCTTAGCTCCAGAAGTGCTCCAAATGTGCAGATGAAGGTGTGTTCAATGAGTTGCAAGGTAGTGCCTTTATATAGTGGTTTAATCCACCATAGGAAGTTGACACTTGGGTCTACAACTCTCCACAACTGGTATACACATGTCCCTAGTGCTCTAGAACAGTTTAGGGGTCGCCCACCATGTTAAAATATCGTTAAAGATCGAAATTCTGTGAATACAGGAGGCTGTCACGTTTTTCTGGTTCTGGGCGCCTGACGCGACCCGCCTCAAGTTATGTTAATGTCTACGCGGGCCGCATGGCCCTTCTGATCAGACAAAACGTTTTTGAGTTGTTGCATCACACCTCTTGGCCCTTCCGAAAGGTCAATTGAGCTAAATACTTGCAATTTGACCCCTTATTATTTACCCACAAGGGCTTTAGGACTTATACCCACTTTGCCAAGTCCCTGGACACTTCCGGTTAACCCGAAAAGTCATAACTTTCAACGTTTACGCTTTAACCCCTCGCACACGAATTTGATCATAACTTTCTCATACGATAACGAAACTTTACGAAATTTAAATCGTGCATTCTAGTGAGCATAACTAACAGTTACAAAGCTTCGGGTTTGTCAAAAGGTCACTCAGAGGTATATCTTTAAACATGTTGACACATTTAACCCCTGTAGTTTGAAATCTCTCACTTTTAGCTTCGTATGATCCATGATTTATTCGTTTGATGTTATAAACATCATGTAGGGTTATTATGAAGTATATTTATTCACTATTGACATTTAAAACCCGTAAAATCACATACTTTCCATGTTTGTCAACTTTAGTCCTTTTATAACATTCTTTCACACGTTCAAACTTTATGACACGTGTCAACACATTATAGGACGTGAATTTTTGAGGTGTTACATAAATAAATCATAACGAATAGGATTGTAAATAGTATAAAAATAAAACCCAATAAAGATCTTGGATTCTTGACACTCAAGACAAGCCCAAAACTTCTCTTCTACCCATTCCATTTGGGTGTGTAAGCCACAAAATAAAGAGTTTTGCTTGAGGACAAACAAAGATTCAAGTGTAGGGGTATTTGATATGTGCAAAATGCAACGTATAAATTACATCAAATGAGGCATAAAACTAACCCTTTTTTTAGTACTAATGTTGGAAAAAGTGTGCTTTTGTCTTCCTTTTGTATTTTCAGGACCAAATGAGCTTAAATGAACAAAAGGAACAAATATGCAGCAAAAACTAACATAAATACAAAGAAAAGGAATAAACGTGGCATGCCCGACCCCTCGACAGCATCTCCACAAGCAAAAACAAGAGACAGAAGGCTGACCACGGCCCGTGCCCGCTGAGCACGGGGGCGTGGTCAGGTGTCTGCAGAAAGGACAAAGCTGTAGAAGCTTCCATCGCCCACCACAGGGGCATGCCCACTGAGAACGGGGCGTGGTCAACGCTAAGATTCGTAGAATCTAGCAAATCTTGGTAGTACAGATACGCTTCTGCACACGGGGCCGTGCCCAGCGAACACGGGGCCGTGTGGAACCTAATACAGACAATTGCAATTAATGAAGGAAGAGAAAAGGGTTGGCCATGGGGCCGTGTCCAGAGGACACGGGGCCCTGGCCGGGCTTCTGTTCAGGCTATAAATAGGGGTGCTTGGGTCACTTCAAAGGCATCCTTTGGCAAACCACCTCTCTCCGACTTTGCCACCACTCCACCACCACTACAACACCCACATCCACCACCATCATCCATCATCCACCTTAGAGTGTGTGTAGTAGTGTCGGGATCCAAGATTGATCGTAAGAGTTCTTGTCAATCAAAGGCCATGTTCGGGCTAAGTCTCTTACATCACTTGGTGAAGACAAGCATTTAATGTATTACTTTTGATTTTTAATCTTTTCGCACTTTTTATTTGGTTTTGTATTAATGACTTTAATAACTAGTTTCTTATGTTGAAGGTGAAACTTCTTTATCATTTGTCCGTGGTGTCTTGGCATTACCTTACTGTATATATAGAGTAAAATATTTTCACCATTCATATCTCTACGGTCTATATAGAGATATGTTGGCTACCTGGTCGGGGGTTAAGAGAATGGTTTAGTAAGGTTCTTGCCTTGTTCAATGTATAGATCCTGCAAGGACCTGGGTCAAGCTTACTAGGACCCCCTTCAATACCCACTAGTATTGGATGTCGGGGGTGCGAATGGCTTGATCCCCTCATATGTAAACTACTATTAATACATTAAACCGACTACTTGGGATTGTATCCCTGCTGACTCAAACCACTTAGCCGAGGGTAACGTCGCCTTCAAAAGAGGGGCCTACCAGTTTTCGCATTAATAACTTAATTAATTATCTTTCAATATTCCAACCCTTTGGGATTGTATCCTTGCTGATTCAAACCACTGGGTTGAGGGTAACGTCAACTTCAAAAGAGGGGCCTACTATTATAACTAAGATAATCTCTTAAAAAGTGCAAAAGTGCGGAAATCATCAAAGGATACGTTAAAGGCGAGTCGGATCCAAGTGATTCATCTTGTCTATCTGTTTTATTTTATTTTTATTTTCAGCATTTTTAGTTTTTATTTTTCATGTTTAAAATCTTTTCTCAAAAAATTTAGATCGGTTAGACGTTGAGGATAAACCGGTATTAAAAGCTCTTGTGTCCTTGGACGACCTCGGTATCTTACCAACGCTATACTACGCTCACGATGGGTGCACTTGTCCATGTGTGTGTTTAGTGTTAGTAGAATATCATGTTTTATAAATTTAAAACTTGACTAATGTGTAAAATGGGCTTAAAATATCAATAAAATTATATCACACCCGACACACACCAGTATCGTATCGTATTGCATCGTATCATATCGTATCGTATCGTATCGTATCGTATCGTATAGTGTATGGTATAAGTCTCGTATAGGTTCCTTGTAGGTCTTGTATATGCCTATAGGCCTACACGGGACCTAAACCACACATATAGTACTATACGAGACCTATACTATAGCTATAGACCTATACGTGTGTTATAGTATAGTATAGTATAGTATAGTATCGTATCGTATAGTATAGTATAGTATAGTATAGTATCGTATCGTATCGTATAGTGTAGTATAAGTCTCGTATAGGTTTTCTATAGGTCTTGTATATGCCTATAGGCTTATACGGGACCTAAACCACACCAATAGGCCTATAAGGGAGCTATATGGGACATATACTACGTTATACGATACAATATCACAGTTATAGGCTTATACGAGGTCAATACGTGACCTATACTACACCTATACGATAGAGTATCACACTTATAGGCTTATGCGAGGTTAATGCATGACCTATACTACACCTATACGATACCATATTTATCGTATAAAATTGATTAATATTGTAAAAAAAAGCTTGTAAGAAATACTTAATTTTTTATTTATTTAAAATAGAAATTTTTTTTTTATAAAATCTAAAACCAAAAATGTATAAATGTTTCTAAAAAAAACCTTTTTATACGCTGTGTATAGGTCTATACGCAGCGTATATAAAGGGTCAAAAAGGCGATTTTACCCCTGGTTTGGGCTCCGTATAGCCCCCAATGTAGGGGTAAAATGGTCTTTTTTACCAAACTTGCCCCATATATACGCCACATACAGGGCTATGCGCGACGTATAGTGAAAAAGACCGTTTTACCACTGCATTGCGGGCTATACGCAGCCAAAAACATGGGTAACATTGTCTTTTTGACACTTTATATACGGTGCATATAGGTCTATACGCAGCGTATATAAAGGGTAGTTTTTATTTTTAACCTCAAACCTGTGGTAAAATTATATTTTTGACCCTTTTTATACGCCGTGTATAGGCCTATACGCAGCGTATATAAAGGGTGTATTAAAAAAACATTTTTAAGTATCGTAGCGTATAAGTTTCGTATAATCTCATATAGGTTTTGTATCTGCCTATAGGCCTATACGGGTGTTATATCGTATCGTACAGTATCATATCGTATCGTATCGTATCGTATCGTATCGTATCGTATCATATAGTGTAGTATAAGTCTCGTATAGGTTTCCTATAGGTCTTGTATATGCCTATAGGCTTATACAGGACCTAAACCACACCTATAGGCCTATACGAACCTAAGCCATACCTATAGGTCTATACTGGACCTCAACCACACATATAAGCCTATACGGGACCTAAGCCATACATATAGGCCTATAAGGGACCTATACTACATCTATAGGCTTATACGGGTGTTGTATGGTATCCTATAGTATCGTATCGTATTACATCGTATCGTATCGTATAGTGTATAGTATAAGCCTCATATAGGTTCCCTATAGGTTATGTATATGCCTATACGGGACCTAAACCACACCTATAGTACTATACGAGACCTATACTACACCTATAGGCCTATACGGGTGTTATATCGTATCGTATCGTATAGTATCATATCGTATAGTATCGTATCGTATCGTATAGTGTAGTATAAGTCTCGTATAGGTTTCCTATAGGTCTTGTATATGCCTATAGGCTTATACGGGACCTAAACCACACCTATAGGCCTATACGGGACCTAAACCATACCTATAGGTCTATACGGGATCTCAACTACACATATAAGCCTATACGGGACCTAAACCACACATATAGGCCTATAAGGGACCTATACTACATCTATAGGCTTATACGGGTGTTGTATGGTATCCTATAGTATCGTATCGTATTGCATCGTATCGTATCGTATAATGTATAGTATAAGTCTCGTATAGGTTCCCTATAGGTCTTGTATATGCCTATAGGGGACCTAAACCACACCTATAGTACTATACGAGACCTATAGTACACCTATAGGCCTATACGAGTGTTATATCGTATCGTATCGTATATTGTAGTATAAGTCTCGTATAGGTTTCCTATAGGTCTTGTATATGCCTATAGGCTTATACGGGACCTCAACCACACCTGTAGGCCTATACGGGACCTAAATCACACCTATAGGCCTATACAGGACCTCAACCACACATATAAGCCAATACGGGATCTAAACCACACATATAGGCCTATAAGGGACCTATACTACATCTATAGGCTGATACATGTGTTGTATGGTATCCTGTAGTATCGTATCGTATAGTATAAGTCTCGTATAAACTTCGTATAAGTCTCATATAGGTCTTGTATCTACCTATAGGCCTATACGGGACCTATACTATAGTATCGTATCGTATCGTATTGCATCGTATCGTATCGTATTGCATCGTATCGTATAGTATAGTGTATAGTATAAGTCTCGTATAGGTTCGATGTAGGTCTTGTATATGCCTATAGGTCTATACGGGACCTAAACCACACCTATAGTACTATACGAGACCTATAGTACACCTATAGACCCATACGTGTGTTATATCGTATCGTATAGTATAGTATCGTATCGTATAGTGTAGTATAAGTCTCGTATAGGTTTCCTATAGGTCTTGTATATACCTATAGGCTTATACGGGACCTAAACCACACCAATAGGCCTATACGGGACCTAAACCACACCTATAGGCCTATACAGGACCTCAACCACACCTATAAGTCTATACGAGACCTAAACTACACATATACGCCTATAAGGGACATATACTACATCTATAGGCTTATATGGGTGTTGTATGGTATCATATAGTATCGTATTGCATCGTATCGTATCGTATTGTATAGTGTATAGTATAAGTCTCGTATAGGTTCCCTGTAGGTCTTGTATATGCCTATAGGCCTACAAGGGACCTAAACCACACCCTTGGTACTATACGAGACCTATACTACACCATATATACGCCACATACAGGGCTATACGCGGCGTATATTGAAAAAGGCAATTTTACCCCTTCATTGGGGCTATACGCAGCCAAAAACAGGGGTAACATTGTCTTTTTGACCCTTTATATACGTTGCGTATAGGTCTATGCGCAGCGTATATAAACTTTGTGAAAAACTGATGCCTCAAACCTACCAAAATGACCTAAAAAATCTGATGGTTTATATACGCTGCTTATAGAGCTATACGCAACGTATATAACCTTTGTTTTCTGTGCAATGATTGTTGATAAGGCTCTGAAATCCATGGTTTATATACGCTGTGGATAGTTCTATACGCAGCGTATAGAGGTAACCCTATACACTGCGTATAGATCTATACGCAGCGTAGGTAAGGGTAGGGTTTGGTGTGCAAAATCATTTTTCCCTAAAAGCTTGTAGATCCTTCTAAACGCTACTAGTAGGAGCGTTCAACCAAAACCTTCAAGCTTCTAACCAAAAAGCTTCAAGCTCCTTCAACCAAACAAGACTTTTTATTGAGTAGGAGTTTTTTCTTAAAAGATTAAAGCTAGAAGCTTCTAAAAGCTCAATGCCAAACATACCCTAAGTATAGTTATTGTTGTTGGTAGGGTTTTAAAGTATAGAAGAACAAGCTAGAGAAGTGAAAAAAATTAATACATATGCCGGAAAATAGGAAAAATAATAATTCAGCTTTAAGAGCAAGAGAATCTCTTTGGATAAGTTTTATGGTGGGCATCGTAATACAATTCGTATAAAAAGAAATGCTTTTCTTTTTGTGAAAAATGGTAACCATTTATGTAGAAATAATTATAAAGATAATTAGTCATTTTGCTGATCTTAAATTGTGCTGACCTCTATTGAAGGTTAAGAACTGTGTTATTGTTACTTTGGACAATTAATTTTTAATCGGTTTGCAAAAAATAAAACATCTCATTCAAATTAACCAAATAAATGAAATATTGTAAGAAGGTGAATCCCAGTACATGCATCACATGTTTGAGCTCCCAAAAACTACCGTAGACTAATCCCTCACTTAAATTAAACTCGACACATCAATCTTTCTTCAACAGGTAAGGGCAAAACCCGAACCCGAATATTTTACATTGATGTGTATCATTGGCAAGGTGATCAAAGGAGCTAGAGTGGAACGTATTGGGTTGGACAATTCTTTTCAATTCCTTGGGGTACTTGTGAATCATGGAAACCGTATTCAAGAAGAGGCGTTCATACGGTGGAGGGGGAAAACGTTCAAGGTTTGGGTGGTGGAGGATGGTAATGATTGGTTGGAGGATTTCATCGTTGATCCGGTGTGCCAAGACGGGGATAGTAATATGGAAGTGGAATCCAGTAAGTCGCCTGACAATTCCAGTTCACGTGATCGGCCGGAAACCGTTACTCCGGTGAATGTTATTAATGCGGAGGAGGTTTTTTCGGGAAACTGTGATATGGATTTTAATGCAGAAGATCATTCCAAAGTTGACTTGGAGTTTCCTTTTTTAAATAAGGAAAGGGAGGATAATAATCAGGGAGTTAATTCTTTGGGTTTGGGTAATGGGCTCAAGAGGAAAAAGGTTAAGAATATGATTAACATGGGCCTGTCCAGTTCTGGTGGGTATTATAGTAGTAACGAACGGCCCAATAAGGAGCCTAAGAAAGTTGGGGATGCTGGGCCTGTTTTTAATGAAGATGACCCATTTGAGTTAGACCCAATCATTTTGGGTATTGATTCTAATGTGGTCAAAACAAGAGGAGAAGGTCCTGTGAATATTTCTAATTCTTTCCAGGCATTGATGGAGGAAAATGATGCCGATATTCACAGCACTTATTCATTGATTGTGGTGTTTCATTCGGTGTTTGGTGCAGCGTTCGGAAGTGGTGCAAGCTTCCTGGGTTTTCGGTGAGCTCGATCAAGGATGTGCTTGAGATGGACGGGGCTGTTGTGGATTCCAAGTGGAAGAGGAAGACCTTAAGAGGTATTTTGATGATTGCTTGTTGGGTTATCTGGAAGGAGCGCAACAAGAAAGTTTTTCAAAGTTTGCAGCCTCGGGTTTTGGATATGGTGGCTTCGGTGAAGGTTACTTCTTTCTTTTGGTTTAAACATCGTACTAGGTTCAAAGATGTGGTTTGGAATGATTGGGTGAAAGACCCGTTGTATTGTTTGTAAGTTTTTGTGGGCGTCCTTGTTTTGAGGACGCGCCCTTGTGTTAATGAAAGTTTATGTTCAAAAAAAAAAAAATGCACACATACAAGATTCAACATTTCTACTAAACTAGCAACGTTTAGCAACATGTCACCACCCTTAGACACATGAAACGATGCTTCAAAATTAAGCATCCAATCCCTTAGCTTTGAAGCTTCTTTACAACATCATTTGGCAATTATGTACAAGAATAATATTTCAATGGTTAATGATAAAACATAGACGATTACAAACTAATGACAGGTAGACGAGCAACAAGTTGCGCCGCCAGGGGCGGACCTACGCTTATTTAGGGGGTTCCCAGGAACCCGTTCGTTTCGAAATTTATAGTGTTAAGGTATATACAAAATTCTAAAGGAACCCCTTAATATTTTGTAGAGGAACCTTATAAACAAATTTGTAGACTGATCTAGTGGTAAATTGCACGCTTGTTAAAGCTGAAGTCCCTTGTTCGAGTCTGCTTTAACCCGTTTTTATTCCACTTTTTTTGGCTTTTATTTCTTTAATTTTAAAACGAATTAGACTAGGGTTTAGTACTTTAGTTGGCCCTTGCCCCTTTCTTCAGAAACCACCCAGACGCAAACAGAAAACACGCTACAGGCTCTGGACGCACCATTCTTCAGCCTTGGCCCAAAATTCTCCTCTTTCTTGCTTATCTCGATTGATTTCATACATAACCAGGTATGAGTTTTAGTTCCTACTTGTATCAGTTTGTGATTATCATGTGTTTCAATTCCCCACTTGTTTCAGTTTGTGAGGAAGATTAGGTGATTTATGGTGTAAATTTCTCCTCTTTCTTGCTTATCTCGATTGATTTCATACATAACCAGGTATGAGTTTTAGTTCCCACTTGTATCAGTTTGTGATTATCATGTGTTTCAATTCCCCACTTGTTTCAGTTTGTGAGGAAGATTAGGTGATTTATGGTGTAAATTTATGTTCTTGCCTGTTTCTGTTTCTGTTCAAAATATTATATTTTTGGGAGAAAGACTAGGTGAATTATGCTATATATTTTTTATATATGAAGTGGTTCTGAAAGATATGAAGGAAATAGTTTGATATTTGTAAAGCAGTTTGATGTTTTATTAGTCAAATGAAATAACTGGAGATCAAGAGAAAATGGATACTTCAAATTGTAAATTAGAAAATTTGAGATAAATGTTAAAAAAACAAAGTTGATGTTCAAATTGTATATTGACATGTTTGTTTAGACATTCAATTTAGTTTCTAGGTAATCCATTGTTGATTTTAACATTCAATTTGATGTAGCTTGCAAGTCGATATCTCTATTCGATTTGATGTAGTTTGCAAGTCGTTATCTCAATTGTTGATTTTAACATTTAATGTGGTGTAAATTTGTAATCTTTTGAAATTTGTTGTTTGATATTTAGGTAGTATGCATGGATGAACGATTCTTGCATTTGCTACATTCAAAGGGAGTTCTTACAACAAGTTCCGATCGAGAATGTAATGCAACGTTTTCAAAAGATGAAACCTTGTAGGGAATAACTCTAGGTATGTTTTTCTTATTCGTAAATACTATCTTATTTATGTTACGTATTTTTAAATTTATCATGATGATGTTTTTTTCACGATTGTATCGTATTTTTATTATGTATGAATCTTACCCGCCCCAAACCGTCGAACCGACCCGTACTTTTTTATGTCGGGACATATGATATTGAAACATTTAAAAAAGTGAACCCCTTGAAAAATATTCCTGGATCCGCCACTGTGCGCCGCTACCCCCCCTTAACATGCGCGGTGTTACTGCTTACCACCTGCTGAACCCGCTTGAGGAACCGCACCGCGTCAGGGGCAAGAGCGCCAAATGTATCGAAAGCGAAAGGGCAATTCTATTAAACTAATCAACTTAGTTTGAGCATGGTCATAAGTTTCCATCAATTTAACTTGTCCCTATTATGTGCTTTTTTAGGTATTAAACAACATCGAACTGTGAACACTAATTAGCATATACACCTTCAGATCCCAACATATACGAGTAAAGAAGACAGGTACTTTAAAAAGAAATCAACTTCAACAACATCATAAACACCGAATATGTTACAAACAACATAGTACAACAAGACAAATCAGCATCTACAAGCTGCTTATTGAAACATCGATGGATGTCTTACAAGAGAAGCTTCAACTTCATAACCACAAATTTATAACCGTATCACGCCTTACCAAACCGCCCTTGTAATACGCAACAAGTCTTTCTCTTGGAGGCAAACCATCCTTGACAACTTGACAGTTAATATAGTTACCACACCATTCTACTATTTTTGGGAACTTATCTTTGGTCACCACCTCTATTCCTAATGCTTCTTCAGCTGCTACAACCCAATGGGCTATGTAACCAGCACAAATATCAACCAAGTTGATGTTGTCAACTCCAAAAAACTTGGTGCCTTTCACATTTAGCTCATTTTCCAGAAATTGCAGTAGCTCATGGGCAGGGGCGGTTCTTAGTAGTCTAGTGGCAGGGCCACGGCCCGGGCAAGTTTTTCGGCCGTAGTGCTAATTTTCCGCATTTCGATCGAAATTTTTATATATGCTATGTTTGGCCCGGGCTTGTCCGGGCTTTTTTTAGTGTCCGTGTCTTTCGGCCCTGGGACGTTCAACGGGCAAGATCCGCCACTACTCATGGGCTTCCGCAACCGCTTGCTCCTCTCCATGGCTGCCAATAGCCTTGAGTAGTGCAGGATGACACTAGACATACCATATAATGTGAAATCAGTTTTTGCCCTGTGCTAACAAACGTACCCAGTAATATCTCACTAGACATACTCTAATTTTGCTAGGAAAAAAAAAAACGATGATAAGACCGTAATTTTGGGCTCAGGGCAAAACTGTAATTTTTCAGGACTAATGAGCTAGTGTTAGGCAACTCCTTGACACGAAAAAAAATTAAATCGAGTAAACCAATTAAAACAAAAAAACCTTAATAGTTTTGGTAAAAAAACTAAAACGATGGGAAAAACTTAATTTTTAACTGAGGACCAAATCATAACTTTAATTCGGGGATAAACTGTAAACTAAATGGACCAACGGGGGAGTGCCAGGAAGTTGCCGGCACGACTGTAATTTGACACTGGGGGCAAACTTGTAATGTCACCAGGAAAACAAACAAAAACGATGGGGAAAATGTAAATTTAAGTTGAGGGTAAAATCGTAACTTGGCTGTGAGAAAAAAAACTAATGGCAAAACTATAAATTTATATGGGGCAAAAACTTAATTTTGAACCGAGGGCAAAATTGGAATTTTTTGCTGGGAGCGAAAGCGTAAATTTATTTTTAAGTAGGGGTAAAAACATAACTTTGAACTGATGGGAAAATTGTATTTTTAAGGGAAAAAAACTAATGGCAAAACTGTAAATTGAAACGGGGCAAAATCGTAATTTTTAACCGGGGGCAAAATTGAAATATTTAGCTGGGAGCATAAGCGTAAATTTATTTTTAAGCGAGGGCGAAGACATAATTTTAAGTGATGGCAAAATCGTAATTTTAAAGAGGGATAAAATCGTAAATTTGTTGGGCCAACAAGGGAGTGCCAGACAGCTGCCTGGCACTATTATCCCTGCCGCCCAATTAGCCCAATGAAAGCCTACAACTATTACCGTGTCGGCGGCCGACACTTGCTTTTGTTGTTGTTGAAAATATATTCATGTGAAAAGCATATTATTATTTCTTTTTATAAAATATAAAAAGAGGTCTCAATAATGTCATTTTTAAAAAGAGGTCTCAATAATGTCATTTTAAAAAAGTTAGATGAGTTTATTAAATGATTAACTTCTTTAAACTTAATTATATTTAAATGATTAACTTCTTTAAACTTAATTATATTCATTAGATTGTGATATTTTTTTAATCAAGCTTACTTTAGTTTTCGTAAATTCATTATAACTAATAGTGCATACAAACACGATACAGTCTAAAACCTAACGTTAAGCGTCAAACACAAAAGTGCATCGCTTTTTGTACGCAAGGCGCAGTTTGTTATTTATTTGTTTATTTTTTTTTTATAAATTTCTATAGGTTTTTAACATTATTTACCCAGTGTTTAAGCACAAACAAACTTTATATATGTTTTAAGTAGGAGATCAAATACACACTTTGTTATTTCTTGTTACATATACATGTGTAAGTTTAAAAGAAAAACATTTAGATGATAGCTTATGAATGTTATATACGAATATTTTGATTTTGATTTCGAACACACCTTGATGTTACGACCTGTCACCTTTCTATAATTTTTTTAGAAGCTGTTATTACTTTTTATGAAGAAATGACATGTAGTTTTGAATTTAGAGGGTTTGTGGACTCGGATTGGGGTAGATATTTGTCGATAACATGGTTATGTGTGGTTTTAGGAAACTCGTTGGTACCCCTGAAAGGTAAGATACAAAGTTTAGTTTCAAGATCCTCAGAGTTACGTATGTAGCTAGGCAATTGTATGGATAATCAAAGTCTTAAAGAGGATTTTGAACTCTCATGGCTTGCATTGCCTGTAAAACTATTTTTGTGACAATACGGCAGTTTTTTCAATTGCCTCAAATCATGTCTTTCATTTTTGAAAGACACCTTTCGAAATTGACATATACTTTCTAGAGAAAATTGTCCGGATAGTCCCTGTGGTTTGCTCATTTTTCACCTGTAGTCCCTAACTTTCTAAAATTACAGCTATAGTCCCCAACTTTTGCAATTTCGTTCCCAAATACTCCCTGACGCAGATGGGGTTAGTTTTTGGTGTTAAGTGGATGCGAAATTACTAAAATGCCCTTACCATTAAACATAAAAATTAAAACAATAAAAAAGAAATTATATTGTGGGCTCCACCTATATTATAAAAACACTTTTACTAAAAATCAACAATCCCTTCCCCCTTTTCTCCGACATACATGACCGGCGACCAGCCCCAACCCCACCCTCCCATCTTCACCATTCAACAACCCAACCCTCCCTTCCTTTCTGCTCCTGAAAAAAAACGTAGGAGTAAACGATTTGGTGGTGGTGGTAGGCCACGACGGTCTATGGTGATGGCAATTAGGTGTGACGGAGGTGGGCATTTCAGCCGGCAAAGATGAAGGTGTGTGGTGGTCGTGGAAGGTGGTAAAAAGATGGAGATTTGCGGTGTTCGGCATCAAATCGACAGCAGTCTAACGGTCCGACCACACCCTCTTAATTTGGAGAATCTGGTACGCACTAATCTCTAAGTTCTTTCTTAATTTTGTAATCTATAAACCTTAAATTATGAGAAAAATTGTTAATATCATGCACTTGTTAATTGTTTCGAACCTAAGTATCTATCCCTGAAATGGTAATGTGGTGCGTCGGAGGTGGGTGGTGAGGTGTTTGAGGTGGGTCGGAGGTGATGGGTTGCTTTGGATGGTGGCTGACGGTGATGGAAGGTGGTTATTACAGAGGTGAATGTGGAACGGTGGGTGATGGCCGATGATTGTTGGTTGTTTGCGGTGGTGAAGTGGGAAGGTGACGGGTTGTCGTGTTTAAATGGTGGTGACAGTGGTGTATGGGTAGGAGCTTGGTTTAAGGGGTGTGGTGATGCGTGGTCACCGGAAAAACGTGATGGTGGTGGGCGGCGTTAAAAGAGTCACCGGAGAAGAAATTGGTGGGGTGGGGAGCATGTTTTAAATTTTAAATGTATATATGTGGGGTCTACTTCATGTTTTAAATTTTAAATATATATATATATATATATATATATATATATATATATATAGAGAGAGAGAGAGAGAGAGAGAGAGAGAGAGAGAGGAGCTCATGCGAGAACCACCTTTATTGTGAGAACCGCGAGAACCAATGTGAACACAACCTAAAATAGCTAAAAAAACCTAACCCACCCCCCTCCCCCCCCCACCCCCCAAGCTAAAATGCTAAAAACTAAACCCTCAAAAAAACCTAAAAAAATCTTTAAAAAATCTAAAAAAATAAAAAAAAATCTAAATTTTTTTTTAATATTTTTTATGTTAAAATCGCTACTTTTAGAAGAAAAAAAAATAAAAAAAAATAAAAAAATTAAATTTTTTTTTTTTTTTTTGGCTTCGAAAAGTAGCGATTTTTTTTATAAAAAATATTAAAAAAAAAAATTTTGTGTGACTTTTAGCTATTTTTAGGCATTTTTGGTTGTGTTCACATTGGTTCTCACGGTTCTCGCAATAAGAGGTGGTTCTCGCATGATCTTCTCCCTATATATATATATATATAGGGAGCCGCTAGAATGAGAACCAACTCCAGTTATGAGAACCACTCTCAACCAATAACATTCAGCCAACAAAAGGGGTATATTGGTCATTTACTCTAAATGTCATATCCTTTCATTTCTCTCCTCATTATTTATGTCAGACCTCTCTCTTCTCTCATACTCTCTTCATCTTCATCTCTGATATCTCATCTCTCTCCTCCTCTCTTCATAACCAGAGGTCTTCAAAAAAAAAAAACCACCACCATCTTCATCTCTTCTGATCCCCCCTGTACACCCTCCTTCTCCGGCGACATGACCGGCGGAGCCAGCAACGACTCCGACAACCCCCCACACCGGTTCCAGATGCTCCGAGACAGAGAGATAGAGGAGAGAGAAAGTTTCTGAAAGAGAAAGACGTCGCCGCCGGCGGCGGTTCCGTTGATGTTCTTTCTCCGGTCGTTTTCCCGATGATGCGAAGGTGATGTTCTCTCTCTCTCATCTGTCATCAGATATGCTCTCTCTCTCTTTCTCTCTCATCTTCTCATCAGATCAATTTTGGTCTTTGATTTTGCGGCCGGTGTGGGGGTGAACGGTGGGGGTGAAGGGCTTTTTGTGTGTGTGTGGGGGGGGGGGGGGGTGCGGCGGTTGTTGTTTGTGGGTGGGGGCGGCGGGTTGGTTGAAGGGGGTTGTGGTGGTGGGTTTTTGACGGGGGTGTTCTGTGGTGGTGGGTTTTTGACTGGGGGTTGTGGTGTGGGGTGTGGAAGGTTTGAAGGATGTTGTGGTGGTGATGTTATTTTGGTGGTTAAGAATCTGCTGGTGGTGGTGGCGTGGGGGTTGATGGCGGTGGGGGTTTTTTGGTGGTGTGGGGCAGAGGTGGGTTAGGGTGGAGAGTGGTCCGGTGGTGGTGGTGTGGGGCAGGTTGCTAGATTATGTTTCTTTGATTTTGTGGGGGTGAAGGCTGTTCTTGATGTTTGGGGGATTTTATCCAGTGATCTTGATTTGTTTATTGATGTGGGGGCTTTGTTTTGTGTTATTGATGTGGGGTGAATTTGTTATTGATTTGGGGGGGGGGGGGGGGTGGGGTGAAATTGATGTGTGCTTGCTGATCTTGATTTTTTTTTTCTAGTTTTGCAAATGTGATTCCCGGGGGGGGGGGGGGGGGTGTAAAAATGATTCTGTTTTGGGGAATCTCCGGTAATTTGATTTGTGTTTTTGATATGGGGGGTCGAGTTGGCTGTGATGATTCGAAACAATTTACCGACCATTGATGACGATGGCGCGGCGAGAATGGCGGAGGGTAGGTTTTCGAACTTGCAACCCCACTTTTGCAGCCATTTTTTTCGTTGGAAAATCTGAGCCAAACTCCGTTTTTTTCAAGTGTTTTGAGTCTCGATTTTGGGGGCGAGTTCGTTTTGTTAAAAAACCGGTGAGTCGTGATTTTTGGGTGAGTTCGCTTTGTTAAAAAAAACCGGGCGAGTCGTGATTTAAGTCGACGTAAAAAAAGGGGCCTAAAAACCCGGGGCGTAAAAACAGATTAAACGGGGCCTAAAAACCCGGACCGAGAAAAAATGTTTTTAAATCGGGGCGTAAAAACAGTTTAAACCGGGGCGTAAAGAAAGTTTAAACCCGGGGTGTAAAAAAAGTTTAACCCGGGGCGTAAAGAAAGTTTAAACCCGGGTGTAAAAATAGTTTAAACACGGGGCGTAAAAAAGTTCAAAACCGCGGCGTAAAAATTTAAACCCGTGGCGTAAAAAAAGTTTAAACCCGGGTGTAAAAATAGTTTAAACACGGGGCGTAAAAAAGTTCAAAACCGCGGCGTAAAAAATTAAACCCGTGGCGTAATTTTTTTTTAACCCGGGGCGTAAAAAAAGTTTAAACCCGGGTGTAAAAATAGTTTAAACACGGGGCGTAAAAAAAAAAATTCAAAACCGCGGCGTAAAAATTTAAAACCGAGGCATCAAATTTTTTTTTTTAACCCGGGGCGTAAAAAAGTTTAAACCCGGGTGTAAAAATAGTTTAAGCACGGGGCGTAAAAAAGTTCAAAACCGTGGCGTAAAAATTTAAACCCGTGGCGTAATTTTTTTTTAACCCGGGGCGTAAAAAAAGTTTAAACCCGGGTGTAAAGAGTTTTACGTGAAACGTAAAACGTAAAGAGTTTTACGTGAAACGTAAAACTTAAAAAGTTTAACGTAAAACGTAAAAAGTTTAAAAAGTTTTACGTAAAACGCTTAAAAAAACGGTGCGTAAGTTGTAAAACGTAAAAAACAACGCTTAAAACAGTTTTACGTAAAAAGTTTAAAACGTAAAACGTAATAAAGTTTAATGTAAAACGTAAAAAGATTAAAAAAATTAACGCAATACGTAAAACATACATTTTTTAACGTCAAACGTAAACTTTTAATGTAAAACGTAAACTTTTTAATGTAAAAATGTAAAGTTTTTAAAGTAAAACGTAAATATTTTAACGTAAAACGTAAAAACATAAAACGTAAACTTTTTAACGTAAAACGTAAATTTTTTAACGTAAAACGTAAACCTTTTTTAACGTAAAATGTAAACCTTTTTAACGTAAAACGTAATAAAGTTTAACGTAAAACGTAAAAAGATTAAAAAAATTAACGTAATACGTAAAACATAATTTTTTTAACGTCAAACGTAAACTTTTAACGTAAAACGTAAACTTTTAACGTAAAACGTAAACTTTTTAATGTAAAAATGTAAAGTTTTTAAAGTAAAACGTAAATATTTTAATGTAAAACGTAAAAACATGAAACGTAAACTTTTTAACGTAAAACGTAAACTTTTTAACGTAAAACGTAAACTTTTTAACGTAAAACGTAAACTTTTTAACGTAAAACGTAAACATTTTTAACGTAAAACGACGCGTTAAAAAGCGACGCGTTAAAAAGCGACGCGTAAAAACGTAAAAGGTAAAAAGTTTTTCGAAAAAACGTAAAACGTAAAAAGTTTTACGTAAAACATAAAACGTAAATAAAACGAGACTTAAAAAACGCCGCGAAAAAAAACGGGACGTAAAAAACGCCGCGTTAAAACGGGACGTAAAAAACGGCGTTAAAAAAAACGGGACATAAAAACGGGACGCGGCGCGTTAAAACGGGACATAAAAACGGGACGCGACGCGTTAAAACGGGATGCGGCGCGTTAAAACGGGACGTAAAAACTGGGGCGCAAAAACGGGACGTAAAAAATGGGACGCGGCGCGTTAAAACGGCCCGTATAAACGGCCCGTAAAAACGGGCCGTATAAACGCAAGGTTTAAAAAGGCAGGTAGAGGTGCGCCTCGAGGCGTACGCCTCAGGTGAGGCGCTGAAAAATCGCAATTAAGGCTTAGCCTCACAGGGGGGAACTGAAACCTAAGCCTCAGCCATACGAGGCGGTCTGAGGCGGTCTGAGGCGGTGAGGCGGTGAGGCGAGGCGGTGAGGCTTAAGCCTCACCAGACTTGTGCAAATTGATCAATTTTATGTTTTCTGGACTTTTTTTTTCGGCACATTTAGTTTTTATTGGGCCTAATTGGTGAATCGAAGCTTACCTGCTGATCGAACCTTAGATTCCCTGCTGAAGCGTAGAATGAAAGAAGCTCTGTGTCGGCTGTTTGTTTTTTAGGTTTAGAAGATGGAGGAGCGTACAGGGGAGGAGATAGACAAGACGGCGACTGCTTTAGTTTAGGGTTTTTATTTATTAGTAGGGACTCATTCTTTTTATTGTTTACACCTTTTCTTTTAACTGAATTACAATTTCATCCTCCAGTTATAGATTTATCAAAATTAACCCTAGACTTTTACAAGTTAGTGCATAAAGATGTTGTATACATATATTATATAGGTTCTAGATATTAATATACATATATTGTGTGAGTTTCATTGGGGAACACTAAAAAAGTGGGGAACCGGGGAACACTCTTAAAAATTTAACTTAACATGTTAAAAATTAATTTTTTAAACCTTTTTTTCGACGCTTCTCCTTATATTTACTTGTAGAAGCATTTTTAATAAAAAAAAATCAAAAACTAAAAATATTAAACAAAACAATTAAAAAAAGGCTAAAAAATGTTTTTTTTAGAAAAATTATTTTTTTACTCCACCAGTTTCTCCTCCTTTTTATAAAGAAAAGCGCTGAAAAATTTGAAAAAAAAATATTTTTAACATGTTAAGTTAATTCTATAAGATATAACTGTTTTTTAACATGTTAAGTTAAAATATCGGTCCTTGACCGATATCCGATATTTTTCCGCATTAACTGCATAGGTCATAACATTACTAGTTTAAGTTGTTTCATGTTTGAACTATTTTATGATGTTTGTTTTATGTTTAAACCTTGTTTGTTGAAATATTTTCTATTTATGATGTTTGTTTTATGCTAATTTGTGATTTTTATGAGACATCTATATATTTTTTTAATTTTTTTTAATAATGTTTTGAGGCTTACGCCTCGACCTGCCTCGAGGCTTACGCCTCGTGAGGCTAAGGGAAAACGCCTCGATACCCGTTTTAGCCTTTTTAAACCTTGTATAAACGGCGCGTAAAAACGGGACATAAAAACGGGACGCGGCGCGTTAAAACGGGACGTAAAAAACTGGGGCGCAAAAACGGGACGTAAAAAAAGGGACGCGGCGCGTTAAAACGGGCCGTATAAACGGCGCGGGCCGTATAAACGGCGCGTAAAAACGGGCCGTATAAACGGCGCGTAAAACGGGCCGTATAAACGGCGCGTAAAAACGGGACGCGGCGCGTTAAAAAACGACGCGTCGAAAAAACGACGCGTGCAAAAACCGGCGCGCAAAAAAAAATTGTCTTTTGTTAAAAAAATCTGAATTTAAAAACGTTTTTAATAAAAATATCTTTTTAGAAAATAAAAAGTAATATAATAAAAATAAAAAGTAATATAATAAATCAAAAAAGTAATTAAAAATTAATAAAGACAAAAAGACAAAAAAATGTTATTTTACTAAACTACCCTTTTTGATTAAAATATAAAAGACATAATAAGACAAAAAGCTTTTAATATTATTTTTTGTAACTTTTAATCTCATCCATCCATCAAGTTGATCAAAGGGCTAGAAAGTGGTTCTCATGGTTCTCATAACTGGAGGTGGTTCTCATTTTAGCGATCCCCTATATATATATATATATATATGTGGGGTCTACTTCATTTAAGTTATTTTTTTAATAACAAGGGCATTTTAGTAATTTCACATCCTCTTAACATCAAAAACTACCCCATCCGCATCAGGGACTATCCGGGAACGAAATTACAAAATATGAGGACTATAACTGTAATTTTAAAAAGTTAGGGAATAAATGTGAAAAATGGGCAAACTACATAGACTATCCGGGCATTTTTCTCTACTTTCTAAGGGAAACGGTTACAAGATGCATTACTCCAATCCATTGCACATGCTCTACGCATATCTTCTAAGATTTGGATAATTCATTCAAAGTTTCTAATTGGCCTGCCATCGAACTCATAGTAAAGAGTAGAACAAATGCACACATGAATCCGTTACATATAACATAGTACAAGACAAATCAGCATCTACTAGTACTAGCTGCTTATTGAAACATTCATGGATGTCACACACAGAAGCTTCAACTTCATAAGCACACATACATTTATAACCGTATCACGACTTACCAAACCAGCCCTTGTAATAAGCAACAAGGCTTTCTCTTGGAGGCAAGCCATCCTTTACAACTTGACAGTTAATACAGTTATCACACCATTCTCTTATTTTTGGGAACTTGTCTTTGGTCACCACCACCTCTGTTCCTATTGCTTCTTCAGCTGCTCCAGCCCAAAATACTGTGTAACCAGCACAAATATCAACCAACCCAATGTTATCACCTCCAAAAAACTTGTTGCCTTTCACATTCAGTTCATTTTCCAGAAATTGCAGTTGTTCATGAGCTTCCGCAACAGCTTGCTCCTCTCCATGGCTGCTAATTGCCTTGAATATTGCACGATGGCACTGGACATACCATATAATCAGCTTTTATTATTATTATGATAAATAACGCACAAACACAAAATGAGTAAACAAATAAAACCGTTACAAAAGGATTTACATGGTTCGGTTAAGCTGACTACTTCCACCGGTTGCAACCAGATATAATATTGATAAGAGACTACAAGTATAAGCACATATATTTATAATAAAGTATTAGACCACCCGTAGTGGGGCAGTATTTGGGCACGATTTGCCTCAAAAACGCCCAAAAACGCCACCGCCCCCGGGGGCGTTTTCTTCATAAAAAACTGGAGAAGCGTCCTTTTTTTCCACGCCCAACGTCCAATTCTTTGGCCAATCACATGCATTCTTGCTTTTGCTTGCCCTTTTTGGATATCTTTTTTATTTCATTTTTTAACATCTCTTTTAACATAATGCCCCACAATGCCCACATACCCACTACACCCATCCTAGAAAAACGCCCCTATAATGCTCCATTGCTAACTGTATCGGCACATGACAGATAATGCCCAAAAGTCTTCCTTTACCACTGAGCATTCACATCCTATCCATCATTTTTTACCCTATAATTACACTAAAAACAATTACAGTTTCTCTTTCCTACTAATTAAATAATATATTTTATCATTACCTTTTCTCTCACCTCTACTCACAATTACTTTCAAAATATATTAAAAAATTATAGAGGGTAAACAGTGTCTCCTCAAATATACAGATGAACAGTAACATTTTCTCTCTCCTCCACTCACAACTACTTACAACCACTATTTATAATATAAAAACACCTCTCTCAGAATTTGATGGATAGAATGTGAATGCTCTAACTTATTCCCCAAAAAATAACAAACCGAGCTAAAACTAATTAAAACGGGCCAACCCTACCCAACCCAAATCAACCGAGCCTCCACAATTAAACAACAAAAACTGATTAGATGAAATGAAATCTTTACCTTCTCAGCAATGAACTTGACCCAAAACCGAGCCTGAGCCTTTTTGTAAGCATCGTTGGGCATAATCGGAACCCCTTTCCAGACATCATCAATATACTCGATGATCACAACAGACTCCGATATCGGGTTTCCATTGTGTACGAGCACGGGTACCTTGTTATAAACAGGATTGTATTTGAGAAGGTCGGAACTCTTGTTGTTGAGATCTTCTTGGATGAAGTCGTACTTAATTCCCTTGAGATTCAGAGCAATTTTGACTCTGGTAACGAATGGGCTTATTTCAATTCCGTACAACTTCACTTCATCTGCCATTTTTTCTATGAACTCGAATGAGTTATTCATATAAATACTACCGTTCACTTGTTGATGGTCGGTTAGCTGTTGTGCTGTAAGTGCTTGTACGATAAGTAGTATAGTTGTACGCTAAGTTTGAATTGGCAACCATAAAATATGAACAGGGTCTGCGTATGACTAAAGGTGGTTGTTGAAGATAGTGATGTTTTTTAGTGGGATAACTAAAATTACTTAATTGTGAATTATGGGAGGACATTTGATGATTTATTAACTTGGGTTATGGATGGTGTTAGTCGTATGGGTCAAAATAGTTAGATAAAGAGACGTTAAGGATATAGATGACAAAAGTTTTATTTTTGACCTAATAGGGTAAAAGTGATATAACCACATAGGCCAAAATCGTAATTTACTCTTAGAAAAACATTTCATAAATTTTCTAATTGTTATTAGGTTCTTTAAACTTAATTATTCCTGAGATTTTACTATATATAAATGGAGTTGGTTCCATTACAAACCATATTTATCCTACAAACCGTAAGAACAGATCCTAGCATTTAAAAAAAGTTAAATTAGCAAATACAAAATAATGCATACATAAAAGCAACACTTTTGAATTATATTAGCACGTGAAAATTAATCAAGATAATTGATTTTAGCACATATGTGAATTGATATTAGCACTTTTCTTTATCAGCACATTTTAAATAAAAGAAAGATACAAATAAGGAATTAATTGCTTATTAGCATAATTATGAAGAATTCAAGATAATTGATATTATTTAGGTTATCATTTTACCACTTCTTTATAATTGGTTGGATACCACATCACACTTTTTAAATGGTTCTTATAGTTTGTATACGAAATGTGGTTTGTATTTGATCCTACTCCAAATATACATTTCTATTTAGTTTTGTTTTTGTTTTTGTGTTTAAATAGTTAATTATTATTTGTTGTTAATATAATATAGAGTAAACTACAACTTGAGTCCATGTGGTTTATACCAATTTGTACTTTGAGCTCCTTATTTACTTTTGATATTCTAAGTCCCCGTGATTTATACTTCCTTGCATTATGAGTCCTTCGGCGAAACAACCGTTAAATATTCGTCTAAATGTTCTGAAAAGACCGATACATCCCTGTTATTATGTGAAAGCAACATGCATCCCTGTAGATTCAACACCTTACAATCAGTTTCCATTTGCCTCCAAATTCAAACATCACAAAAATTCTACACCTTCCAATCAATTCAACACATTGAACCGTTCATTGATCAGTTTGCAACAATCAATACAAATGCATTCAATAAGTTTGTAGCAATTCGTTCAATATTCAACCAATTCATTGAATCATTCATTTCATTGATCAATTCATTAATCAGCTCATTTATAGTAATCAATTCATTGATTAGCATGCAATCTTACCAAATGCAGCAACCAATTAGCTAATAACAACCATCATCACCTTGCATCAGTTCTGCACATCCATCATCAGCAACCAACTTCAAATGAGTTATGCACTTCCATTAGCTTGCAACAACCAACTTTAGTTCTGCAATCGGCTTCCAGCAACCAAATTCGCACTTACCAACTCAATCAGCAACCAAATGCATTTAAACAGTTCAATATGCACTTACCAACTTACAAAAACACTTATGAGTTCTATTTGCACTAACCAACTTACAAAAACACTTGTTAGTTTAATTTGCACTTACCAACACATGAATTCATATTGATCATCTATTAACTAACTAACATATACATAAAATTTTGATTCATCATGGATTTCATGACAAATAACCTGGGTGTAACATTACATAAAATAAATAAATAAAACACAGGTACAATAGATCATTACAAAAAAATAAAATAAAACCCAGGTACAATAGATCATTACAAAATACCCGGATAAAATAGATCATTACAAAATACTCGGGTACAATAGATCATTACAAAAACCCGAACTACTTAGTCAAAAACTATATACTTAAGCATCAAAGTACTTGTTGGACCACAACATTACAAATGATTGCAAAAGCCAAAAGATGCTACCTTGACCAAGAAGTAAACAAATTATGATCTACATCCCCTCCTAAAGATAGGGAATCTTGAACACCAACAGAGCATCCGTTTGAAGACTTCAAAGATCTGTTGAAAACATGAAACCGTTGTTCAAGAAGAAGAAAAGTCTGTTCATGGCCAAAGCCCTATTGAAGACAAAGCACTGATAAGACCAAACATCTATTTTGGCCAGAACAAATGTTTGGATAAATCTAACAAAAGTTTAAAGAACAACACTTTCAATGTAATAGTATTTGTCCAAACATTTGTTAGAAGTTCTAGAGTAGTTGTTACATTCCATCAGATGTTTCTAACATCAGTGGAATCTTTTCTGCTAGAAATGTTAGATGTCGCTATCAGGGTGATGTCAACCCTGATTACCAACAGACGTTTGTACTTTGTATAAACAGATCTCACCAATTTGAGATTTGTTTCATCACATCACACACATTCCTTTTGTACGAATAATCCAAGTGAGTGATCAGGCTAAGAAGGAGTTTGTATAATCATTCTTGTAATTGTAATCTTTGGATTATCAATATAAAATAGTTTGATAAACTTTCCATTCTTGTGTGTTCATTTATTTCCACTATAATTCATGTTTCCATTTTCATTTATACTTCATTTATTTACATCAATTACTTCACTTATTCACACACCAAAGCACACAAGTTAAAACTCAGATCCTAACAGTACACTACTCAATTCTATCACCCACCTCGTTCAAATATGATGTCGAAGGTCACATTATTCGTAAACCTTAGAACGACCCTCAAATGCATGACAATGTGGCTTAGGGATGCATTAAACATATTTCCAGGTACACAGTCAAGTTCAAGTTCAAAAATTCGATCAAATTTTGGTTAATTTCAATATTACAGATATATAGGCAATATAGAACACTTACCTCTAACACATTGTGTGTCGATGGTCGCATTTACATTTAAGGAAGGCATGTGTGACTGGAGATGATGATCGATGATCGAAGATAGTGACTCAGTTGAACGGAGACGCTGATTGATGATAAAATTGAACGAACACATAAATTATGCAGTTGAACATATGATCGGTATGAAGAGGAAAACCAGAGATGAAGTGGTTGAACGGAGAGGAATATCGGTGGCTTAAAGAGAACTCAACCGATTAAGATGTTAGTTTTGGGGGACACTATTGGGGGAAAGGGGTATTAGGTATTGAATTGTGATGAAAATACAATAATAATCCTATCTTAACGGTGGCTCATTGGCTGCGTAACGGAATATCCCCCTTTAAAGTAAAAGAAGGACTCATAGTGCAAGGAAGTGTAAACGACGAGGACTCATGCATCATGTCGTGGCGTTGATAGCAGAAAGACAAAATGGTACATGTACTAATCGGTCTTTATCCCGATTGCTGAGTGTTATGTGCCTTTATGTCCAAGGCTTGATGCAAAATACTATCGAGCCGGGGGTCTCACTAGAAGCAGCCTCTCTATTCCTATGGGTAGAGGTAATGTTTTCTACATCTTACCCTTCTCACCCTACCTTTGCTTTGCTATTGGTGGGATTTACTGAGTATGAAGATGATGATGATGATGATGATGATGATAATGATGATGATATGAGGAAGACATTAATATAATTTTACATAATTTTATTTAATACTCTAAGTAGTTAAAACATTTACAACATATCATACAATTATTAAAAACATATTGTTGAGTTGTAAACCACATTCCCAAAAGGTTTTTAAACAGCCATTTATGGAAATATTTTTTTATATAAAAAATTACACTATAAAAATGAGCATTTTATTCTTTAAATTTGAATATTATATTGATATAGTTTGTTTCTTTAAATTTAAAAAAAATAAACACGTTACATGATTACCAACATTTGTATTCCTCGCCGCATTGCGGGGGCACCCCACTAGTAGATACACACTTAGGATAAATAGGCTTAGTTTCGATTAAAGGCTTAGTGGTGGGCTCGGTTATGGTTGCATGATGGGATGAGTGGAAAAGGCTCGGTTATGAGGTATGGAGAACAATAGGTTGCAACAGTGACCAATGGGTGTAGAGGTTGGTGGCTTAGCTGATGGAGTCGGGGTAACATGGTTGGATGGTGTATGGGTGATGGGACTGAAAAAATGTCCCATGGTAGGGAGTGTAAATTGGAATTTGGCTTATCTCTTTTAAATGGATAATGAAGTTCATCAAAACCGGGCATGCCGAGTTATATATACGAGAGGTTGTTGGATCAAGATACATATAACTTAATATTATGGGGAATATCCCATGAATATGCAAGATAGGCTTCGTAGTGGTAATTTGTGGGCAGAGTTATCTCATAGGTAGGGGTAAACCCGACAACCAATTACCCGAAAATTATTATATGTTGGTTGCTTAAAAAATAACAATTCAAACGGTGATTTGCCATCCAAGAGTTTAGTGGGAAGGCGATTTATGGCGTCTATGGCAGTGTTGAAAGAATGTACCCAATAGGCAGTAGGAACGTATTAAAAAGTAAAGCCAATCATGTTTCAACAACATGGCTGTGTTTGCTTTCACCCCATTCTTTTGTTGAGGCGTGTATGGGCACAAGATCTAATGTAGAGCGCCATTGTTTTCAAGCAGTTGTTTAACATGTCGGTTTAGAACTCAGTGCCAACATCACTTTGAAATCACACCCTGCAAGTTAAAGGAAGGGGCTTTAAATCCTGCAAGTTAAAGGAAGGGGCTTTAAAGCCTGCAAGTTAAAGGAAGGGGCTTTAAAGCCTGCAAGTTAAATCACACCCTGCAAGTTAAAGGAAGGGGCTTTAAAGCCTCCTGTGTGACGTGGCGATGAGATGATACTGAGGTGGCATGATAAAGCCCCTAGGAGCTTTATACCGCACCCTATAGCCTAAGAGGAACAAACGACTAGTTTAGGCAAGATAGAAGCGAGTTTTAAACACCCACATTTATTTATTTAAAAATGAAATTGTGACAACTGAAATGTGACCCAACCGAGAGTGCCAAAGTTCAAAAGATGTTGTAGGATTATTGGAAACTACTGCAAAAGCTTTAGGACCGATATGCAAAACGTATAGCCCGTCTTCACATCATCCATGGACCAACACCCGTTTCATTGTGCAGTGCTGAATATATATGTTAGGTTGGGAAATCAAAACATCCAGATCGTTATCAGTCGTTAGCTTGCTTATAGATAGAATATTTTTTATAAGATTAGGGACCACAAAATATCTTTTAAGCAAATATCTTTTGAAATTATTGATTGTCCAATATGTGAAACAGGAAGAGAGTCACCATTGCCGTTATTAGCTTTTACCGGCGACATGTCGCCGCTAAAGGGTCGTAGGTATTGATGGGTCGCTATTGCCCTGGTTATCGCCGGTAAAGGCCAGTGTCGCCGCTATTGACCTTTGACTTTTAGCGATGATGTGTGCCCGCTAAAGGGTCGTCGGTGTTAACTATGGCCGGTAAAGGTGATAGGCAATAGCGGCGATACCTGTCGCCGCTAAAAGTCAATTTTTTTTAGACAGCAGCTGAATACAGCTGCACCCAGCCAGTTTCCGGCCGAAAACACAATCTGTCAAATTCAAACAATGCAAACATATGCCATAAACATATACTAAAAGTAATATAATTACAAACTACGTTTAAGTCCTACATTATCATCCTACAACGTTTAAATCCTACATTATCATCCTACGTTAAAAATAAAAGTCACTCGTCAGAATCATTCTCATCTTCTCTATCGAATAAGTCATCAGAATCGTAGTCGTTTGCCTTTCCTTTTCCTTTTGAACCAAGATAGTTGTTAAGTTTGTTCAAAAAGGTCGGGGTTTGGAACATGCTGTTAACAAATTCCTACAATAATAGATATCAAAACGTATATTAGCATATTAATTAATGCTACCAACATATATTTAACAAGGAAACATGCGTTCGTTTTTCATTTTATAAATTGCGTAGTTTACCTCAGAAAAGGGTTCTTGAGTCCGAGGTTGCGAAGACGACAAGTTCGTGGACGTGTTCGAAGAAGGTTTAGGACTGAAGGGGTATGGTCCCAAAAAGCCGCGCAGACCATTCGGGTCACGCGCTGGACCATACTCCTTACTCAATAAATTGATTAATCTGCAGACCCCGCGCGAGCTACTCGGGTAAAACCTGATCCCCACATGAGACTGAACCTAGATGTAACGTCAGTTTCCGTACTTGGTATCTTGAATAAGAGCCCTCAACTCCTACGCCTCGCGCTGGCTAGTGGTACACACTTCAAAGGTCGCACAAGAGTTGCGGCGCAGGGCCATTTCAGGAATTACCAAAAGTACGGTGGCAGAAGAGCGAGCCAATCAGCGTCCAACAGGCTGTCCTATATCGTGCTCCACGACTAACAATCATGCAGGAGACCAAAGGTACACAAGGACGCCTACGTGGCACCAATCAGGTGGCGGCGACAACTGCCCCATGATCTCCACTCACGTGCTGATGTCAGAAGGGCAACATGGACGACAACCCAGACGCGTGGCTCCAATCAAGGTGCTCCAGCACCGAAGATCTTCTAGAAGCCACCAACGGTCGACACCAGTGAGACAAAGAGGATATCCTTGGTTGTCGCCTTCCAGCCCAAGTCCCATCAGCCCATCTCCTCCTACACCACTCTGGCTATATATAGGGACCTCCATGCACAGGTTAAACATTCCATTCTCTCTACTCTCACACTTAACACACACTTTATTATCCTCAAAACGGTTACTTATTCTCACGCCAGAGTCTGGTTAAGAGGGAAACCCCCATATTCCCCTCTTAACAAGCTAATGGTGTTGCTGTTTTGCAGGAAGATTGGATCACATTTGAGCTCAGGAAAGATTAAGAAGATTAACCCTCATGTTTGAAACATAAACCCCCTAATTAACCTAAAATTAGTTCAGTGTTTCTTCATTGGCGCCCACCGATTTTTTACAATCACTTCATCTTCTTTTTTCTGAGTTTTTTGCACTTTCTCGATCATGGCTGGTCAGGGAGTTCCTGATTTTGGCTTCGGCACTGCCTCTCAAGTAGGAATGGGGGAGGACAACTCGCACGTCCAACTCCATCCCATTAACAACATAGCCGAAGGCGAAGGAACAAACACAGGGGGACCCCGCGCGAGCATCACTCGTATCACTCAAACAGGTACCCCCATCGAGTAATGTTGCTGGTCCGTCAAACCCAACTCCAAATCCAAACATTTCAGCGCTATTGGGGCTACCAAAAGGCAAAACCATTGCCTCTTGGTATGCCAAGTAGATTGCTACTATAAATGCTGCTTATCAGACCCAAAGTGTCACACCCCAACCGATGGCGGAAACATCGAGGCATGACACTGAGCGAAACAGATTGTCCAGAAGTTTCCATAACAACTATAATTACCAATTATTTAAAGCAACATGTCCCATACCATGTCATAAAAGATAACATAATTATTACAAACAAGATCTAGTCAAATTGTTCTGTTCCGACAACTCAGATTTCAAAATACAGACATTTATTTATTTGTTTCTAGACCTTTCCTAGCCTCGATTTCACAGCAAGCCAAGCATATAAACATCCTAAGCACCTGTCACATACGTTAAAGTAAAAGTCAATACACATAGTGTAAAGGTGAGCATACAAGTTTAGTAGATATAATAGAGTTCGAAATCGATTACACATAACCAACACGTACACAGAGTAAAATGAAGCACGTAAGTTATCGACATGAACCTATCAATACCAATGACTGCGGGTTGACTGCCCAAGGCAGTTCGTAATACACTCTCACCACTGTGAGCCATGTAACAAATTGTCCTTAACAACCCCTGAATGAACAGGTGCTGAGTCCAAACTATAGTACTAGCGTTGCTAAGGCAGGTAGACAACATTCTATGTGTAAACATAACAACAAGCATTCATTAAGTCACGTATAACATGCGGTAACGGTTAGCGTTAAAGTATTGCGTAGTGTGTTCGATGTGATTTTGTATAAGTAACGTATGCAACACCCAAAAATGCGTAAAGCAAAAAGGGTTCGAGTATACTCACAACGATCGATGGATTGAAGGGAGCGCTAGAGAGTAAGATTAGCCTGATTAGAATGATAGCATAACGATAAGCGTCGCGTAAAACAATACAAAGTGTCATTGGATCGAACAACAATCCGATCGGGTGGCAATCCGATCGGGTGGCCGGTCGATCGGATGACAATCCGTTCGGGTGGTCACTCGATTGGATAGTCATCTCGTTTGGGATGGGTGTGTTTATATATGATGGCTTGTCTTTTGAAGTTTTCGTTGTAGCATTTTGAAAACAGAGAAGTATCTCTACCTTTCAGGCCTATACGGGAGCTCAACCACACGTAAGCCTATACGGGACCTAAACCACACATATAGGCCTATAAGGGACCTATACTACATCTATAGGCTTATACGGGTGTTGTATGGTATCCTATAGTATCGTATCGTATAGTATAGTGTATAGTATAAGTCTTGTATAGGTTCCCTATAGGTCTTGTATATGCCTATACGGGACCTAAACCACACCTATAGTCCTATACGAGATCTATACTACACCTATAGGCCTATACGAGTGTTATATCGTATCGAATCGTATAGTATCGTATCGTATCGTATCATATAGTGTAGTATAAGTCTCGTACAGGTTTCCTATAGGTCTTGTATATGCCTGTAGGCTTATACAGGACCTCAACCACACCTATAGCCCTATACGAGACCTAAACCACACCTATAGGCCTATACGAGACCTCAACCACACATATAAGCCTATACGAGACCTAAACCACACATATAGGCCTATAAGGGACCTATACTACATCTATAGGCTTATACGGGTGTTGTATGGTATCCTATAGTATCGTATCGCATCGCATCGTATCGTATCGTATAGTATAAGTCTCGTATAAACCTCGTATACGTCTCATATAGGTCTTGTATCTGCCTATAGGCCTATACGGGACCTATACTATAGTATCGTATCGTATAGTGCAAAGTATAAGTCTCATATAGGTTCCCTGTAGGTCTTGTATATGCCTATAGGCCTACATGGGACCTAAACCACACCTATAGTACTATACGAGACCTATACTCACCTATAGGCCTATACGGGTGTTATTTCGTATCGTATCGTATAGTATAGTATCATATCATATCGTATCGTATAGTATAGTGTAGTATAAGTCTCGTATAGGTTTCCTATAGGTCTTGTATATGCCTATAGGCTTATACGGGACCTAAACCACACCTATAGGCCTAATGGCCTATACAGGACCTAAACAAAACCTATAGGTCTATACGAGACCTCAACCACACATATAAGCCTATACGGGACCTAAACCACACATATAGGCCTATAAGGGACCTATACTACATCTATAGGCTTATATGGGTTTTGTATGGTATCCTATAGTATTGATGTGTGCAAAATGCAACATATAAATTACATCAAATGAGGCATAAAACTAACCCTTTTTTAGTACTAATGTTGGAAAAAGTGTGCTTTTGTCTTCCTTTTGTATTTTCAGGACCAAATGAGCTTAAATTAAAAAAAAGGAACAAATATGCAGCAAAAACTAACATAAATACAAAGAAAAGGAATAAACGTGGCATGCCCGACCCCTCGACAGCATCTCCACAAGCAAAAACAAGAGACAGAAGGCTGACCACGGCCCGTGCCCGCTGAGCACGGGAGCGTGGTCAGGTGTCTGTAGAAGGGACAAAGCTGTAACTTCAATCGCCCACCTCGGGGGCGTGCCCACTGAGCATGGGGAGTGGTCAACGCTAAGATTCACAAAATCTAGCAAATCTTGGTAATACAGATAGGCTTATTCACACGGGGCCGTGCCCAGCGAACACGGTGCTGTGTGGAGCCTAATACAGACAATTGCAATTAATGAAGGAAGAGAAAAAGGTTGGCCACGAGGCAGTGTCCAGCGGACACGGGGCCATGGCCGGGCTTCTGTTCAGGCTATAAATAGGGGTGCTTGGCTCACTTCAAAGGCATCCCTTGGCAAACACCTCTCTCCCACTTTGCCACCACTACAACACCCACATCCACCACCATCATCTATCATCCACCTTAGAGTGTGTGTAGTAGTCTTGGGATCCAAGATTGATCGTAAGAGTTCTTGTCAATCAAAGGCCATGTTTGGCTAAGTCTCTTACATCACTTGGTGAAGACAAACATTTAATGTATTACTTTTGATTTTTAATCTTTTCACACTTTTTATTTGGTTTTGTATTAATGACTTTAATAACTAATTTCTTATGTTGAAGGTGAAACTTCTTTATCATTTGTCCGTGGTGTCTTGGCATTACTTTACTGTCTATATAGAGTAAAGATTTTCACCATTCATATATCTACGGTCTATATAGAGATATGTTGGCTACCTGGTCGGGGGTTAAGGGAATGGTTTAGTAAGGTTCTTGCCTTGTTCAGTGTATAGATCCTGCAAGGACCTGGGTCAAGCTTGCTAGGACCTCCTTCAATACCCACTGTTATTGGATGGCGATGGTGTGAATGGCTTGATCCCCTCATATGTAAACTACTATTAATACATTAAACCAGCTACTTGAGATTGTATCCCTGCTGACTCAAACCACTTAGCCGAGGGTAACAACTCCTTCAAAAGAGGGGCCTACCACTTTTCGCATTAACAACTTAATTAATTATCTTTCAATATTCCAACCCTTTGGGATTGTATCCTTGCTGACTCAAACCACTGGGTTGAGAGTAAGGTAACCTTCAAAAGAGGGGCCTACTACTATAACTAAGATAATCTGTTAAAAAGTGCAGAAGTGCGGAAATCATCAAAGGATACATTAAAGGCGAGTCGGATCCAAGTGATTCATCTTGTCTATCTATTTTATTTTATTTTTATTTTCAGCATTTTTAGTTTTTATTTTTCATGTTTAAAATTTTTTCTTAAAAAATTTAGATCGGTTAGACGTTGAGGATAAACCGGTATTAAAAGCTCTTGTGTCCTTGGACGACCTCGGTATCTTACCAACGCTATACTACGCTCACGGTGGGTGCACTTGCCCATATGTGTGTTTAGTGTTAGTAGAATATCGTGTTTTATAAATTTAAAACTTGACTAATGTGTAAAATGGGCTTAAAATATCAATAAAATTATATCATACCCGACACACACCAAGTTTTTGGCGCCGTTGCCGGTGACACAAGGATTTTAAGAAAGTTAGGAATCAACGGCCTAATCGTTTTTCTATTTTTTTAGGATTTTTCTTAAATTTTCAGCTTCTGCAAACTTCAGCACGAGGCCGCGCCTGGTCGGACACGGGCCGTGCCCAGCATCCATACTGACAGTTTTTTTTTCTGAGTTACAGAAAGGTGACCACGGGGCCGTGGCGGTGCAGCACGGGGCCGTGTTGACCATACAATAACTAGGAATCCAGAAAATAATCACTGTAAGCACGACCATGGGCCGTGGTCAGCGACCATGGGGCAGTGGTGAGACTTCTGACCGACAATCTTTTTTGTTTTTATCGCAGGACTTGGAACCCAGGCGCAGCACCGGAACTTCCTACGCAGTGCATGAGCTCCAGTTCCAATAAAGACATAAAAGAACCTCTAGACGAACCCGGACGCTTTCTAAGAAAAAGACTTAAAGCTAAAATCCAAGAGAAAGTTTTGGGGGACCTACTTCCAATGGCGGATCAGCGTACCCTAATGGATTACCTACGGCCCACGGTAGATAATCTCGGCGCCACTATCAATGCACCGAATGTCGATGCCAACAACTTCGAACTTCGGCCGCATTTGATACAAATGTTCCAAAACTCCGCAACTTTCCATGGGCTTGCGGACGAAGATCCCCATTTACATATTACCAACGTTTTGGAAATATGTAATACCTTTCGGATCAACGGGGCATCAAACGACGCCATCCGCCTCTGAATGTTCCCATTTTCACTGAATGACCGAGCTAAGGCTTGGCTTAACACCCTCCCAAGTGGCTCGGTAAACACTTGGGATGAACTAGCCCAAAAGTTTCTATATAAGTATTTCCCTCCTTCTAAAACGGCTAAATTAATGACTAAAATTAATACATACTCACAAGAGGATAGGGAATCCTTATATGAAACTTGGGAAAGGTTCAAGGAGCTATTAAGAAAATGCCCTCATCATGGTCTTGCAGTATAGTAACAAGTATCCACCTTCTATAATGGGTTGTTGCCACACACAAGACAAACACTCGACTATAGCTCCTGCGGACTTCTAGGTAATCGTCGCCCAAATGAAATTTATAATCAAATTGAGGAAATTGCTCAAACCAATTTTCAATGGCACACTCCCCGAGGCACTAAATCTATTGCCCCGGGCGCCCATAAGGTTGATGAAAGCACTTCTTTACATGCCCAAATTGAGGCCCTTTCTTCAAAAATCAAAAAGTTAGAAATGGCAAAAACAGCCTCGGATATGGCTTGCGAAGGGTGTGGTGGGCCACATGAAATTTGGAGTTGTATGAAAGAAATGGATAATCAAACGGAAACGGTAAATTACATTGATAATAGACCTAGGCCGTCGGGTGTCACACCCTGAATTCCACGTGTCACCGGTGGGCCCGGTGGGGAGTATCGTGACGTGGTTGGCAACATAATAGTCAAACAACACAATATTTAAATCCACAGCGGAAGCAAATGTAAGATATATTTCAACCGAATATAATATTGTAATATCGAGTATCACAACAGTTGAAATTAAATCCACAGACGGATCAGAAATAAATAGGAAACAGTAGTTCAACAGACTTTAGGCATCTTAAGCTTGCGAGACTTCTATTGATGCTAAGGAGAAATCCAGCCTATTACGATTAGTACCTGCATTTAATCTTTTTGGGAAAATACGTCAGTTTACACTGGTAAATACAATTAACCGACTCATTTTAAAAATGATTAAAAATTGATTTGGATGCACGTGGCATAAACATTTTATAACTTGGGATAATTATTTAAATTTATAAACTTGTAAAAGAATTACATGTTCCTTATGCGTTCAGTAGCCCGGATCGTGCCGGGTTAAAGATCAATAGACACACCACATTTCTTATTTATGCACTGACGAGTGTACGCCTACACTCCGCGCTTAGGTCGTGGCCATTTCGTAAAATGATGCCAAGGATATCCGGGACATGGTCATTAACCCCCCAAAGGCTTTAAGCAAACAAAACATATTTAAACGGGTCATCTTGATAATACTTAACCACCAATCGATTAAGGTCGAATGCCCGACCAAGCGGTATTTTTTATACCGTACCCCAAGCCCGTATAAGGGAAAATAAGTTAAAAGTATTTACCTTTGCAAGTATAATTCACAAACAGAAAATGCAAGTAGCTTTTACTGGTCCTCCTATTCTGGAATGAAGGTTTATAATAACCTATTAGAATCCTAACGGGTCTTTAGTTAAGCTTAAGCTTAGACCGGTTAGTTTTAAAGATACGGTTCGTACGCACGATTAAGCGAAGACCGGGATAGAATGTGATTTAGACCCGACAAGTTTGAAGACTTGTTTAATATGGGTATATTATACACATTCTGGATTTTGAGATAAAACCGATAAGGTTTGACCCGTTTCGGCTAATTTATGCAAACTAGTTACATAAACCGAACCGAACGCGCAAGAGGCGTAACGGGTGATCATGAGAGTCATTTACAGGTTTCCTAAGTTAATATGCCTTAAATATGTTGTGACATCAGTAAGATGTCTTTTATTATGCCCAAAACGAGTTTAAACACAAACTATGCCCCGTAGGGGCATTTTGGTCATTTTCAAGGTTATAAAAGAGTTTAAGTATTATCCTGAGTTACAGGTCTGATGTAATCAGTAACAATACTCAATTTGATAAGTTATAACAGTAGGGTAAGGTATATATGTGAAATTTATCAATTATAACCAAACTATGCACCGTATGGGCATTTTGGTAATTTCACATAAGCCGAAAAGGTCAAAACTGAAGTCTGAGTTGAACAACTTTTGCTTACTGTTAAAATATTATAATTTACCTAAAATATCAGTAGGTATCAACCCTTGTATGTTTATAATAGTTTTAGTACATACTATGCGTTAAAAACGCTTAAAAAGGCGATTAGAAGCCGTTTCCGGGTTTTATATAGAAAGCTGATATTTTTATTATTCCAGAAGGCTTAAAATAATTTATTTATCATTTAAAATCAGTAGCAAAAGGTTTGGGGTCAAAAAGATATGTAAAACTCATTTTATAGCCCGAAAGGGCAAAACCGACAATTACCTAATTAAGCTTATAACTCTAAGTTATGCTCAGCCTAAAATTAATTAAAAATCTTCAAAATCCCAAAATAATATATTACATCAGTGGGTAAAGAGTTTGATATCAAAAGTAGGTTTAATAGGCTATACGCTAACTATGTCGTTTAATCGCTAAAGAAGCTTTCTAATTACGCTAATGAGCATAACTCTCAATCTACACCTCAAACTGATGTCAAATTTTGGGTGCAAGTTTATAATTCAGTAACTAAGGTTTCCACTCCTTTACATTTTTAGAAATCGCGTTTTATGGTGAAAAGGGCATAATGGTCAACATATGAGCAATTAACGGAATCATGCATATTAATCGGATAACTAATGAACCATGGTGTATAATCACAGAGAGTTATACTAGCATGTAACCTAGTCCAATTAAAGCTCTAAGGCATTTCTAAAACATGCTTAAAGGGGTCAGAACTGAAAGTCAAAGCAAAAGTCAAATTATGCGACTTTCGGTTCTGAACCGGGTCTCTACTGAAAATTGTCGGGTTGAACATGTTTAGACATGTTCTTACATTAATTACCAAGTTATATTAATGATCAAACAGGTTGTATGGGTTCTACATTGTTAATTATGCATAAATTTAAAATTAAGCATTCTGTTGACTTTTTAATAACAAGTTTGACCCGACATTTGACCTAGTTAGAGTGGTAATCAGAGGGTGCCCTTTTAAGGGTTTATTGCCCACATAATTACCAACTTATAACTACTTTCAATTCGACTAATCACTGGACCATTAGTGATTAATCGCTAAGTCAACCGTTAATTACGACGGTTTGACTTTTAAGCTAAAACTAAGTAAAAACTCAACTAAGAAAGGTTAAGCATACTTACTGAAGTCCTATGCACGATTTGTGATCACTTGAGTCTGCTTTGGAGCTCCAGAAATGATCAGAAATGCAGGAGAAAGATGTGAGCACAATGTTGCAACCTTGGCCCTTTATATAGTGCTCAAACTCACTTAGATCCTTGACAAATCATGCTATCAATGGCCATGGATCATCAACAGATGTCCCTAAGTGCCTAGGACTGTTTAGGGGTCGCCCATGTTGTGAAAATATCCCATATAAGTCGGTTAAAGGGCTGGACAGGAGGCTGTCCACGTTTTCTGCAACTGGGGGTCTGACGCGGCCCGCGTAAAGTCTTGATGACCTTTACGCGGCCCGCCTGAGAGTGAAGGTCAGATTCTACATTTTCAAGTTGTTGCATATTTGTCTCTTGGCCTTTCGAAGGGTCAACCAAACTTATTTCTTGCATTTTGACCCCTTCTTATTTATTTACAAGTGCTTCAAGACTCATACCCACTTTGCCAAGTCCTTGGTCACTTTGTTATTACCCGAAAAGTCATAAACTTTCATGTTGACGCTTTAACCCCTTGTATACGAATTTGATCATAACTTTCTCATACGATAATGAAACTTTATGAAATTTATATCGTGCATTCTAGTGAGCATAATTAATCGTTACAAAACTTCGGGTTTGCTAAAAGTTCACTCAGAGGTATACTTTAAACATGTTGACACATTTAACCCCTGTAGTTTGTAATCTCTCACTTTCTTTCATTTTTAGCTTCGTATGATCCATGATTTATTCGTTTAAAGGTATTAGCATCATGTAGGGTTATTGTAAGGTATATTTATTCACTGTTGACATTTTGAACCCTTAAGTTCATACACTTTCTATGTTTGTCAACTTTAGTCCTTCATGAACATTCTTTCACACGTTCAAACTTATGACACGTGTCAATACATTATAGGACGTGAATTTTCGAGGTGTTACATCCTCACCCCCTTAAAAGAAATCTCGACCTCGAGATTTATTGAAATAAATGAGGGTACTTTTCTTTCATTGTGGACTCCACCTCCCACGTGTATTCGGGACCTCTACGGGCATCCCATTTTACCTTTACAATAGGCACATGCTGTGACAGCCCGAACTCTCGTTGTCGAGAGAAGGGTATTTTAGTAATACGAGCATTTATTATTATTATTATTATTATTGTTATCACTATTATTATTTATGAAATAATAATAATCCGCGACGAGAGGTTCATTCACTTAATTAAAACCGGACCAGTCTATTTGAGCGAGACGCACAATCGCTCAACGGGTTCACGCACTTGGGTTAGGCCCAACCCAACTAACCTAAAACCCTACTTTTTATTTATTTATCTTAAACACCCCCCTTTATAAATTAAAACCCCCAAACCCTAATAAACCTTCACAGCCGCTCAACACACCCCTGCCCTCTCCCCTTGTCTCTCCAACATTTCCGGCGACCGGAGCCGTGACTCTGACGCCCCTTCTCCCGTCCGATAACTTCCGCAACCCCTCTCTATCACACTCTCTATTCCTCTGGTTCACTTCTCTCTCTTGCTCTCCTGAAATTACGGCCGGCCACCATCAAGGACGGCGGTGGTATGGCGGTGCTGGATAACAACGACGAGAACGAGACCAGCCAAAAATGACAGCGGTGTTGCAGTGATCATCATGGGTTGGAGTCCGACAAGTCAACACCAGCAGTGGTAGCGCCGCCCGCAGCGGCGGTGAACAGAAGCAGTTGCAGCGGCGGTGGAGGCACAGTAGTGCTCTGACCAGGGTGATGGTTCTTCGAGTGGTGGTGCGACGGAAGTGGCGTCTCTTATGGTTTGCCGATACTAGACACATAACCCCGGTGTAACACACACTACCAGTCGCCTACAAACGGTTTGGTCAGTACCCTTTTTACCTTCGGTCAACTTACACATACATGAAAGTCCATTAATTCCATTTTTTTCTGTGAACTGTGTAAGCAAGCTGAGTTGGAAATTGGTGGTTCTTGGATTTTCGAAGCATTCTAGTGAGTTTACACTTTTTGGATTTCTGTTTGCACATCTCAAACACAAGAAGCACGTGCGGTGTATGCTTCTCATTACAGTGCCAGCAATCGTATCACATTATCCTATCGATCACGGAACTGTTTTCCCCCTAATTCCTCGTTACATGGTTAATCCTTATACCTTAGCACGCCTCAAAACTCAGCAAATTGACACCTTTCTTACAAACCGGTGTATTCGAAGGCATGGCATGACGAAGACACGAGCCAGTCAACCCACCGACGAGTACGGTGACCTGGATGCTTACCTTATCCTTCAATTGCCAGAGCCGTTATTCTTGGACGACTTTTCTAATTTCGTGAATCCTTTCGCCAGCTTTTGTACGAATCCGTGTTTATTGCTCAGATGATACCCCCGCTTCTACCGTTTCTTTATAACGACATCCACTTTTGTTCATACGGGAACCTCAACTAGATTTCTCTCCAAATTAATGAATTCAGCAAGATCGACTCTTGGTCGACAAACTTCATAAACCCTGAAAAAAAAATTGGCAGCATTTACCTCAATCGTGCTGTTTCAAGAGCCCGTTTCCGTAGTTTCACATCAAAGCCCCCCCCCCCCCGGCCGACGCAAGCGCTACTTCAAACTCATTCGCACGACTTAGAACTACCCACTCGAACTTGATTTTTCTACCGACCTGAGAAATCACATCCTGCCAGACGTCTCAGTAGACCCTGAAACCCATGGACCCGTACGACGACCATCTCTCTCTAGCTACTTCATTTTGTGCTAACCCCATCGACATAACATTCTGTATCAGCAAGCAACGTTCTTTATTCTAAACGGCCATAGCTTGTGTATGACCAGATATCCCATCGACATCAAATAAATCCCTATTACCGATCCCAAAGCCTTTATGTTTTGTCTCAAGTTAAACGCATCAATTTTGACTACCCTTCTTGCATTGTCTCGCTACTCGTGTTATGTTTCACGGATTCCATGATCCTTATCCTACTCTGCTCTGCGCAAATCTCCGTTTGGACGAATTTCTTCCTACGAATGTTACTCGTTGGAGCAACGAGCCAAGGATACCCCGGGGGTAACGGGTATCGCAAACACTGTACTTCGAAACTCGATACGATCAACACCTAGTTACGACACTCGAATTTATTTCATTCTGTCAAAATTCGACACTTGTTTCTTTCGACGACGTCCGAACCTATTCCGAAAACCCGTGGGAATCAGGACGACTCCTACGCTCTACCCTGGTACTTCTACGACGCAAACCGCCTTACGCTAAGTTTTCAATGCACGACTTTTAACGTCACAAAGCCCGCATTTCTCGACCATATACGCGACCGCTCACGATTTAAACTCGAAAGAGCATCACCTAGCATTCGAGGGATGCTCAAATATCCGCAACTCCTGCAATTGGAAGATGATTTACGCGGTGCTTCTATCTTATTCTATCATGTCCAAGGAATTGATGAAATATCTACTAGTAACGGCACGCGACCAAAGAAACCAACAAGTTTTCGAAATTGCAACCATTTACTTGACAGAAGTAGATGCTGGGCACGGAGTGCCAACTTGTATCACTTTTGATCGAAACCCACGTATTGCATCCGATTCGTCGCAGGCTGTGCACAAAGACCTTTGGCTCACAGTTAGGCATGAGCACCGCTTATCGCCCGCAAACTGATAGTCAGGCCAAACGCCCCATCCAAACACCCAAAGGCATGCCAAGAACATGTGTTATCGACCTTGGATACGTGTGACACTTCCCTCTTGTGGAATTCTCTTCCAACAACTGCTACCGCACTAGCATTCAGGCAGCACCATTTGTGGCATTGTATGGACGCAGATGCCAGTCACCTCTGTGTTGGGCGGAAGCCAAATTACCGGCCCAGAACTTACACTTGACACAACGGGTAGGATTGCCCAGGATAGACAACGCATGGCGGCAGCTCCAGACCGTCAGAAAGGCTACATGGATAAGCGTAGGAAACCTCTTGAATTCCTAGTCGAAGACTGGGTTCTACTTAAAGTTTCACCCTAGAAGGGTGTGGTACGTTTTGTCTAACGGGACGAGCTTAATCCCCAATATGTTGGACCATTCAAAATCACCAAAAGGATCGGTAAGGTAGCATTCAGACTAAACCTGCCTGAAGAGCTGGGTGCGGTACACAACGTCTTTCACGTGTCTAATCCGAAGAAGTATCTGTTAGATGAAACATTCGTTGTACTTTTTTTTGGAACTCGTGATCAGCAACAAACTACGCTTCGTTGAAGAACCGGTTGAGATCAGGGATCAAGAAATCAAAACCCTCAAGCGTGGTATAATATACCAACAGACCGAGTTCATTGGAACTCACGCCGTGGCCCAGAGTTTACCTGGGAACGGGAAAACCAGCTGATGCGCATGTATCCCCAGTTATTTACAGACATTACTTCCAGCACTGAAGCTACAACTGAATTTCGGGAAGAAATTTCAGGCCAACAAGGGGATGATGTGACACCCCACGAAAACGTTTAATCACACTAGCTTGTCAGTTGCTGCGCGCTAAATTTCGGGACGAAATTTCTTGAACTTGGGGATAATGTGACACTTAAGGTCTTCCTGTACGTTTCTTGGATGTTATAATTAAATTTGTGAAATTCTATACTATGTGAAATACGTACAAACCCTGTGAATCTAATGCTATGTGATTTTACGTGCTATGTGACTATTTGTGCTATGTGGCTTACATGTTCGTTCTGTGGACTTTCGTGAAACTGCTTGTATCTACGTATGGTAATGGAGTCTATGTATACATATAGAGCGTAGCATATGACTTTTGCTTAAATTTCGAGGACGAAATTCCAGTAACATGGGGAGAATGTGACAGCCCGAACTCTCGTAGTCGAGAGAAGGGTATTTTAGTAATACGAGCGTTTATTATTATTATTATTATTATTATTATTATTATTATTGTTATCACTATTATTATTTATGAAATAATAATAATCCGCGACGAGAGGTTCATTCACTTAATTAAAACCGGACCAGTCTATTTGAGCGAGACGCAAAATCGCTCAACGGGTTCACGCACTTGGGTTAGGCCCAACCCAACTAACCTAAAACCCTACTTTTTTTTATTTATCTTAAACACCCCCCCTTTATAAATTAAAACCCCCAAACCCTAATAAACCTTCACAGCCGCTCAACACACCCCTGCCCTCTCCCCTTGTCTCTCCAACATTTCCGGCGACCGGAGCCGTGACTCTGACGCCCCTTCTCCCGTCCAACAACTTCCGCAACCCCTCTCTATCACACTCTCTATTCCTCTGGTTCACTTCTCTCTCTCGCTCTCCTGAAATTACGGCCGGCCACCATCAAGGACGGCGGTGGTATGGCGGTGCTGGATAACAACGATGAGAACGAGACAAGCCAAAAATGACAGCGGTGTTGCAGTGATCATCATGGGTTGGAGTCCGACAAGTCAACACCAGCAGTGGTAGCGCCGCCCGCAGCGGCGGTGAACAGAAGCAGTAGCAGCGGCGGTGGAGGCACAGTAGTGCTCTGACAGGGTGATGGTTCTTCGGGTGATGGTTCTTCGAGTGGTGGTGCGACAGAAGTGGCTTCTCTGATGGTTTGCTGATACCAGACACATAACCCCGGTGTAACACACACTACCAGTCGCCTACAAACGGTTTGGTCAGTACCCTTTTTACCTTCGGTCAACTTACACATACATGAAAGTCCATTAATTCCATTTTTTTCTGTGAACTGTGTAAGCAAGCTGAGTTGGAAATTGGTGGTTCTTGGATTGTTTTCATAGTAGGTCTTGATGGTTTAATGGCAGTTATTGTGGTTTATGTGTGAAATAGGCTGATGGTAGGATTTTTGATGAGATGCTTGAAACAAACTAATAACTTAGAACAGGGCATATGCTTGCTGGTTAGTTTGGGTCATGTTTGTGATATTGATTTGATCGAATGAATGTTGAAACTAGTAATACAGTATTAGATTTGATTATTGTTAACGGACAAACCAAGTATAACTGATGAAATGTGGTAGGTCATAGTGAGTATAGATGTTAGGAATAAATTCTCCACAAGCTGTCCCTCACTTCGGGTTAATATTTCTGCTGATTGATTCTTTTTTTTTTATCTGTCAATTTGGTATAAATTGAATCAAAGTGGGTTTAGTATTATATGAAGGGTTAGGAATAGAAAAATAAAGGAGTAAAAGATTCTGATGCTGCTTTGACTCTTGAAAGAAATAAGGTGATTAATAATATTCTTGTGACATACGAATAAGATCTGATTTCTTGAGATTTAATGTTCTTGCCTGACTTGAAATAAAATAGTGTTATAAAATTTAGGATGAAGCTGCGCTGACTTATTGTTGAAAACCCCGATGATGAATAGTTTGAATATGTGATAAATGTTAGAAAAACCTGTTGATTGATCTGAATTGATTAGAGTAGAATGTTGAAAACATGTTAGTGAATTTTGATTGGACAGTACATGCTCATGGAACCTGATTGGATAGTACAAAAGTTGGAGAATGTTCTAGAAGGCTTCCACCTACGCTTACATCAGTGGTAGCGAGTCGAGATCGTGAGGTTACGACTCGAGACCATTGAACGACTACTCGAGACCAGACATGCACATCAGGGGACTCGAGACCAGTTAGGTTGCGACTCGAGATCTCCTGATCTCGACTCGAGACCTGACTCGAGGTTCCGACTTGTGCATACATCACTCGAGACCTCCCATTGGCAACCCGAGACCTCTTGGTTGCGACACAAGACCTCATGATCTCGAGTCGAGACCACCTGGTCTCGACTGGGCTGCTTGACCCCGTTATTGGGCCGCACTATGTGATAACCTGTTTTGGACTGTGTGTTATTTGCCACTGCTTAACTGGACTATGTGCTACTACTGTTTAACTGCTCATATGATAGGACAGGCCCAATGACGGATATAGTGGTAATGTAATGTGCATGCTATGTGTTAGATACATGTAGGATTATACGTGACATTATTTGCATACGAACCTAACGAATATTAATAACCATAATAGGGTATGGTTGACCAACGTAACACAAGTAAATTGTCTACTGAGCAAAGTAAAGGTGAGTTCACTACTTTTTACTTAAAGCATGCGTTCCCGGTGGTTGGGAAACAGAACGAAACACTTTTCCTGGTTTGGGATTGCTTACTATCTCCTTGTGCGGGATACGGTATTTCTATCTCCTTGTGTGGGATATGGGTAACAACGCTATCCCCTTGTGAGGGATACAAACTACTTTTCTCCCCTTATGCGGGACTCTTAGTTAATTACTGTTTGTACGGAAATGCAACGAGCAACACTAAACGAAACTCTATCACTCAAGTCCCTACTACTTAATACCGATTAGTCGCTGGGGCCAGGCGAACGGGTTATTAGTTGATAGCGCTATTTAGGTTCGACCAGCCTCACACCGACCCTTGTTACTGGGAACGGGCGTGAACTAATAGACTCAGGCAAACCGTCAATGATGATAGAACATTGACAAACGGGGCACTGCGGAAACGTACGGTTAAGTAAGTATTCGGTATTGGAAAAACAGTTTAGTCGCTCACTTATGGGGTAGCTCCCCATGGCATGTATAAACGGATAAATTAACTGGCTAAAACAAGTTTTTGGAATTAAAACTGAAAAACTACAAACACGTGAACTCGCCAACGTTATGTTGACACTCTACTGCATGCTTTGCAGGTTGCTCGATACAGTTAGGACGGACGTTGCAATCGGATGGAGTGCGTGGTTTGTAAGTTTCATGATAACAAACTTGTGGTTCTAAATTACGATATGTATTCTCTTCCTTTCCGCTGCAAACTTAAACTATGTTTTGAAAAATTTAAATTGGCCGCTAATTACACCATTATTTGTAATAATAACCAAACGGTTCGAAATAATTAGTGGCTAAGATCCTGGTCGTCACACGCCTCGCGGTAATACTCCGCGTGTGGATTTTGAGGGTGTGACACATGCTTCCTTCGAAGCTTCTTAACTTGTCGATCCTCGATCGACACAGGTTTTTCAACAAACTTTAAGCTCTCTTCTATATGCACATCTGTATGCGGTATGACCAGTGATTCATCAGCGAAACACTTTTTCAGATTGCATATGTGAAATACATTGTGAATTCCACTGAGCTCTTCAGGCAAATTTAATTTATAAGCAACTGATCCGACACGTTCGATGACCTCGAACGGTCCTATGTATCTCGGGCTTAATTTGCCTTTCTTACAAAATCGCATCACTCCCTTCCAGGGTGATACTTTAAGCAACACTTTGTCACCTACCTCGAAGTTAAAAGGTTTACGCTTTAAATCTGCGTAGCTTTTTTGCCTATCACGGGCAGCTTTGAGACGGTCACGAATCTGGACAATCTTGTCCGTCATTTCAAAGACTATCTCCGGTCCTGATAGTTGGACATCTCCAATTTCCGCCCAACAAACGGGCGTTCTACACTTTCTACCGTATAAGGCCTCGAAAGGCGCAACCTTAATGCTGGTATGGTAGCTATTGTTGTAGGAGAATTCGATTAACGGCAGGTGGTTAACCCAACTACCACCTAAATCGATCACACATGCACGAAGCATGTCTTCCAACGTTTGGATTGTACGCTCACTCTGTCCGTCCGTCTGAGGATGGTAAGCCGTACTAAAATTCAAACGCATGCCCAGTGATTGTTGGAAACTCTTCCAAAAATGTGACGTGTATCTAGTATCTCTGTCAGAGATAATAGACACAGGCACGCCATGTAAAGCTACAATCTTATCAACGTATAGTTGGGCTAGCATGTCGGAGCTATAGGTCTCCTTGATGGGTAGGTAATGTGCTGACTTAGTCAGTCTATCAACTATCACCCATATCGTATCATTTCCTTTCCTTGTCTTGGGCAACTTGGTGACAAAATCCATAGTTACCATTTCCCACTTCCAAGTGGGAAGTTCAGGCTGTTGTAGTAAACCTGACGGTTTCTGATGTTCAGCTTTTACTTGCGCACACGTCAAGCATTTAGCTACATAGGTGGCTATAGACTTCTTCAAGCCTATCCACCAAAAGTTTGCCTTCAGATCCTGGTACATCTTATCAGCTCCAGGATGAACGGAGTATTTAGAACTGTGGGCTTCCTGGAGGATGACATCTCGAAGTCCTCCATAAACTGGAACCCATATTCGTCCATTTAGTCTTAGAATTCCGTCCTTGCCAAGAGATAACTGCTCCTCAGTTACCCCTAGCTTTTCATTAGGGTAGTTAGCTTCCAACACAGCTTCCTTCTGTGCAGCTAACAACCTTTCATTCAAACTGTTCTTTATTTCAATGCTCTTGGCATTGATTCGGATGGGTTTCACCCTTTCCTTTCTACTCAAGGCATCGGCGACTACATTCGCCTTGCCGGGATGGTATCTGATTTCACAATCATAATCATTTAAAGTCTCCATCCATCGGCGCTGTCTCATGTTTAAATCCTTCTGATTAAACAGGTGCTGGAGGCTCTTGTGATCAGAATAGATCACACACTTGATTCCATATAAATAGTGCCTCCATAGCTTCAGTGCAAATACAACGGCACCCAACTCCAAGTCATGGGTGGTGTAATTCTTTTCATGCACCTTTAACTGTCGTGAAGCATAGGCAATAACCTTTCCTTTCTGCATAAGCACACACCCCATGCCAGTGTGTGATGCATCGCAGTAGACTACGAAGTCTTCGGTACCTTCATGCAATATTAGTACAGGAGCGTTGCTCAACTTCTGCTTCAAGATATCGAAAGATTCTTGCTGCTTGGGTCCCCAGTCGAACTTTATCTTCTTCCTAGTCAAGGAAGTTAGGGGTGCAACAATCCTTGAAAAATTTTCAAGGAAGCGCCTATAATATCCTGCTAAGCCTAGGAAGCTACGAATCTCTGTAGGCGTCTTTGGCTCTTGCCAGTTCATAACTGCTTCTACCTTAGCGGGATCCACTTGGATACCACGCTCACTAACCACATGTCCAAGGAATTGGACTTCTCGAAGCCAAAATTCACACTTTGAAAATTTGGCGTAGAGTTTTTCATGATGTAGAAGTTTAAGAATACAGCGAAGGTGTTTCTCGTGGTCAGCTTGGTTCTTCGAGTAGATGAGAACGTCGTCGATGAAAACGATGACGAATTTATCTAAGTAAGGCTTGCAGACGCGATTCATGAGATCCATGAACGCGGCAGGTGCATTAGTGAGCCCAAAAGGCATCACTAGGAACTCGTAATGACCATAACGAGTCCTAAATGCAGTTTTGTGTACGTCTTCATCTCTAACCTTCAATTGGTGGTAGCCTGACCTTAGGTCAATCTTCGAGAAGTAACTTGCCCCCTGTAGTTGATCGAACAGATCGTCGATCCTGGGCAAAGGATACCTATTCTTTATAGTGACCTTATTAAGCTCACGGTAATCGATGCACAGACGCATCGATCCATCCTTCTTCTTGACAAACAAGACTGGTGCTCCCCAAGGAGACGAACTAGGTCTAATGAAACCTTTAGCTAGCAATTCATCCATTTGTGCTCTCAATTCCCTCATCTCTGTTGGTGCCAGCCTATAAGGTGCTCTAGCAACAGGTGCTGCTCCAGGGATGATGTCAATTCTGAATTCCACTTGCCTATTTGGTGGTAAGCCAGGTAGTTCTTCAGGAAACACTTCAGGGTATTCAGAAATGACGGGGATGTCTTCAATATTAGGTTTCGGCTCATCAATAGTCACTTGTGCCATGTAGATGACACAACCCTTCTTTAAACACTTAGAGGCCTTGAGCCTAGTCACTTGCTCAGGCAGTCCATGAATGGTAATTGATTCGCCAGATGGAGTCTTAATCACCACTTGTTTTCTATTGCAGACAATCTGGGCCTGGTTATGAGATAACCAGTCCATGCCTAATACGATGTCAAAATCGGCTAACTTCAAAGGAAGTAGGGACAAAGGAAAAGAGTGGTTCTTAATGGATATGAAACATCCATCTAAAATGGTTGAGGCGGTTTCTATGGTGCCATCTGCCAATTCCACCTCATACTTTACACTTAAAGTTCTAACAGGCAATTTCAACAATTCACAAAACTTGTTATCTACGAAAGACTTATCAGCGCCTAAATCAAAAAGTACTCCTGCATAGAAATCATTTATGAGAAAGGTACCTGTGATCACGTTATCGTCTTGCACAGCCTCCTTCGCATCCATTCTGAAGACCCTAGCATTGGTCTTCTTTCCTTCATCAGCTTTCTTGGCGTATTTGGGGCAGTTGGTTTTGATATGCCCCTTCTCATTACAGCTGTAGCAGGTTGCATCCTTCGACTTTTTGCAATCCAAGGTCTTGTGTTCCTTGGACTTGCATATCCCGCAAGTAAAAATTCTCGACTGTGTCTGCGAGTTTGATTCTAACCTGCACTTCCCGAAGTGCTGTTTCTTGCAGATCTTGCACTTGGGCTTATCACCAGACTGATGCCCATCCTTCTTTGAATCAGACCCTTTCTTGTGGTCACTGCTTCCTCGGTGCCTCTTGTTTGACCTACGTGAATTGTCATCTTCACGTTTCCTTTTCTCAGCATCCTTGTTCCTCAGCGATCTTTGTCTGACCGCATCCAGTGTGAGGGACAAAGATATATCAGCTACAGATCTGAAAGTAGCTGGCCGAGAGCCCTTCACGCTTGCCTTGATTTCTGGGGCTAAACCCCCTATGAAACGAGCGATTCTTTTGGGTTCCGGGGTCACCAGATACGGAACCAATCTGGACATTGTGTTGAAGCTCGTGAGGTAAGCTTGGCAGTCAAGGTTCTGCATAACCAACGATAGGAAGTCAGACTCAATCTTCTCAACCTCATGTTGAGGGCAGTAGTTTTCCCTGATGTGGGCAACAAATTGCTCCCATGTCATGTTGTACAATGGGATTTTCCCAGTGGCCTGGATCAAAGATCTCCACCAGGCTAAGGCCTCGCCTTTAAACGATTGAGACACAAACTTGATTATATCCCTCTCAGCGCACCCGCTGATATCCACTACTGTGTCCATCTCATCTAACCACGTCATGCAGTCAATGGCTCCTTTTTCCCCAGTGAAATCCCTGGGTTTGCATGAAACAAAGTATTTGTAGGAGCAACCCTTATTACGGGGTTCTCGATTTAGTACAATCTGTTGAGATGGAGCACTGTGGTGGTTTGAGGAGAGTCGATCATCATCTTTCTTTGGTTCTTCCTTCTTTGAGGGAGGCTTGCTGTGAGCCTCAGAATGAGTCTTTGGCTTTGAACGCGGCGCAGATAGGGTCCTACTTCGAGTCCCGCTATAATCTTCATACTGCCGCTCCAAGGCCTTTGTAACAGCGTCATCTACTAACGCTTTCAGTTCAGCACCCGTTATATTAATTCGGGCGTTATCATTATTCTCCCTTGGGTGACTATTAATTTCGTCCGAGTCAGCCATTTTAAATTTGAGCTGTTACATATGACAATGACAATAGTTTATTTGGGAGTTTATTATGGAATTGCCCCTTAGGGTAATTCATTAACCATGGTAAACATAGACCATATTTGGTTAATTTGTTACTAACATTTATTTAGGATTTCTATTATAATTTATCCTAATTATAAACAATAACAGTATATATTAGCACAAAAGGCCTAGTCACAGGGACATTTTTTTAAATTATAAGCCATGATTTCAGAGAATCCAGGCATGAGGGTTGAACATAGTTCTTTACCTTTTTCAGACATGGTCGTAGACTATTACTGTCTTTTGTCTCATATGAAAATGAGCAAGGCCCGTAGGCACTATATTACCAACGTATGGTCAAAATATGATCATCTTAGTTGATGATTTAAACCCATGATTCATAGATTATTAAGTTGGGTTAGGAATCTTTGGAAAGATCCTTATCTAAAAATTACATGTGTGATTTTTAACGAATCACGTCTGCCAGGAGTGTTAACATGTTTTCAGATGTTAACTGGGATTTGAATCTTTTTAACAGGTTTTACCATTTTGGCCAGGTCTTATAATGACATGCAGGCTAGGTTATACCTTTAAGATCCTTAGTTAATATTTAAATAGGCAGATTTTTTTTTTAAAGGAATGGTTTTGATTCATTCATTTCATATATAATTTATTTATGCATATAATGGCAGAAATGAAATTTATAAATTAAACATTCCATTAATTATTAATAGGTTACACATCGCCCTAAACGGGACTTTTTAATAGAACAACATACCCACGCAGGGTCAAACTGAAATACAAGTCCACGCAGGGACTTAAACATACAATATACCCTCGTAGGGGTTAACAGAAAGATAGACCCACGCAGGGGTCAAAACACAAACATGCCCACACAGGGGTCAATACAGCAAGACAGGCCCACGCAGGGCTTAATTGGTACAAGGAAATTACAACAATAATGGAAGGATTCAATGGTCCTTCTTGCTCTTCCCTTTTATTAAGCTTGTCAATCCTTGGAAGAAACTTTGTCGCTCCCTGCGTTCTCTGTGAAAGTCTCGCTCGACTTGGTCCAATCTTTGAAGAATTTCTTCCCATTCGGGTGGTGAAAACCGTGGCGGTTGCGATTGTTGCCGAATTATAGGTCTAGCAGGTATTTGGTACCCATGAGTTGGGTACCCCCTCCCCACGGAGCTCCATACGGTCCTTCAGGATGAAGGGCGTTATAGTTGGCCGCTACCAAGTATGGGTCGGCTTCAGCGTAATTATAGTTGGTGTGAACCGGCTGCTCAAACGGGTTATATGCCATTGAACCAGTATAGGCAGGGATTGGGTTATCAAAACCCATCGGTGGTGGCTGTGGTGCAGCTGGGTTTGAAGGTCCACCCATTTGTGGGTCTTCCTAAAGTGGCGGATAATGACTGCCACTTGATTAGCGAGGAGAGCTAAAATGGAAGTCCCCTCTTCGCGCAGACATACGTGCTCCGGTTCTCCTACGCCTCGGCGGTTGCGGAGGTGCCTGATTAACTGGTGGCGGTGGAGGCGGTGGCGTGACTGCCACGAATCGTGAATCCCCAGAGGGATCCTGCTGTTGCTGCTGCTGGTGAGGTGACGAATGATGAGAAGGTGTGAAGTACCATTCATCCTGGTTAAAACGTGCTTGAAAGCTGTCAGGACCACCATAGGGTGATCCGTGAAAAGAATATCCATCCGTGATCTCGATGGGATGGTTCGGTGTACCGCTTGCAGGTTCGACGGGATCCGTGTCCTCGTCCATATCATCCGCATGATCGCCGGAGAAATGATCCTCTGGCCCCAATGGGTTAAAACCCACTGGTTCTGGTATGTAGTTTGACGGGTTAAACCAGCCCCGAAAAACAGGTGTGGGGTCTCCAAAATAATTGTGCGATAAGGATCGCTGAAGAGGTATATAGGAAGGTTGAGGGTTATCGGGCTCATTTTCCGACTGTGGCCCATAAGAGTTATGAAAGGGAGGCGTCGAACTGTGAGAAACAGACCGTCTGGCGGGCTCAAAAAGGTTTCTCCTGTTTTCACGAGGATCAGCACTCGCAGTGGTAGTAGGAGCTCGCATGTGCGAAGGCCCGGCCTCGTGGTCATTGGGGGCGGTGATCGGCCCCTTGCCTCGTCCTCTTCGTCTGAAGAATCTTGGCGGCATATTTAGTCCTGTCAATATAACATAAGATAACGACAAGAAAATATAAAATAAAGGACAAAACATAACAAAGTAGAATTCGTCCTATGTTATTTGTCTAGACTCGAAAGTTTAGGAATGTGCAATTGTGTCATTGAGATTAAACACAAAAGGCTAGTGTTTAATTCACTCAATGTTGGCTCTGATACCAACCTGTCACACCCCAAATTCCACGTGTCACCGGTGGGCCCGGTGGGGAGTATCGTGACGTGGTTGGCAACATAATAGTCAAATAACACAATATTTAAATGCACAGCGGAAGCAAATGTAAGATATATTTCAACCGAATATAATATTGTAATATCGAGTATCACAACAGTTGAAATTAAATCCACAGACGGATCAGAAATAAATAGGAAACAGTAGTTCAACAGACTTTAGGCATCTTAAGCTTGCGAGACTTCTATTGATGCTAAGGAGAAATCCAGCCTATTACGATTAGTACCTGCATTTAATCTTTTTGGGAAAATACGTCAGTTTACACTGGTAAATACAATTAACCGACTCATTTTAAAAATGATTAAAAATTGATTTGGATGCACGTGGCATAAACATTTTATAACTTGGGATAATTATTTAAATTTATAAACTTGTAAAAGAATTACATGTTCCTTATGCGTTCAGTAGCCTGGATCATGCCGGGTTAAAGATCAATAGACACACCACATTTCTTATTTATGCACTGACAAGTGTACGCCTACACTCCGCGCTTAGGTCGTGGCCATTTCGTAAAATGATGCCAAGGATATCCGGGACATGGTCATTAACCCCCCCAAAGGCTTTAAGCAAACAAAACATATTTAAACGGGTCATCTCGATAATACTTAACCACCAATCGATTAAGGTCGAATGCCCGACCAAGCGGTATTTTATATACCGTACCCCAAGCCCGTATAAGGGAAAATAAGTTAAAAGTATTTACCTTTGCAAGTATAATTCACAAACAGCAAATGCAAGTAGCTTTTACTGGTCCTCCTATTCTGGAACGAAGGTTTATAATAACCTATTAGAATCCTAACGGGTCTTTAGTTAAGCTTAAGCTTAGACCGGTTAGTTTTAAAGATACGGTTCGTACGCACGATTAAGCGAAGACCGGGATAGAATGTGATTTAGACCCGACAAGTTTGAAGACTTGTTTAATATGGGTATATTATACACATTCTGGATTTTGAGATAAAACCGATAAGGTTTGACCCGTTTCGGCCAATTTATGCAAACTAGTTACATAAACCGAACCGAACGCGCAAGAGGCGTAACGGGTGATCATGATAGTCATTTACAGGTTTCCTAAGTTAATATGCCTTAAATATGTTGTGACATCAGTAAGATGTCTTTTATTATGCCCAAAACGAGTTTAAACACAAACTATGCCCCGTAGGGGCATTTTGGTCATTTTCAAGGTTATAAAAGAGTTTAAGTATTATCCTGAGTTACAGGTCTGATGTAATCAGTAACAATACTCAATTTGATAAGTTATAACAGTAGGGTAAGGTATATATGTGAAATTTATCAATTATAACCAAACTATGCACCGTAGGGGCATTTTGGTAATTTCACATAAGCCGAAAAGGTCAAAACTGAAGTCTGAGTTAAAAATCTTTTGCTTACTATTAAAATATTATAATTTACCTAAAATATCAGTAGGTATCAACCCTTGTATGTTTATAATAGTTTTAGTACATACTATGCGTTAAAAACGCTTAAAAAGGCGATTAGAAGCCGTTTCCGGGTTTTATATAGAAAGCTGATATTTTTATTATTCCATAAGGCTTAAAATAATTTATTTATCATTTAAAATCAGTAGCAAAAGGTTTGGGGTCAAAAAGATATGTAAAACTCATTTTATAGCCCGAAAGGGCAAAACCGACAATTACCGAATTAAGCTTATAACTCTAAGTTATGCTCAGCCTAAAATTAATTAAAAATCTTCAAAATCCCAAAATAATATATTACATCAGTGGGTAAAGAGTTTGATATCAAAAGTAGGTTTAATAGGCTATAGGCTAATTATGTCGTTTAATCGCTAAAGAAACTTTCTAATTACGCTAATGAGCATAACTCTCAATCTACACCTCAAACTGATGTCAAATTTTGGGTGCAAGTTTATAATTCAGTAACTAAGGTTTCCACTCTTTTACATTTTTAAAAATCACGTTTTATGGTGAAAAGGGCATAATGGTCAACATATGAGCAATTAACGGAATCATGCATATTAATCGGATAACTAATGAACCATGGTGTATAATCACAGAGGGTTATACTAGCATGTAACCTAGTCCAATTAAAGCTCTAAGGAATTTCTAAAACATGCTTAAACGGGTCAGAACTGAAAGTCAAATCAAAAGTCAAATTATGCGACTTTCGGTTCCGAACCGGGTCTCTACTGAAAATTGTCGGGTTGAACATGTTTAGACATGTTCTTACATTAATTACCAAGTTATATTAATGATCAAACATGTTGTATGGGTTCTACATTGTTAATTATGCATAAATTGAAAATTAAGCATTCTGTTGACTTTTTAATAACAAGTTTGACCCGACATTTGACCTAGTTAGAATGGTAATCAGAGGGCGCCCTTTTAAGGGTTTATTACCCACATAATTACCAACTTATAACTACTTTCAATTCGACTAATCACTGGACCATTAGTGATTAATCGCTAAGTCAACCGTTAATTACGACGGTTTGACTTTTAAGCTAAAACTAAGTAAAAACTTAACTAAGAAAGGTTAAGCATACTTACTGAAGTCCTATGCACGATTTGTGATCACTTGAGTCTGCTTTGGAGCTCCAGAAATGATCAGAAATGCAGGAGAAAGATGTGAGCACAATGTTGCAACCTTGGCCCTTTATATAGTGCTCAAACTCACTTAGATCCTTGACAAATCATGCTATCAATGGCCATGGATCATCAACAGATGTCCCTAAGTGCCTAGGACTGTTTAGAGGTCGCCCATGTTGTGAAAATATCCCATATAAGTCGGTTAAAGGGCTGGACAGGAGGCTGTCCATGTTTTCTGCAACTGGGGGTCTGACGCGGCCCGCGTAAAGTCTTGATGACCTTTACGCGGCCCGCCTGAGAGTGAAGGTCAGATTCTACATTTTCAAGTTGTTGCATATTTGTCTCCTGGCCTTTCGAAGGGTCAACCAAACTTATTTCTTGCATCTGTTGTTGCATATTTGTCCCTGCTGACTCAAACCACTTAGCCGAGGGTAACATCTCCTTCAAAAGTGGGGCCTACCACTTTTCGCATTAACAACTTAATTAATTATCTTTCAATATTCCAACCCTTTGGGATTGTATCCTTGCTGACTCAAACCACTGGGTTGAAAGTAACGTAACCTTCAAAAGAGGGGCCTACTACTATAACTAAGATAATCTGTTAAAAAGTGCAGAAGTGCGGAAATCATCAAAGGATACATTAAAGGCGAGTCGGATCCAAGTGATTCATCTTGTCTATCTGTTTTATTTTATTTTTATTTTCAGCATTTTTAGTTTTTATTTTTCATGTTTAGAATTTTTTCTTAAAAAATTTAGATCGGTTAGACGTTAAGGATAAACCGTTATTAAAAGCTCTTGTGTCCTTGGACGACCTCGGTATCTTACCAACGCTATACTACGCTCACGGTGGGTGCACTTGCCCATATGTGTGTTTAGTGTTAGTAGAATATCGTGTTTTATAAATTTAAAACTTGACTTATGTGTAAAATGGGCTTAAAATATCAATAAAATTATATCATACCCGACACACACCAAGTTTTTGACGCCGTTGCCGGTGACACAAGGATTTTAAGAAAGTTAGGAATCAACGGCCTAATCGTTTTTCTTGTTTTTCTATTTTTTTTAGGATTTTTCTTAAATTTTCAGCTTCTGCAAACTTCAGCACGAGGCCGCGCCTGGTCGGACACGGGCCGTGCCCAGCATCCATATTGACAGTTTTTGTTTTCTGAGTTACAGAAAGGTGACCAAGGGGCCGTGGCGGTGCAGCACGGGGCCGTGTTGACCATACAGTAACTAGGAATCCAGAAAATAATCACTGTAAGCACGACCATGGGCCGTGGTCAGCGACCATGGGGCAGTGGTGAGACTTCTGACCGACAATCTTTTTTGTTTTTATCGCAGGACTTGGAACCCAGGCGCAGCACCGGAACTTCCTACGCAGTGCATGAGCTCCAGTTCCAATAAAGACATAAAAGAACCTCTAGACGAACCCGGACGCTTTCTAAGAAAAAGACTTAAAGCTAAAATCCAAGAGAAAGTTTTGGGGGACCTACTTCCAATGGCGGATCAGCGTACCCTAATGGATTACCTACGGCCCACGGTAGATAATCTCGGCGCCACTATCAATGCACCGAATGTCGATGCCAACAACTTCGAACTTCGGCCGCATTTGATACAAATGTTCCAAAACTCCGCAACTTTCCATGGGCTTGCGGACGAAGATCCCCATTTACATATTACCAACGTTTTGGAAATATGTAATACCTTTCGGATCAACGGGGCATCAAACGACGCCATCCGCCTTTGAATGTTCCCATTTTCACTGAATGACCAAGCTAAGGCTTGGCTTAACACCCTCCCAAGTGGCTCGGTAAACACTTGGGATGAACTAGCCCAAAAGTTTCTATATAAGTATTTCCCTCCTTCTAAAACGGCTAAATTAATGACTAAAATTAATACATACTCATAAGAGGATAGGGAATCCTTATATGAAACTTGGGAAAGGTTCAAGGAGCTATTAAGAAAATGCCCTCATCATGGTCTTGCAGTATGGTAACAAGTATCCACCTTCTATAATGGGTTGTTGCCACACACAAGACAAACACTCGACTATAGCTCCTGGGGACTTCTAGGTAATCGTCGCCCAAATGAAATTTATAATCAAATTGAGGAAATTGCTCAAACCAATTTTCAATGGCACACTCCCCGAGGCACTAAATCTATTGCCCCGGGCGCCCATAAGGTTGATGAAAGCACTTCTTTACAAGCCCAAATCGAGGCCCTTTCTTCAAAAATCAAAAATTTAGAAATGGCAAAAACAGCCTCGGATATGGCTTGCAAAGGGTGTGGTGGGCCACATGAAATTTGGAGTTGTATGAAAGAAATGGATAATCAAACGGAAACGGTAAATTACATTGATAATAGACCTAGGCCGTCGGGTCCCCCAACGAGTACCTACAACCAAGGATGGCGTAACCACCCTAACCTTGGTTGGAGAGAACCCGACAATAGTAGTAATCAATAAAACCAAAACCATCGAACAAACTTTCAACAACCAAGAAATGAGTCACAAAATTTCTCTCAACAACAAGGGGGACGAGAAAGGCTTGAAGATACTATCTCACGCCTCCTCTCCGACACCGAAAAGAAAAACTCGGATCGATTCCAACAAATGGAATCGAGCTTTAGAAATCAACAAGCTAGTATTCAAAACATTGAAAAACAACTAAATCAACTAGCTCAAAATTTCTCTGAGAGACCACAAGGCGCGTTACCCAGCAATACCGAGGCCAACCCTAAGGCGCAAGTAAATCTCATAACATTGAGAAACCGTACCGTAGGTCCTGAGGAGGCTCCGCTACCTCCAACCGACAAGGGCCCAACCATCCAAACCACGACCTCGCCGATACCCCAAAAAGAAACAACTCCTCCGCCAACTCACGAACCTACCAAAATCCGCTCAGTACCTTACCCCGGTCGGTTATTTCGCCAAAAGACCGATGATCAATTCACAAAATTTGTAAACTTATTAAAACAATTGCACGTCAATCTTCCATTTGTAGAAGTCCTCACTCAAATGCCTAAATATTCAAAATTTATGAGAGACTTTCTCACTCACAAAAGAAAAACTGAAACATTGCAATTAGTTAATTTAAGTGAAGAATGCTCCGCCGTACTACTCAACAAACTTCCACAAAAGAAAATCGATCCCGAAAGCTTCACCATCCCTTGTTCCATTGGGGGATCACCTATACGCAATGCGTTGGCCGATCTTGGGGCTAGCATCAATCTCATGCCCGCATCAATGTTTAACCGACTCGGACTAGGTAAAACAAGCCCCACAAAGATGAGCATACAACTCGCCGATAGGTCTATCAAATATCCACAAGGTGTCGCCGAAAATATATTGGTAAAATTCAGAGACTTTGTCTTCTCGGCCGACTTTGTCATACTCGATATGGAGGAGGACACCGAAGTACCAGTCATTCTAGGAAGACCATTCCTAGCCACCGCTCACGCCATGGTGGATATGAGTGGAGGGAAGTTAACATTGAGGGTCGGAGATAAAGAGATGGAATTCGGGGTTGGGAAAAGAGTAGAAGACGACGACCCGGTCAATTTGGACGTCATAGACTCAAGCTTGGATGATGCTCTCTGACGGTGCAACATGGGATGCAAAACATGCAACTTGGGTAACATATGACTGACTTTGGGTCTAGCCGAGGACCCTTATAAACGTGGCGCACCACGGAGGCATTCTGCGGAATTATCCTTAGTTTTAATTTAGATTAACTTTTATGTTTTCTAGTTAATTTTAATTTTCAGGAATAGAACACACTCGAAATGGTGGAGGTTACCAAGGGAACTTTGAAACCACACCCCATCCATAAAAACAGAGCCTCCCGACAATTTTCCTTCATTAGAGCAAGTTCAGCATGGGGCCGTGCTCAGCCCAACACGCCCCCGTGCCCAAGGTTCTGCAGAAAATGCCCACTACAGGTAACTGGACACGGGGCCGTGCTCACTTAACACGCCCCCATGCCCAGCCTTCTGTTCAATATGATACTGGCAATTTGACCACAGGGCCGTGCCCGGACCAACACGGGCCCGCGGCTAGAAGCCCAGTAACATAAAATTTTGTTTTTAAACACCTTTTTACACATTCAATCAACCTAAAAACTTATTTTTGGGACACATTGAGGACAATGTGTAATTTAAGTGTGGGGGGATGCTAAAACCTTGAATTTTGCAAGTCCTGATTGTTGGTTCATGCGTCTGTCGACTTCGTCTTGTATGTGTGTAGATAGATCAGGGCACGTTATACGAGAAAATGTCAAATATAGGATGATAGGCAGTTTCAAACGGAATTAGAAATTGTAATTTCGTTTGAAGTCATCAAGTCAAGTTCAAGCGAAATTAGTAATTCCGTTTGAATGTGATTTCGTTTGAGCATGTTCAAACGAAATTACTCTGCCTATATATAGGTGATGCCTGGTTTCGTTTGAGGGAGTTCTGAAATTCCGGTTTGAGCAACGAAGTGCTGCCGAAGTGTCAACTCCCTGTAATACTTTGTCAAATCAATATATAGACAGTTTAAAGTGATATTCTTGCTGAATTGAACTCGATACGTCTGTTTCCGCTTTTCGTATTGAGAAAAACTCTTCTGATCGACTCGTTCGAGTCTGAAAACGATCCTACACTAATAACAAGCCTTACACAAAACTCTATTGGAACCGCTAATCACCCCAAATTTTTTCAAAAACTTTTCATTTTTTTTACTTGTCTTGGTTTAATTTAGGAATAACAAGTTCTAAAAAGGTTATATTTTTACAAATTTACAACCGATAGCGTCGTGATAAAAAGAACCAACACAAGAAAAGTATGAAATGGCATGACAAATCTAGCTAAAATTTGATTATATATACTTGATCACATTATAAACCTATTCCCACAATAAGTGAGTTTTGAGCCTTTATTGAGCATACAAGCTTACATCTTTAAAACTAAAAGCTCATTTTTTGTTTCTTGTGTGAATAGTCGCTTGGTTCTTATGACTCTAGAACTTGCCACGACGACACATTCCCGGTCCTTACCAACTTAAACCCAAGTAAGTAAATGATGGAGGCATTAGGACTAACCCATTTTCCTTTCAACACCATTATTTTTCTTTTTATCACCTACCCAAAATCCCCCTAGTTAACCCCTTTGAGCCTAAAACCTTTTCATTTCTAACCCATAAAACAAACACCCTTTACCCACCAAGACCTTTTTATTTTCAACCCTTTATTTTAGTAAAAAGCTCGGATTTCTTGTGACGTTTCTTTATAAAAAAAAGTTTAGCAATAAACAAACAAAGTCCTCAAAGAAACTTTGTTTGAAAATGTTTAGTTTGAATAAAAGTCACAAAAACAAAAAAGTTTTACGACGACCGACGCTTTTTACGCTTTTAGCCCTTTTTACTAACCACTAACCAAAACCACCTACCTTTAGCCCAAGCCTAACCTTTTACCAAGTCTTCTTGATATTTACAAAGGTTTATAGTTAAAAAGGAGGAGGATTGATTGCTTGGCAAGCTTATGGTAGAAGTAAGTTCCATGCTGGTCTCGAGTGTTTCACAAAATTACATTTTCGGCCGAGTGTTGAAAGATCTCCCGTGAGGTATGTGAACTTGTATATAAATAGAATTTTAAAGAGGCATGTTATGCCCAAATAAATAATTTCTCTTATGAAACGTTCTAAATAAATCATAACGAATAGGATTGTAAATAGTATAAAAATAAAACCCAATAAAGATCTTGGATTCTCGACACTCAAGACAAGCCCAAAACTTCTCTTCTACCCATTCCATTTGGGTGTGTAAGCCACAAAATAAAGAGTTTTGCTTGAGGACAAACAAAGATTCAAGTGTAGGGGTATTTGATATGTGAAAAATGCAACATATAAATTACATCAAATGAGGCATAAAACTAACCCTTTTTTAGTACTAATGTTGGAAAAAGTGTGCTTTTGTCTTCCTTTTGTATTTTCAGGACCAAATGAGCTTAAATGAACAAAAGGAACAAATATGCAGCAAAAACTAACATAAATACAAAGAAAAGGAATAAACGTGGCTTGCCCGACCCCTCGACAGCATCTCCACAAGCAAAAACAAGAGACAGAAGGCTGACCACGGCCCGTGCCCGCTGAGCACGGGGGCGTGGTCAGGTGTCTGCAGAAAGGACAAAGCTGTAGAAGCTTCCATCGCCCACCACAGGGGCGTGCCCACTGAGCACGGGGCGTGGTCAACGCTAAGATTCGCAGAATCTAGCAAATCTTGGTAGTACAGATACGCTTCTGCACACGGGACCGTGCCCAGCGAACACGGGGCCGTGTGGAACCTAATACAGACAATTGCAATTAATGAAGGAAGAGAAAAGGGTTGTCCATAGGGCCGTGTCCAGAGGACACGGGGCCGTGGCCGGGCTTCTGTTCAGGCTATAAATAGGGGTGCTTGGGTCACTTCAAAGGCATCCTTTGGCAAACCACCTCTCTCCCACTTGGCCACCTCTCCACCACCACTACAACACCCACATCCACCACCATCATCCATCATCCACCTTAGAGTGTGTGTAGTAGTGTCGGGATCCAAGATTGATCGTAAGAGTTCTTGTCAATCAAAGGCCATGTTCGGGCTAAGTCTCTTACATCACTTGGTGAAGACAAGCATTTAATGTATTACTTTTGATTTTTAATCTTTTCGCACTTTTTATTTGGTTTTGTATTAATGACTTTAATAACTAGTTTCTTATGTTGAAGGTGAAACTTCTTTATCATTTGTCCGTGGTGTCTTGGCATTACCTTACTGTATATATAGAGTAAAATATTTTCACCATTCATATCTCTACGGTCTATATAGAGATATGTTGGCTACCTGGCCGGGGGTTAAGAGAATGGTTTAGTAAGGTTCTTGCCTTGTTCAATGTATAGATCCTGCAAGGACCTGGGTCAAGCTTACTAGGACCTCCTTCAATACCCATTAGTATTGGATGTCGGGGGTGCGAATGGCTTGATCCCCTCATATGTAAACTACTATTAATACATTAAACCGACTACTTGGGATTGTATCCCTGCTGACTCAAACCACTTAGCCGAGGGTAACGTCGCCTTCACAAGAGGGGCCTACCAGTTTTCGCATTAATAACTTAATTAATTATCTTTCAATATTCCAACCCTTTGGGATTGTATCCTTGCTGATTCAAACCACTGGGTTGAGGGTAACGTCAACTTCAAAAGAGGGGCCTACTATTATAACTAAGATAATCTCTTAAAAAGTGCAAAAGTGCGGAAATCATCAAAGGATACGTTAAAGGCGAGTCGGATCCAAGTGATTCATCTTGTCAATCTGTTTTATTTTATTTTTATTTTCAGCATTTTTAGTTTTTATTTTTCATGTTTAAAATCTTTTCTCAAAAAATTTAGATCGGTTAGACGTTGAGGATAAACCGGTATTAAAAGTTCTTGTGTCCTTGGACGACCTCGGTATCTTACCAACGCTATACTACGCTCACGATGGGTGCACTTGCCCATGTGTGTGTTTAGTGTTAGTAGAATATCATGTTTTATAAATTTAAAACTTGACTAATGTGTAAAATGGGCTTAAAATATCAATAAAATTATATCACACCCGACACACACCAGTATCGTATCGTATTGCATCGTATCGTATCGTATAGTGTATGGTATAAGTCTCGTATAGGTTCCTTGTAGGTCTTGTATATGCCTATAGGCCTACACGGGACCTAAACCACACATATAGTACTATACGAGACCTATACTATAGCTATAGACCTATACGTGTGTTATATCGTATGGTATGGTATAGTATGGTATGGTATGGTATCGTATGGTATCGTATGGTATCATATGGTATAGTATAGTATAGTATAGTATAGTATAGTATAGTATAGTATAGTATAGTATAGTATAGTATAGTATAGTATAGTATAGTATAGTATAGTATAGTATAGTATAGTATAGTATAGTATAGTATAGTATAGTATAGTATAGTATAGTATAGTATCGTATCGTATCGTATCGTATCGTATCGTATCGTATCGTATCGTATGGTACGGTACGGTATGGTATGGTATGGTATGGTATCGTATCGTATCGTATCGTATAGTGTAGTATAAGTCTCGTATAGGTTTTCTATAGGTCTTGTATATGCCTATAGGCTTATACGGGACCTAAACCACACCAATAGGCCTATAAGGGAGCTATATGGGACATATACTACGCTAAACGATACAATATCACACTTATAGGCTTATACGAGGTCAATACGTGACCTATACTACACCTATACGATAGAGTATCACACTTATAGGCTTATGCGAGGTTAATGCATGACCTATACTACACCTATACGATACCATATTTATCGTATAAAATTGATTAATATTGTATAAAAAGCTTGTAAGAAATACTTAATTTTTTATTTATTTAAAATAGAAAACTTTTTTTTTATAAAATCTAAAACCAAAAATGTATAAATGTTTCTAAAAAAAACCTTTATATACGCTGTGTATAGGTCTATACGCAGCGTATATAAAGGGTCAAAAAGGCGATTTTACCTTTGGTTTGGGCTCCGTATAGCCCCCAATGCAGGGGTAAAATGGTCTTTTTTACCAAACTTGCCCCATATATACGCCACATACAGGGCTATGCGCGACGTATAGTGAAAAAGACCGTTTTACCACTGCATTGCGGGCTATACGCAGCCAAAAACATGGGTAACATTGTCTTTTTGACACTTTATATACGGTGCATATAGGTCTATACGCAGTGTATATAAAGGGTAGTTTTTATTTTTAACCTCAAACCTGTGGTAAAATTATATTTTTGACCCTTTTTATACGCCGTGTATAGACCTATACGCAGCGTATATAAAGGGTGTATTTAAAAAAAACATTTTTAAGTATCGTAGCGTATAAGTCTCGTATAAGTCTCATATAGGTCTTGTATCTGCCTATAGGCCTATACGGGTGTTATATCGTATCGTACAGTATCATATCGTATCGTATAGTGTAGTATAAGTCTCGTATAGGTTTCCTATAGGTCTTGTATATGCCTACAGGCTTATACGGGACCTAAACCACACCTATAGGCCTATACGAACCTAAGCCACACCTATAGGTCTATACTGGACCTCAACCACACATATAAGCCTATACGGGACCTAAACCACACATATAGGCCTATAAGGGACCTATACTACATCTATAGTCTTATACGGGTGTTGTATGGTATCCTATAGTATCGTATCGTATTACATCGTATCGTATCGTATAGTGTATAGTATAAGCCTCGTATAGGTTCCCTATAGGTCTTGTATATGCCTATACGGGACCTAAACCACACCTATAGTACTATACGAGACCTATACTACACCTATAGGCCTATACGGGTGTTATATCGTATCGTATAGTATCATATCGTATAGTATCGTATCGTATAGTGTAGTATAAGTCTCGTATAGGTTTCCTATAGGTCTTGTATATGCCTATAGGCTTATACGGGACCTAAACCACACCTATAGGCCTATATGGGACCTAAACCACACCTATAGGTCTATACGGGATCTCAACTACACATATAAGCCTATACGGGACCTAAACCACACATATAGGCCTATAAGGGACCTATACTACATCTATAGGCTTATACGGGTGTTGTATGGTATCCTATAGTATCGTATCGTATTGCATCGTATCGTATAATGTATAGTATAAGTCTCGTATAGGTTCCCTATAGGTCTTGTATATGCCTTTAGGGGACCTAAACCACACCTATAATACTATACGAGACCTATAGTACACCTATAGGCCTATACGGGTGTTATATCGTATCGTATATTGTAGTGTAAGTCTCGTATAGGTTTCCTATAGGTCTTGTATATGCCTATAGGCTTATACGGGACCTCAACCACACCTGTAGGCCTATACGGGACCTAAATCACACCTATAGGCCTATACAGGACCTCAACCACACATATAAGCCAATACGGGATCTAAACCACGCATATAGGCCTATAAGGGACCTATACTACATCTATAGGCTTATACATGTGTTGTATGGTATCATGTAGTATCGTATCGTATAGTATAAGTCTCGTATAAACTTCGTATACGTCTCATATAGGTCTTGTATCTACCTATAGGCCTATACGGGACCTATACTATAGTATCGTATCGTATCGCATCGTATCGTATCGTATTGCATCATATCGTATCGTATCGTATCGTATCGTATAGTGTATAGTATAAGTCTCGTATAGGTTCGATGTAGGTCTTGTATATGCCTATAGGCCTATACGGGACCTAAACCACACCTATAGTACTATACGAGACCTATACTACACCTATAGACCCATACGTGTGTTATATCATATCGTATAGTATAGTATAGTATAGTATCGTATCGTATCGTATCGTATAGTGTAGTATAAGTCTCGTATAGGTTTCCTATAGGTCTTGTATGTACCAATAGGCTTATACGGGACCTAAACCACACCAATAGGCCTATACGGGACCTAAACCACACCTATAGGCCTATACAGGACCTCAACCACACCTATAAGTCTATACGAGACCTAAACTACACATATAGGCCTGTAAGGGACATATACTACATCTATAGGCTTATATGGGTGTTGTATGGTATCATATAGTATCGTATTGCATCGTATCGTATCGTATTGTATAGTGTATAGTATAAGTCTCGTATAGGTTCCCTGTAGGTCTTGTATATGCCTATAGGCCTACACGGGACCTAAACCACACCCTTAGTACTATACGAGACCTATACTACACCATATATACGCCACATACAGGGCTATACGCGGCGTATAGTGAAAAAGGCAATTTTACCTCTTCATTGGGGGCTATACGCAGCCAAAAACAGGGGTAACATTGTCTTTTTGACCCTTTATATACGCTGCGTATAGGTCTATACGCAGCGTATATAAACTTTGTGAAAAACTGATGCCTCAAACCTACCAAAATGACCTAAAAAAATATGATGGTTTATATACGCTGCTTATAGAGCTATACGCAACGTATATAACCTTTGTTTTCTGTGCAATGATTGTTGATAAGGCTCTGAAATCCATGGTTTATATACGCTGTGTATAGTTCAATACGCAGCGTATAGAGGTAACCCTATACACTGCGTATAGATCTATACGCAGCGTAGGTAAGGGTAGGGTTTGGTGTGTAAAATTATTTTTCTCTAAAAGCTTGTAGATCCTTCTAAACGCTACTAGTAGGAGCGTTCAACCAAAACCTTCAAGCTTCTAACCTAAAAGCTTCAAGCTCCTTCAACCAAACAAGACTTTTTATTGAGTAGGAGTTTTTTCTTAAAAGATTAAAGCTAGAAGCTTCTAAAAGCTCAATGCCAAACATACCCTAAGTATAGTTGTTGGTAGGGTTTTAAAGTATAGAAGAACAAGCTAGAGAAGTGAAAAAAATTAATACATATGCCGGAAAATAGGAAAAATAATAATTCAGCTTTAAGAGCAAGAGAACCTCTTTGGATAAGTTTTATGGTGGGCATCGTAATACAATTCGTATAAAAAGAAATGCTTTTCTTTTTGTGAGAAATGGTAACCATTTATGTAGAAATAATTATAAAGATAATTAGTCATTTTGCTGATCTTAAATTGTGCTGACCTCTATTGAAGGTCAAGAACTGTGTTATTGTTACTTTGGACAATTAATTTTTAATCGGTTTGCAAAAAATAAAACATCTCATTCAAATTAACCAAATAAATGAAATATTGTAAGAAGGTGAATCCCAGTACATGCATCACATGTTTGAGCTCCCAAAAACTACCGTAGACCAATCCCTCACTTAAATTAAACTCGACACATCAATCTTTCTTCAACAGGTAAGGGCAAAACCCGAACCCGAATATTTTACATTGATGTGTATCATTGGCAAATTAAGCCATATATTTCATAGTAAAAAGTAGAACTAAATGCACACACACAAGATTCAACATATCTACTAAACTAGCAACGTTTAGCAACATGTCACCACCCTTAGACACATGAAACGATGCTTCAAAATTAAGCATCCAATCCCTTAGCTTTGAAGCTTCTTTACAACATCATTTGGCAATTATGTACAAGAATAATATTTCAATGGTTAATGATAAAACATAGACGATTACAAACTAATGACAGGTAGACGAGCAACAAGTTGCGCCGCTACCCCCCCCCCCCCCCCTTAACATGCGCGGTGTTACTGCTTACCACCTGCTGAACCCGCTTGAGGAACCGCACCGCGTCAGGGGCAAGAGCGCCAAATGTATCGAAAGCGAACGGGCAATTCTATTAAACTAATCAACTTAGTTTGAGCATGGTCATAAGTTTCCATCAATTTAACTTGTCCCTATTATGTGCTTTTTTAGGTATTAAACAACATCGAACTGTGAACACTAATTAGCATATACACCTTCAGATCCCAACATATACGAGTAAAGAAGACAGGTACTTTAAAAAGAAATCAACTTCAACAACATCATAAACACCGAATATGTTACAAACAACATAGTACAACAAGACAAATCAGCATCTACAAGCTGCTTATTGAAACATCGATGGATGTCTTACAAGAGAAGCTTTAACTTCATAGCCACAAATTTATAACCGTATCACGCCTTACCAAACCGCCCCTTGTAATAAGCAACAAGTCTTTCTCTTGGAGGCAAACCATCCTTGACAACTTGACAGTTAATATAGTTACCACACCATTCCACTATTTTTGGGAACTTATCTTTGGTCACCACCTCTATTCCTAATGCTTCTTCAGCTGCTACAACCCAATGGGCTATGTAACCAGCACAAATATCAACTAGGTTGATGTTGTCACCTCCAAAAAACTTGGTGCCTTTCACATTTAGCTCATTTTCCAGAAATTGCAGTAGCTCATGGGCTTCCGCAACCGCTTGCTCCTCTCCATGGCTGCCAATAGCCTTGAGTAGTGCAGGATGACACTGGACATACCATATAATATAAAATCAGTTTTAACCCATATAAACCGAAATCACTAATCTCTACACATCCTAAAGTACAAGGGTTGATTAGTATATTGTATAAAGTAGTTTAGAAGGTAGTTATGAAGTTTGAGGACCAAAGATGACAAATCAGAAGATTGTAACCAACAACGCTAAAGGAAAATACATGTCTTTTTGGACACACCTTTTGGATCGATGCTGGTAAAGGAAGAAAGAAGGGACACGACTTTGATTCAAGAAACACACCTCTTTAAGATTCAATTACAACCACATATTCAAGAGACGTACCCGTTCATGAAAAGACACGTCTCTACAATTGCACCTTTTAGTTACTTATAAATAGGGCTTTAGATTTCAATTGTAAGATATACATGTATTTCAGAGATTCAAGTTGTATTCAAGTTCAGTTTGTTATATTCGATTCATGTTCTAGAGATCTAAGATCGATTGGGGCCAACATAAACTGTGCTAACAAACGTACCCAGTAATATCTAGTAAGTCCCAGGGGCCATTAAAGATTAAATAATTACCTTATCAGCAAAGAACGTGGCCCAAAATCGAGCCTGGGCCTTCTCGTAAGCATCGTTGGGCATAATCGGAACCCCTTTCCAGGCGTCATCGATGTACTGGATGATGACAAGAGACTCTGAGATCGGATTTCCGTTGTGTAGGAGCACGGGTACCTTTTTATAAACAGGGTTGTATTTGAGAAGGTCGGGACTCTTGTTGTCCAGATCTTCTTGGATGAACTGGTAGTTGATTCCCTTGAGATTCAAAGCAATTTTGACTCTGCCAACGAATGGACTTATTTCAATTCCGTATAACTTCACCTCTTCCGCCATTTCCTGATAAACTGGTTTGAGTTCTTGGGTGGGACTGGGTGGATTCATATAAATACTACGTTATGGTAGCTATTGTTCTGTAAGTGCTTGTACGATATGCATTCCAGTTGTACTCTAAGTTTAAGTTGGCAACTTTAAAATATGAAAAGCCTTTGACTAAAGGCGGAGACGACGATGCCAATTTTGTATTGGAGACGACGATGTCAATTTTGTATTTAATATATTCATGTGAAAAGCATATTATTATTTCTTTTTATAAAATATAACAAGAGTTCTCAATAATGTCATTTTAAAAAACCTTAGTTGAGATTATTAAATGATTAACTTCTTTAAACTTAATTATATTCATTAGATTTTGATATTTTTTAATTAAGCTTACTTTAGTTTTCGTAAATTCATTATAACTAATTACATACACACTTTGTTCTAAAAAAGCGCGAGACGTACAAAGACGATAAAGTCTAAAACCTAACGTTAAGCGTCAAACACAAAAGTGCATCGCTTTATTTACTCAAGGCGCAGTTTGTTATTTATTTATTTATTTTTTTTATAAATTTCTTATAGGTTTTTAACATTATTTACCCACTGTTTAATCACAAACAAACTTTATATATGTTTTAAGGAAGAGATCAAATACAAACACTGTTTTATATAAAAAAAAATAGGAATTAATATAAATTTGACACATAACATTCAACCATTTTTAGATATAAAAACAACTAGTTTTATACCCCGCGTGCGTTGCAGCGCACAAAACCAAATCGTTCTAGGTTTGATAATATGTACAATTGTGTGTCAGCCTTCAATGTAGGATGTCATTAATGCTTCGTGTTTGACCTTTTATCACAAAGTTGCTAGATTATTACACGATTTTAACGAATAACAGTTGAGCAGCTAATAGTCACACATCATCATAACATTTAAAAATGAAATGCCACTTGCTGATTGTTACCGGTGTACCATAGAACATTAATGAAAACCTACAAAGATACACTCACAGAAACAAAAAAAATATTTTTTTAATAATTTTGTGTGCATCAAGTTAACAGTTAACGACCTAACACCAAATTGTACACTTGAAAAGTCGTGATATCAACTAAGTTGGCATTAAATTAAAGTCGTCATATCAACAAAGTTGGTTCCACATTCTAAAATCAATTCAAATACTGAAGGCATAAATAAACTCATAATTCTTAGAAATGTGCTTTTACAAACGGATTAAAAGGCTAAATTCTTGAAGTTTATTTTTTGTTGTGTTGTGTCGAATCCGAACCCGTGATTTCAACAAAAGGGATTTCGAGCAGTTGGTTGATGACATGATAGATAAAGATCTTGACACGATCATATCCATTTTCATGTGTTAGACTAGATAGTCCAAGATGAAATATATTAAAACCATTTAAGCAACGTGTTCCGATCAACGTTTATCGACATTGTTATAGGTGATGAAGAAACCCTAAGTGGCAGGTAAGGGTTCTTTTGACTATCCATTTTCATGTGTTAGACTAGATAGTCTAAGATGAAATATCACGAAAGTACTGAACAACGGTTGTAGGTGCGGTTTTGAATTAAACTGATTTTAAAAAAATAAAATGAAAAGGATTTCGAACAGTTGGTCGATGACATGATAGATAAAGATCTTGTGTATACAGATCTCTATTCAGTCATCTTTCCAAGCTTTTACACACGAATATGTGGTTCCCAATTTGCGGAACATAATCCCAGATTGTCTAAAGAAGCGGTTTTATCATGTGTCATGTGATAAACAAATACCAACGGTGTATACAGATCTCTATTTGGTCATCTTTCCAAGCTTTTACACACGAATATGTGGTTCCCAATTTGCAGAACATAATCCCAAATTGTCTAAAAAAGCGCTTTTATCATGTGTCATGTCTAATTCTCCGCCGCTAATTTCTCCACTCACCGTGAAATCGAACAATTTCTTAACAGATTCCGTCCGGTTTCAAAGCTGGTTGAGGATTACGAGTGTTCTAGACTCGTTCAAGGCATGCCTGTTTATGCGATTTACAAAAATAAGGATGAATTCCACGGTAAACGATGCAGCTGATGAAACCGAAGCTGTTATTTCAGTTGTTCAGTACTTCCGAGACGATTCAAGTGAGTCCTATGAACAAAGATACGGGACAAAAACAAACAGTTCATATCTACTGAGTTGATCAACACCAACATTTCGGTTGTTCCGTTTTATGACACATGACACATGATACGGCACACTTACCTTAATCACATCTTCCATGGAGTCACAGATCCGACAATAGGGCCCACGGATCTTATGCCCACCCGAGACCGACCTCTTGATCACACATGATAAAAGCGCTTCTTTAGACAATCTGGGATTATGTTCCGTTTTATGACACATGATACGGCACGCTTACCTTAATCACATCTTCCATGGAGTCACAGATCCGACAATAGGGCCCATGGATCTTATGCCCATCCGAGACCGACCTCTGGGTCACACATGATAAAGCGCTTCTTTAGACAATCTGGGATTATGTTCCGTTTTATGACACATGACACGACACGCTTACCTTAATCACATCTTCCATGGAGTCACAGATCCGACAATAGGGCCCATGGATCTTTCTTCAAGATTTACGTCTGATGTCCAAGTTTGATCACATTTGACTTCATCTGCGGCAGTCCAATGACTTTCTTGGTTCAATAATCCGTTCAATTTCGAGAAACGAAAGGGATTTCGAGAAGTTGGTTCAATAATCTGTTCAATATCAGCGTTGTTTTTCACCCTGTGTGAGCATTGGAAACCCGACAAACAGTCTTGCAATTACATCTTCAATCGAGACCGCATTATTAATTATAATGAAGCAATGAAGAATGAATGTGCAAAACCGCAACCGTTTTTTACTACGAAAACGGTGGCTATGGGAAATACAAACCTGACACGAACCACAATGGACTCAGACTCATACTACTCTAATATGACACATGATAATAGGGCCCACGGATCTTATGCCCACCCCCGAGACCGACCTCTGGATCACACATGGGAGAAAAGACCAGCACACTTGTCGTTCCGTATTTTCTCCTTTTCTAATTCTCGAAGAATCTCGTAACGTATGACACATGATAAAATGTAACGCCCTAACACGTTTTAACCAAATGACGCAGCGGAAAATACGAACCTAAAAATTTCTTTCATTATATTCATTCTTTTACATTAAATACATTATTCCTTTCTATAAATTAAATAAAACCTGACATACTTATATTAAATTACGTGACCACGCACACACACGTACAATCCATGTCTTGACTCGATCTTCAACCGCTTACACTCCATGATGAGAATCCATAGTTCTGTACAACCTGTAGACACCACATACAATCACATCATTAGCAACCGGTGGCATCATACGTAACTTTTGAACATGCATAATCAGGCGTCAACATCTCATGCTTTCGTTTATGTAAATCCATTCGTCCATCCATTCAAACACCATCGTTGGATTTCAGCATCATACCTTCAACTTCCATTATTAATATACCTGCACTTCCATTTCATTCTCAATAGAAAGACGATTGGCATCATTAGAATTCATTCATATATGTAGGTTCACGTATACACATAAACAAGTCTCATTCGTTCGTGCATATAGCTAAATTCCAATTCATACATACATACATACCCTTCTATTCGTACATATACTTACAATCCACATCTTTCATAATATTACATGCAAGTCCTAAACCCACACGTCTATACATGTAAATCACATACACATAAATTTCCATACTTACGTGTTCATAGTCATACTCTCCTACGAGTTCCAATTACTTACATACAATCAAACCCATACCAACATTTGTAACTACTTATTCCCTCTTTATGCATGATACCAACTTGTAAGTTCCCTTGGTACCCGTACTTGTTAGAAACTCTTCCTTAACCACTTTCGACTCATTTCCACTAAAACTTGCCTTAATACTACCATTGATTCATCTTTCTTACATGACTCACAATAATCATCATACAACAAGACATTTAAAAAAAAAAAACTAAAGGGTACGTCCGGAATTCACTTACCTTATGCGTCCGTGTTTGTATCCGCTTCCTTGCCTCTTCTTGACCCGTTAGCCTTTCGCGCTTGAGTCCATCTCGACATAATCCCTATACTTACATGTCATCGTAATCACATTCTTGTTAGCATACATAGTTGTACATGTTACGATCATATAGATTGCATATTTCATATTTAACTTTCACTTATCATTTGTAACAAGCACAAGGCATAAATTCAACAATGCATCATTCCAAATTCTTAGTTGCATTACTTTCATTAATCAATCATTCACTAACATGCATAGCTCAATTCACTAAAAATAGGCTGTTTTGGGATGTCCGTTTACTCTACTTACGAGGTTGCAAAAATTACAATCTTTTTTTTTGTGACGTGCCCCTCGGAGGGCTTATCCTTGTGTTAAATTTTTAGAGTCTAACTCTCTTCCAGAAATTTATAAAAAATCATTTACTAAGCAACAATTAGATTCATCACTTTCTGACTGCAGCCCACGGAAAAATTCATCTAAAAATCCTCGGTTATCCGATTGACATAATTCCAGTTGGAGATTTTGATAACCTCTTGAAGCTACCTACAGTAAAAGTTTGAGATCACAACTCAATTCCTAACTTGAGTTATGACAATCGTAATGGGCTGTAAATTCTGCCAGAAAACATAGCCTGAACCTTCGATACGGAAAAATTCATAAAACGTTCATTTTTCGTCATAAAAATGCAATTGCAGTTGGGTTTGAAAGGCTTTTTCTGGAAGTTCATCACAAACTCAATAAGCATCAGTTTTTGACAAGATTTGACCCAGTTACAAACGATTAAATTAGGCTGTAACTTTCTGGACAGATTCTGTTTCATCAAATCTCTTCTAATAATCTCACCTATGCATTTCATCAAACACTTGGTGTGCATCTACCACTAATCAAGCATAGTGTAAAAGTATTTCATGCTTTTCTTCCTACTTATCACCTTCATTTATCAACACAAGTAAACATCATACCAATTCCATACCATACTCAATCTAAATACAAGTACATATCACATACTACACATATTCATGATCAAGTTCATACCATTTCGTGGATTAAACATAAACCCACTTAACTAAGTGTGGTAATTCATCAAAACACCTAAATTATAGCATTTTACTCCAAATCTTCACTAAGGGTTTGTTCCTAAGCAAGCATACATCACTAATTTGGCCATAACCTCTATGATTCATACATAAATCACTACTCGTGATGTTCATCAAGATTTCTCAACTTCATTAAACATCAAAATTCGACATACCTTATGATCCCCTAGCTTGGGTGATCGTTAATTCATGTTCCTTTATGAGTTTGAGCCTCAATTCATCCTTCAATTTGATGATTCTTGATGAACTAGGGTTTGCACCCTTGTTCTCTTCTCCTGATCGTCATATACACACACTAAGTGTGTGTTATGTGTTGATCCTTATGTTTTAATAACACAAGTTCCCTTGTTGGCAAGCTTGGTCCCTCAAGTTTAGTTAGTTACTAAGTAGGCCACAACCTACTTATTTCTCACAATATTTCCTCTTATTAACTGGGTTAAACATTCCTAGTTATTTTTATTTACGGGTTCACTTTTACCCCTAACAGTATTTTACCCGTTCCTTTATATTAACCGGGTTTAAATTACCAAAGCCATTTTTGGGGTGTTACAAGTCTATCCCCCCTTAAAAGAGTTTTCGTCCCGAAACCTTGCTCATTTCCATGAGACAATAATAACCTTTACTTACCGGTTACTACTAGTCCTTCTATTTAGCACACTTAGAACACACTTCTAGAATGTATACCTTTAGATTTCGAATTCTTGCCTCATGTTAGTTCCCTAGTGATGATCACCACTATATGTTCATTCATTCGTTTCATTCAAAACACATATCATGGCATTAGTTCACTCGTGCCTTATAAAAAGAGCTTTATTCAGGAACAAATATAATCGTACGTTTATCCCTATCTTCTTAAATCAAGCATAATACTTCCATGCATTCATGGATCATAGTGACTCGATTATTTCTACTTTTATTCATAAATCATGTTGGACATGCCACTCTTACATTCGTCACACAAATAATCATCACAACATTCCATTATTAACATTCTTCCTAATTACTTCCACAGCCACATAAGGAGTTAGGATATGATCATAAGTATATCGTAAGCATTCGGTTATAGTATTGCTCTCAGAGCCAAACAACTACATCGTACTCACTTATTCATACTTAACTCAGGAGTTAAACATCATTCTACGTTTGTTACCGTTACATGCTACTATGTATACTCATAGATTAAATTCCAAATCATTTCATTCATGTCATCTCGAGCATTACTTACTGTACACACATATGTGCGTTACTAAATAACGTTAAGCCTGAACTAAAATTTCATTCCTTTGTTGACCTCTAGAAGTCAAACCTTTTATACATTGTCATACTTGTGCTACCATTAGTTCGCATGAAAGTACTATTCAATCTATAACTTTCCATTTAACATCCACAAATTAAACAATTGACTAACCTTGATTTCATTGCATACCTATCAATTTGTAAACCGGATTAATCTACTTCTTCACAAGTCCATACTGTACCAGATTGATTTCACTCATCGGTAAAATGAGCTCCCGTTGTGAGCATCCTTTCAACAAATCTACTACTTTCGTCAGCCAAGATGTAACACCCCAAAACCCGAATGTCTATATTCGTTACATGTTCTAATATGGTACATTGAGAAATAAATAACTAGGTTAATTATCCTAGTTAAAAGTATGGTAGAAACAAGTAAAGAATGAAAGTGTGCCAATTATGTTAAATGGTAAACATGAGGGGCTAGATGGTATAGGATGAAAGATGAGTTATTAAAAGAAAATAATACACACACAAACACACCTTCGTGTGTGTTCTAGATCGATCAGGAGACTCCCATGGAGTCTCAAACCCTAAACATGAAAGATCATCCAATTGGAAGGCTAAATGATGCTTAAATTCATAACCAAACACGGATTAATGATCACCTTCACAAGGGGATCGTAAGGTATGTCTTAGATTCTAGATTGGTGATGATGCACGAAATGGGTTATGTTGTAAATCATGAATTTGTATGGAATTGAGCATGAGTATGTGTTAGATTCATCATTTGGAACATGGATTATGCATGAATTGGGGTAATTTGATGTTTAAGGGTGAAACCCGTTTGTTATGGTGAAGATGGTGACATGGGTAAATTATCTATGTCTAAGTTCTTGCCTAATATTGATGTATTTTGAGTTGTGTGATGTATTCTTGTTAGAAGAATTGAAAGAAATGTGATACTAGTATGTTTGATATTTATGCATGTATGAATCATGTTGATTAGGAGGAAGAAAATGATGAATTGTGTATGAGATTAGAATGATATGCATGAACTAGTTGTACACTATGCTTACAAGGTAGTACATATATCGAAAATATGATGAATTATGAAGAACTTAAGATTAGATCACTTGTAAGTGATTAACAAGTAGTATTGAAGTGGGTTTTAGATGATGTAATGTAAATTGATGATTCACTTATGTTAATAATGTTTGGAATCATACACGTGTGTGAATGATTAAAGATATGGGATAAGAAATGATGAATTGTTGTTAGATGAAGTGAATAAAATGTGATGATAACATGTTTGATGTTTAATTTAAATACCCCATGTTGGATTGTAGAAGCATTTGATGAACTATGTATGAATTTAGAAGATTGTGTATGAATAAGTTGTACGTTATGCTTAAAAGGTAGTACGTACATCAAGTGAATGATAAAATGTATATAGTGTCGTCCGTATAGTCGATTATGATGATACGGTAATATGTTGATAAGTCGATAGTTATGTATGGTTGATAGTTGACTTTTAAAAGTCAACTAAGTATAAGAAACATGATTTGACTCTTTGTCGTAAATGTAGGTTGATGAGAAGTCGTATGGTACATGTAATAGCAATCCGTGTTAAATGTAATGACATGATGAGTTACATGAGTTAAACGTATACGGACATGATTATATGAGTTATGTTTGTTAGAAATGATTAATGAAAGTTAAGTGTGAAATAGGGAATTGATACGATTGTTATCATGTACAAATGAGTATGCTAATGATAGCGTGATTTCGATGACATGGAAGTATAGGAATCATGTCGAGACGGAATCAAGCACGGAAGACTAACGGGTCAAGAAGTGGCGAGGAACGAATGGGAACACGGATGCATGAGGTAAGTGATTCCGTAATCACTTTCTAGATGTTATGTAAAGTTATTTGCAACTTAATTTAATATGATATTTGAGGTTAATAGGAATGAATTGTACGATGTTAATGAAGTATTAAACGGATCTTAGTTTTGATCCGAGGGAGAAATGTGTGATTAAGATTGTAAGCTAAGTAGTAGGATGGGTTAATTAGGTAAGGACTTCCTTGTTGTTAAGGATAAAAGGGAAGTTGACTAAATTGCCCTTGATGGGTATTTTGGGCAAATGATCTTGCAATGTAGTTTAAGAACAAGTTAATTGTTGAGTATAATGTTTTGGACAAGCATGGAAGCGAAGAGTATGGTCCTGGTATGTCTTAAACCAATTAATGCGCAAATACCCATAACGGGTCAAATAATTAGAATATGATAATAAGCCGATAGGGTGTAAGATGAGAATTTCATTAATCCGGAAGTGGGATTTCAAGTTAGTATGATAGAATGTGAATTTACAAGCATGTAGGAAGAAACGGGAGGTTAAACGGGTAAACGGTTCAAAAGTTACGCGCGTTTTAGTGCGTTCGGACGACGAAACGATTCTGCAGAAAAAGTGGTTTTGGAGGGGGCGTCGCCGACGGGTAGAGAGCCCGTCGCCGACGGGTTCGTATGAGCAGATCTTCGTCCGACGCCTTAGGTTCCTGCCGACGGGCTGATGGGTGAGACGGGCTTTTCCCGAGCCCGTCGCCGACGGGTATAGAGCCCGTCGCCGACGGCTTGTGTTGTTGTTTTCTCTATTTTCGCGTCAAGCATTCCCGGATTACCCGTAACGCTCCCGAAAGGCTCTTTAACTTTGTATGAGCTAATATGTATGTATGAATGTAATTAGGTAAATACGTAAGTATATGTACGTATGAGTAAAAGTATGTATATGTATAGCTACATTCATTTTACGAATGTATATAAGTATGTGGTTATGTATGCATGTATGTATGTATGTAGGTATCATTGTATGCATGTAATCAAGTCGTTATGTATGAGCATGAGTTCTATACGAATAAGTATGAAGATATACACGTGTGTAGGTCTGAATGTATATATATGTGGATGGAAGTATGTAAGTATGTATATGAGTAGGTGGTAATGTATGCAAGCATGTAGATATGTATTTATGAATAAGAATGATGATGTATGTGTATGTGTACGTGTGTAGAAGCGAAGTGATATATGTGTATATGTAGATGTGTATTTGGTACGTACGAAGGTACTTATGAGTGTATGCATGCATGTAGATATATAGGAAGGCATGTACGTTTGTAGACGCGTATGTATACATGTAAAGAGGTATGTATCCGTGATTTAGAGGTGACGTGTAATACGTTATTAATTGGCGCTTCTTGAGAATGAAAAGTATGCAGGTACATTATTGAAGCCCCATCAGGAAATGGATACGCAGATGAAATGCTTAAAGTTTGTTAAAGAACGAAATGGGGAGTGTACATGAATGAGCTTGTTTATATATCGTGTGCTAACGTTTCGAATGTATGTGGTGTATGCAGGTTGGGTGGATAACGGGCAATTATAACAAGGATTAGAGATCGAAGATCGAGTCACGAGAAAGATTGTACGGGGACGTTGAATGTAAAGTGTAACAATCATAAGCTATGTTTCTAATTGGTAAATAAGAGGATGACGGATTTATGAATAAAAGTTATGTTAAAGTTAAAGTTTAAATACGTTGAGGTATTTATAAAGAAAGAAATTTTATGGTTCGTGTTTTTCCGCTGCGACCTTTGTCATGTACGATTTAGGGTGTAACACAAGAATTCCATCATTCTCATTTATAACATTAACGGTTATCACATTTCATTTCATACTTTCGTTCTACTTGGTGTTTATTCACCCATAATTCTTTCACAAATTTCCTATTTGCACTAGCATTATACTGTACATGGATCAAATAATATAACTTGTAAGACCTAAGCTTACATAATTGAGAATTTATAAGAACTTTTGCAGTTTATATAAATAATGCCAATAAACTTTCATACAATTTTTTGGATTTATTAAAATTTCGTAAATGTTTAAAACACTTCAACACTTTAGATACGATAACATATTCATACTTATAAAACCCTTACAAGGTTCGTAATTGATTCAGTTCGTAAAATAACGAAACTAAGTGGAAGCTTGAATTTCAGTTATATTCGGTTCGTCCATTTGACTTGATCATCATCCGTAAGGTCCTAGCTATTACTTACACACCAATAACAACTCAAATGTTGGTTATATGGTGCTTAAACTTGGATTTAGGCATCCGCTATCCGGTATGCGTTAAGGTTATTCGACCCGTTTAATGAGATTTAAGCACTTAGCTCAAATCTCGCTTATACTTTCCATTAGGGGTGTGCACGGTTCGGTTCGGTTTTTGGGTAAAATCAAAACCGAAACCGAAATTTCGGTTTTTGGCTTTTTAATACCGTTCGGTCTCGGTTTTTTTGGTTTCGGTTTTTTTGGTTTATATGTCGGTTCGGTTCGGTTTTTCGGTTATTTCGGTTTTTGGAACAAAATTATCTAAGAGTCAAAAAAATATAAAGTATAATTTAAAATATAAGAATCTTTATTATATTTTTACATATAAGTTATTATAGTTAGCTTCTTTAATTAATGCTGTTTACATAAACCTAACCTTCTAATCTATTTTTATGTTTCTCTAAAGTTTTTATTAAGACATTTTCTTTTATAATAATTTGAAGATCATTTAATTTTTATATGAAATTTTGTTATTTCTTGTAGGTAATAAATAGATCACTTCAATTATAAATAAACATGTAATGTTTTTTTTATTATAAACACATAACATTCAAGAATAAAATTAATAATTTCTACTAGCATTGGGTTAAACATTTAAACAGCTTAAACTTAAACTTAAAAATATATGGATTGTAACTTATCGGTTCGGTTCGGTTTTTTTGGGTTATTGAAAATGGTTATCCAAAAACCGAACCGAAATTTTCGGTTATTAAAAATCTGAAAACCGAACCGTCGGTTTTTGTTTCGGTTCGGTTTTTTCGGTCCGGTTTTGTCGGTTATTTCGGTTACGGTTCGGTTATTTCGGTTTTCTACTCACCCCTACTTTCCATGCCTTCTATTTTCACACTAAGACTTCTTTTATCTTCCACCACAACTATATCCGTGGTGGATTTACCATGCTAAAATCAAATATTCCACATTTTACCATTCGGTTTGGCAATTTACGAAAAATGCCCATTACGAGGCATTAAGCCAAAAGGGCTTATACCTTTCACTTTTACCCAATCAAAAGAGTCTACTCATTTATAAAACTTATTTTCAAACTACCTTTAAGGGTCGTTTGACCAATTTGCCTTCCGATGGCGTTTTGGTCAATTTTAGTCCTTTTTAACCACGAAAGACATCTAAAGACTTGTTTTGAACCAAAAGGACACTTTTAACCATAATCTATACCATGATTCATTATGTCACTAAGGACATAGTACCAACCATTTTGATTTACTGGATTTACCTTACTTTAGGTAATCTAAACCCACCCATAACTCGATTAACTCTCGCCGAACTTTATGTTCTCCATGAAAGTTTGACCCGTTTCACATACCTGGCTTGAGTCAAAACATTGACCCGTTTAAATACCTTGCATTTTCAATTGCTAATTAATTGCAACGCAAATTCCATACGCTATTCATCCCTGTGAGCATAAGACTCGACAAACAATCATTAGTCGTTATTATCAAATGGTGATAACATCCCTTTTGACCCGTTTGGCCTAAACAACCAAACATTTTGTACTTATAGCATAATGGTATTTATTTACCATTTTGCTCATTTGACCCATTACGGAAATTCACCATATGGTTATATTTCCTTAAATCCTTTTCTTACGCATTTAACCCGTCATGGCTTACGCCATAGGGTGTCGTTTAAACTTCAACCTTTATTCGTCTACACGTGACTAAGTTACCGCTTTTACCCTTATTATTCGTTATGGCATGCACCATAACGTAATCCTTCAAAACTCATTGTACTTTCGTAATTTCATGACTAAATTACCAATTCACCCTTTTTACCATCAAATATGGTTTATTACCAGTTTCAACTTGTTCCGACCCGTATCGATTCGTGTCGGAACGTCTTATTTTGAAATCTCTTTTCGAATACTAACATCGCTTATTTCTAGTCAAATACATAAGCAGTTATACTACTTTAAAGCTGTAAGCTTTACTTACCTTGCATCCGACTATGCTTTTCCGCGTACTTGTTCCGTTTCCACTTACGGATTCAAGCATTTCATTCTACCTTTCTTTCTTACGCGTTTAATCCGTATTCACCCACAGATTCAACTTTTATTCATACTTGCCATTCTCGTAAGTTTGATCCGTACTCATCTACGGATTCAAACTTTCATTCATAATTTCCATTCTACATAAGTTTGATCCGTACTTACCTACGGATTCAAACCTTCATTCGTACTTTCCATTCTTTTCATTCATTTCATGTTTGAATTCATTTACGAATTCAAACCTTTCATTCTTACTTGTTTGATTCGTACTTACTTACGGATTCAAACATCTTCATTCTTACCATTCATTCTTACTTCTTTGATCCGTACTTACTTACGGATTCAAAAATTTTTATTCTTATCTTTCTTTCTTATATTTGCCCCGATTCTTAAAGAATCGTTAGACCCCTTTCCATCCCACACGATCCATATTTCCCAATTCTTCCGGACATACATGTGAGGATTCTCATGGTCTCACGAGCGTCCTGTGCTTCTTGCATACTGGCCAGGCGTGCAATCCACGTACTAGTCTCGTGTCTTCATGAGAATCATCACTTTATACCCAGGGAACCGGTCTTAAGTTCGTGCCACACTCATATGAATCCTTCAAGGATTTCACCCTTGTATATAAAGGCATGCTAAATACCGGTACTTACCAAATTTAAAATTTGTGTACCTAGGGTCTGTTTGCCTGACTTATCACACGCCTTAACCTTCATACTAGCCCGTGACTGCGAAACATCCTCATTGTCCAACAAGCTCACATTACACATTCATCATTGTTAGTAACATCACACATACTTACTTGTATTAAATTTTACATTTCGGTCTTGATCGAGTCTCAGATTGTACGGGTCACTAATCACAAGAGCACACGGGTTTGAGTTCAAGTACTCACTTATTTGTACTTGATTTCACACAAACTCAGGCTCTGATACCAAATTGTAACGCCCTAACACGTTTTAACCAAATGACGCAGCGGAAAATACGAACTTAAAAATTTCTTTCATTATATTCATTCTTTTACATTAAATACATTGTCCCTTTCTATAAATTAAATAAAACCTGACATACTTGTATTAAATTACGTGACCACGCACACACACGTACAATCCATGTCTTGACTCGATCTTCAACCGCTTACACTCCATGATGAGAATCCATAGTTCTGTACAACCTGCAGACACCACATACAATCACATTGACATAATTCCTCGGTTATCCGATTGACATAATTCATTTAAAAATCCTCGGTTATCCGATTGACATAATTCCAGTTGGAGATTTTGATAACCTCCTGAAGCTACCTAAAGTAAAAATTTGAGATCACAAATCAATTCCTAAATTGAGTTATGACATTCGTAATGGGCTGCAAATTCTGCCAGAAAACGTAGCCTGAACCTTCGATACGGAAAAATTCATAAAACGTTCATTTTTCGTCGTAAAAATGCAACTGCAGTTGGGTTTGAAAGGTTTTTCCTGGAAGTTCATCTCAAACTCAATAAGCATCAGTTTTTGACAAGATTTGACCCAGTTAAAGCCGATTAAATTCGGCTGTAACTTTCTGGACAGATTCTGTTTCATCAAATCTCTTCTAATAATCTCACCTATGGATTTCATCAAACCCTTGGTGTGCATCTACCACTAATCAAGCATAGTGTACAAGTATTTCATGCTTTTCTTCCTACTTATCACCTTCATTTATCAACACAAGTAAACATCATACCAATTCCATACCATACTCAATCTAAATACAAGTACACATCACATACTACACATATTCATGATAAAGTTCATACCATTTTGTGGATTAAACATAAACCCACTTAACTAAGTGTGGTAATTCATCCAAACACCTAAATTATAGCATTTTACTTCAAATCTTCACTTAGGGTTTGTTCCTAAGCAAGCATACATCACTAATTTGGCCATAACCTCTATGATTCATACATAAATCACTACTCGTGATGTTCATCAAGATTTCTCAACTTCATTAAACATCAAAATTCGACATACCTTATGATCCCCTAGCTTGGGTGATCGTTAATTCGTGTTCCTTTATGAGTTTGAGCCTCAATTCATCATTCAATTTGATGATTCTTGATGAACTAGGGTTTGCACCCTTGTTCTATTCTCCTGATCGTCATATACACACACTAAGTGTGTGTTATGTGTTGATCTTTATGTTTTAATAACACAAGTTCCCTTGTTGGCAAGCTTGGTCCCTCAAGTTTAGTTAGTTACTAAGTAGGCCACAACCTACTTATTTCTCACAATATTTCCTCTTATTAACTGGGTTAAACCTTCCTTGTTATTTTTATTTACGGGTTCACTTTTACCCCTAACAGTATTTTACCCGTTCCTTTATATTAACCGGGTTTAAATTACCAAAGCCATTTTTGGGGTGTTACATAAAAGCGCTTCTCTAGACAATCTGGGATTATTTTCTGTTTTATTACAGTCGTGAGGTGGTAAAACCTTTCTAAAAGTAGAAAAAAATAAAACAGAAGAAAGTGTTCCTCTTTGTTACCAAGCATGTCATCTGAAACAATTAACAGGACATTGTTAAAAGGGAGAATCTATTGGAACACCTGATTGAGATAAACTTCTTCGAGCTAACTGCCGATATCTCATCCTTCTGTTGTTCAGTACTTCTGAGACGATTCAAGTGAGTCCTATGAAGCAAATGTTTGTCTATTCAATTGAGAGGAATCATTGCAGTACATCCCCGTTGAAAACAAGTGGTCGTAATGATGAAACCCTTGATTTGAAAAACATTTTTGAGAAATTTGTAGTTCAATACGCATCGTATAGGCCTATACGATGCGTATTAATCGATGAATTTACTGAAATACCCCTGTTTTTCTGATAAATTCAGGGGTATTTTTGAGAAAATTCAAAGTTTAATACGAATCGTATAGGCCTATACGATGCGTATTAAGCTGAGATACGATACAACATAGGCCTATACGATCGTATATGGCATAATTTCAAATTTAGTTTTATCGTGTTTCCCTCGGTTCGACGCGTATACGTCTCTTTTTTGCCGAACTTTCCATATTTTGTCGTTTTATGACGTATACCTTCAACATAAGTCGTTTCGGTGCCGTTCGGTTGCGTGCGAATATCGTATTCTATGATTACGTACAGTTTTGTTTGAAATCCACTTAGACTCCATAATGCCGTGTTATATGTATACGTGTGTGTAAATATCGTTAGTCGCGTACTTTGACGTATTTTTGCGTATTTTGACGTATTCTAACATATTGTTGCGTATTTAATAGTATTTTTGACGTATTCTAACGTATTTTACCTTATTTTAACCTATTTCAGGGTATTTTTTTTTTTACGTATTTTAGCATATTTTAGAGTATTTTAGCGTATTTTAACGTATTGTAACGTAATTTAACGCAATTTAGCGTAATTTAGCGTATTTTAGCGTATTTTAATGTATTTTAGCGTATTTTAGCGTATTTTAACGTATTTTAACTTATTTTAGTTGGTTTCGAATATACCCAAAGTAGTTGATCACGCTCTTATATACATTCAAAATTGTTATGTTGAAGGATAACGCAAACAAGTTCTCCACAGTTTGTTATTCACAGTTGTCAAATTCGTTGCGTGCATTCATATTGTTTTAGACAACAACAGATAATGAACAGATTGTTGGACTTCTTGTTCCAAATGTACGCCTCAATTCATCTTTTTTACTCTTTTCTTCGATTTCAACAAATCTTTTCAATAATCAGTACGCAACAAAGATTGGAGAACCGTTGAATCTGCAAACCGCAATAGTTGTCAAATTCGTTGTGTGCTTTCATATTGTTTAGACAATAACAGATAATAAACGGATTGTTGGACTTCTTGTTCCAAATGCAAGTGTGAATATTGAATGTGCAATGAATATTTTTAGAGAAGCATTGGGATTCAAGGGTTTAGTTGGAGCATGAAGAAACGAAACCCTAACAACTGATTCAGATTTAAACAATGCATGTCTTAATTCATATTTTTTACTCCTTTTCCTTCAATTTCGAGAACATTCTCGGTAACATGAAGACGTGTCGGGTTCTTCTACTAGTGGTATTTTAATGAAGTATTGAAGATTGAATGTGCAAACCGCAAACATTTTTTACTACGGAAACGATGGCTATGCGAAATACAAACCGCAATCGTTTGTGACTATGGGAAACACAAGTTTTCTTTTTGAGCTTGATGGATGTCTGTTATCTCAACGCTTCTTCTTACATTATTGATCTGGAATCGGAGGACCGTTGTTAATTTAGTGCTTCTCAATCAGATATTATTTATTGAAACATAACTGAAACAGTTGGAAAAAAACTAAAATAATCAGATATTATCTATCTGTGTGTGTCACATCCATCCTGTTATAGCGCTGTTTACTACCAAAAGAATGCATACACAAATAGTTCTAGTGGACGAACAATATGGTAACAAGAGTATGTTGTTCCAAGATGAATTCCAATTGCAGTTTTTGAATGTGCAAATCGCATCCGTTTTTTACTATGCGAACGGTGGCTATGCGAAATACAAACCGTTGTGTATTTTGCTTGCTGATCTGGAATTGGAGAACCGTTGTGTATTTGCTTGCTCATCTAGAATTGGAGAACCGTTGTGTATCTGAATCAGGTTCTCAAACAAACACTACTAAAGATGAGTTGGTATTGAACCAAGAATATGGTAACAAGAGTATGTTGTTCCAAGATCAATTCCAATTGCAGTTTTTTCAACTCTCCTGTTCCAAATGCCGCTGATGGAATTGGAGAACCGTTGTGTATCTGAATCAGGTTCTCAAACAAACACTACTAAGGATGAGTTCGTTATCCTTTGCTTTCTGCAATTCAAGCAGGCACGGATGCTAAACGTACTGTTATTACATCCGAGACGATTCAAGTGAGTCCTATGAAGCAAGTGTCAATCTATTCAATTGAGAGGAATCATTGCATTACATCCCTGTTGAAAAACATAATCGATAAATTTAGAGAAAATGGGGTTGAAAGATGATAACCCAACAGTGGAGGATCTCATTCTATAGCTTCGATAAATTCAGGGGTATTCTCAAATAATGTTTCCTAGATGTTTGAAGACCAACAAATGTCCAAAGTGCTGCTTTTTCGTTCGCGTGACGGAAAGCTATCGCGTGACATGAAGCTACCTTGCAAAAATTAAAAAATTAAATCGACACCCTTAATACGCATCGTATAGGCCTATACGATGCGTATTACTTTTTGGTAGGGGACAATGGCAGCCTTTGGCAGACATAGAAGTTTGAACCCACCTCAATACGCATCGTATAGGCCTATACGATGCGTATTGAGGGTGTCGATTTGATCCCCAAGGTGTGCCAATAATACAACCCTTCTAAAAACCATTGCCTGTAGGTGCTGCTAAATAGACCCCCCATTAGGCTAAAGGGTATGGTGAGGGTCATCCCCATGAGGATGGGCCGCCACGTAGGACGCCACATCACCATCCTCCATGGGATGACCCTCCTATAAAAAATGAAGGGGGTGGAGGATGGGGCCCCACATCATTTATTTTTTATTGTTTAACTTTTTTATTTGTTTAACTTTATAAAAACAATTCAAAATTTAAATAAAAATAACTCATAAAAGAAGATAATAAAATCCATTACATAACATAAATAAAAATTACATAACCTAAAAAAAATTACACAACCTAAAATTTATAAAAAAAGGCTAGATTTAAAAAAACACACAAACATAAATACTACTCGCTATCGTCTTCGTCACCGTCCCCGCCGTTTATGTTGTTCCATATATGTTCTACCAAATCGGATTGAAGGTTTGCATGCGTGAAATCGTTGGTTAGCGAGAACGAGTTTAAATCCTGTTGCCCCGGATCTACCAGGACAGTATTCCCGATAGATGCATTCTCATTATACTCACAAATCGCCCGACCTTCGTCTTCGATAATCATGTTATGGAGCAAACTGCAAGCATACATACAAAGGCGCAACCTCTTCGGTGTGAACGCAAGTGCCGGTTGTTCAATGATTTGCCATTTTCTTTGTAGAACACCAAAACAACCTTCGATGTCTTTTCTTGCCGCTTCTTGACGCTTGGCGATTTTTTTTCTTTTTTCGTCCTCCGGGTATGGAATAGTCTTGACAATTGTAGAGTAAGACGGATATATTCCGTCAGCAAGATAATAACCACGCCTATATTCAACCCCAGAAAGTAAAAAACTAGTGTCCGGACCGGTTCCATTTACGACGTCGCTGAAAATCGCTGATTGGTATAGCACGTTAAGGTCGTTAAGTGAACGGGGAGACCAAAGAAAGCATGCCAGATCCACAAATCTTGTGATGCCACAGCCTCAAGTATTAACGTTGGATGGCCATGATCGCCTCGCGTATATTGGCCTCACCACGCATTCGGGCAGTTATGCCATGCCCAATGCATACAATCAATGCTACCGAGCATTCCCGGAAACCCATGCCGTGCTTTATGAGCTTGGTACAACTGTTGAACATCACACGCGTTTAGTTTCCGCAAATATTTTTTGCTATACAGTTTCACCACATTTTCGCAAAACCGATACATACATTCCCGCGTAGTTCTTTAAGACAACTGTAAGTACTCGTCCAAAGCATCGGCCATTGTCCTATACGCCAGTTGGGGAATGGCCGCAATACACTTTTGTAACGTGGTGAACCCTTGTGCGCCACGGGCATCGTATCGTTGCGTGAAAAACGGGTCTTGCCCCGCCAAATTATCAGCAATCTGTGTGAATAACCGGCGACTCATTCGGAACCCGTGTCTGAAAGTCTCGGCATTGTAAAGGGGTGCATCCGAAAAATAATCGTTCACCAATTTCTCGTGCACTCCTGTCGTAAAAAAATTATAAATATGAGGAAAGAAGGAATAAGGTTAAAATTTTTTTATTAATGATAAACCTTGGCGGTCTCTGTTAATCCGTTGTTTCCTGGTTTATATTTCAGACGGGACCTCTTCCTCTTCCTCCTCCATAATAATCTTCGCCGCCCTTAGCACAACGTTTGCGTAAAACATCTCCTCTTCCTCCAAGACGAGGAACACCAAGAATTAGATTGCATTGTGGGTGAAAAGATATTTTTTTTATAAAAGATTGGTATAAAAAGGAGAGTGTTTTTGGGTTGAAAGTGGGAAGAAAATGGTGAAAGAGGAGTATTTTTATAGAAAATGGGTTTTTTTTTTATTTAATTATATTAAACTAGCCGTTATAACGGCTATATGTTTGAAAACAGGCCCGTCGCGAGCGTCGACTAGGTGACGGAGTCGCCGGGATGGACCACAGGGGGGCGGTGTGGGGGTGCGGCGTCGGGGCTCGCCGGGGCAGGGCCGGCCCCCATACCTTCTAGTCTTAGTGTACACTCCTGACTAGCCCACCTCTCACATCACATCATATGGGCGGTATAACAGGACGAAAAAATGTTATACATGCCATATGGGGTTGTAATGGTTACATCCGTCATTTTTTTATAAAGAGTTAATGAGTTATTTTGATAGCGTTTAGATAAGGGTTGAGAAGGAGTTTTGATACCTTCTAGTCTTACACCTTTTGTTTTTTAGTTTATTTTTTCCATCAAAATTAAACTAGTGTTTTAAAACAGCACAACCACCCATTAACCCTCTAATTTACTTCTTTAAAATGACAAATTTAATGTATCCAAATGATTTTATTTCACATTTGATTACGAAATAAGACTTCCAACATATAGTGGCGTTCAAAAAAAAAAGCTTAAACAAAATTTTGAAGTTATGTGAAGTAGTTGTGTTGTTTAGATAGCTATTGGTTTCAAGCAACTTATTAATCACCACAATTTGATAACTTCATTCTTAAAAATGATTCTTAATAATGTAGTGGTTTCATGTCCACTAAATGCTTCTACATTATTTCCTAGCCCTGACCCGACCCGACTATGATGACCGATTCGATAATTTTAATGTTTGGTTGTGAAAAATTATAACACAAAAAAAAAAAAAATGGACCCCAATAGAAAAAAATCATGAGTCCGTCATTGGTTAAAAGCTAACCCAAACACCCCCAAAATATCATATCGCTGTATGATTTGGCCCTCATATGACCATTTTTCACAGTGTCATATGACTATCATAACGCCTGTTTTCACCACTTATGGCCCGTAACATCAGTCGTGTCTGGATAGTGTCAGTGATATTTCTATAGTGGCTACCTTACCTTATCATCAATGAACTTGGCCCAAAACCGAGCCTGTTCCTTCTCGTAAGCGTCCTGAGGCAAAATCAAAACTCCCTTCCAGAGTTCATCAATGTAATCAACGATCACAAGACTCCGAGATCGGCTTTCCATTGTGTACGAACACGGGTACCCTTTTATTATAAACAGGATTGTATTTGAGAAGGTCTTGACTGTTGTTGAGATCTTGTTGGATAAACTGGTAGCTGATTCCCTTGAGTTTCAAAGATTTTGCTGTATTTTAATTTCAGTTTAGTTTACCTTTTTTTTCTTAATTTGTTATTTCTTGTTACATATACATGTGTAAGTTTAAGGAAAAACATTTAGAAGATAACTTATGAATGTTATATACGAATATTTTGATTTTGATTTCGAACACACCTTGAAGTTACGATCTGTCACCTGTCTATATTTTTTTAGAAGCTGTTATTACTTTTTACGAAGAAGTGACATGTAGTTTTGAATTTAGAGGGTTTGTGGACTCGGATTGGGGTAGATATTTGTCGATAACATGGTTATGTGTGGTTTTAGGAAACTCGTTGGTACCCCTGAAAGGTAAGATACAAAGTTTAGCTTCAACAAAATCATAAACATCGAATCCGTTACATATAACATAGTACATTGATGGATGTCACACACAGAAGCTTCAACTTCATAAGCACACATACATTTATAACCGTATCACGACTTACCAAACCGCTGCTTGTAATAAGCAACAAGGCTTTCTCTTGGAGGCAAGCCATCCTTTACAACTTGACAGTTAATACAGTTATCACACCATTCTCTTATTTTTGGGAACTTGTCTTTGGTCACCACCACCTCTATTCCTATTGCTTCTTCAGCTGCTCCAGCCCAAAATACTGTGTAACCAGCACAAATATCAACCAGCCCAATGTTATCACCTCCAAAAAACTTGTTGCCTTTCACATTCACTTCATTTTCCAGAAATTGCAGTTGTTCATGAGCTTCTGCAACAGCTTGCTCTTCTCCATGGCTGCTAATTGCCTTGAATATTGCACGATGGCACTGGACATACCATATATTCAGCTTTTATTATTATTATGATAAATAACACACAAACACAAAATGAGTAAACAAATAAAACCGTTAACAAAAGGATTTACATGGTTCGGTTAAGCTGACTACTTCCACCGGTTACAACCAGATATAATATTATTACTCTCTGCCCTCGTGATAAGAGACTACAAGTATAAGCACATATATTTATAATAAAGTATTAGACCACCCGTAGTGGGGCAGTATTTGGGCGTGATTTGCCTCAAAAACGCCCAAAAACGCCACCACCCCCGGGGGCGTTTTCTTCATAAAAAACTGGAGAAGCGTCCTTTTTTTCCACGCCCAACGTCCAATTAAAATGGGCCAACCTTACCCAACCCAAATCAACCGAGCCTCCACAATTAAACAACAAAAACTGCTTAGATGAAATGAAATCTTTACCTTCTCAGCTATGAACTTGACCCAAAACCGAGCCTGAGCCTTCTCGTAAGCATCGTTGGGCATAATCGGAACCCCTTTCCAGACATCATCAATATACTCGATGATCACAACAGACTCCGATATCGGGTTTCCATTGTGTACGAGCACGGGTACCTTGTTATAAACAGGATTGTATTTGAGGAGGTCGGAACTCTTGTTGTTGAGATCTTCTTGGATGAAGTCGTACTTAATTCCCTTGAGATTCAGAGCAATTTTGACTCTGGTAACGAATGGGGTTATTTCAATTCCGTACAACTTCACTTCATTCGCCATTTTTTCTATGAACTCGAATGAGTTATTCATATAAATACTAGCGTTGACTTGTTGATTGGCGGTTTGCTTGTGCTGTAAGTGCTTGTACGAGAAGTAGTATAGTTGTACGCTAAGTTTGAATTGGCAACTATAAAATATGAACACGGTCATCGTATGACTAAAGGTGGTTGTTGAAGATAGTGATGTTTTTTAGTGGGATGACTAAAATTACTTAATTGTGAATTATGTGAGGACATTTGATCATTTATTAACTTGGGTTATGAATGGTGTTAGTCGTAAGGGTCAAAATAGTTAGATAAAGAGACGTTGAGAGTATAGATGACAAAAGTTTTATTTTTGCCTAATCGGGTAAAAGTGATATAACCACATAGGCCAAAATCGTAATTTGCTATTAGAAAAACATTTCATAAATTTGTCTAATTGTTATTAGGTTCTTTAAACTTAATTATTCCTGAGATTTTACTATATATACATGGAGTTGGTTGCATTACAAACCATATTTATCCTACAAACGTAAGAACAGATCCTAACATTTAAAAAAGGTTAAATTAGCACATACAAAATAATACATACATAAAAGGAACACTTTTGAATTATATTAGCACCTGAAAATTAATCAAGATAATTGATTTTAGCACATATGTGAAATGATATCAGCACTTTTCTTTATCAGCACATTTTAAATAAAAGAAAGATCCAAATAAGAAATTAATTGCTTATTAGCATAATTATAAAGAATTCAAGATAATTGATATTATTTAGGTTATCATTTTATCATTTCTTTATAATTGGTTGGATAGCACATCACACTTTTTAAATGGTTCTTACAGTTTGTATACGAAATGTGGTGTGTATTTGATCCTACTCCATATATACATTTCTATTTAGTTTTGTTTTTTTGTTTTTGTGTTTAAATAGTTAATTATTATTTGTTGTTAATATAATATAGAGTAAACTACAACTTGAGTCCCTGTGGTTTATACCAATTTGCACGTTGAGCTCCTAATTTACTTTTGATATTCTGAGTCCCCGTGATTTATACTTCCTTGCATTATGAGTCCTTTGACGAAACAACCATTAAATATTCGTCTAAATGTTCTGAAAAGACCGATATGTCCCTGTTATTATGTGAAAGCAACATGCATCCCTGCAGATTCAACACCTTACAATCAGTTTCCATTTGCCTCCAAATTTGAACATCACAAAAATTCTACACCTTCCAATCAATTCAACACATTGAACCGTTCATTGATCAGTTTGCAGCAATCAATACAAATGCATTTAATAAGTTTGTAGCAATCCGTTCAATATTCAATCAATTCATTGAATCATTCATTTCATTGATCAATTCATTAATCAGCTCATTTCTAGTAATCAATTCATTGATTAGCATGCAATCTTACCAAATGCAGTAACCAATTAGCTGATAACAACCATTGTCACCTTGCATCAGTTCTGCACATCCATCATCAGCAACCAACTTCAAATGAGTTATGCACTTCCATTAGCTTGCAACAACCAACTTTAGTTCTGCAATAGGCTTCCAGCAACCAAATTTGCACTTACCAACTCAATCAGCAACCAAATGCATTTAAACAATTGAATCTGCACTTACCAACTTACAAAAACACTTACGAGTTCAATTTGCACTAACCAACTTACAAAAACACTTGTTAGTTTAATTTGCACTTACCAACACATGAATTCATATTGATCATCTACTAACTAACATATACATAAAATTTTGATTCATCATGGATTTCATGACAAATAACCTGGGTGTAACATTACATAAAATAAATAAATAAAACACGGGTACAATAGATCATTACAAAAAAAACCCCAGGTACAATAGATCATTACAAAATACCCGGATACAATAGATCATTACAAAAACCCGAACTACTTAGTCAAAAACTATATACTTAAGCATCAAAGTACTTGTTGGACCACAACAGTACAAATGATTGCAAAAGCCAAAACATGCTACCTTGATCAAGAAGTAAACAAATTATGATCTACATCCCCTCCTAAAGATAAGGAATCTTGAACACCAACAGAGCATCTGTTTAAAGACTTCAAAGATCTGTTGAAAACATGAAACCACTGTTCAAGAAGAAGAAAAGTCTGTTCATGGCCAAAGCCCTATTGAAGACAAAGCACTGATAAGACCAAACATCTGTTTTGGCCAGAACAAATGTTTGGATAGATCCAACAGAAGTCTAAAGAACAACACTTTCAATGTAATAGTATTTATCCAAACATTTGTTAGAAGTTCTAGAGTAGTTGTTACATTCCATCACATGTTTTTAACATCAGTGGAATCTTTTCTGCTAGAAATGTTAGATGTCGCTATCAGGGTGATGTCAACCCTGATTACCAACAGACGTTTGTACTTTGTATAAATAGATCTCACCAATTTGAGATTTGTTTCATCACATCACACACATTCCTTTTGTATGAATAATCCAAGTGAGTGATCAGACTAAGAAGGAGTTTGTATAATCATTCTTGTAATTGTAATCTTTGGATTATCAATATAAAATAGTTTGATAAACTTTCCATTCTCGTGTGTTCATTTATTTCCACTATAATTCATGTTTCCATTTTCATTTATACTTCATTTATTTACATCAATTACTTCACTTATTCACACACCAAAGCACACAAGTTAAAACTCAGATCCTAACAGTACACATGCATTAAACCTATTTCCAGGTACACAGTCAAGTTCAAGTTCAAAAATTCAATCAAATTTTGGTAAATTTCAATATTACAAATATATAGGCAATATAGAACACTTACCTCTAACACATTATGTGTCAATGGTCGCATTTACATTTAAGGAAGGCATGTGTGACTGGAGATGATGATCGATGACCGAAGATGGTGACTCAGTTGAACGGAGACGGTGATTGATGATAAAATTGAACGGACACATAAATTATGCAGTTGAACATATGATCGGTATGAAGAGGAAAACCAGAGATGAAGTGGTTGAACGAATCGAAGAGGAATATCGGTGGCTTAAAGAGAACTCAACTGATTAAGATGTTTGTTTTGGGGGACACTATTGGGGGAATGAGGTATTAGGTATTGAATTGTGATGAAAATATAATAATAATCCCATCTTAATGGTGGCTCATTGACTGCGTAACGGAATATCCCCTTTAAAGTAAAAGAAGGACTCATAGTGCAAGGAAGTGTAAACCACGAGGACTCATGCATCATGTGGTGGCGTTGATAGCAGAAAGGCAAAATGGTACATGCACTAATCGGTCTTTATCCTGATTGTTGAGTGTTATGTGCCTTTATGTCCAAGGCTTGATGCAAAACTACTATCGACCCGGGGGACTCACTAGAAACAACCTCTCTATTCCTATGGGATAGAGGTAAGGTTGTCTACATCTTACCCTTCTCAGACCCTACCTTTGCTTTGCTATTGGTGGGATTTACTGAGTATGAAGATGATGGTGATGATGATGATGATGATGATGATGATGATATAAGGAAGACATTTGTATAATTTTACATAATTTTATTTAATACTCTAAGTAGTTAAAACATTTACATCATATCATACAATTATTAAAAACATATTGTTGAGTCGTAAACCACCTTCCCCAAAAGGTTCTTAAACGGCCATTTATGGTAATATTTTTTTAATTACACTATAAAAATGAGCATTTTATTCTCTTAAATTTGAATATGATATTGATATAGTTTGTTTCTTTAAATTTAAAACAAAAATTAAACACGTTACATGATTACCAACATTTGTATTCCTCGCCGTATTGCGTGGGCACCCCACTAGTAGACACACACTTAGGATAAATAGGCTCAGTTTTCATTAAAGGCTTAGTGGTGGGCTCGTTATGGTTGCATGATGGGATGAGTGGAAAAGGCTCGGTTATGGGGTATGGAGAACAATAGGTTGCAACAGTGACCAATGGGTGTAGAGGTTGGTGGCTTGGCTGATGGAGTCGGGGTAACATGGTTGGATGGTGTATGGGTGATGGGACCGAAAAAATGTCCCATGGTAGGGAGTGTAAATTGGAATTTGGCTCATCTCTTTTAAATGGATAATGAAGTTCATCAAAACGGGCATGCCGAGTTATATACATGCGAGAGGTTGTTGGATCAAGATACATATAACCTTAATATTGTGGGGAATATCCCATGAATATGCAAGATAGGCTTTGTAGTGATAATTTGCGGGCAGAGTTATCTCATAGGTAGGGGTAAACCCAACAACCAATTAGCCGAAAATTATTATATGTTGGTTGCTTAAAAAATAACAATTTAGACTGTGATTTGCCATCCAAGAGTTTAGTGGGAAGGCGATTTATGGCGTCTATGGCAGTGTTGAAAGAATGTACCCAATAGGCAGTAGGAACATATTAAAAAGTAAAGCCAATCATGTTTCAACAACATGGTTGTGTTTGCTTTCACCCCATTCTTTTGTTGAGGCGTGTATGGGCACAAGATCTAATGTAGAGTGCCATTGTTTTCAAGCAATTGTTTAACATGTCGGTTTAGAACTCAATGCCACCATCACTTTGAAATACTTTAATTGGGCATGAAAATTGAGTTTGAACAAAGTGTATAAAATTGTATAATATAACAGTAGACTCAGACTTTTCTTTTAATGGGTAAAACTATGTAAACCTTGAATGATCATCCACATATATAGCATTGTAACGGTAATTATCATTAGACGTAATTGGTGATGATCCCCACAAATCACAATTTACCAAGTCTAGGGATTTTGAGGGCTAATTTTCATTAAATTGAAAAGGTATATCATATCCCTTAGACATTTCATAATGCCGGTGGGTGTGGTTTAATGCCACCCCACCACCTCAGCCACCATGGCGTCTCCGGGGCGCCATCGACCATACCGCCGGAATTAAAGGGGGGCGCCATCATGTCCTCGCCATTGTGTTCACGAGTACAATTGAGGGGATGAAGGCTGAGATTGGTTAGAGGGGGCGCTATAGCTTAAGGGGGTGGGGCTTAAATCACACCCTGAAAGTTAAAGGAAGGGGCTTTAAAGCCTCCTGTGTGACGTGGTGATGAGATGATACTGAGGTGGCATGATAAAGCCCTAGGAGCTTTATACCACACCCTGTAGCCTAAGAGGAACAAACGACTAGTTTAGGAAAGATAGAAGCGAGTTTTAAACACCCACATTTATTTATTTAAAAATGAAATTGTGACAACTGAAATGTAACCCAACCGAGAGTGCCAAAGTTCAAAAGATGTTGTAGGATTATTGGAAACTACTGCAAAAGCTTTAGGACCGATATGCAAAACATATAGCCCGTCTTCACATCATCCTTGGACCAACACCCGTTTCATTGTGCAGTGCTGAATATATATGTTAGGTTGGGAAAACAAAACATCCAGATGGTTATCAGTCGTTAGCTTGCTTATAGCTAGAAGATTTTTTATAAGATTAGGGACCACCCAAATATCTTTTAAGCAAATGTCTTTTGAAATTATTGATTGTCTAATATGTGAAACAGGAAGAGAGTCACCATTGTCGTTATTAGCTTTTACCGGCGACATGTCGCCGCTAAAGGGTCGTAGGTATTGATGGGTCGCTATTGCCCTGGTTATCGCCGGTAAAGGCCAGTGTCGCCGCTATTGACCTTTGACTTTTAGCGACGAAGTGTGCCCGCTAAAGGGTCGTCGATGTTAATTATGGCTGGTAAAGGTGATAGGCAATAGCGGCGACACCTGTCGCTGCTAAAAGTCAAAAAAAATTTAGACAGCAGCTGAATACAGCTGCACCCAGCCAGTTTCCGGCCGAAAAACACAATCTGCCAAATTCAAACAACGCAAACATATGCCATAAACATATACTAAATGTAATATAATTACAAACTACATTTAAGTCCTACATTATCATCCTACAACGTTTAAATCCTACATTATCATCCTACATTAAAAATAAAAGTCACTCGTCAGAATCATTCTCATCTTCTCTATCGAATAAGTCATCAGAATCGTAGTCGTTTGCCTTTCCTTTTCCTTTTGAACCAAGATAGTTGTTAAGTTTGTTAAAAAAGGTCGGGGTTTGCAACATGCTGTTAACAAATTCCTACAATAATAGATATCAAAACGTATATTAGCATATTAATTAACGCTACCAACATATATTTAACAAGGAAACATGTGTTTGTTTGTCATTTTATAAATTGCGTAGTTTACCTCAGAAAATGGTTCTTGACTCCGAGGTTGCGAAGACGACAAGTTCGAGGACGTGTTCAAAGAAGGTTTAGGACAGAAGGGGTATGGTCCCAAAAATCCGCGCAGACCATTCAGGTTGCGCGCTGGACCATACTCCTTACTCAATAAATTGATTAATCTGCAGACTCAACGTGAGCTACTCGGGTAAAACCTGATCCCCCCGCGAGACTGAACCTAGATGTAACGTCAGTTTCCATACTTGGTATCTTGAATAAGAGCCCTCAACTCCTACGCCTCGCGCCGGCTAGTGGTACAAACTTCAAAGGTCACGCGAGAGTTGCGGCGCAGGGCTATTTCAGGAAGTACCAAAAGTATGAGTGGCAGAAGAGCGAGCCAATCAGCGTCCAACAGACTGTACTATATCGTGCTCCACGACTAACAATTGTGCAGGAGACCAAAGGTACACAAGGACGCCTACGTAGCACCAATCAGGTGGCGGCTACAACTGCCCCATGATCTCCACTCACCTGCTGATGTCAGAAAGGCAACAGAGACGATAACCCGGACACGTGGCTCCAATCAAGGTGCGCCAGCACCGAAGATCTTCTAGAAGCCACCAACGGTCGACACCAGTGAGACAAAGAGGATATCCTTGGTTGTCGCCTTCTGGGCCAAGGTCCATCAGCCCATCTCCTCCTACACCACACTGGCTATATATAGAGACCTCCATGCACAGGTTAAACATTCCATTCTCTTTACTCTCACTCTTAACACACACTTTATTATCCTCAAAACGGTTACTTATTTTCATGCCAGAGTCTGGTTAAGAGGGAAACCCCCATATTCCCCTCTTAACGAGCTAATGGTATTGCTGTTTTGCAGGAAGATTGGATCACATTTGAGCTCAGGAAAGATTAAGAAGATTAACCCTCATGTTTGAAACATAAACCCCTTAATTAACCTAAAATTAGTTCAGTGTTTCTTCATTGGCGCCCACCGATTTTTTACAATCACTTCATCTTCTTTTTTTCTGAGTTTTTTGCACTCTCTCGATCATGGCTAGTCAGGGAGTTCCTGATTTTGGCTTCGACACTGCCTCTCAAGTAGGAACGGAGGAGGACAACTCGCACGTCCAACTCCATCCCATTGACGAGATAGCCGAAGGCGAAGGAACAAACACAGGGGGACCCCGCGCGAGCATCATTCGTATCACTCAAACGGGTACCCCATCGAGTAATGTTGCTGGTCCGTCAAACCCAGCTCCAAATCCAAACATTTCAGCGCTATTGGGGCTACCAGAAGGCGAAACCCTTGCCTCTTGGTATGCTAAGCAGATTGCTACTATAAATGCTGCTTATCAGACCTTACGTACACAACAGGCGATTCTGCAAGCGGAACCATCCTTGGTTACACCACTAGGTCCAACGCAAGGGGCGTGCCAGACACCCCCTCAGCAAAACATTCAAGGGCAGTTCATCAGGCCTCCTCCCCAAAGAAGACAAAGCGTGCACGACACGCACGATACATACGGGGAGACAGGCAGTTATTATGACCATCCTTCTAATGCGCAACATAGGCGCCCAGTTCATAGCCGGTTAGGGCCGCACAACATGAACAACGAATGGGTCGACACAGATCCGGATGATCCTACTTGGCAAGATGATGAAGGCTCTTCAGTCTTCAACCGTTTGCAGAAAAATCATGATTCTTACAGGCAAAGGCCATGCGCCGCCTACAACGAAGAAGCAGAGCGTGATTTCAGCCTTGTTTACAGACCAGCAGAAGCTGCCGAACACTCAAAGTTTATCCGAAGCATCGCTCTAGCCCCGCTAGAAAAAGCAAAGCTACCTCCAACAGTGGGAAAGTTCAACGGTCTCACTGGCCATGATGATCATGTCTGAGTATTTACAAGCGTGGGTGTTTCAGGACAATGGACCATGCCAATGTGGTGCCATCTGTTCATCCAAACTTTCACCGGGGCTGCTCGCGCATGGTTCGACAGCCTTCCACCGGGAAAAATCAAGTCGTGGGTTGACTTCAGAGACCAATTTGTAGCTCTTTTCAGCCAACAGAGACGTTATCAGCGCGACACTTCCGAAGTGACTAACATCTGGCACAGAGAAAACGAGGGGTTAGAAGATTTCATCATGCGCTTCAACAAGGAGTGTTTAGAGATCGAAGGTGTAAGTGAACAGTTAACGTGCGCCCACTTCAAAAAGGCCATCCGTTGTGATAGTCTAATCAGGACTATCACAGGAAAGGACGGTATGCCCAAAGAATGGGACAAACTCATGGCAGCTGCAAAGATTGTAGCGCAGACTAAAGAATCATTGGAAGGAACCAAAAGCGCTTACACCGATGATCGTTTTTCAAGAGCAAGCTCGCGCGACAACAGCAAGTGAAACAGAAACAGAAACCAACCCTGGATGGAAAGCAAGTCAATCCAGCGGTTACGAAGAAAGGTCTCGCTTCAAAGAGGACGCACGAGACACAATTGGTCGCATTGGCTACCGTAAAGCAGTGAAGAAAGAGAACCAATAAAAACACTGCACTCCGCTCACTAAGACACCAAAGGAGGTGCTTATGACGGATAACCACGATTTTAAAGCGCCCAAGCCAATGACCAACAAGAAGGGGCAAGACCCCAATCTTTACTGCGATTTTCACAAGGATACAAGTCATTTGATATATGACTATATTAGTTTAAGGCAAGAGATCGAGAAGGCTTTAAAGAGCGGCAAGTTGAGCCACCTGGTGAAGAATGTGCGCAAAGAAACGCGCCAAATTCAAAGGAATGACGATGGAAACCAGAAGAAGGTTAGGCGACTCGAAACTCACATGGTCGATGGACCAAGGCACAACGCGAGAAACATGGGCAAGCGCCCGTTTGAACCAGCATGGCAAGAACAACAAGTCATTTTTCCAGTGGTGTGCGGGGGACCACGCGCCACGCGCCCCGTTGTCATCATTGGCATCATAGGCCACTATGAAACAGAATACGTCTTCATCGATCCAGGAAGTACAACAGACATTATTTATGAACAATGCTTCAACCAGTTTGATCCAGAAGACAAAGCGCGTCTTGAGCCTGTTGATTATCCTCTATCCGGATTCTGCAATGAGACAGTGTTCCCATTAGGCCAGATCAGCTTCCCCGTCACGCTGTCTGACGGGAAGCATTCAAGAACTACGAACGTCAACTTCATGGTGATGCTAGTTAAGTCAAGGCACGATGTTCTAATTGGCAGAGAAACTCAGGGAGAAATGAACATGGTGACTTCCACGGCCCATTCAGCTATCGGTTTCCCGACCGAAACGGGGGTGGCAATCATCTACTCAAGGAAAGAGGTGATGTCAGCAGAAGACGCGTGCCCAGTCAAAGCAGCTAAGTTCTCAACCACAGAACCAGAAAAATGGGTCTTGAACCGCAAGTACCCCGAGCAAATGGTGACAATTGGCCACGCAATTTCACCAAGTATCAGGACACACCTCAAGCAGTTACTGTTCCGAAACATGGACATTTTTTCCTGGACCCCGTCTGATATGACAGGCGTCCCGCGCGACATCACAGAGCATTGCTTAAACACGTATCCATCTGTTGAACCCAAGGTCCAGAGAAAGCGCAGCTTAGGATCCGACAAGACAAAAGCTATTAATGAACAAGTGTGCGAGTTACTTAAAGCAAGCATATTGCGTGAGGTGCGCTATCAAAGCTGGGTTGCAAACCCTGTAATGGTCGAGAAGTCTACTGGCGGATGGCGCATGTGCGTTGATTACACTGACCTAAACAAGGCATGCCCAAAAGACTACTATTCGTTGCTAGAGATCGATAAGAAGATAGACTCTCTCGCGCCGTTCAGATGGAAGTGTTTTCTAGATTGTTACAAAGGATATCACCAAGTCCAGATGAAGCTAGATACGAAGATAAAACAACTTTCCGAATGGACATCGGAATCTTCTGTTACACAAAAATGCCCTCTGGGCTAAAAAATGCTGGCGCAACCTACCAGCGTTTAATGGACAAGATATTTGGTGATGACATTGGGAAATATATCAAAGTATACATTAATGATCTTGTATTCAAAAGTCCTGAAGAGGACCAAATGTTGAAGGACATAGAGAAGACGTTCAATTCTCTAAGAAGCGTAAACATGAAGCTGAATCCAACAAAATGTTCTTTTGGCATGGAGGAAGGCAAGTTTCTGGGCTTCGTGGTTTCAAATGGCGGTTTTAAAGTTAACCCCGAAAAGGTTCAAGCCATCTAACGAATGTCGTCACCGCGCATGATCAAAGAAATGCAAAGGTTAGCCGGCCGCCTAGCCGCGCTTAATCGTTTTCTATCAAACCACGCAGCGAAGTCATATCCTTTCATTAGTACATTGCGTAACTGCGTCAAGAAACAAGAGTTCAAATGGACACCAGAAGCCGAAGCAGCCTTCCAACAGATGAAAGAATGTTTGATCAAGCTTCTAACCTTAACAACTCCATTTGAAAAGGAACCACTCATTCTGTACTTGTCCTCTTTGGACAAGGCAATTGGGTCGGTGTTGCTAGTAGAGAGAGATGGAGTCCTAACTCTGATTTATTATATTAGCAGAGTACTCACTAATCCAGAAAGGAGATATTCCACCATGGAAAAGCTAGTGCTCGCGCTGCTCCATGCCTCCAGAAGGCTGCGCAGGTACTTCACTGGCCATGTGATCACGGTACTCACGAACTTCCACATTGGCACAATCTTGCAGAAACCAGAAACATCAGGACGCTTGGCAAAATGGGCAATCGAGCTGGGAGGCCACAATATTCTATATAGGCCGCGCCCAGCTATCAAAGGTCAAGTATTAGCAGACTTCATCACTGAAGTCCTAGAAGACAAGATCAAAGAGTGTGAAGCAGTAGATACTCCCATCAAAGACACATCGGATGAACTATGGCTGTTGTTCACCGACGAAGCCTCAAATGAAGATGGCGCAGGAGCTGGTTTGCGCCTTGTCAGCCCATAGAAGCATGAGTTCACCTATGCCATCAAGTTGGATTTCAAAAATACCAACAATGAGGCAGAATACGAATCGTTTTTGGCAGGCTTGCGCCTGGCCATCAAGATGGGAGCACATAATTTACAAGCGCATGTTGACTCTTTCCTGATCGCGATTTAAATCAATGGATTATACGATGCAAAAGGCGAGGTCATGGCTTTATACTTGGAACAAGCAAAAGAGCTACTCCAAAAGTTCAAATCGTACAAGGTTGTTCATATCAACCGATCATAAAACAAGCCCGCTGACGCGCTGAGCAAACTCGCTTCAACAGTTTTCCAACACCTTGCCAAGGATGTAAGAATTGAAGTTCTGAAAAACCCATCAGTATTGCTGCGCCAGGTCAATGTGATTGAGATAGGGCCACCATCATGGATGAACACTATCATTCAGTATCTCCAAGAGGGAATTCTCCCAGATAACAAAGCGGAAGCAAGAAAGATATAGAACAAAGCGCTGTTTTACGAAATGAATGAGGGCATTCTATATAGAAGATCTTCCTTAGGCCCATTACAACGATGCGTAGACCCCCAATATGCAAGCTATTTGATAAGGGAAATTCATGAAGGTATCTGTGGAATATATGCGGGGCCGCGCATGGTCGTCGCAAAAATAATGAACGCAGGTTACTACTGGTCAGGGATGCATGTCGACGCTTTGAAAGAGTTGTGCAAATGTGACGCCTGTCAGAGGCACTCGCCAAGGACCCTACGCCCAAAAAACGATCTGATTCCCGTATCAACAGCTTGGCCCTTCCAACAGTGGGGGATTGACATGGTGGGTCCATTCCCTGAAGCTCTCGGTGCGGTAAAGTTCATAATCGTTGCTGTTGATTACTTCACCAAATGGGTGGAGGCCAAAGCTCTTGCTTCAACTTTCGCAATGATGGTGCGAAAATTCATATGGGAGCACATAATTTGCAGATTTGGTCTCCCACTCAAGATCGTGACAGACAATGGCACCAACTTCGCTTCTGAAGACCTTCAAAACTGGATGAAGGAGCTAAACATCGAACACACTTTCTCTTCCGTTACGCATCCTCAAGGCAACGGTCAAGTAGAAAGTGTAAACAAAAGCATTGTCGAAGGGATAAAGGCCCGCCTGGGCACAAAAAGAAGAGGCTGGGTTGATGAGCTCCCCAGCATACTGTGGGCTCATCGCACCATGCCAAAAACCAGCAATGGCAAAACCCCTTTTAGCCTGGTTTATGGCTCAGAGGCGGTTATCCCAGCTGAAATAGGCCTCCCATCGCCGCACTTATCAGCAATCAACAAGATAGATAACGAGGCGGAGCGTCGCTTAGACTTGGACATGCTCGAAGATGGCGCGAGATCGCGCGAATCAAAGAGGCCAAGTATAAAACTCAACTGGGGAGGTACTACAATGCAAGGGTGCGCATTTGTACCTACAATCCAGGAGAATACGTGTTCAGGGACAACGAAGCCTCCAATGCTGAGCTCCCCGGGAAGCTAGCACCGAAATAGGAAGGCCCATACATGATGCACGAGGTGCTAGGGAAAGGGGCATACAAGCTGCGCACCTTGGATGGCCACATCATTCCAGGTACATGGAACGCGCAACAATTGCTGTTGGATCTGAGTTTGGTTTTGATTGTATTTTCTGTTTGAATTAAAATGGAAATGGATGAGTTGTGCAGCGGAATTAATATGGAAACAAACCTTGCATACAATCAAACGAGAGTATTGCTTTGATCAAGACATTTTCAACAAAGAACCGAATGATTGAATTTAATTTCAACAACGATTACAAAGTAATGCTTGAATACAAACTCCCCCTCAGCTAGAGCTCAGTGTTTGTTCGTGCAAAGAAGACGGTGTTGCAAAGAGCTAATAGAACAGTACAGAGCACTGTTCTATTTATAGGCACTAGCAAACCACTGAGCATCTAATGCTGACGTCACCATGAAAGTGACATCTAACCTCCTAACAAACTCTAACCTCTGATCAATACAAACACTGCTATGCTAACTACTGCTTAATACAATACATTACATAAAGATAGAATAAACAACTGCTGCATCCCTCCACTACTGTGAACCCAACAGTACTTGTCCGGATCAGCAGTGCTTGAACCAAGGCAGTAGATTGAGCAGCACGGCTTTAGTCTTCCATCAGACCTTTACTTGAACAGCAGTTGTAGGTTAGCAGTTTGCACGATCAGTAGATAGGAGGTCAGCAGATGTTGAAATCACTTTCAAGGGGAGAGACTTGTATGTAAACATGTGCTTATTCTGGATCCACTGCTCTGATCCAGTTTTGGCTTTAATTATCTGTTCCTCTGGTAGGGTTCAATCCCAACAATCTCCCCCTGGAACAGATAATGCCAAAACTCTTCATTATTGTGGAGTGTTTATTGCCTCATCAGCAGTTCCCTTTTCTGACCTTTAAATTGTAGTTCAAAGTCTAGGGCATCTGTATCTTCATCATCCCTGCTAAGTGGAAGATCAAGGAGATCCTGCAAATCTTCAAGACTCAGGCCAAGAGCTTGTTCCCTTGATATTTTCTTCACTTCTCCACCAGACCTGAGCAAAGTCAATACGTAGGTCTGTTTGTCAGTTTCCCACTTTTGTATTTTTGAGCCTGGTGAGTTTCTTGGGAGATGTTTATTTGCAGAGGTATTTGGTGAGGCTGGCCTATTCATGACTGGCTGAGCAGTACTTGCAGGTTGTTCCAATTCAAAATCTTCTTTTATCATTAATTTAATGCCCTCTTTTACTATAGCACTTCCAGCTTTTAGATCTTGAATTGATTCAGCACCTGACTGGTTTTTACTCCTTCTTTTGTAGATGGCAGCACCAGCTGGAGCAGTGGTTCTTTTGACTTGCCGCTTTGGTGGTCTTTTTGAGACCTCTGCTTTGGAGTAGTCAGGCTTTTTTGGAACTTTTGGATCTTTCTTTCTAAGTTCCTCTAAGCTTTTGTAGGTAGCCCTGACCCTATCTTCTCCCCACTTTGTCACAGAGTTCTTTGACCCATAATCAGCTGCTATCAGCTCCTCTTTCATTCTCCTCAACTCTAAGATCTTATCAGCTTCAAATTGTTTGAATTTTTCAGGAGGAGTCTGCTTGACCTTATTTTTGATCATGTCTTGAATCCTGGCTGCCTCCTTTTCAAGCTCAGGAATGGTCCAGTTTTTGTACATGTGTTTCTCCCCCCTTGTATTTCTTGTAGGTCATGATGTTCTCAATGTAGTCATTTCTCAAAGACTCATCTGCCCTTTCTGAGAGTTGTCGACATATATTTTTGGCAAATTGCTCCATTGCACTGACCTGTGTAAGTAGAAACTGATAGCTTTGCTGAAATTCTCTATCAGATTTCCCTTTTCTGTTTTTTATTGCGATATCCTCTGCTTGCTTGGCCTTGAGTTTCAAATATTCTTCGATATTGTTAGGCCTGGGATATCCTTCAACTGATGGCAAACTCCTTTTAACTGGGTCATCCTCATAGTAGAAAGATTTGATTTCTTCCCTAACTGCAATGAGTTCAAGAGGAAATAATACACCAGCAGGAGGTAATGGCTCTAGAATTTGAGCTAAAGAGAGAGGTATGGGTTTTGGAATTGTGACAAGTGACAGAGATTTTGAAGATGTTGGTGATGGAGATGTGTCATCATCTTTTAAAATTAGCCTTCTCCTTTTTGGTTTAGGAGGGACTGATGATGTTTTAGTTGGAACAGTGGTGGTAAATTGATTGGCAGTGGTTTATGATTGACTAACAGCAGTTGAAACAACTGGTGCTTCAACCACTGTTGTCATTACAACAGATGTTATAACATCTGTTGTCTTCTGCTTTTTGTCAGCAGGTGAAAGTGGTGGTGAGATTGTTTTTGTTGGTGATGGTGGTGGTGGTAAAGCACTGGTTGTGGTGTGTGTTGAAGTGATAACAGATGTTGAAACCTCTGAAGTACCAGCAGTAGTTGATACAGCAGGAGTTACAACAGTTGTTTGGGTGGAGGTTTGATGCTGATGGCTTTTGGATGGTGGTTTAGGAATATGCTTTGGAATTCTGGATGGGATGGACTTAGGTTTCCTTTTTGTCTTAGGATTTTTAGTATCCTTTGACCCAGAACAACCCTGCGCATACAGCTCCATGAAAGCTCTTTTCTCCTCATTGCACCTTGAAATATCCTTTGCCAATCTATCCTTCTTTACACTTGCTACTCCTTCATCAAGTGCTTCTTGAGTTGCATCAACCTTTTTACTACCATCTGGCACAGGAATTTTTCTGGTCATAGCATCCCTTTCAGGTTCAATGTAAAGACCATCATCTATTCCCTTCTTCTTCCACTCCTGAATTTTCTCCCCCTTTTTGGCATTATCTTCTGGAAGTTGATCAATGAAAAGTACTGTTGGAGGAGCAGTGCCAGTGGTTTCCAATAAATGGGCCTTGATTGCCTTAATATCTGCTTGAGTGTTCTTGTACCTAGACTCCATAATGTTTCTCAGCTTTTGGACATGGAGTTCATGTTGCTGATCAGCCATTTCTTGTTGTTGTTGGAGAAAAGGTTGGAAAAGGTTCCAGAGCTCATTTGTAGCAAAAGCTTATGGTGGAGCAGGTGCTTGAGGTGGAACAACAGTGGATTACATATTTTGTATTTTCAACACCTGCTGTAGCATGTTTTTAATATCTGCAATAGATGTATCCAATTTGTCAACTCGATCCGTCAAATCCTGATATTTTAAATCATCACCCAATTTAATGGGATCATCTGATTTCCCACTAACAGTGGTTTTATCAGTGGTTGAGGTAGGGAGTGTACTCCAAACACTAACCACTGATGCCCCTTTTTCTTGGTACTGGGGTCTTCTTCCTTCAACACTTGACAACTTTTTGATGTTTCCAGTTGGAAAAATAAATCCACTGGTGGTTGACAGAGGTGCTATGTAAGGAATTGCCTCCAAGGAAGTCTTATTAATGTAACCACTGTCCAACTGTAAACCAGTGAGTTCAACAGTTGTAGTGGCTGCTTCACTTGGATTACCACCAAGAGTTACTTGTAACTCAAGGGGTCTAACCTCCTCAGGTTGTGTTGGTGGGTTAGCAAAGATTGATACATCAGACCTAGTCATTTGTTGAGGTATGTTCTCATTGATAGGTGATTGAGAAGGACTGGTTAGTGCCTGGTTCAAATCAATTGCATCCAACAGCAGTTTAGTTTGTGAGGGAATTGTGGATGTGAGGTTTGGGGTAGAAACAGGATTTGCCCCGGGCATTCAGCTGTGGATGATGGAACCAAGCGATTCTAGAGCATCATGATATGGTGGCCCTATGTGTACAACCTGTTCTTTTTGTGAAGAAGCAGGAGGAGTATTGGTTATGGGTTGAGATATTTGTACCAACTGCTGTGAGGAAGAAGCAGCAGTCGTTTCTTGTGACTTTTGTGTTGTCACAGGCATTTGCTCTGGTATCTCATCCTCCAGAGTTGCCTTTTTGATTGGTTTCGGGGATTTTGAATTTTTCTTTTTCTGTGGCTTTTTGGTGATTTTAGGTGTGGGTTTCAAAGCAGTTGTGCAGCCACTTTGATCACCTTGAGCAGTGGGCTCAGCAGCAGATACCTGAGGAGCAGTTGTAACTGCTAAAATCTGCTCAGGCACCTCTGCTTGTGTTTTGCAAGGTGTTAACATTCTTGTAAAAGTTTCAGCAGTTAAGCTGTTCATTTGAAAATAATCACCTTGGTTTATTACAGCAATATCATCCTTACTGAATTTCTTTTCAAAATAATAACTTAAAAACCTTGGAAACAGTAAGAATGATTTTGTTTCAACATTGTTAACCAAATCATTAAAGATTTCCCGAGAAAAGTTAAAATTTTCTTCTTGAAGAATAGCATATCCCAGATTTTGAATCTTTAATGGTATTTCATTAAAAGAAGTGGTTTTGTTTGAAACACACATTAGGAGGGTATGGAATAAAAACCTTGTTGCAGAAGGAAAGAAACCTTTTTGTAAGGTAGCTTTCTTCATCATTGTGTCTGCATACCCTCGCTCAATGAAGTCAATTTTTAACTCATTTTTAGGGAAAGAAGTTTTAGCTTGCTGATCCTCGAGTTTAAAGACCTCTGATATGGATTGTGGCGTGATTTGAATAGCTTTTCCCTTTAAAGTTGAGTTAATGGCTACCACATTTTCACCTTGTTTGTCAAGGATTGCGTTTTTCCAAAACTCTCGTTGGGTTGCTAGGTAAATTGGTGCATCGGCTATTAACAAAGTTTTGTACTTTGATTTAACCATTTTGGAGATGATGGAGTCGAAAGTATCTATGGTGCCTGGTTTTGTGAGAAGACCCAGTAGATTGTGAGATGGTTTGTATGGAATTTCAGCGGGTTGTGCCTTTTGAGAGGCATCTTTTGTGGATGATTTGGAAATGGATTTCCCAGATGACTTCGATTTTGTCATTTTGGAGATGATGATCGAAGAAATTTTTGAAGGAATTTGAAGAAAAACTGTTTTGAGAAGAGAATTTTTGAGAATTCAATTCGACAGTAAAACCCTGTTTTTGGTGTGAAGTGGGGGTTTTATAGAGGAAAAAGTGAAGACTGACGTGGCAGCGGTTACAAAAGTACTGATCACTATGTGCTGCCCACATGCCAAACTCTAAGGAAATGAAGGACAGTACTTTTATGAAAATTACTGATGAAGGCAGTGGTTACAACGGTAAAATGGAAACAGTGGATGATTTTCACTATCAGTGGATAGCATATCAGTGGATAAGACACTGCTTTTGAACAACAGAGTTTATCAAGGAAATGAGAGAACAGAGGATGGCTTTCAGCAGTGGACAGACTTTGAAGTAGAGCAGACTTTTGAACAAACAGTGGTTATGGCAGACTTTTAAGGATTTTAATGAAAATTTCATTTTTGGCTATTTTTAAGGATGGATTTTTGATTTTCTGAAAACATTTTGATGCTTTTATACATAGAAAAACAAGATTTTGCTTGTTATTCCATGCTTAGCATCCCAATTCTAGAGACCAAGCTTTCAAAGGTGGCTGTATCAAGTGCTTTTGTGAGCACATCTGCCAGCTGGTCTTTAGTTGGGACATGATGCAGAGAAATCAAACCTTTTTCATAGCAATCCCTCACAAAGTGATGTCTGATGTCGATGTGTTTGGTGGTTGAATGGGAAACTGGATTTTTGATGATATTTTCTGCTGCCTGGCTATCCAACATGAGTGGTGTCTTTAAGGCAGTGATACCAAAATCCAGCAACTGATTTTGAAGCCACAGGAGTTGGGCTGTACAGCTTGCAGCAGCAATGTATTCAGCTTCAGCAGTGGATGTTGTAACAACTGCTTGCTTTTTGCTTTGCCATGAAACTAAGCAATCACCAAGAAACTGGCACCCTCCTGATGTGGACTTCCTTGTGGTGTTACATCCAGTAAAGTCACTGTCTGAAAATCCTGAAAGCTTGATATTTCCATTAGCTGGATACCAGATACCAAGTGTGGGAGCACCTTTTATGTATCTGAATATCCTTTTTACAGCAATAAGATTGGATTTTCTAGGGACTGATTGACTTCTTGCACAAACACATGTTGCAAACATGATGTCTGGCCTAGATGCAGTTAGGTACAACAAAGACCCAATCATGCTTCTATATAAAGTTTGGTCAATTAGCTCATCCTTTTCATCAGACATGACAAGCTTATTTGTTGCCATGGGTGTGCTGCATGGTTTACAATCATTCATATCAAATTTATTCAAAAGTTCTTTAGTATATTTGCTTTGATGAATGAAAGTTCCATTTTGCATTTGCTAAACTTGAAGACCAAGAAAGCATTGCAGCTCACCCATTGCACTCATTTCAAACTCAGCTGTCATGAGTTCTCTAAACTCTTCACACATTTTGTTACATGTGCTTCCAAAAATAATGTCATCCACATAAATTTGGACAATCATTAAATCCTTCCCTCTCCATTTTAGAAACAATGTTTTATCAATGGTACCTCTTTTGAAACCATTTGAGAGTAGGAAGTTGGAAAGAGTTTCATACCAGGCCCTTGGTGCTTGTTTCAGGCCATACAAGGCTTTGTTTAGCCTGTAGACATGATCTGGATAAAATGGATCCTCAAAACCTGGAGGTTGACAAACATATACCTCTTCTTGAATTGTACCATAGAGGAAAGCACTTTTGATATCCATTTGAAACACCTTCATGTTGTGGTTGACAACAAAGGCCAGGAACAGTCTAATGGCTTCCAATCTTGCAACAGGGGCGAATGTTTCATCATAATCAATCCTCTCTTCCTGTCTGTAACCTTGAACCACAAGCCTGGCTTTATTCTTGACAACAATACCCCTTTCATCAGTTTTGTTCTTGAAGACCCACTTTGTGCCAATGGGACTAACCTCTTCTGGCAGTGGTACAAGCTCCCATACTTGTTGTCTTTTAAACTGTTGGAGCTCCTCTTGCATGGCTTCTACCCAGCTGTTGTCTTTCAGTGCCTCTTGGTACTTGACTGGCTGATGGAGTGATAGAAAACCAGCAAAAAGACAAATGTTTTGGGTTTGGCTTCTTGTGAGCACCCCTTCATTTATGTTGCCAATGATTTGATCAGGTGGATGAGATCTCAAGAAGATTAAATCTCCTTGGTATGGTATGATGGCATTTGTTGGCGAGGGCTGCAAATGTGTATCATCTGAGCTATCCACTGCTGGGGACTTTGATGATCCAGCAGTGGCTTCAAAAGGTGGTGGAATTGGTGGTAATGAGGTGGACACATCCTGACTTTTATCCACTGTTTGTGGACTTTTGTCAGCAGTGTTTGATGATGTGGAAGCAGTGGTTGATGGGCTACTTTGGTCAACAACTGTTGAGGTAGCAGTCGTTGAGCTTTGACAGCTGTTTTGAACATCTGATGCTCTTCCCATTTTGACAGACTTTTGAGGAATGATGATTTCATACCCATAGTCTGGTGTTGAATCCTTTGATGGACCTGCACTGTTAGTCTTCACAGCAGTATTTTCAAAAGTAAATTTTTCAAGATCAAACAGATCTGCAGGATTTGCTGGGATTTTCATTTATGAAAGTTCATTGAACTTTACATTCAAAGTCTCCTCCACTGCCTTGGTCCGTGTATTGAACACTTTGTAGGCCTTGGCAGTGGTTGAGTATCCCAGATGATAACCACAATCAATTTTGGCTGCAAATTTTGAAATGGAATCTTTTAAGTTCAAAATAAAGCATGGGCAGCCAAACACCTTGAAGTAAGAGATCAGTGGTTTAATTTTATACAGAATTTCATAAGCAGTCTTTTTGTGCCTGGGGTTTATTAAAACTCTGTTCTGGACATAGCAAGCAGTGTTTACTGCCTCTGCCCAGAAAGTTAATGGCAAACCTGAATCAGCAAGCATGGTTCTGGCAGCCTCAATCAAAGTTCTGTTCTTCCTTTCCACTACCCCATTCAGCTCTGGTGTTCTAGGGATGCTGTACTGCCTTACAATCCCTTTCTTCACACAGAAGGCATCCAACTCCTAATTTTTTAATTCTGTGCCATTGTCACTCCTGAAGACTTTTACTGGAAGGTCAAATTGCTTTTCAACCTGTATCACAAAGTCTTGCAAAATGCCTGCAGTCTCATCTTTTGAGTGTAAAAAGAAAGTCCATGTAAACCTAGAAAAGTCATCAACAATAACCAAACAATATCTTTTCTTCTTGAGGCTCATGATTTGAACTGGGCCAAACAAATCCATGTGTAGCATCTGCAAACACTGGGTTGTTTTGGACTCTTCAATGGACTTATAAGAACTCTTATGATGTTTTTCTTTTAAACAGGAAATGCAATGTTCAGGACATGAAAACAATTTTTGTGGTAGGCCTCTCACCAAACCATTTTTTGAAATTTCAGTGATTGTCTTAAGATTTGTGTGCCCCAGCCTTCTGTGCCAAAGTTTTGTCTCTTTGTTAGAGGCAGCTGAGAACAGACAGGCATCTGCTCTGGGACACTCTTTAGACATATCAACAACATAAACATTGCCACTTCTTTGAGCAACAAGTTTAGTTTGACCAGTTTTGATTATTGCTTCAATCTTTTTGACCATTTCTGGTCCAACAATCCTACAACAATCTTTTGTGAAGAATGACCCAAACCCTTTGTCACTCATTTGAGACACACTCAGAAGGTTGAATTTTATATTGTCTATCAGATTGACATTTTCAAATTTTACATTTCCAGACTGCACTGTACCAGACCCCAGAACTTTCCCTTTACTATTATTCCCAAAGGATATATCACCCCCACCATGGATTTTAAAGTCTTTGAGGAGGGCTTTACATCCTGTCATGTGCCTGGAGCCTCCACTATCTACATACCAAAGACTATCAAAGCATGCAGAAGCTCCCTGCACATGAAGTAAAAGGATTAGTTCATTAGGGTCTCCAAAGCCAACAGGGCTTTGGATGGGGTCTCAACAGTGTCTGAGATGGATGCAGATTCATGGACAGTGGTTAAGTCAGGGGTTTGGACAGTTTTAGTACTGTTTCTTGCTAACCACTGTTGGGGGTCTTGACCAATCACCTGTTGGTAACCAAAAGGATGCCTGTTCACTTTAGGTTTAGAGGGCCTTTTGTAGGCCTCATAAACGTGTGGAATCCTTTGGTAAGACTGTTTTTCTCTGCCTTTTCTGAACTGATTGGCAGGGGGTGCATCAGTAACCTGAACATCTCTTTTGACAGATGTTTGGTTCAGCTGTTTTGTGACAGCTGTTTGAACTGGCACAAACAGTGGTTGGTTCTTGATGAATTTGACAGATGATGTTGATGAACTCAAGGATGTTTTAGCAATGTACTCATTCTTTTTCACATCAAAGTTTTTGAGATACACACATGCTTAAGTTTTGTGGTTTGTTTTACCACAAACAATGCAGCTTTCAGCTGAAACAATGACACTTGTTCTGTTCAAATCATAAGCTTTTAAGTGGAAACAGTCTTTTGTTAGATGATTCCTTTTCTCACAGAATTCACAAAACAAGTTATCAATTTTTTCTTTCTTCTTTCTCTTCTCAGACTCCTTTGCAGCAGAGGTTTTAACCTCTGTTGGGATGTCCTTGAGAGGAATGACTTTAGCTTTTGGAGCTTTAACACCATCAGTTGATGTAAAGTCCATTGGCTTGAAATTTTCACGAATATCACACTCATCAGACCATTTTGGTTTAAACTGATAATCTTCAAGCTCCTCAAAAGTAGAGGATCCCATTGGTCTGTCAAGTGTGATTTTGTTACCAAGTTTGTCAGTGATTTTCACTTCTTGGCCATTCTTGTTTGTGGGGATGAACTCAGTGGTTACATCAGTGGTTTGAACAGATTTTCCAAAAGCAGTGTTTTCATCATCATGTTTTCTATAACCAACACCAAATTTCACATTGCTTTTTATCTGTTTTTCAAGCATAACCTCATACCCTTTGCATGATTCCACCCATCTTTCACAGGTGATCTGGGTGGACTCCAACTCCTTTTTGCAAACTTGGTATTTTTCTACCATAGTTTGGAGTTGGGTTTTGGTTATGCTTTGTTCTTCTTTCAGACTGCTGATCTCTTTTTCCTTTACAATCAATTTGTTTTTAAGTTCTTTTAAAGACCTTTCAAATTTGACTTCATCAGTTAAGATTTTATCCCGAAGGTTTTCATTTACCTCTTTGATGTTAGCAAAAGCAATAATGCAATTGTCAGAACACAGTTTTTCAAGAACTTGAGGTGATACCTTGGCAACAGCCATCATTGCACAATCACATTGATGATTTTCTTCATCATCAGCTCTTTCTTCTTTCTCACCTGCTTGCTCATCTTTCTCTTCTTCTTTGTCCTCTTCGGACCATGGGTCTGTCAGTGGTTCAATCAGGGTTTCTGAATTTTCTCCCAGCAGCAATTCACCAGCAACTGCTTTAACAACTGCTTCAGTCACCTCATCCACTGTTTCATCACTTAGCTGTTCACCTTCAATTTCAATCCCCTCTGGTATTGACTCTAATGCCATCAAACAAAATTCATCATTAGAAGGTTCAATAGAAGCGTAGAGTGCAAAATTTTCATCACCAAGCTCATCAGGCATACTGCTCTAGTCAACAAAGCCTTGAGTGAAAAAGCTTTGCTGATCTGGTTGTACCACTGCTAGAGCAGCTGGTTGAGGTGCAACAGGTTGCACTTGTGCCTGGGGGACAGGGGTTTGAACATATTAAATATGTGGAACAATGGTTTGGACATAATGCACAGGCACAGGGGCAGCAGCATAATGAGCAGTGTTAACATGAGATGCAGGGGTGTATTGGGTATAATGCACAGTGCTTTGATTTTGAGGTCTAGGGTTTGAGCTAGGATGAGTGATTATAGGACCAGTAGTTTGACTCCTGCATTCCCTAGCAAAATGACCTAGCCTATTGCACTTGTAACACTTGATTTTTGATTTATCCAACCCAACCCTCAGATTCCCATGTAAACCTGGGAATTTTCGCCCTGTTCTTTTGTAGAATTTGCTAGTTCTAACACTGAGCAAAGCCAATTGGTGCAGGATGTCCATCTCTTCTAAGTTAGTGGGATTAAAGTGTTGTAAATCATTGAGTTCAAAACACAAATTATCTGACATCTGGTTTTCTGTGTTTGCAGTAAAAGCATAATTTGCAGAGTGAGGATCAGGGTTGGTAAAGTTACCACCAGCTGTTATATCAATGAAATGATCATAACCCTGTTCCTTACTACTGCTACCAGATTCTTCCTGACCAAGAAGAGCTGTGCTACCGAATGAGTAATCATCAGTGGCTTTTCCAGACTCTTGCAACTTCTTTTTCTGGTTCAACTCCCTTTCATAGGTTAGGAGTCTACCATGAAGTTGGGTCAGGGTCAGATCTTTGAACTCAACAGAGTTTCTAGTCACAAATGCTATTGTGTCCCATTTATCAGGTAGTGATCTAAGAAACCTGCTATTTTGGGTTGTTTTTGGAAATTCAACCTTAACAAGCCTTAGCTCACTGATGAGACAACAGAACCGTTCAAATTGTTGGGTCAATGATTCACCCTTAATGTGACAGAAGGTTTCATACTGCTGATTCAGAATTTCCCTATTGTTTTCAATAACTTCTTCTGTCCCACCAAACTGTTCCTTCAACGCATCCCATAGCTCTTTGGCACTGTTACAGTGTAACAGTCTAGCATAGATCTCATTAGGTAATGCGGATGCTATGATGCTAAATGCTTTGGCATCCAGTTTGAACTTTTGAAAATCAGTTTCAGTATAGCTTTCATAAGGTTTTGGTACGAACTTCTTTGGATCCTCAGCACTTGGCATCGTAGGAACATGGGGACCAAAAACAACAGACCTCCAACATCCAGTGTTCTGTTGAGCAAGGATGTGACCCATCCTTCGCTCCCAGATGTTGTATTCATTTCTTTTAAGCATGGGTGGTTTAAAAAGCGAGCCAATGTTATTCTTATCATCTTGTGATTGTGACGTCATCCTGGTTGTTTTACAGACACTGATTAATCAACTTTAATGGTGATTAAACCTTGCTCTGTTTTTCAACACAAACGAACAAACTATCGATATCAACGATTTTGAGCTGAACTATTTATGTCAAAATGATTGTTAAATCAAATTTGACTGTCCAAGCTCTGATACCAATTGTTGGATCTGAGTTTGGTTTTGATTGTATTTTCTGTTTGAATTAAAATGGAAATGGATGAGTTGTGCAGCGGAATTAATATGGAAACAAACTTTGCATACAATCAAATGAGAGTATTGCTTTGATCAAGACATTTTCAACAAAGAACCGAATGATTGAATTTAATTTCAACAACGATTACAAAGTAATGCTTGAATACAAACTCCCCCTCAGCCAGAGCTCAGTGTTTGTTCGTGCAAAGAAGACGGTGTTGCAAAGAGCTAATAGAACAGTACAGAGCACTGTTCTATTTATAGGCACTAGCAAACCACTGAGCATCTAATGCTGACGTCACCATGAAAGTGACATCTAACCTCCTAACAAACTCTAACCTCTGATCAATACAAACACTGCTATCTAACTACTGCTTAATACAATACATTACATAAAGATAGAATAAACAACTGCTGCATCCCTCCACTGCTGTGAACCCAGCAGTACTTGTCCGGATCAGCAGTGCTTGAACCAAGGCAGTAGATTGAGCAGCAGGGCTTTAGTCTTCCATCAGACCTTTACTTGAACAGCAGTTGTAGGTCAGCAGTTTGCACGATCAGTAGATAGGAGGTCAGCAGATGTTGAAATCACTTTCAAGGGGAGAGACTTGTATGTAAACATCTGCTTATTCTGGATCCACTGCTCTGATCCAGTTTTGGCTTTAATTATCCGTTCCTCTGGTAGGGTTCAATCCCAACAATTGTGCAAGTTCTACATGTGATTACTACATTTCTATGGCCATGCGCCTTTTCTTTTAATTATGTTGGCCACGCGCCGTTTAATTATCTATGTCGGCCACGCGCCTTTTACCTTTTCAATTATGTATGATGGCCTTGCGCCTGTTTCCAGCTGCTTAATACAGATGTTGGATGTGCCTTATGATTATCATCCCATGTCTTCTACGTTACAAATGCATGTTAAACTTTTGATTAGCACGAAAACACTTCAGTAAATTACGAGCTTTTGAGTTAAGCCTCCAAGGTCCTCCGCGAGCATAGCGCGAGACCGGGCAATAGCACTCATACACGAGCCACACTTACATTTATTCGAGCTAATTTAACCAAAGTTTCTAACAACAATGCAATAATTGTAACTTGGCAAGAATAAAAAGCAAACTTAATATTTCATTCAAAACGCGCAAGCGCGAAACGATTACATAAGATGAAAACATGAAAAACTACAAGGCATCAGCCTACAGATCCTACCACCTATTTATAACCATCACCATCACCATCGCCATCACCGCCAGCTTCATCTTCTTCAACAGTCAGCTCAATAATCTTTGGAGGATCAAGGATCGACTTTAGCCGTGCAATCCAGTCATCATGCTTCAACGCATCGGTGACCAATTCCACAACTAGCAATGAAAGATGGTCATAAACATGTTCAGCATGAGCGAGCAGAGAGTCAACTTGGTCAGTCACCGAGCAGTGATGAGTATCGAACGGATGGCCAAGCGCTTCTTCGACGTGATGAGCACATTCCAGATAACCACCACAGTGCCCAACGGCACGCGCGACATCAGTCAGCTCGGCAACAGCTGTAACGTCCAACGTCCCTAAACTTTAGGATTTTGGCAGAATTAGTCCCTGAACTTTCTTTAATTGACAATTTTGGTCCCTGTTGTTATGTGAGGTTGAGACTTTGGCAGTTTAGTTTGAATCTTATTGATATTGATGCTTACTACTATGATGCTTGATACTTTATTTCAGATACTTGATTCTTGATACTTAATGCTATGAGACTTGACACTTAATCGAGAGACTTGACTCTTGATTCTTGATACTTGAGAAACTATGATTCTTGACTCTTGAAACTTATTTGGTGCCTGACTATTGAGACTCGTGAAACTTGATTCTTAGTTGAACGAGAGACTAGAGTCTTGTCACTGGCGGAACCTATTAATCTTATAAACTTTTGATGTGTATGTTGTAATCTAGTTATTCTATTACTCAATAATATGCAACGCACAATCTAACTCGCAAAGCGAATCAAAGACGGGAACGCGAAAAGGTTGGATTGGCCAGAGTGGTAATCCGATCGAATTGCCACCCGATCAGATTGTCACCCTATCGGATGACTACCCGATCGGATGGCCATCCGATCGGACTACCACCCGACCCATGCGCACCTTATCTCTTTCTCACACCCTCACACTATAAATAGGAGTTGTCACATCAGTCCTTTACTGATGTGACAGCCCTGCTCGACTCAGACGCACAAGCACCTTTCTCTTCCATTTTCTCATCGATTTCGGTACGTTTTAGGCTAGATCTTTGTACTTTCTTGGTCTACACTTCATCCTCTACGTGATTCACCCTTGAAATCACACTTTTCACCGTGAAATCTCTCGGATCTAAGTTCTTGAGGGTGATGTCATCATGGGGGTTTGTACAAACTGCCATGTGATGTCATTCTGAGCAAGATCTAGCTCAGATCTAAGATATTTCATGCGTTTTCACACTAAATCTAAGCTAAATCTAGACTTTTTCCTATAAAACTTGAGTATCTTCATCTTTTTCTCAAACTTTCACCTCAATCGGTGGAACCCGGGTCTAAACGGGCTGTGGATTGGATGAATAGTCAAAAGCCGGCTTGGATCTGAGTTAATAACAGTAAAGACGAGCATGGAACGGATTCTAACATTAACTCGTTACGAACAGACGACTGATCGGACAGGGGTGATTCCCACTCGATCAGAACGGCGGTGTGCTAATGGGTTTACTGTTGTCACAGTACGTGCCGTACCGTCACCGTTAAGCTAGAAACTTATAAATTTTTACAAAAATGGTAAACAAGAACATGGGTCGCCCAATCGAGCCGCAACCCGATCGGACAGCCGTCTGATCGGACAGCCACCCTATCAGGTGACACTTGTCCTTGAGCCCTGAAACTTGAAACTTTCCAACACTTAGTCACTTTTTCAGAAACTTGGAAACATTGGAAACCTTGATCAAGTGGCAACCCGATCGGACAGCCGCCCGATCGAGCAGCCACCGGATTGAGGTGACCAAGACACTTACACCCGGATCGAGTGGCAACCCGATCGGACAGCCGCCAGATCGAGCAGCCGCCCAATTCTCTTCTCTGTGAATTTTAAACCAAGTGGCAACCCGATCGGATGGCCATCCGATCGGGCAGCCCTCTAAACTCCTCATACACATAAGTCACCCGACCGACTGGCGATCCGATCGGATTGCCATCCGACCGGACAGCCCTCCGATCCAGTGACTGATTTGACACTTATGCAATCTCGTTATTCTGCCCGAATCTTATCCTATTATAATCTAATCAGGCTAATTCTTAAAAGACCTCCCTTTGATCCAATAATAGTTGCGACTATTAAGCAATCACTGTGAGTATACTCGATCCCCTTTTACTTTAAACTTTTGGGGTGTAACATGTATTCTATGAAACTTAAACTTGAATCTTTGAAACTTAAACTCTATCCTATGTGTACGTGAAACTTGTGATTCTTGATTCTTTGTGCTATGTGACGTTTAATCCAGAGTGTGTAGTTTCGCCTTAACAATAGTAGCGCTATAGGAGATGCACCTCTCCCATTATTCTCGGGGGGTATTGTTAGGAGGATTCTAGTTTGCCTTGAGTCTTGGGTAAACACTAAAGCATCGGGATACTTGGGCTATCACTGCGTGGACTGCGACACTAGCACGGCTGAAACTATTTTGTTACATTTACACATGGACATGAGTTGTTTTATTTTATTATTCTATTATCAAACTTGTATACTCGCCAATACTTTTGTATTGATATTTTAATACATGTTGCAGGCTGATAGGTCGCTATGGAACTATGGAAATCAAGATAGGAGATGCCTAGAAACGTCGCCTTAATAATTTAGACATTTAAACAATTTGATTTGGTGATGTAATTTTATGAAATCTATTTAATGACTATCGAAATATTTAGTGTTATGGAAATCTCATGAGCAATCTGAACGCTTAGTGCTCGCACCCCGATGTTTCCGCCATCGGTTGGGGTGTGACAACAGCCTCATCCAGCTCAGTAGCATTCAGTACAGAGTTAGCAATCTGTACAAAAGAAGGGAATCATCAGAACAAGTTAATAATAAATAAAACCCAAGGCAAAGGAAGAGAAAATCACCGCAGCTACTCCTCTATTGAGCATCCATTCAGCCTCTGAAACGAGCGTGTCAACGATCGTTTGGGTCTCAGCATAATTATTCTGAGCCACATTTAGGGATGGCAATGGGTCGGGTTTGGGACGGGTTTAGGTAATCCCATACCCAAACCCGGTTAGATAAGCTTGTCCCAAACCCGTCCCAAAACCCGTCGGGTTTCTAGCGGGTAAATACCCATCGGGTATCGGGTATACCCGCGGGTTTCGAGTAAACCCGTTAATTTAAAAAGATTACTCGTTGGGTATACTCATCTCAAAACCCATTGGGTATCTATCGGATAACTACTAACCGGTTACATTTTATATTGTCATTATAAAAAATATATATCAAATAACTACAATGTATACGAAATAGAATACCTATATGTGTTAAAAATGGATGTATCATATATATATACATATTTAAAAATATTAAAAAATTATATCGGCTATACAATCGGGTAAACGGGTACAGTTTATCGGGTAAACGGATATATCACTAAATCCCAAACCCATCCCAAACCCGCGAAAAAAAATAAAAACTATTCCCAAACCTGTCCCAAACCCGATTAACCAACCCCAAACCCGTCCCAAATGTGTCGGGTTTCGGGTTTACCCAGCGGGTTCGGGTTTGATTGCCATCCCTAGCCACATTTAGGGCAGAAGTGCCTTTACCCTCTCAGCCTCAAGATGTATCTCCAATGATTCATTCTTATCATGGGCCTCAAACAATCGGCGCTTAAACTCCGCATCTCCACGTCCTTTGCGGCCAACTCTTTATCCTTGCTTGCAACCTGCGCATTCAACTCAGCCTGCAAGTGTTCAAACAAAGAGTTAGAAATATCTTGAAAAGCAAAACAATATAAGAGGAAAAAGAGTTAAGTCTGTTGAACCTCAACATGATCTTTGTCTGCTTGAACTTCCTCAACCTTCCCTTTAAGAGTGGCAATCTGAGCCTCAAGGTCGGTAATTTTGGAACACGCAGCATACATGCGTTGGTTGTCTTTCTCACATACCTTCTTCCATTCTGCGCGCTCCTTAGACAACAGCTCCTCAGCAGCTTGGAGCTTGCTCTTCAGGCCCTCGGGCCCCCATTCTTCCGACTTCTTTTCCGCCTCAAAGGCGGCCTTCTCATCAGCAAAGGTATTTTTCATCTGTTCGAAGTCTTTGACCTGTTTCAACAAACGCTCCCGATACTTCTCCCAATCAGCTCGCTCTTTAACCATCGTGCGCCACTCGCGCACAATCTGATGGTTGGCAGCACGGGTGTTAGCCTCCCCAACAATATAAGCGCGATACAATCCCTCATGGGTACGCGCTCTATGCCTATTGACCTCCCCGGGAGGGAAAGAACCCAAGTACCAATCTCGGTAGGCTCCGAACTTGACAAATATATCCTTCTGTTTTAAACCCCAAACAGGTTGGTGGGGAGCATCGCCGCGAGCTTCTTCAGTGTATGTCTTGTAGTAGATATCCCCCAAGGTATCCTTCGGGCCTATGAGAGTTTGTGGCATCGACCACTTGCCTCCTTCATCTTTCTGACTAGCCGCGCCGGCACCCCGAGAACCTCCAGCACCTGCACAACCAGCAGCAACAGAAGTATCCCTATGCGCGCCTTGCTCTGGTGCGGTAGCAGCAGACCCCCCAGCAACGGATGTAACTTGTACGGTTTGGGTAAGGGCATCACGCTCTGCAGGTTCAGTTGGCTTAACAACTTCAGGCTCTCTCTGCCTAATAACTTCAGCTTCTTTTCTCTTCAAGGGTTGGTGAAGCCCCGTAATGCGCACGACCTCCGGACCCTGCGCTTTATCTTGATCGGTAGTAGCAGCGGTACCGGTCTCCTTTGACTTCTCATTTTCAAGTAGCACATCACCCGCAGGCTCCTCAACTATCTTCTCAACCTCCTTCTCGGTAGTTCTAGGAGGCTTGATGATAAACTTTGTTTTCTTTTGCGCCGGCTCCTTCGGGTCCTTCAGCTCAACACCCTTAACCTTCTCAGGGGTTTTCTTTAAGGCCTTTGTAGAAGTTAAGTGTTAGAGAATGTTACTAAGGAGGAAAACATAAAGTATGAGATTCACAGCACTGACCTGGGGAAAACTTGTAGAGGGTGCGCAACCTGCTTTGCTTCCCTATCACTGGGCCCTCTCCAGCCTTCTGCGCCGGCCCAGCCCCAGCGGCAGTCTCTTCTCTTGACCTTTTCCTGGTCACCATCTTAGCAGCAGCTTCTTCTTCATGTTCTTCCTCTTCGTCATCCAGGGCGATTGAAGAGGGAGTTGCGCCGGCTTCAGGGATCCTAGACCCCGCGCTCCCAAAACTCTTTGACCCAGCTGCGCCGCTTTTCTTCTTTTCACCTATACGGGATAAAGCCTCTAGTGAGTCGCTAGTGACAACGTAATCCTCAAGGTTACTCTGTCGAAATCGAAGAGTACCTTTATCATGAGCTGCAGCAGTCATGCGGCTACTCCCGCCTTTCTTACTGGTCGCACCAGTATCGACATTCACCTTATTTGGTTTCTTCTTGGTAGGAGCCTTCTTTGGTCTTTCTTCGGGGTCTATCCCCAAGTCGCGCAGTACACTGCAAAGATGTTAGACCATGAGCTTAACTCTTCTTACGACGAACCTACAGACTCTTCTCTGGAAAGAAATAAGATTTCCTTTCCAGCAGAGGTCACGCCGCGCAAGGGCCTTGGGTTGGGAAGTAGCGAACCTTCAGCCGCAGAAGGAGGATTGGCAAAAGCTCCAGCGGGAGGAAAGAGAAAATAACCCTTGATTTGTTCATACCAGTACGGCTCCCCAGACCGTAATGGGCGAACGCCCATAGACCCACCAAAAGTGGGAAAGGCAGCATGGTAAAGTTGTACCTCTACGATAAAAAACAACAGTCAAGCGCAAGTATATTTCAAGAAAAGGAAGGGGAAATAACACATACCTTCATCATTAAACTTCAAAACAGGAACATCCTCACTAAGCTCCGGCCATTTATCACTCATGCCCGCTGCGACTAACACCTGATCACCAAATATACGGTTGGGCGTCGCAACAAGATTCAGATACCAATCAGCCCCTTTGGGGATAGGGAGTTCCTCCTTCTCAATATTGTCCGACTGGCGAAATATCATCGCGATTGGCATGACCTTCTCCTTGATGAAGAAGAACGTCATCTTCCAGTCATGAAATCTTTTGGGAGGGTTTATCAAGATCTTCTTAGCAGAGCCTCGGTTGCCGAAGGAATAGAAGCCCATATTCCTGATGAATTGATAGAAGGCCCGGAACTTTTCGATAGTGGGTTCCTGCCCCTGAGATCGGCATAAGAACTCAAAGTGTCGAACCCTAACCATTCCCATGGGACTCATCTGGGATATATGAAAGCCGTAGAAATGAAGAATAGATGACATGAAGTGAGTCTCCGGCAGCCGGAAGTTTCCTTGAAGGAAGAAATCTTCGAACATCGTTATGTAGCCCGGCGGTGCGTCGGCGGCCGTCTGACCTTGCCGGGGATATTGTGCATCCCACTCCGGTGGAAACTGGAAACCCCTTGTAATTTGCTCGAATAAGCCCTGATCCCACTTAAGAACAGGGACTGGACCTTCTTCGACTTGCACTAATTCTTCTTCAGCCATGAATATTTGAGTATGAAGATTCACTAATTTCTGGAAAAACTCGAAAAACACTCAAGAAAAACTTGAAGATTTGAAGATCAGAGAAAAAAGAAGAGAAACCGCAAAGAAAACGATGTCCACTTCTCTCCACGATCGGATATATATACCCATCACATTTAATGCGATGGGTAAACGTGCCGAGATCACCGCGCGCGTATCCAATCAGCAATCGCCACGTAAGATGGGATTATCGGGGTGACAGTTACCACGCGCGCGTGGTCCTCACTCGCCTGACAGAAAGGCGAACCGTCAGTAGCAGCATGATAACCACCGTGTCAGCAGTCAACTCAACCGTCACCATCAACGACAATTGCACCAACCTGTCAGAATTCAAATTTCGAGAGTTTTCCCGCCCAAATTTACTACAAAACTTCATATAGAAGTTAGCAAATGCCGCGCCACATTCATCATTATCCAATGAACTTACGCGCCAACACTCCAAAACAAAAGCTATCAAGGAGCAAGCATGGTAGCCGCGCCGTAGTAGTGGACCGACACTCACACGCGCGCCGTCTAACAAGACCTAGCAGATGCTTTTAAAGGCTAACACACTTCCTTTTTTCTAAGTCTAGAGCTCCAACCATTTACTTCGCGCATGGAAGAAGCACTGGACTGGGGGGACTTGAAGGGGTATGGTCCCAAAAAGCCGCGCAGACCATTCAGGTCACGCGCTGGACCATACTCCTTACTCAATAAATTGATTAATCTGCAGACCCCGCGCGAGCTACTCGGGTAAAACCTGATCCCCGCGCGAGACTGAACCTAGATGTAACGTCAGTTTCCATACTTGGTATCTTGAATAAGAGCCCTCAACTCCTACGCCTCGCGCCGGCTAGTGGTACACACTTCAAAGGTCGCGCAAGAGTTGCAGCGCAGGGCCATTTCAGGAAGTACCAAAAGTACGAGTGGCAGAAGAGCGAGCCAAACAGCGTCCTCCACGACAAACAATCGTGTAGGAGACCAAAGGTACACAAGGACGCCTACGTTGCACCAATCAGGTGGCGACGACAACTGCCCCATGATCTCCACTCACCTGTTGATGTCAGAAGGGCAACAGGGACGACAACCCGGACACGTGGCTCCAATCAAGGTGCGCCAGCACCGAAGATCTTCTAGAAGCCACCAACGGTCAACACCAGTGAGATAAAGAGGATATCCTTGGTTGTCGCCTTCCGGCCCAAGGCCCATCGCCCATCTCCTCCTACACCACTCTCTGTCTATATATAGAGACCTCCATGCACAGGTTAAACATTCCATTCTATTTACTCTCACTCTTAACACACACTTTATTATCCTCAAAACGGTTACTTATTCTCACGCCGGAGTCTGGTTAAAAGGGAAACCCCCATATTCCCCTCTTAACGAGCTAACGGTGTTGCTGGTTTGCAGGAAGATTCGATCACATTTGAGCTCAGGAAAGATTAAGAAGGTTAACCCTCATGTTTGAAACTTAAACCCCCTAATTAACCTAAAATTAGTTCAGTGTTTCTTCAAGGACCCATCCCCCGGTACCATACTCGCCGCTCTCCCAACGCTTCCTGATACGGGCCAATTGGAGGACCATCACCGCTCCATTCGATTGTGGCCTGCTGTAAATTCCGCTGTATTTTACGAAGATGATTAAATATATATATATATAGGTAGAGGATCCTGTAAAAAGTGCTCAAAGTGTGAGAAGTGTATTATAACACTATATATAATACTATATAACACCATATAAACACCGTATAACAATATGTAACACCATATGATACCATATAACACTTTGTAACACTATATATCATTATATAACAAATATAACACTATAGGTTGTCTGATAGCATGTCTATGATATATGTATAGTGTTATATTTGTTATATAATGATATATAGTGTTACATAGTGTTATATGGTATTATATGGTGTTACATATTGTTATACGGTGTTTTTATGGTGTTATATAGTATTATATATAGTGTTATAATACACTTCTCACACTTTAGGCCCTTTTTACACTATCCTTACCCTATATATATATATATATATATATATATATATATATATATATATATATGTTTGTTATAGAAAATTATACTTAAAAGAAATACTTACGTAATTTTGTTCAGCAACTGGATCAACCCAATTCCCCTGATTATCTGTGTGGGTTTTAGCGTACGTAGGTACCCAATCTATATCCTATTTAACATTAAACTTAGATTTGACATTAAATAAACAAAAGCTTACACACACCCACAAATACATAAAACATTACATTTTTATAGGCGGTGCTACCGTATGACAATGTCCCCCCGCGGAATGGAAATTGTTGTTTCCCGCGTACTTGGCGGGTATTTTCTTTGCTCCTTTTGTTTTAAATGATTATTTCAGTTTTGGCGGGTATTTTCTATGTTCGTTATGTTTTAAATGATGATTTTAATTTAAGTAGGGTATTTCCTAACTAATATATATTTGTCAAAGTTAAATATAAATGTTTTCAAACCTAAACATACTAATTATAAAACTTAAACTTTTTTTTTTCAAACCTACACATAAACAACATTCAAATTATCATCTTAAATATATTTTTTTCTCAAACCTAAACATAAACATAGAAACTATCAACTTAAACATATTTTTTTTTCCAAACATGACCATAAACATAGAAATCATGAAACTTAAACATAATTTATGCACATAACACATACTTTATACATACTTACATACACAAATTTACATACTTTATACACACATATTAACATACTACCAACACACATACATACTTATAAAACACATGTACATACTTACACATACACATACATACTTACAAACACACATTTTGATCAAAACCACAAAATTTATACATACTTACATACACATTTGCATACTTTATACAAACATACATACTAACATACACATTTTTCATCTATTGCAAACATTTACATGCACAATTGTTCATCATTTACATACACCTACATACTAACATACACCTACATACATACATTCATTCATAGACTTACATACCCACATACATGCTTACATACACCTACATACACAAATACATAGATTTTCATATACTCATTTTCACCAAATACACCTACATTATACATTTGACATACAAACATTCATCCTTACATACACATTTACATATCTAAACAAAAAATTATACAATTTCTAAACTTTAAAAAATTACATATAAAACTAACCGTTTTTTTTTTTTTTTCAAGTTTCAAGGAGACGAAGACCACGGATACGAGGTGGTGCCGGAGAAGTGATGGTGGTGACCGGAGAAGAGGTGGTGGTGATCCGAATTTTCTTTCACAAACACAAAAATACACAAAAATGAGCAAAAATTAAAGCCTATAACATGTATATAACAAAATAGAGAAGAAATTTAACAAAAAGAAAGTTAAACTAACCGATTTGGGTAAAAAATGAGTTTCTCCGGCGGTAGAGGGAAGATTTTGGGGGGAAAAGTGAAGAAGGAGAGAGGAAAAGGCGCTGTATAGTCGTCTGATACGGTTCGATATTTACTGGCGACGGGTTGTCGCCGCTATTGCGTTATTCGTCGCCGCTATTAGGTTAATCAGGATAAGATATGTGTGGCTGGGGATTAATGTGGGACACATACTTTTAGCGGAGACAGATGTTGCCGCTAAAAACCTTGCTTTTGTCGCCGCTAATGCCTTTTAAATCCCCAACCGTTAGATCAGGATAAAAATCAACGGCTGGGGTTTGGTTTCAGACTCCGTGACGCGGATCGACCAATAGCGGCGACATTTAGCCTGTCGCCGCTAATGGTGTCGCCGCTAAAAGTGGTTATTTCTTGTAGTGTCACAGGGTGGACTTGTGTAGGGCCGTAGGTGACTTAGCGAAGTGGATGGTGGCTCCCGTATCAACAGTCCAATCGGGCCGTAGATGACATGACATTATGTGATGAAAGCTTTAGCAAGATAAGAATTGATGGAAATAGATTGTGGATCAATGGTGGCTAGGTTTGGACAAACATTTGCATAATAGTTGTCAACACGACATAATTGGAAATGATGGACCGTGAATGGAGCATTGAAACAACTCATAGGATTCTGCTTGAATGAGAAGGTCACGAAAGGCTAGGGTGGGTTTGGAGTTTCGAATGGCCGTGGAGAATGTTTCGAAAGAGGCACTCAAATCACATAAGAACCAGTGTATCTTGTCTGCGTCATCAACGGGCTGACCAAACGCCGCAAGTTGGTCACAAATGTGTTTCAATTTTCTTCCAAAATCAACTTTTGAATTTAGTTAATATATTCGTAATCAATGAGGGATGCAAAGATACATGGGAATGGACATAGTGTGGTTCAGGGAAGTTTTCGGTGAACTCCTTAGACTTTAAAATTAATGGCTATTATAAAAAAGATAGGGAATACATGCATGATGGAATAGGTTGGTGCCATTCCTATCTCCAAACCCGTTTTGAATGAGTCTTTAAGAACCTTTCCAAGACACAACAAGACTTATTCCATTCCATGCGAAATAAATTAAGGGATACATAACTTAGTGGTTGATCGCTAAGTCTCGCATCACACCAGAAAAATGTATGGCCTCCAATACTCACAGAGCTTTTGAACACCTTAACAACTTCAATATCCAGCTGCGCTAGAGGCTTATCGATTTTGGAGATATCGTTCCAAATACAGGACCGTAGAGTCTTAAATGGAATAAAAGACCACATTTGATGGAATTAATCTTGATTTAAGGGGTCATATAGGTGAATCATGAAAGCTAAAGGTTAAACGACAAATTGGTGTTTGAAATAAACACATGAGATATAGAGATAATGATTAGGAATTTTGTATAAACATGGGTTAAATAGGGGTGAAAATGATTGTATTTTGTGTATCGTTTGTTCATAATAATATAAAGTACATGGTGATTAGTTACATAAAATCATTGTGTTTGCGTTGTTTTATCGAGCCAATTTCCAACAACACTTATGAAATATACATTTAATACAAATAATTAATCTAAACTAAACACTAATGTAGTTTATAAAAAACATTAATTAAGCCCACATATGATTTGTTGTGAAAGGACCTAAAGTCCTAAAGGCCAATCTAAGGGTGAATGGGGCACATGCGGCAAAGAGGGCGGTGAACCCCTTCACCGTGCGGAGAACACCGCCGCCGTCACTCTTTGCCGCGCGGGGTGATTGAAATTCAGAGAGAAGTCACCGATGAAGAATGATGAGAGAGAGGCACTTTGCATGTGGGGGCTCATTCATTCTCACCAGTCACAAATTTTTTTAATCCAAAAAATTGTTTACCATTCACCTAGAGGGGAGCACCGCTTGTGATTAAGTGCTTGAGGTGAGTTGGAGAGGGGAGTTGACATGGACGAATTTGATTGGCTCCGGTGAGAGTTTACCACTCACCTAGAGGGGAGCACCCCTCTCACCCTAAACCGTTAAATGAATTAAAGCTTAAGCCAATGTGGCCATCACCTGTGTCAACTTTACAAACTGTTATCCCCATTCTGTTGAAAATTTTGTAGCTAGGATGTGCATAATAGTTGGTAAGATATGATTTTTGGAATAATCTCAAGGGCCTCAATTTTGAAGTTCGCTTTACACCTTCAAAACCGTTGAGTTGTCCCTACATGGTACATAAAAAACAAAAACAAAAGAGAATATTTCATATCAGCTTCAGCAAAATCATAAACATCAAATAGATAACATACAACATAGTACAAAACAAATCAGCATCTACGAGCTGTTTATTCAAACATCAATGGATGTCATACAGAGAAGATTTAACTTCATAAGAACACATTTATAACCATATTAAACCTTCCCAAACATAAACATCGAATAGATTACGTACAACATAGTACAAAACAAATCAGCATCTACGAGCTGCTTATTGAAACATCGATGGATGTCATACAATTATACAAAGAAGATTCGATTTCATAAAGCACACATTAATAACCGTATTACGCCTTACCAAATCGCCGTGTGTAATAAGCAATCAGACTTTCTCTTGAAGGCAAGTCATCCTTGACAACTTGGCAGTTAATACAGTTATGAGCCCATTCTATTACTTTTGGGAACTTGTCTTTGGTCACCACCTCTATTCCTAATGCTTCTTCTGCTGCTCCAACCCAATAGCCTATGAAAGTTGCACAAATATCAATCAGTCCCATGTTGTCACCTCCAAAAAACTTGCTGCCTTTGACATTCAGTTCATTTTCCAGAAATTGAAGTTGCTCATGTGCTTCTGCAACATCTTGCTTCCCTCCATGGCTGACAATAGCCTTGAATATTGCAGGATGGCACTGAAAATACCATAAAAACCGAGCAACCAATTTTAAAAGGGGGACTGCTATACACATGTCACTAACAATCTAATCCCACACCCTATTCAAATGGCCGTTTGAAGGTTAGGGCCTGCGTCATAGGCCCTTACCTTTAAACGGATGTTTTTCTATCAAAATTACTCAGATGTAATGAGCCATTACCTTATCAACAAAGAACTTGGCCCAAAATCGAGCCTGAGCCTTCTCGTAAGCATCGTTGGGCATAATCGGAACCCCTTTCCAGACATCATCGATATACTGGATGATCACAAGAGACTCCGATATCGGATTTCCATTGTGTAGGAGAACGGGTACATTTTTAAGAACAGGATTGTATTTGAGAAGGTCGGGACTCTTGTTGTCCAGATCTTCTTGGATGAACTTGTAGTTGACTCCCTTGAGATTCAAAGCATATTTGACTCTGCAAACGAACGGACTTATCTCAATTCCGTATAACTTCACCTTTTCCGCCATTTCCTGATAAACTTGTTCGAGTTCTTGGGTGGCTCGATTCATATAAACATGCACTACCGCTGACTTGATGAACACTTATTATGGTATAATCATATTCATATCCCATAGCTGTTGTCCTGTAAGTGCTTAATAAAGGTGGTTGTTCATTGTTGGTGACAGCAAGCATATTATTATTATTATTATTATTTCTTTTTATAAAAAAAGAAACAAAGGTCTCAATAATGTTATTTTAAAAAGCACGTTAGTATAGTTTATTAAATTATCCTCTATATTAAGGCTGGAGGGTGTGGTTGGAGCCCCCTAGGGACTTTATCAGGCCACGTTAACGTCATCTATGATTCACCTCAGCCATGGAGCCCTCTTTAATTTGCATGGTGTGCATGGAGCCCCATATTAAACAAAATAAAAAATAAAAAAAAAGATTTCATTGGTGCAAACACAAGTGGGCCCCACCTGAACTTTTCAACCTTGGCGTTACAATGATAAAGGCCAGCCCATAGTGCCCCCAATTGAATTTAAGGGTGTGGTGTGATAGCGGCACCACCTGACAGAGGTGACGCCCCCACACTCTCCGGCCTAATTTACAAATGTAGTCTTCTTATTCAATTTTATTTCTTTTGATACATATTGATTAGTTGGTTATAAGATGATGCTAATTGGGACCCATACCACTCCACCATCTCCTCTCTATAGCTAATACTACAAACTCTACCATTTAGTTAAAGAGAGTTTTTTTCAAGTTCTAAAAATTATTTTTTCAGGTTCTAAAAAATACTTATGTCAAAAAAAAAAAGTTTAAAATGAAATAAAATAGAGCACAAATCGAATATATTGATTACGAGTAATATTGTTTAGCATTTGTTTATTTTTTTATTGTTTTAAATAGGTTCTACTACTCCCATACAGATAAAAGTGGTCGGTATATTTTCGAAGTTGACATGCCGTAATGCGGTGCGTGGTTCAATATTTTGACATCTATTTTTTTGTTTCGTTTAATGGTCTTGCCACAACACAAGGTCCTACATACTCATTCTTTAAAGTTCATAATGATTTCATACATACATAAAGTAGTGAAGCCGAATTAGTGTCACTTGATAACAATATATTTTTTGTATTATATTGAAATTTGAATGTGTAAAGAAAATTTTCGAATGGCCCATTTGTTTTTTACGATTGACATAATTATTTTTTAAATGACCCAATTGGTATAAAAAACGATATATATATCTTGTATTAAATAAAACAATTATATAAACATTTAACTAAGAAAAAAATTTAGTTTAGTAATTAGCCCAATTACTTGATTTCATCATAAACATTTAACTAAGAAAAAAAATATAGTTTATTAATTAGCCCAATTACTTGATTTCATCTAATATATTGTCCACTTTAAAACTATTAAAATCCAATGTACTAAGAAAAAAATATATAGTTTATTAATTAGCCCAATTACTTGATTTCATCTAATATATTGTCCACTTTAAAACTATTAAAATCCCATGTCTTATTTCAAAAATTTTAATCCAATAACCATTTAAAAGCCCAATTACAAGCCCAATTTTTATTATGCAACCCTACTTAGAGGTGCACATTTCGGTTAATTTCTTAACCGAAACCGGTTAACCGATTTTTACTGTTAATGGGCCGAGAAAAAAAAAACGGTTACGGTTAATAACCGACCGGTTAATAACCGGTTATTCAAGCTGAACATCATTAACCGTTAATAACCGACCGGTTATAATAAACCGGTTAACATGTAAACCGGTTAAAAAAAACCGGTTATTCCGGTTATTGTTCAAACATGCAGCAACTTTTAAAAAACTACAGAAACTTTAAAAAAATTGCTACAAAATATAAAAAAACTGCAGAAATTGTTGCAGAATTAAAAAAAACTGCAGAAATTGTTGCAGAATTATATAAAAACAAACAAAACCTGCAGAATTAAAAAAAAAAAGCTGCAAAATTGTTGCAGAATTAAAAAAAAAACATGCAGATTTAAAAAAAACCTGCAGAATTAAAAAAAAAGCTGCAAAATTTATAAAAATGTTTAAACACACAAATAAACCAAATAAAATACGTTTTTTTTTATAATTATATTAGTAGATCAAGTAACATTACATTAATAAACATGAAAATATACAATACAATTTTCTTAACTGGTCTAGAATGAAGTTGTCGTCTTGTAGTTTTGTTTCGTCATTTCTTCGTTTCTTCGTTTAGTCGCTTCGGGGGCTAGTAGAGCATACGGATTCATCGTACATGAGTTCGTCATCGGAAAGTGGTTGCGCCCATCCTTGAAAAACTTCAACATCATGTAATTGTTCTTCCACCTCAAGCTCGCCCTCAAGACTTGAAATATGTTGTATACGTTCCACGCCATCCAAGTAATCCTTCAAACAAATGCACATTTCCATCGCCTCCGGTGTAAGTCTTGTTTGTCGAATAGATAGTACCCTTCCACTAAGAGAAAAAACCGACTCCGAAGCTACCGTAGAAGCTTGGGAGCTTAGTAGATCACGTGCCATGGCGGCTAAAACGGGATAATGCGGTTCTTGTATTTTCCACCAAGCCAAAACATCAAAGTTGTGAAACTCGTCGGGTGACAAGGTTGCTAAAAAATCGGTATATTTATACCTCCCGAGTTCACTATTTGATGCATCACCTCGAGAACGTTAACTATTTTCATTTCTTAACGAATTATAGAAATTTAAGTCCGCATCTTTTCTCGACGCCTTCGAGCTCTCCGCCATTTGTTGGTGTAACGATGACACGTTACCATATCTTTGAAAGTAATGATCAAAAAGATTGTTTAAAGAAACGTCAAAACGTTTTAGTGCATTTCTTGTAAAATGTGGGTCGGCATCATTTAACTCCAAATCCGAACAAATATCCGAAATCATCATCTCAACACCCGCAATATTTATAGTCGGGTTCAAGGCGGCGGCACATGTAAAAACCGGCGGCATTTCTTGAAAATATTTTTTAAACTTTTCTCTCATTGGAACAATCATATGTTCGTAAATGTCACCTTGGAATTCAAAGTCGTTACTTTTTGACACATCAAAAATAGTTGTTTAAGCACCAAAGAACTAGTGGGATAATAAACTCCCGATAAAATCTTTGTCGTGGTTCTAAAAACTTCAAGTAATTGTGTTAACGTTTCAATACACTTCCAACCATCGTCATCAAATGGTTCCACCAACCCGGACGTTGCAAGACTATCGTGGAAAGCTTTTAAGGTTTCTTTTTGCATTATCGCGCTATCAAACATTTTCCACGTAGAGTTCCAACGGACGACCATGTCAAAATGTGCGCTATAGCATTTCTTATTTAAAGCTTTACACCATTTTCTATAATCCGCATATCTTTTTCGACTACCTTGAAAAACGTCACGTAACATATCTTTAAAAGTTTCTTTAACTTCTTTAACGGACTCAACATTTAGCCCGTCTTGCACAACCAAGTTAATGATGTGCGCAACACATCGGCTATGATAAAATTCTCCATCGCAAATCGGATTGTATTTTATTTTTAACATTTGCACCGCGGTTGTGTTGTTCGACGCATTATCAAAAGCAATAGAAACTATTTTATTTTCTAATTTATAAGTTTTGATAAAATCGTCTAAGACATGAAATATATTTTCCCCCGTGTGTGGATAACCAAATATATCGAACGCGATTCTACGTTTCATCATGTTCCACGAATTGGGATCGATTCAATGCGCGGTAACACAAATGTAAGAATCCGGTAAACCAAATGGAGCCGACCATACGTCGGTTGTTAAATTAACACCGGTGTTTAATTTTTCAAAACCTAAAATCATTTCTTTTTTAGCTTTTGACCACATCTTTAAACAATCGCGTCTAAGAGTTGAACGACTTACGTGAACATAACGTGGTTGAAGCGTCTCTTGAATCAACTTAGTCAAGCGCGGATTGTCAAAGTGATCGAACGGCAACGATTGTTGAATAACAAATTGAGCCATCCTTAAACGAACCGCCTCCGGGTCGAAATTCCAAACACCCATACCCCGTGATATTTGCGTTTGATCTTTGGCGGGATTTTTTTTAATGGCTTGCAATGCGACGTCAAATGTGCTCTCAAAGTAGAGTTCGATGACGCCGCAAGAAACGCCCCGCAATTTTTGCACCTCGCCTTTTCTTTTCCATTCGACATCTCGCATAAATCAAAATTCACCCATAGTGTCGGGTCCCTATTCGTGGTCAAGATCTTCTTCACAAACAACTCGCTAGATGAACCAACAACGGTCGAAGCATCGCCACTCGAACTTGCCATTTGAAAGTTGAAACGTATTTTGTAAGTGTGTTTTTGAGCTAGAATTGAAGTGGGATTATACATATGCATTGAAATCTTATTTATACACATCAAAACAGGTCCAAAACGGTAATATTACCGTTTTTTTCATTTCAAACGGTAACATCCAGGTCTGCAATTGTTCTGTGCTGCTGCTGTGCTTTCTGCTGTTGAAGATCAAGAAAATGAGACCGGTTAACCGGTTAACCGGTTATTAACACTCTAAAAAACCGGCTTTTAATTAACCGGTTAAAAACCGGTTATTGATAAGAATAACTAAAACCGGTTAGGAACCGCCGGTTATTAAAAAACCTAAACCGGTTATTTTGGTACCGGTTAAAAACCGGTTTCGGTTACGGTTATTAACCGGTTTCGGTTAAAAAACCGGTTTTTTTTGCCCATGTCTAACCCTACTCCACCCAACTCAAAATTTTAACTACACGTTGTTGTAAGTCGACTACCAAAAAATCTGACACCACATAACAAAATTCCTAGCATCACCACTTCATACATACATATAAATATAAGTTTTTTTTATTTAAATAAAACATTTAGATAATAGTGTACAAATTGTCAAATATGAATATTTTGATTTTGATCTCGAACACACCTTAGTGTTAAGACACATCAGCATCTACGAGCTGCTTCTTGAAGCATCTATGTATGTAACCTAGGGAAGCTTCAACTTCATAATCACACATTTACAACCGTATTACGCCTTATCAAACCGCCGCTTGTAATAAGCAACAAGGGTTTCTCTTGGAAGCTTCAACGTTGTGTTTGGCTTGGTAATGCTAACGTTATTGCTACATGGGTTGAAGTTCTTAAACCATCACCATTTGTGGCAAACACAAAGCACAAGCTATTGGTAATATTCTTTGGGAATTAAAGTAAAACTTGGAGTGTCGAAACATCCTAGATGACATGATGAAAATCCGGAAGACAGCTCAAACACCGCAATGTTATGGTGAACGAGGTGCATGCATCATAAGTACTTTAACAATTTTCTAAAACAAATCTAGAACCAATTCTATTATGATATATGCCTAAAGCTTAAACAAATCACATTATGAAGGACTATATTAAAGAATTTACATTATTTCTCATGGAGGTGTTGTGCCCCTGCGATCACGACTCACTTTTTTTACCTTATTGATAGCTTAATATTGTGGGCCAAGAGATAATTGGAGTGACGTAATGTGCAAGGCCTTTCCTCGGTCATTGCCATAACCAAAGGCTTGATCACGAAACATAGAGATCGTAAGACTAGCCTTGAGAAAGGTAGAGGAGATGAGAGGCTTGCTTAATTAAAGGAAAACTACGCACATTTCACAGAGACAATGCCTCCTTCATATGTGATAACTCGCATTAGTCCCAAGAGAAAACACGTGAGCCAGGGAAGTGCGTTTCCAAGAAGAGAAGGTTGATGGCATGGATAAGTATGGTATGTGACCAAGGCTAGGATGGTGACACAAATGACAAAAAATAAAGTCTACAACTTATTGAAGGATCCTCTATCTGAGTATAATGTGCTCTTGTTGACACTAGAGCTTCCCAATATGACAAAAAGAAAAGTAATTTGACGAAGACGATGGATGCTATGCTTGGCTAATTCTAGGAGAGGAAAAACTTGTAGCTTAAAAAAAGTACACAACATGAAGGCATTACTACTTGATGGTAACAAGGATGGAGAAAAATGATAGGAGAACAAACAAGGAATACAAGACAGTTAGTTAAGGATGTGCATAGGTTAACCAACTTTGGAAAGCAGTCCTGACCTAAACAACTTTCGGCACCCTCATGAATCTCTTAAGGATAGCTAAGGAAGATCGGGCAAAGATAACATATGTCATAAAGTAGGTTCTTACGACTTCTTGATTATCGAATTGACCTAAACAACTTTCGGCACCCCAATGAATAAGCTCTTCCACACATACCTTGGTAAGTTTTCGGTGGTCTACTTACAGTATTTAGTCGTATATACCTACACTTTAGAGCATATATGGCAGACTTGATACAAGTTTTTCAAGCATCATGAGAGAACGAGATGTGAAGTTGGAAAAATGCTCATGCACCTAAGAGGATTTCAAATTAGAGACAAGTGCTTGTTGCTAAAGAGAGTGATAATTTAACATTTTAAACAGTTGATCATGTTAGAATTCAAACATAACATGTATTTCTTCGAATTCACAACTCAATAAATCATCATGGTGGGCGGGTTCATAAGGATTGTACATATATTATTTTACTGTAAATTAAGAAACGAGTTGTAATACAACCCAACTCATTAAATGGAACAAGTGTTCACTATGCTAAAGTCTAACCTCTAACTAGCAAGCATAAAGGGTATAACCAAATTTTAAATGTTATGTCTACTATTCAATGAAACAATAACCAAATTTTGGTTGCTTGCTTGGCCTGTGTTTGGTGTGTGACTAATAGTTCGGAGGCTTTCAAGGATGTACATAAGCAATAGACTATGTTTGTTCTTTTCACACACACACACATACATATATATACCTTAATATTCAGAAAGTTTTATATATATGGACCATCGTGGTATCAATGAATCTTGCTACGACATAATGAAAAATAAAACATAGAATAGGTCACATAGAAACATACTACAAGACACACTCAGCATCTACAAGCTGCTTATTGAGACATCGATAGATGTCATACATTGATACACAGATACTTCAACATCATAATCACGAATTTATACTATTCCGCCTTACCAAACCGCCACTTGTAGTAAGCAACAAGGCTTTCTCTTGGAGGCAAGCTATCCTTGACAACCTGACAGTTAAGATAGCTATCACACCACTCTTTTAATTTCGGGAACTTTTCTTTGGTCACTATCTTGATTCCTAATGCTTCTTCAGCTGCTCCAACCCAAAAGGCCATGTAACAAGCACAAATATCAACCAGCCCAATGTTGTCACCACCAAAATACTTCTTTCCTTTCACATTCAGTTCATTTTCTAGAAATTTCAGTGGCTCAGTAGCTTCTGCTACAGCTTCCACATTTCCATAGCTGTTGTATATTGCTGGAATGCACTGAACATACCATATATAATTAATATGTCAAAAAAAGCCCATTTTTTGGTAAAAAACAAAAGAAAATAAGATTTTTTTTTTTTTTTTTTTTGTTTAGGTGGTTTGAAGTTTGTAATGTGATTTCTAGTCAATCTTTAAACAGGTTTGGCTTCTTCTAGGTGATCCGCTAGTTCAAGTGGCAGATCTTGTACGTTTCTTAACAGGTGGCATATTTCGTGATGAGTTGGCAGAGTTCAAATCCAATAACTGAACTCTACCAACTCAACACGAAGTCTGCCTAGATCTACTATTTGAACTAGTAGATCACGTAGAAGCCAAACATGTTTCAATAATTGACTAGAAACCTCTTGAACCAAAATAAATAAAAGTCATAAAGTTGCTCAAATAATTACCTTGTCATCAATGAACTTGGCCCAAAACCGAGCCTGAGCCTTTTCGTAAGCGTCGTCCTGAGGCAAAATCGGGACCTCTTTCCAGACATCATCGATATACTCGATGATCACAAGAGACTCGGCAATCGGGTTTCCGTTGTGTACAAGCACGGGTATCTTTTTATGAACAGGATTGTATTTAAGAAGGTCGGCACTCTTGTTGCTCAGATCTTCTTGGATGAATTCGTACTTGATTCCCTTGAGTTTCAAAGCAGTTTCCACTCTGCAACCGAATGGACTTCCTGGAAAGCCGTACAACTTCACGTCATCCGTCATTTTTCGATGATCTGATTTCAGGTTTAGTTTTGGGATGGTGACGATAAATATACTAGTGCTGCTGTAAAAACTTTTATGATATGCAGAATACTTGTACGCTATGTTGGAATTTGGAATTCAGTCATTCACAACTTCAAGATGTGAACGGTGTCGGCGTATTCAATTTTGAATTTAATGACAAACGGAACTTTCATTATAAATAAGAAAACAAAACAGCCCCATAGCAAGATGCTACGGGAGCCATCGTGCACCACATGTATAAATGAAAATAAAAACAAACAGTAAGATAGATATTTATTATTATTTTTTTATGTTTTCAAACATTAAACGAAGGTCTGAAGTCTTTAGTCTCAACTCTCAATAATGTTATGTGAGAATTAAACGTTAATATAAGTTATATCTAATATAAGTATAATGTTTTGTTGAATGTTATTTTCAGTTTGGATTTATCTTTTAAAATAGTTATATTACTTATTATTGCGTGTATAATGTAAGTAACAGAGAAATGATTCTTAACAGAACCCAACTCACTAAATGGCATAAATAGACCGTTTGTCCTTTTTATAGAACAAGTTTCATGTACTATGGATCAACAAAACACTAGTTAAGTTTCATGTACGGTATAGACACCATCTGATACGGAAAACAAGAGTAGAAAATAGGGGTGTTCACAGTTTAGTTTTGACGGTTTTTAAAGCAAACTGTTAGTAACGGATTTTAATTATTGAAAACGAAACCGAACTGTATTTTTTTTTTCTTTTCTAACTGTATTCTGCATTTGGTTTCATGGTTTATTGAACCCTTTAATATAAAATAAAAGGTTGACCAATTATTTGCTTGATGATACATTAGCTAAGAAATCCATTATTTGCATTATTTGTTTATTATTTTTTTAAATAAGACATTAGCTAAGAATTTTTGACCGTTATCCCGATTGAGGGGTTAGGACAATGCATGTCGGCAGTAGAATATAGAACCATTCTCAAATACCGGCTAATGATCCCTATGTACCCAGAAGATGAAACATGCCCGATATGTCGTAAAGCTTGTATGGATAAATATGGGGAGCACGCAGTTCACTGTAAAGAGCTCCCTGGGTTTCAATATCGGCATGACTGGGTGCGAGATGTTTTGGGGGACATCTTAAGAAGAGCTGGGATTTCTGCTAAGAAAGAGGCCCCTGTGAATTTCCTCACGGACCCTATGGAAGGGAGATCTACTCTGCGACCAGCGGATCTGCTCGTCTTTGGCTAGGCTGGGGGGAAACATGCTTGTGTAGACCTCACGGGGGTTTCCCCTTTGGTTGGTTTAAGGGAAAACGGGTTTGTAGCTAGACTAGCAGCAAGAAAGACAGAATCAAAGAAAGTGGATAAGCACGCTAAAGCTTGCGCAGAGAACCAACATGTCTTTATCCCTTTTGCCTTTGATACTTTTGGCTCCCTAGCGCCAGAAGCCATCAACTTCTTGATGAGGGTTCAACAGGTTATCCACAGCAATTGTTCGACCCCAGGGGGGCAGGGGTTTGTGTTCGGGAGGTTGGGGTTTGCAATTCAGAAAGGATTGGCGGCGCAGCTTGTTGCCCGTCTACCTTCTGTTTTGATGTAACTTAACATGTTTTCTGGACTTCATTTAAACTGTTTTGGTTTAAATAAGAGAAACACCTTATATGATGTAGTTAAGATTCTTTATTAAAAATCAAACTTTAAGAACCATTACTTGTAGAACAGAACTTAAGAAACGCAGCAGGTGTGAACCCATGAAGGGAGTACTGACAAAATAGAGGATCGGTTTTAATTTAAGTTTACATAATGTAAAGAGTTAACTGCCATTTCAGTCCCTGTGGTTTGGTCACTTTGGCCATTTCATTCCAAATTTCAAAAATGCGCCATTTCAGTCCCTGACGTACTGGAAAGGTGCCATTTCAGTCCAAATTCTCATAACCCAGTTAAAGTCAGTTAGGTGAGTGTATTTAATGAAGGGTATTTTAGTCCTTTTATAATTATTTTGTTTTCCCTTTATCTTTTTATTAACTAAACCCCCCTCCCCTGTATAAAACCCACCCTTTTCCCTCCATTCTCATAACGAACCCTAAATCCCAAATTCACCCATCGATTAACCCCTTTCCCTCAACAATCTGTGTACAATCAACGATCAACAACAATGGATCATGAAGACGACAATGATCCAAACTGGAGGGTTCGAGGTGTTTACTCAAATTTCGACCCTGAAATCGCATATAGTATGTTTACATTCGTCACTTTATGGTTTTCAAATGATTGTTTTTCTTCATCATGTATAAATTAGGACTAATGTCGGTTGTATAATCGTTTCAGAACACCGACCTGATATGTTCACATTGCAAGTTCACCATGGAGGTGAACTCACTCTGTTCCCAGATATAACATATGAGGGGGGGATAATTGAATATGCTGATAAGGTGAATGCGGACTATTTCTCTCGAGTAATCATCGATGACATGATGCTGGAACTTGGTTATATGGAAGAGGACAAAGATCTTTTAAAATACTATTTTAGGATTCCAGGTGAAGATATGGATTTTGGGTTAAGGCCAATAGCTACAGATGCTGATATTCTTAGGTTGATTAAAGAGACAACAGAGAATAAGGTTATAGTGTTATATGTTGAAAAGGTTCAAAGAGTGGATTTAGGAGAGTTGACACAGGAACCATTAAATGTGGTCTTTCCTGAACAACATCAACAGCCTCAAAATGATCCTGATTTAGGAGATCTAACACAGGAACCAGGTTGTGGTGGTGATCAAAATCCAGTAGGTGGTGATGAACCAGGAGGTGGTGATGGTAGTCCAGGAGGTGGTGGTGATAGTGAGGGCAGTGGTTATGATAGTGAGGGCAGTGGTTATGATAGTGAAGGCAGTGGTGATGATAATGACGGCAGTGGTGATGGTAGCAGTGGTAAGGTCCAGTCTGAGGGAAGTGATTCTGAAGACCCTGAGTTTATTCCTGATGATGAGGTTAGTGAAGAGGATAGTGAGGGTATGAATGAACATGCAAGCAATAAGAAGGCAAATGCCACCAAAAGTGAAGCTTACAAGAAGGTGCAGACAGAGGAGGATGCAGATGATCCTGAGTTCAATGTTGATAAGGATAACTTAGTCATAGACTATGATGATGACATGGATGAATTTAGGGCTGCTGTGGACTTTGACATTAGTGAAGATGAGAACATACAAGAAGACCATTTAAATGAGGATGATTTGGTAGATGTTCAAGTAGATATAGATAACTTTGATAGTCTGAGTGACCCGGATGATGAAACAAAACTGCAGAGGGCTGTTAGGAGGATTAGGAGAAGCAAGAGGAAAAAGAAACCAACAGATGGTTGTCCCTTTTATGTAGGTCAACAGTTTTATGATAGGCAATCAATCAAAGATCTTGTGAAATGGTATGCAGTGGAATCTAAAAGGCAATTGTACATAATTAGGAATGATAAAAGAAGGTTCCGGGTTGTGTGCATGGGAAAGAATCCAAAGTTGAGCAGTAATGAAGGTGGTTGTGTGCATGAGGGCAGTTCTGGAAATTCACATGATACACCTTTGAATGCAAACCCAAAAGTGGTTGGGGACCATAATGCAAACACAAATAACAATGGTGGGGCCCAGCAGTCTTGTTCTTCAAAAGAGCCTGAAAAGAAGCCAAAACGTCCAAGGAAAAAGATTCCTCTTCCCACATGCTCTTGGGTTTTGCACATCTCAAATCACTTCAAGAGCCGAGACACATGGGTGGTGAAGACTCTTATCAATGAACATGACTGCTTGCATACCAGGGATGTGGGCTTATGCAATATCTCTTTTTTGACCAACGAAGTGGAACCCATAATTTTGGTTAACCCTACCATTCCACTGGCTGCTCTTCAAGATCAACTCCAGAAGAAACTTCAGGTACAGATTACAATTAACCAAATTTCTAGAGCTAAGCATTTTGCAATGGAGAAGGTTCAAGGGGATTACAAAACTCAGTTTGGGTTACTTAGGGAATATGCTGAACAGTTAATGAAATCGAATCCAGGAACAACTGTTACCATAGATGTTGAACCATCTAGTTGTAAGGCCAAAAGTTCAACAAGGCAGTTTAGGAGGATTTATATTTGTTATGGTGCATTTAAGAAGGGTTTTAAGGTAATTGGTAGAGACATTCTAGGCTTGGACGGATGCTTTATGAAGGGGCCCTACCCTGGCCAAATTTTAACAGCAGTGGGTGTTGATGGAAACAACGGGATTTATCCTGTTGCTTTTGCTGTGGTTGAGTCTGAAACTACAAAGACCTGGACCTGGTTTTTAGAACAACTTGCTGTAGATCTGGAGCTGCCAAGAAATGCCAACTTCACCTTCATAAGCGACAGACAAAGGGTGCCATTATGTTATGTATAACTTGTTTAAATGTATGCCTTAGTTGTTCAAGTGTGTTATGTATAACTTGTTTAAACTGTACAGGGAATACTACCTGCTGTTAGCAAGGTCTTTCCACTGGCAGAGCATAGATACTGTATTCGGCATATACATGAAAATATGAAGGCTAATGCTAACTGGAGGGATGATAAGATAAAGGGTCTATTCTGGAATGCTGCTTCTGCAACAACAGTTCCTTGGTTTGATCATGCAATGGAAGATATCAAGATGGTAGATAAGAAGCTGCATGACTGGTTGACACAGATCCTAGTGAAACATTGGACCCGGTGTCAGTTTAGTGGTAAGGATTAAGAATGTCATATATGTTAAGCCATTTACATAATTGTTTGTGGTTGCATAATAACTTATAGGTTTCCATTAAACAGGTAGGCCAAAGTGTGACATTCTTCTAAACAACATTTGTGAAGTCTTCAATAGGCAGTTGATACATGCTAGGGATAAACCAATCATTACCAGTCTAGAGTGCATCAGGGAATACCTAATGAAGAGGAATGCTGTTGTACACAAGCTGATTGCAAAGAGCAAAGGTGCTCTAACCCCCTATGCAACTGAAGTCCTAGACAAGATCAAACAAGAAGCTGCTGAGTACACTGTTATCTTTAACTGTATCTCCAAGTATCAAGTTAATGGGCCAAGAGACAACAAAGTAGTGAACTTGGTGGAGAAAAGTTGTAGCTGCAGAAGATGGGACTTGACTGGCGTCCCTTGCAAGCATGCAGTTGCTTGTATATGGAACTTGGCCCTACATGGCAATGATGATGGTGTATTGGAGAAGTGGGTTGATAAATCATACTGGATGCAGACTTGGAAGGATGTGTATTCCCATGTAATTGATCCAGTAGATGGTCAAGACTTATGGACACCTTCCACATGCCCTACTAAGCTGCTTCCACCAAAGCACCACAAGCAAATAGGCAGGCCAAAAAAGAAAAGGAAGAAATCTGCTGTGGAAATCAGTGAGTTGACTCAACAGATGGAATCCAGTGGCAAGATGTCAAGAAAGGGTGAAACTGTGGAATGCAGCATGTGTAAAAGGAGGGGCCATAACAGGAGGAGTTGCAAGGGGACTTATGTTGAATAGGCATTGCTGGTGTTCAGTAGTTTGGTAGAAACATGTCCTGGTTATGTTGGTTGAAATTGTCTTTTGAATGTACACTGTTATGTAATTTGTCCAGGAACATGTCATGTCTTTTGCTTATGTCTGTTGGTACACTACCTAATCTGTGTTTGGAACATGTCTTATGGGGTTATGTTTTATGTCCAGGTTATGTCTTTCTGTTATGAATTATGGTGCTATGTTTATTTATTATGTCCAGGTCTTGGGTAATGGTTATGTCCAGGTCTGATGTAATTGTCCAGGTGTTATGGTTATGTTTTATGTCCAAGGTTTTACCATAATGGTGATGTGTTTTGGTACATAAAGCATATTACATTGAATCGGACGCAACAATATTGCCTCGGACAATATTCATAACCATAAGGTAACACCAGTTGATTACATTGCCTCGGACAATATTCGGCAAGTGCATAACCATAACAAAAAGCATATTACATTGAATCGGACGCAACAATATTCGGCAAACGCATAACCATAACAAAAAGCATATTACAATGTATCGGACAATATTCGCCAACTGCTATTACATTAACGTCATAATATGTACATAATTTATACCACTGCTTTAACATTAAACATTTCAGTGAAAAGCAACATATGAGATGAAAAAAACCCAGCTAAACATTAACATCATCTTCAATCTCGTGTACTTCACTGCCATTCCTAAAGCTTGTTCTTGAAGTTGCCTAATTTCAGATGTCATCCTCAAAGCTTGTTCTTCATGGTCCCTAACTTGATAAGCCAAACCCGCAAAATGTCGAAATACTTCAACAGCCCTTTCACACGATGGACCCTCTGCCCAATCCACAAACCCGCAACCCCTATGTCGAGTAATGCAGCAGAAAAACTTCCTTCCAGGGTTTGCAGGGGTCCACGATGTCTTCACAGTTGTTGGAGACCCACAATTGTGGCATACGACCATCGTTTGAGGGGATGGATTGTTCAATTTTGGGGAAGAAATGGGGAAATTAGGGTTAGTGTTCGATGGGTGAATTTGGGATTTAGGGTTCGTTATGAGAATGGAGGGAAAAGGGTGGGTTTTATACAGGGGAGGGGGTTTAGTTAATAAAAAGATAAAGGGAAAACAAAATAATTATAAAAGGACTAAAATACCCTTCATTAAATACACTCACCTAACTGACTTTAACTGGGTTATGAGAATTTGGACTGAAATGGCACCTTTCCAGTACGTCAGGGACTGAAATGGCGCATTTTTGAAATTTGGACGGAAATGGCCAAAGTGACCAAACCACAGGGACTGAAATGGCAGTTAACTCTAATGTAAAATATAAATTGTTAAATATTTGTAATTAGTTGAATTGCCCGCTGTTGGTAGTAATTCCCGATTCATCACAAGTCGGTGATGTGAAAGGGTGGCAAAGGGGTTCAAGTCACAAGTCGGTGAACTTGAGGGATCAATGTTGACAAGTTGGTCATAATTGGTTAAGTTTCCTAATTACATTATAATTATATTTGGTAATGTCTTGGTCACCAAGTTAGGGTTATATGGTAAAGTCTTGGTCACCAAGTTAGGGTAAACCTATATAAACCATGTTAAGGTTAGACATTATTAAGAGAGAAAAGAGACAAGACTAGAGAGAAACCGAGTTATGGTTTAAGAGTCTGTAATCAGTTTTGAGTTATTTTATGATTAATAAGATTGAGAGTTATTCGATCTAAATTCTCTTCTTCTTCATCTTTTCTATTCGGTTTGATTGTCGATTGGGACTTGACCCGCGCATCATGGTGGGAATTTAATCGGTATCGGTTCAAGTCATTATGGTATTGGTAAGATACCGACACTTGCTATGTCAACCCGAAAGATAAGACTCAAAAAATAATGTCATAATATGCCTAATATGATATCCACATGTGTTTTACATCAATCGAAAACCATAAAAATGAATATCAGCAATGGTTTTGATGGTACCGATATCAAAATGGATGTTCGGTCAGAATCGACATGGTATGGATTGTGTGGAGACGATATTAGTTTGGTTCGTTACATTACCAGTACGGTACCGTACCGACACTTGATATACCTTATGATATATAAATACACTCTAAGTTGAATACGACTCTCCGTCCAACGAAATTCATGTCAGAAACTATAAAAATGATTACTAATACTGCAAATGAAGTTGTTTAGACGTTATCTAATTGGTTCGTCTGGATATAGAAAAAAAAAATCAAATATATATGACTTGTTTGACTTGACAAACCTTCTATCAATATATAGATAAAAATAGGCACTTCTCATTGATATATTTTGATCTTAGTTAAACATCGTATCTCATAAAGGTTATAAAAGACAAATAAAATTTTACTCAAAAAAGAAAAGATAATATATAAAGAAATTTTATAGACACTGTTTATTGTAATATATAGAACTAGTGATATTTTCCCCGCGCTTCGTGGCGGGAATTTGATCGGTATTTTTTCGGTTCGTTATGCTATCGGCATTCGCTATAGTAATCGAAAGAAAAAACCTTATGTTGATCGAAAAAAATAAAAACCAATATCGATACCGATGTTTTTCAGTTGATATCGATTTAGTTGGCTTGCGTTCTATGTTTATTTTTTTAACATTCCCATATAAACTTTATTGAAAACCACTATCGTGACACTATCATACCAAACCAAATCAACAAAGACTGAGTTGTTCGGTAACATTAGTTATTTTATTTTGCTTTCAATTAGCTAAGATCTTATCGCTATCATACCATCCGAACCGAACAACATCGGTATATGTATGCATTATTTTTTATGATTTTTTGTTTGATAAGAGATATCGTGCCACTATCGTTATGAACCGAACCCCAACCAGACGGACAACATCGGTTTGGTCCTGATATTTATTTTTTACTGACTTTTCTTTAGATAAACAAACATCACATTGTTTGCGTACCATACCAAACAATATCTGTACCGATACCTGTATTCTTTTTATGGTTTCGGTTTCAACTTTTTTCATTTATACAACCCTGACAATGATGATAAGTAAATATCGGTACCAGTACCGTGACAATTTGAACTGATCGATACCGTTTTAACAACATCAGTGTCGTTATAGGTGTTTGTTTTTATCGTTTCGGTCGATGTAAAACATGTGTTGACTTCTATACCGAGTACATGAATCGTACCGATACTGTAGTAAATCAAACCAATACCAAATTGATTGCTAAATAAAATACTACTAATAAAAAAAACCAATACCTAAAAATTAATAATTATTATTTATTACTAAAAAGTCAAACAATATAATAAAATATTACAAAAAAAAAACAAATACTTAAAATATACAATTACGATCCATATCTCAACTATGTATTCATATGTATATATATCTAGTGGATTTCCCCGCGCTTCGCAGAGGGTTAATTTTTGGTAGATATTGGTTCGCTTTATTATTACGAAACTGGTACGAAAACGAATATATGGGTGAATACAACTCCGTCTTTGACTAAACTTACACCGGTATAAATAGTAGCAACCGTCGACAGTTATACCGGAACTGATGCTATTTGGTCGGAATCCAATTGGTTCATCACCACATCGGTAGGAACATCGAAAAACCATAAAAAGGAATACCAGTACCTATGTTGTTCGTACGATATTGTTCAATTTGTCATGATAAGAAAAAAAAATTATACATATAACTTATTTATAACTGACCAAAAATGTATAACTTGATTATATTTAAAATTAAGTAATGGTAAAAATAATTGGTTTAATGTATATTCAATATTGAACACTCATTTGAAAAGTAAAATAAAAAAAATAAGAAACCACTACTTATTATTGAATGGTACTATTCATGAGGAGTTGGTATTATATTATACATATATTAAAAAACAAAGCTAATGAATAGTAACTGTCACATCATAATGAATAGTAAAATTTCCTTATTGGTTGTCTTTGTTGACTTTTTTTCCCTGTACCCTTTTTAAGTGTGTATATATATTCATTTTCTTCAAAGTTAGTTAGATTATTCATCATGGTGGAGTAGTTTTGTGGTTGTATGTGTTTCAAAGAGACTCAAGTTCAAATCATGGGGTCTTTTTTTTTTATTCATCATGGTGGAGTGGTTTTGTGGTTGTATGTGTTTTAAAGAGACTCAAGTTCAAATGATAGGGTCTTCTTTTTTTTTTTTCTCCCATTTTATGCTTACATAACTTCACGTCATCTTCCCTTTTCTCCTCTTTCACACATTTTTCTGATTGCATTTATACAATTCTTATTCCTTATTTGTTGGGTTAGTGGATGCTTAGACATCGCAATAGTTGCCATCGCCAGGAGTTACTAACTCGCTTGCTACCAACGGCTCTGTTGTATGAAAACTCCACTTGTCAACTTAAAAATAAGACACTAAATAGCACAGCTTTAATAACAACCAAGTATTTAGTCGCAATAAATAGTTTTACAATGACTTAGTTTTGTCGCGCCGCAACGCGGCGCGCATCATTAAAACCTAGTTCATATAAAAAAACATAGGTAGTATCGGTATTCATTTTTATGGTTTTCGGTTTCGAAGTTTTTTCATTTATACAACTCTGCCAAATGCATGTATTTTACCGGTAGTGTAAAACACCGAACCAATACCGATCCAAGCAGCACTAACGTACATATTAAAAAATTAAACATAGATGTGGGATTAGTTTTTTTTTAAGTTAGAATCAAAGTAATTAAAAAACTATTAAAATTTAAAAAACAAATACTTAAAAAACTCGAGTTATTTTAAGTCCAAACAAAATTAAATAATAATTAAAATACTATTAAAATTTTAATAACAAATACTTAAAAAATTAAAGTTACTATTCATGATCACTTTAGTTTTCATTTATATAACACTGCCAACTGCATGTATCGTACCGGTATTGTAACAAACCGAACCAATACCGATCCAATGTTTGCGGTAACGTACATATTAAAAAATTAAACATAGATGTAGAATTAGATTTTTTAAGTTAGAATCAAAGTAATTAAAAAACTTTTAAAATTTTAAAAACAAATACTTAAAACTTGGAGTTATTTTAAGTCCAAACAAAATTAAATAATAATTAAAATTCTATTAAAAATTAAAAAACAAATACTTAAAAAATTATACTTACTATTCATGTTCACTTTAGTTTATATAAATAATAATAATAATAATTAAAATACTATTAAAAATATAAAAAATACTTAAAAATTATACTTACCATTCATATTCACTTTAGTTTAATATGTATAACTAGATGATTTGACATGCGCTTCGCGGCAGTAAATCAGTTGAGGATCAAAGGTGCAACGGTTTTCATAGAATCGATAGCAAAGTTTAGTTACAAAATGTGGTTAATACATGCAAAACCCAGCCCATGGTTTTGCAGAACGTAGCATAAGTTTATTTACAATAACTACTTTACTTCAGTTATTTCAGATGTACAAAATGTAGCGCATGCTGATGTAATCGGTTGCGTTCTTTTTGGTGGGCTGGTATTTGTTAGCGATCTATTCCGGGAACCTGAGTTTCTTGGTGTCGCTTAAGCCTTCTGTATGTGTTGTTTAAGTTCATTAGTAATGATGTTTTTGTTAAAAGTTTAAGTTAATAGTTGGTATAGGATGGGATACCTGATTGATATAGTTGACGTTTAGCTGAAGGCCTGTTTTCATTTGATTATAGGGCCAGTTTTTTGTTTGCAGCAGGTGTTGTTTGTTGGGTAGGCAAAGGCGGTGTGGCTGTGATGTTTAGCGTGTTGTTAAAGACTTTGTTGACGGATAGAAGACTTGAGTTGGCAGTTGATGAACGGGCATATTGAACTTGCATTGTGACCTCTTTTCCAATGGCTTGATATAGCGGTTCTAGTGTTTCATAACGGTCTACGAAGCCATGCTGCAAGATCATGTCTCTGCATTGGATGCCGATTAACCCAACGGTTGCCTCGTCAAAAAATGTTGCCATAGTAGGAGCTGTGTTTTCTGCGATTGTTGTTGTCACGCAGTACCTGCAATTAATTATTAATTAGGATATCTGATTTCTTGTTTTTGTTTTTTGTGTTGTATATTTTTCTTAGTCTTACATGAATTTTGGTTCAGCTAGGTTTTGGTGGCTACCACACGACCAACCTCTTTTTGTTTGGATTATTTTTCTTGGGCATTGTGGGTACATTGTGTAGTACCATGGTCGGCCTTTGATGTAAGCTGTGATTGATGCTTTGCAACTGAATGTTTGTCCCTATATCACAAAGTTATTAGATCATCACATTATTTAATGAATAATATATAAGTAAGTCGTGACTTTCATAAGAAGACCATTTAAGTACCTGGTTTTCTTTTTGGTGTTCTAAGAGTTCCGAAATCGTTCTTTTGTTTCTGTCTTCTGCGCGAAGATGGCGTTCCTGTGATTCGTGGCTAGGGGTTGCTGTCAGTAGAAGTTGTGTTCCATCCTTGAACCTATAGAAGTAAAGTTGTATGTTAGATTAGAAAGTAAATTTTATAATTGAGTAAGATAAGGAGTTTTCTTCTTTACCTGTTTCTAGTTTCTATGAAGCTCTCTACAGTAGGGTTGAAGGAAATGTGTGTTGCTGGGGTTGATGACAGTTGAAGTTTTTCTGGCGTGTGGCCTTTGAAGATGGTGACTTTCAATGATGTGAATGCAGCGACAACTGGTTCTTCTATGCTTAACATTGCCTGCCTATCAAAGCGTGGTAGAATCTCTTCCCATAGGGTGACATCAATGGTTGAACCACTGTATTGATTTTCTTGTTATTTTCTGATTAAAGTTAATATATGAAGTATTTGTTATCTAATAGTACCTGATATCTATCAATTTTACGCGCAAATACTGGTTCCCCTTTTTAGTGGTACCTGGTATGGTGTCTTCTATTTTGCCCACGTAATCTGTCAAATGAAAGACATTCTCATGCTTGAATGTGCAATTGAATAAAGGTATAAATGAAAGAGTAGCAATACCATAGAGCAAACACGTAGATAATGGCATTGAAAGTTATATAATTAAATTATAAAGATCAGTAAACATGTAGGTGATGGCAATCAAAATTAATATAATTAAACGAAAAAGGTGTGAAATATCATAACTAAGATTACTAACACCTTTTTACATATTTTTTTTTTTACAGATTTTAAGTAAATAATTTTTTTTAAAAAGATTACTAACAAAGAAAGGATCAGATGAGTTGACTATTTTATTAAGCTTTAAGAAGTTAATTTACCAGGTAGATACGTAAGATCATGAATGAAAATAATTAGGATGGAAACTTGGTTGGTTGTTATAGCTATATTGAACATGCATTCAATAGTCTTTGATCTATTAATATAAGAAATGCAATACCTGTGAGAACACTTAGCTTCTCATCTGTGAGGTTATAGTTAATCTGGAGATGCAAGTCAACATATGGACAAAAGTTAAAGTAATACATTGGGAATGTTTCTGAGGCAGGTATCAAGGTTATTATTGTTGTTGTTCCCATGTAAATACTGGCTGGATGTGTGTTAACTTTTAGTGATGCAGGTGCATCGTTGCATATGTAATCGTCCAGCAAGTAACACTAAAATAGACTGATCTTCCTTTCAAAGTAATCGTTGTCTAACCAAGGGACAGTTTCCTGTATTCCATCTCCCTGCATGTATAATAGGTTATTTTATTATAATGACGATAATGGGTAAGTAATGTGTGTAAAGGAAGTACATACATATTTGTCTATCATGAAGTAGTAGAGGTCGTTACTTCGTTTCCACTTTCTTATAACCCGGACCTCTATTGGTGCTGGATCACCCCCGGGGACGATCGATGCTATTCTGAAGTCAGTCATGATTGTCGTCCTGCTGAACAAAAACATTGTTGTTATTAAATACAATGTATTAGATGTTAGTAGTTGTTGCGTGTTAATTAAAATATTGAAGGCACTAACGCTATTAGATAAGTAATCTAAGTAAAGGGGTCGTTTGATTAAGTTAGGAGTTGTAATGAGTATTCATGATAGTTATTTATAGTTGTTATTATTCTTTAAATATGTTTGTGAATTCTGGTAATAACCTCGTGAGCTGTAATTTCATCTAGCAGCTCCGAGTACACAATGTTTTTTGTTTTGTTCGCTTCGCAATTTTGTTGAGGTTCTATAAGGACTTTGAGACCTGTTGGGGATGTTGCTCTTGATAGAGCAACATATAATTGGCCATGACTAAAAACAGGTTGTCGCAAGTAAACATCAATTTTTTTTAATGATTGGCCTTGGCTTTTATTTATGGTCATTGCATAACATGTTTTTATTGGGAATTGTCGTCTTGTGAAGACGAAGGGCAAGTCGTTGCTATTGTGTACAAAGTTGATTCTAGGTATGTAAACACGGTGTCCTATAGCGGTGCCTGTAATTACACGTGCCTCGATAATTCTGGGTAACAATTGAGATATTAACAATCTAGTACCATTACACAAACCAGATTTTTGATTAATATTGCGTAGCAGAATTATAGGGGCATTCACTTTAAGTTTTAGGCAATGTGGGGGAATGCCGTTGAAGTTCAATAAGTTAAGATACTCAGGAGTGTACATAATATATGTGTCACCTCTACTTTCGGAGTGAGGTACCATCGAGTCGAGACTTAAATATGTTTAACATTCTCTGGGGGAAGATGCAAGTATCATGTCGTTTATTTCATCAGCGGTGTCATTTCTTGGGCATACTATGGCTCTTTCGGACAAAGTAACTGATGTAGGAAATTTGAGCAGGTCATCATCATAAATGAATCTTATTAACTTTCGTAGCACATTCTCTCCAGATTGGATAACATATTGTGCAGGTATATCAATGAATTTTAAGTCTGACGGTGATTCTTTATCAACTGCACCCGTCTTGCCATCCCCAACATCAAGTAGCCAATTGGAGAAGGATGCTATAACTACTTTTTCAGCGATAGTTGCATTGGATTGTGATAAGCGCATATTCTCCGTGAGTCTGTGAACGTTGAATTCGTCCCATAAATAAGACCTGGGTAGTGATGATGCTATGATTTATGCTTTTGAAGCTTTTGGTTTGACTGTAAGTGTTTGTCTAAAGTCTCCTCCCAGTAGTACTGATTTTCCAACAAATGGTTTATCTTGGTTTCCAAGAACATCTCTGAGACTTTTATCTAAAGATTCTATAACAATCCTCAAGAAAACCGACACCCCCGAATTATTTCCGACACCCTAATATATTTTAAAATATCCCAATATGTCCATAAATACACCCCATACGTGAAAACGGGCCCCGAATACCTTAAATATTATTAAAATTAATTAAAAATCTGATTTTGGGGTTTAGGCGGGCCACGTAAAGGATCCTTAACCCTTACGCGGGCCGCGACAACTTAAAACCTGGCACGACCCTGGGCCGCCACGTGGCCCAACACATGTCGAAGCTAGATAGTGACCCGGACAAGCTAGGACGTTGACCCAGGGTTGACGCGGGCCGCGTAGCCCCTTGGCTACTCTTACGCGGGCCGCGAGAAACCCAAACTCAGCTCCTATAAAGCTGGAGCTTGGGCCTTCAATTTACGTCGCTCAAATTCAATTCTCTCTCAACGAATTTCTGATAATATAAGCTATAGTCGGGTCTAATACCCCCCTAAATAGCGAAGTTCTGCTCCGTTGTAAGTATTATAACCCCTGGATACGTATTAGATACGCTGCCCGATTGATCTAGGGTTCCGTAACGGCTGTCGTGGTTCTGCCCGACGTAGTCGTTGGAATGCCGTCTCGAGGAGGGTATTACTAATGTTAAAATGGGTTATTATACTAACACGTGTGCATTTGTGTAAATTATAGATAATTCTCAGGAAACCCTTACGGAAAATCTAAGACAGCAATGTGAGTCGATCCACTCTTTGTAAGCCTTTTGTTAATTATTTTTACAAAACCTCATACAATTAAATATATATGAAGCAGTTATTGAGTATTTGTAAGAATACAATTATCATGAGTATGTTGGGGTTTTGTATACAAAATTTGTTACCACCTGGTCAAGGAGTAACATTTCCACAAGTCGGGTCTGACAGTACCATGGATGTTAATTGTTATAACTTGGAAACAAATGTAATTGCGAGATCGCCCTCAATACTATGAAATGGTTTTTATTTGAACTTGATTAAACTGGGATTCACTCACCAGTATTTCCCACTGACAAATGTTTTTAAAACGCGTTTCAGGTAACAAACTGTGAAAGCCAAATAGAAGCCAGCTGGACAGCACTGAAGGCTTGGAAAAGTGGCAATAAAGTTACCTAAAATAAAATAGATGTTTTTATTAATAAAATAAAATTTATTCCTATGAAAACGTGTGTACTACGAACTTGGGTTTTAACCCATTTGTTTAATATTATGAGAAGGTGGTATTTTACTCTGATTCAATATTTCCTAACTACGGTCCTGATGAAAAATTTCGCTGCCAAATTAGACAATACGCGATACCACCGAAACTGGATCGCGGCCGCCCGTTCTCGGGGATTTGGGATCAGGGATTGCGACAGAAGGTGGTATCAGAGCTAAGCCACTGATTCAGCCATAGAAGTGTTCTGCTGACATCAAAATTCAATCTATTAGGAAATAAATTACGGAACTACGTACATAATTGTATTTTATTGTTGTGTGTTTTTTGACTATTTGTTAGTTTACAGTATGAGTGACCAAGGACCATCTGACGCGTATCGTCAATTGTCTGGTTCGCCTAAAAGCGAAGGCACCTCCTCTTCTCAGCCTGCCCTCTCAGGGTACTCTGCTGATACGAAAGAAGGAATCTTTGTGTTTAAGGCTCAGTCCGAAGAGCCATTTCCTCAGAAAAAGAGGGGATGGTTCAGTCGAGGGGTACACGAACGTAGGAAGCGTATGAAAAAGTTACAAGAACAGAGAGTACTAGCAGCAGCCAAAAGAGAAACCGATGTCTATGCCCAGGATATAATAAATAGGGGTATAGCCAACATCCACATTTTAGCCACCACTGCAGCTGACCCTAATCTGGAGCAAATAATAGCACCCCAACCACAACCACCAATCCCTGACCAACCCATGGAGATAGAAAACCCTGAAAACCAAGTAGAAATGCATGACTTTAATCCGGAGGAAATACCTAGGGTACCAGCACCAAACCCCCTAGACCCAAATTACGATCCCTGGTGGGATGACGTTAGGGACTATGTGCAACGTTGCCCGATACATGAAGACACACCCATGCAGAACATAGGAGCCTACCCAGGTTTGGATTCTTTAGATCCCTATTATCACGATGAATACATTAGGGAGATTTTAGAAGATCCTTACCGATTCCAGGCACCTACACCCACATACCAGGAACCCGCACCCCAGATTCCGAACCCAGTCCTAGAACCTGCACCCCCAATGAGTGAAGAAAACGTACAAGAACTTCGGACATTTGGTGAGGAAATTTTAGAGAGTAGTGAACGAATGAGTCAGGTGGGAGAGCGACTCGTCTGGAAATATGACGAGCGCAATATGGATTTTTGGATGAATCCATATCCGTGAATGTGATGGTGGAGACGGTAATAGTAATAATAAAAAAAATAAAATAAAATATGTGTGTACGGATGCCTACTACTAGTATTGTAACTTTAAATTTCAGTTGGTATTGTAATTTTTATTTCAGTACTGGTGTATAATAGATGCATACTATATGAATAGAGTAAGTCGCAATGATCGACGCTTTTGGCTAAAATGCGTGTCATGTGATTGACTATATTAAGTATTATTTTGTGATATTAATACGGGGTAACTGTTTAAAATTCAAATGGCCGACGAAGGAAATCAAGATAATCTGAATAACGATAACCAGAGTAACATTAACGTGGTTAATGAGAATCCGAGCATCAATAACAATGGAAACCAAATGGATAATAGTGCCGTTCAACACACAGTGGCACAAGGAATTATAGATGCAATGCCATTGATTATTCAAACGGTTCAAGAAGCGAATAATAAAAGTAAACATAGCAATAAGCGACCAATTGAACCAGAACACAGCGTAAACAATGGACCCGTACTTCAAGCGCCCATTCCCAAAAGAAGAAGAATCATGCCTTATGGTTGTTCTTACAAAGAATTTTGGTCCTGCAAACCAATAGAATTCTCGGGCAATGAAGGACCCATTGCAGCTCTACGCTGGATAGAAAAGACTGAGGCTGTTTTAAAAATAAGCAAGTGTGCTGAAGAAGATAAAATAATGTTTGCTTCTAATCTATTCAAGAACTCAGCCTTAGAATGGTGGAACAGTATCCTCCAATCAAGAGGAAGTGATAGGATATACAACATGGAATGGGAGGAATTTAAGAATATGGTAGAAAGAAAATTATGCCCTCCCAATGAAAAGGAACAGATAGCAAATAAGTTTCTAAACTTAAGAATGATCGGGGTAGATAGTAAGGGGTATACTACTACATTCTTTGAACATGCTAGAATAGTACCAACCCTTGCATCACCTGAACCGGTGTTAATCTCCCGTTATATATGAGGATTAATCGGAGAGATTAGACATGTAGTCAAGACAGCTAGACCCCAAACTATAGAAGAAGCTGTAGAACTAGCAAATACCTTGACAGATGAATTAATCCGTACTAGGGAAGAAGACCAGAGGAGAAACCTAACCCAAAGGCTTACTCAAGAATTCCGTTCTGGGAATTACAACCGTAGAAATGTAGGTTCTACCTCTGCACCTTTCTGCAAGGTTTGCAAGAAAAAGCATTCGGGAAAATGCTCCACACTTTGCAATTTATGCAAAATGCCAGGACACAAGGAAGAATATTGCAGGAGAAAATCCAGTAATGGACTGTGCTTCAACTGTGGAGAAAAAGGCCATATCAAGCCGAATTGTCCGAAATTGGCTCCAGCTACGAACAACAAGAACGCTAGAGCATTCGTTCTGACTGCAGATGAAGCCAAGATGATTCCAGACGTGATAGCTGGTACGTTTTTAGTTAATGATATTTTTGCTAAAGTATTATTTGACTCTGGTGCGAACCAAAGTTTTATTAATACTTCGCTTTGCAAACTTCTAAATCAGTCATTAACTAAACTACCACAAGAATGTCTAGTAGAGACAACTAATAGAGAAACTGTTAAGATTTCTGAAATCTTGCAGGGAGCAAGAATAGAAATTTTAAATCAAAAGTTTATGGCAAACCTTTATCCTATGAATCTGACAGGATTTGATGTCGTTTTAGGAATGGATTGGTTAATAGCTAATAAAGCCAGTATTTTATCTGATCAAAAGTCAATTCAAGTAAATTCACCAAAAGGTAAAACGATCACAATTAAAGGAGATAAACCCTCTAGATCCACAAAATTCATCTCTGTGATGAAAAGTACAAGTTATATAAGAAAAGGATCTATAGTGTATTTGATTCCTATAATCACTAATACGAAAGGAAAGGAACTAAAAGACATTCCAGTAGTGTCTCAGTTTTCAGATGTCTTTCCAGAAGAATTACCAGGACTACCTCCAGACAGAGAAGTTGAATTCAGAATTCATCTACTGCCAGGGACAGCACCGATTGCCAAAGCACCTTACAGATTGGCACCCGCAGAAATGCAGGAACTGAAGAAACAATTAGATGAATTGTTAGAAAAAGGATTCATACAGCCAAGCTCATCGCCATGGGGAGCGCCGATTTTATTCGTTAAAAAGAAGGACGGATCAATGCGTATGTGCATTGACTACCGTGAATTGAACAAGGTCACGATTAAGAACCGGTATCCATTACCAAGGATCGAAGATCTGTTCGATCAACTGCAAGGAGCTCGATTTTTCTCTAAAATCGATTTAATATCAGGATATCATCAATTAAAGGTACAGGAAGAGGACATTCCTAAAACCTCATTTAGAACAAGGTATGACCATTATGAATTTACTGTCATGCCATTTGGTTTAACCAATGCCCCAGCTGCATTTATGGACATGATGAACCGAATATGTAAGCCATATTTGGATAAATTCATAATTGTCTTCATAGATGATATTCTAATTTACTCTAAGAGTAAAGAGGATCATAAGCCTATTAAGAAAGGAAAAGCTTTACGCTAAATTTTCAAAGTGCGAGTTTTGGTTAGAGCAAGTACAGTTTCTTGGACATTTAGTGAACCATGAAGGAATTCATGTGGATCCAACAAAAATCGAGGCAATTACCAAATGGAAAACCCTTAGGTCACCAACCGAAGTTAAAAGTTTCTTAGGATTAGCCGGGTATTATAGAAGGTTTATTCGAGATTTCTCTAGAATAGCCATTCCTTTAACTAAGTTAACCTGTAAATCCGTTAAGTTTGAATGGGGACCAAAACAAGAAGATGCATTTAGAATTCTTAAGCAAAGATTAACCCACGCTCCCATACTAGCGTTACCAGAAGGAACTAAAGATATGGTAGTCTTTTGTGACGCTTCTAAGTTAGGTTATGGATATGTATTGATGCAACGTCAAAAGGTTATAGCATATGCATCTAGACAACTTAAGAATCATGAAGTGAATTATTCAACCCATGATCTAGAATTAGGAGCAATAATTTTTGCTTTGAAAATTTGGATACATTATCTTTATGGTAGTAAGTTTACCATATTCACTGATCATAAGAGTTTAAGGTATGTTTTCGGGCAAAAGGAGTTGAATATGAGACAAAGACACTGGATGGAGATGCTTAGTGATTATGATTGTGATATCCAGTATCATGAAGGAAAAGCAAATGTAATTGCTGATGCTTTAAGCCGGAAGTATCATGAAAAGCCAAAAAGGGTACGTTCTCTTAAATTAAATCTACAAGTAGATTTAAATAATAAGATTAGAGAAACACAAGAATCAATAATCAAGGAAGATACTGAAAAATTAAAAGGTATGTTTAAGGAATTAGAACAAGGAACAGATGGAATTTGGAGATTCCATAAAAAGAGAACGTGGATACCTAAATTAGGAAACCTACGTCATCGTATATTAGAATAAGCCCATAAGTCTAAGTATACGATGCATCCAGGAAATGATAAAATGTACCAGGATTTAAGAAAGAATTTCTGGTGGATAGGAATGAAAAATGACATAGCAGCCTATGTTTCTAAATGTTTAACTTGTTCAAAAGTTAAAGCTGAACATCAGAAACCTTCAGGATTGCTACAACAATTAGAAATGCCAGTGTGGAAATGGGAATTGATAACAATGGATTTTGTTACCAAATTACCTAAAACAAGGAAAGGTAATGATACAATCTGGGTGATTGTAGATAGGCTAACCAAGTCAGCTCATTTCCTACCAATGAAGGAAACTTACAGTATGGAACAGTTAGCTAAATTGTATGTAAATGAAATAGTTTCATTACATGGAATTCCTTTATCAATTGTTTCTGATAGAGATAGCCGCTTTACCTCTCATTTTTGGTCAAGTTTCCAAAAGGAAATGGGAACCAAGTTGAATCTAAGCACAGCTTATCATCCTCAAACGGACGGACAAAGCGAAAGAACAATTCAGACAATGGAAGACATGCTTAGAGCTTGTGTAATTGATTTCGGAGGTAATTGGGACGATCACTTACCTTTAATAGAATTTTCTTATAATAATAGTTATCACACAAGTATCAATGTTGCACCATTCGAAGCACTTTATGGACGAAAGTGCCGAACCCATGTCTGTTGGGCAGAAATTGGGGAAAAGCAACTATCTGGACCTGAGATAGTACAAGAAACAACCGACAAGATCATTCAAGTCAAAGAACGACTAAAAGCAGCACGTGATCGACAGAAGAGTTATGCTGATAACTAACGCAAACCCATGGAATTTCAAGTAGGAGATAAAGTATTATTGAAAGTCTCTCCTTGGAAAGGAGTAGTAAGATTCATCAAAAGAGGAAAGCTAAGTCCCAGGTGTATTGGACCTTTTGAGATTATTAGAAGAATAGGACCTGTAGCCTATCAGCTACAACTGCCAGAGGCAATGGCAGGAATACCTGATGTATTTCATGTATCCAATCTCAAGAAATGCTTAGCTGATGAATCACTAGTAATGTCTCTTAAGGATATAGAAGTAAATGAACAACTCAAGTTTGTAGAAAGGCCTCTACAGATTGAAGACAGAAAAGTCAAGAATCTCAACCATAAGAGATTAGTTCTGGTTAAAGTGAAGTGAGACTCCAAAAGAGGACCTGAGTACACATGGGAGCTGGAATCTGAAATGCAAAGAAAATATCCACACTTGTTCCAGTAGATCTCGAGGACGAGCTCTAAAACAAGGTGGGGAGGATATAACAATCCTCAAGAAAACCGACACCCTCGAATTATTTCCGACACCCTAATATATTTTAAAATATCCCAATATGTCCAAAAATACACCCCATACGTGAAAACGGGCCCCTAATACCTTAAATATTATTAAAATTAATTAAAAATCTGATTTTGGGGTTTAGGCGGGCCGCGTAAAGGATCCTTAACCCTTACGTGGGCCGCGACAACTTAAAACATGGCACGACCTTGGGCCGCCACGTGGCCCAACACATGTCGAAGCTAGATAGTGACCCAGACAAGCTAGGACGTTGACCCAGGGTTGACGCGGGCCGCGTAGCCCCTTGGCTACTCTTACGCGGGCCGCGAGAAACCCAAACTCAGCTCCTATAAAGCTGGAGCTTGGGCCTTCAGTTTACGTCGCTCAAATTCAATTCTCTCTCAACGAATTTCTGATAATATAAGCTATAGTCGGGTCTAATATGTCACGGCCCACGACCCGGTTTGACCCGTTTCAAGAGCCGCGGCAGAAAATACTGCGGTATTTATTTAATTGAGTTTTATAGCGGAAACAGGATCGTTTAAAGCTAAAATTTTCCCCGATTATTTTATTTCATAATTCGGGATAAAACCCCTATAATTTACAATAGTATGTTTTTACTATAAAAGCGTGATATTACAAAATTTATTTCTTTATTTTATACTGAGCCACTATCTTAAGCTTGAAATGCTCCACAGCACTTCTCCTGATTTACAACAGATCACCTGAAACATGTTTGAAAAAGGTTTTGTCAGCGGGAAATACTGAGTGAATCATTCTATTTAATAAAATGACACATTTGTTATAATTTACAGTATTAAGAGCGATTACAATGTTTCTGATATCAATCCAATTACCCACAGTATTTGTCACTCGAATCTTTACGGTGACTGTGGTCATATCACCATTGGCTGCCCCAATGAATGACGAATATCACTAAATTTAGGTTCGCCCACCTAAAGTGATAAAACTGTAATACTGTGCACAATACCCCACATACCGGCTGTAATTTGGTGATTACAAAGACTTAATCCCCGTAATTATAACTTTGAAATAAAACACTTTTGTAAATAGATTTGATAAAAAGAGAGAATGACTCACTTTGCAGATTTATATGGGCAGAGCCTAGCCTATTGATTAGCCTTTTATCCTAATTTCAATAACAAGCACACAATTTGGAATTAGTAATCAATCCAGCAATTACGATAATTCACGAGATCAAATTCTCACAATAAATGTCAAAATGCAATACTTTGTCCATCGAATTAACGATGATCCATTGAATTAACAATGAATGACAAGGTATAATACTTTACCCATCGAATTAACGATGATCCGTTGAATTAACAACGAACGATAAAGTATAATACTTTACCTATCGAATTAACGACAATCCGTCAAATTAATGACGAACGATAAAGTATAACCCTAATGTGGGCGGCACTTAAACATTCATTGGATATTTGAATCAATCGGACAATGAATCGTAGCAGCGATTGTGCTAATACCCTGATTGCAGCTTCAATTAAAGACCTGTGTGTGTTAATTGAAGTGTACAGCAACTAATTCGATGTATAATCGAGAATTCTCTCGACGTAAAGTGTCCAGATTTCGAATGCCAATGCCTGCTATTTATAGCTGAAATTTTGGAACCCCTGTGCATCGTAGGCCATACATACCCTGCGCATCGTATGCTTATCATACGCACCGTATGCCATATTCCTCTACGCATCGTATGCGTTTTAAACAGCCTGCGCATCGTAGGCCAAACTTGGATACGGTGCGTAAGGGTTCAAAAGTCAGTTATAGAGTAGCCACGTGTGGGACTAGACCTGATGACTTGACAAACTCGAATTCTCATATGTTGACAGCAATTTAAGTGGATAATCATCCACTAGGGTGTACCCCCCCTGAGTTTTAGGGGCCCTAATCCTGATTCTGAAAATTATGAAACTATTAGGGTTTGCACAGAATCACTTGGGTGTCTCAATTAGGGTTTCCTATTGGTCAAATTAATTTAATAATTATGACTTTTGATGAGAGTCGTTACATTCTCCCCAACTTAATAAAAATCTCGTCCTCGAGATTTACTGGAATAATTGAGAATACTTTTTCTTTCTTTTGGATTCCAGTTCCCAAGTATATTAGGATCCTGTCTTTGAATCCTACTTTACTTAATACTATTTGTTTACCTTTATATTTTAGAAAGGTACTACAAAAGATTCGTCGGATAGACATTTCTTGAAATTAGATATATAAAATATATCATGTATTCCAACTAACCTTCCTGGTAGTTGTAAACAACTGGTCCAATATGTTGAATTACTGGAAATAATCCTACATATCTTCGGACTTAGTTTTCCTTCCTTACCAAATCTAACCACTCCTTTCCAAGGAGATACTTTTAATAGTATTTTGTCTCCAACTCAAACTCCAACGACTTTTATCTATTATTTGCATAATTCTTATGACTATCTCTTGCCGTTTTTAGCTTTTCCTTTGTGATACCAAATATTACAGTTGTAGTCACTTAGGATTTTCATTCATCTCCTTTACCTCCAATTCTTTTTGCCTATAAATATATATCTTAACTTCTTATAATCTGTATAGATAGTATCCTTACTACCATACAGATAATATCTTCAAATCTTTAAGGCAAAAATTATGGTTCTTATTCTAACTCATGAGTTGATATAGTTTTCTTCGGACTTTTTCAATTGGCTTGAGGCCTACGCAATTACCTTTTTGCGTTGTATTAACATATATCCAAATCATAGCTTTGAAGTATTACTTTATACTTCAAAATCTTCCATTTGGTAATCACTTCTATCTTAGCAAGATCTAAGTGAATACCTTCATGATTCACCATATGACCTAAAATTGTACTTCTATCAGCCAAAAATTCATTCTTCGAAAATTTGGCGTTAAGCTTTTCTTTTCTTAACAAAGTTAAGAATACATGCCAGTGCTGTCAATGTTCTTCCTGATTTTTGGAATAATAAGTATATCGTCATTTGAAGATATTTACCAATTTATCCAAATAGGGTTTACAGATCCTATTTATCATGTCCCTAAATGCTACGGTTGCATTCTTTAATCCAAGGGCATGATTTGTAAAATAGTAATGACCATTGTTAGTTCTGAAAATAGTCTTAGATATATCTTTCTCTGATACTGGAACATAGGTTGATCTTAGAAAACTATCTATCTTCCTGAAATTGATCGAATAGATCATTAATTCTTAGTAATGAGTATTGATTCTTAATTATAACCTTATTCAATTTCCTATAATCAATACACTTTCTTATTGAACCATACTTTTCTTAATAACTAATATTGTGTTAATCGATAAGGTTTCCTGGCTTATCGGTAAAATTCCTGAAATTGATAAATCCTAAATTCTATCTTCATATCTGGTGATAATCCAGGTAAATCTTCTGGAATATATCTGGGTATTCTGAATTTACAGAAATTTCCTTAAATTCCGTATCTTTAGTATTAATGATTACTGAAATCATATATATTATTCCTTGCTTTCGTTCATAATTAGTAATTTCCATTACTGATATGAACCTTATAGACTTACATGGTTTATCTCCTGTAATCATAATTACTTCTCCGATGGTTGATTGAATTTCTAAGAAATTCTGATCACAGATAATGATCATAACATCGAATTCAACTAATTTTATAGGTAATAGGGTTGTAGAAAACCTATAACTTATTTCTATGTTCTGCATAACCTTATTTATTCTTACTGAATTCTCATCTGCCGTTTCTAATATAGAAATCTATCTAATGTTGGTAAATGGTAAGTTAAGAATTTGGCAGAGTAAAGTATTTATAAAACTTTGGTTGGCACCAGAGTCAAATAATACTTTTAGGTAAATGTTGTAAACTAAGAACATACCGGCTATCACATCTGGAATCATCTCGTCCTCATGAGTAGTTAGCTGAAAGGCTCTCTCTCATTCCTTTTTGCTCCTTCTGCTGGTTTGGCTTGATTGTCGAATGGTTTATTCAGTTTCGGACAATCTGGCCTAAGATGTCTAGTTTCTCTACAGTTGTAGCAAACTGAAAATTTCTTCCTCCTGCAGTCTCCTTCTTGATGCCCTGGAATCTTACAAAAATTGCAATATCCTTTGCATCTTCCAAAATGCTTCTTTTTGCAAAATTTGTAAAATAGACTAATAGAAGTTTGCCCATTCCCTCTTTTCTTGAAATGGTTATGGTTACCCGGACTGAATTCTTGGGTAATCTTTTGGGCTACTTCCTTCCTTCTATTTTCTTCTTTTGTCCGTACTAGCTCGTCATTTATAGTATTGGCTAATTCCACCGCATCATCAATTGTGCGAGGTTTTGTAGCTTTGACAATATTACGGATCTCGGAAATCAATCCCCAAATATAACGAGAAATAAGTACCGGTTCTGGCGAAGCCAGGATTGGTACCATTCGAGCATATTCGAAGAATGTCGTAGTATATCCTCGACAATCTGTATCTACCATCCGATGATTTAGAAACTTATTTGCCATTCGATCTTTTTCGTACTCAGGACAGAATTTTCTTTCTACAAGATTCTTAAATTCTTCCCAGTTCATAGCATACGCCATCCTTCTTCCTTTTACTTGTAACATCATATTCCACCATTCTAGCGCTACTTCTTTGAAAAGATTTGAAACATACATAACCTGATCATCTTGAGCACATTTACTTATGGCAATTACTGCCTCGGTTTTCTCTAACCAACGCAGTACTGCAGTCGCTCCTTCATTGCCTGCAAACTTAGTGGGTTTACAAGCAAGAAATTCTTTGTATGTGCAACCAGGCGTTGCAACTTTCCTTTTCTTAGGGAGCGGAGCTTGCCATGGTTTATCATGATTAACATGATTACCACCTCCATTTACGCTATTACTGAAATTATCTTCAGAAATGCGTTTACTAGGAACAACTTGTTGCGGTTCGATTGGATTTTTAACAGCAGCAATGATTGCTGAAATAGCATTGGCTATCCCTTGAGCAACTATTCCTGGAATAGCGTTGGCTATCCCTTGAGCAACGATATTTTCTATATCTTGCCTAGTCACATATTGATTCCCCGATTGTTGCTCAGATTGATTACCCTCATTAACTGGTTCATTATTAGCGTTTTCCATCTGATATCTATTTTATAGATATATAATTAGTATAAAGGAAATAATTTGATGTCACAATTTAGTTGCACATAATCACATAAACGAATATACAAACAAAATTGTAACTTTTCTAATATTTCCTTTTATCATGCTTCTTATATACACCCGTTTTATTGTTTATTTTACACATACTGATTTTACTGTTACTATTATACAACCACAGTTTCATAATCCCCTATCCTTTGTCAGATTATGTTCTAATAACGGCGTTTCTTCTCGTCGTATTTCCAGGAGATTTGTCCCAAAGTCTCTTGGATTCTATTCCCAGCATCTATTTTGTCAAAATGATGGAGTTCAGTCCTATTCTTGTTACTTATTGGTAAATTTGGTAAAGGTTCTGGATGGTACTTAGGAAAAAGCCTATAGGGATGGTTTTGTAACAGTATTTCATTATCCAACCATTCGTCTATATTCCAGTGATTAGAAGAGTTTGGAATAGATGGTTCTAAATTCATAAAATTATTTTCATTAACAGGCTCAATAGTATCATCGGTTGCCATTATAAAATCTAATTCTTCTTGAGATGGTAATTCATCCATTTGCCTAGAACTTTCCCCAATTTCCATTTTCTTAGGTTTAGGTTTCTCGAAAGGTAAAGCATTAAATTCTATAGGTTCTTCTATGTCTGGAATATACTTATTAAAATCTCTGGAAACTTTGATTCTTACTGGATAGAGATTTAAATTTTGAAGGGCTTCCGACAAATCACTCATGCTATTTAACAAAATATACATAATTATTAAATCATACTAAAATTTTATAAAACCACTTTTTAAATAGTATTTCATATTACCAAAACAACTAAAAATTAAAACATACTAGGTTTTTATTTGTAATTTATTTATAAATTTTTCTAGACTGTAGATAATAAAAATACTAAACTTTAAATCAGAATATTTAGAGATTTATATTTATTATTACAGTGATTAATATATCAAAATCTATATACTAAATAAGTATGATGACTTAATTTATATATATTATTTAGTCATTATCATGGTAAATATTGGTTAGTGCTGCCTTGTTTAAGCATAGGTGATCAGTCCATGCCTAACTAAGGCTAGGTTATCCAATATCTGCTTTTGATAATAACCTTAGTATTTAAAAATAATCTTAATACCACTATTTAATATATTATTATTAATAATAAAATTATCAATAATAATTAACTAAACAATAATTTTAAATAAGAGTATACTTCAAACATAAAAATATAATTTCTTTACTGCAATATAGTAATACTATATTTGTAGATTAGGTAATTCCATATATAATCAAGTAAATTTATATATAATTTTTTTTTTCGATTAACGATGATAGAGCAATAAATATTACTATATATATATATAAAAATATGCCCATATTAAAATTAACAAATAGCCAGTTAATAAAACACATAATCACATAATAGTAATCAGGAAAAAATTAAGTATTTCTAAATACTTAATTAGCTTAACCCAGTGGCTCTGATACCACCTTTTTCTGTCACGGCCCACGACCCGGTTTGACCCGTTTCAAGAGCCGCGGCAGAAAATACTGCGGTATTTATTTAATTGAGTTTTATAGCGGAAACAGGATCGTTTAAAGCTAAAATTTTCCCCGATTATTTTATTTCATAATTCGGGATAAAACCCCTATAATTTACAATAGTATGTTTTTACTATAAAAGCGTGATATTACAAAATTTATTTCTTTATTTTATACTGAGCCACTATCTTAAGCTTGAAATGCTCCACAGCACTTCTCCTGATTTACAACAGATCACCTGAAACATGTTTGAAAAAGGTTTTGTCAGCGGGAAATACTGAGTGAATCATTCTATTTAATAAAATGACACATTTGTTATAATTTACAGTATTAAGAGCGATTACAATGTTTCTGATATCAATCCAATTACCCACAGTATTTGTCACTCGAATCTTTACGGTGACTGTGGTCATATCACCATTGGCTGCCCCAATGAATGACGAATATCACTAAATTTAGGTTCGCCCACCTAAAGTGATAAAACTGTAATACTGTGCACAATACCCCACATACCGGCTGTAATTTGGTGATTACAAAGACTTAATCCCCGTAATTATAACTTTGAAATAAAACACTTTTGTAAATAGATTTGATAAAAAGAGAGAATGACTCACTTTGCAGATTTATATGGGCAGAGCCTAGCCTATTGATTAGCCTTTTATCCTAATTTCAATAACAAGCACACAATTTGGAATTAGTAATCAATCCAGCAATTACGATAATTCACGAGATCAAATTCTCACAATAAATGTCAAAATGCAATACTTTGTCCATCGAATTAACGATGATCCATTGAATTAACAATGAATGACAAGGTATAATACTTTACCCATCGAATTAACGATGATCCGTTGAATTAACAACGAACGATAAAGTATAATACTTTACCTATCGAATTAACGACAATCCGTCAAATTAATGACGAACGATAAAGTATAACCCTAATGTGGGCGGCACTTAAACATTCATTGGATATTTGAATCAATCGGACAATGAATCGTAGCAGCGATTGTGCTAATACCCTGATTGCAGCTTCAATTAAAGACCTGTGTGTGTTAATTGAAGTGTACAGCAACTAATTCGATGTATAATCGAGAATTCTCTCGACGTAAAGTGTCCAGATTTCGAATGCCAATGCCTGCTATTTATAGCTGAAATTTTGGAACCCCTGTGCATCGTAGGCCATACATACCCTGCGCATCGTATGCTTATCATACGCACCGTATGCCATATTCCTCTACGCATCGTATGCGTTTTAAACAGCCTGCGCATCGTAGGCCAAACTTGGATACGGTGCGTAAGGGTTCAAAAGTCAGTTATAGAGTAGCCACGTGTGGGACTAGACCTGATGACTTGACAAACTCGAATTCTCATATGTTGACAGCAATTTAAGTGGATAATCATCCACTAGGGTGTACCCCCCCTGAGTTTTAGGGGCCCTAATCCTGATTCTGAAAATTTTGAAACTATTAGGGTTTGCACAGAATCACTTGGGTGTCTCAATTAGGGTTTCCTATTGGTCAAATTAATTTAATAATTATGACTTTTGATGAGAGTCGTTACATAATACCCCCCTAAATAGCGAAGTTCTGCTCCGTTGTAAGTATTATAACCCCTGGATACGTATTAGATACGCTGCCCGATTGATCTAGGGTTCCGTAACGGCTGTCGTGGTTCTGCCCGACGTAGTCGTTGGAATGCCGTCTCGAGGAGGGTATTACTAATGTTAAAATGGGTTATTATACTAACACGTGTGCATTTGTGTAAATTATAGATAATTCTCAGGAAACCCTTACGGAAAATCTAAGACAGCAATGTGAGTCGATCCACTCTTTGTAAGCCTTTTGTTAATTATTTTTACAAAACCTCATACAATTAAATATATATGAAGCAGTTATTGAGTATTTGTAAGAATACAATTATCATGAGTATGTTGGGGTTTTGTATACAAAATTTGTTACCACCTGGTCAAGGAGTAACATTTCCACAAGTCGGGTCTGACAGTACCATGGATGTTAATTGTTATAACTTGGAAACAAATGTAATTGCGAGATCGCCCTCAATACTATGAAATGGTTTTTATTTGAACTTGATTAAACTGGGATTCACTCACCAGTATTTCCCACTGACAAATGTTTTTAAAACGCGTTTCAGGTAACAAACTGTGAAAGCCAAATAGAAGCCAGCTGGACAGCACTGAAGGCTTGGAAAAGTGGCAATAAAGTTACCTAAAATAAAATAGATGTTTTTATTAATAAAATAAAATTTATTCCTATGAAAACGTGTGTACTACGAACTTGGGTTTTAACCCATTTGTTTAATATTATGAGAAGGTGGTATTTTACTCTGATTCAATATTTCCTAACTACGGTCCTGATGAAAAATCCCACTGCCAAATTAGACAATACGCGATACCTCCGAAATTGGATTGCGGCCGCCCGTTCCCGGGGATTTGGGATCGGGGGTTGCGACAGATTCAAAGCACCGACGATCGCTCATTGGTGCCTCGTCGCAAATTATAAGGGATGTTTCTATGAGTAGTTGTGCGAGTTGCATGTGCTTTTTATGTAGCATAAAGAGTCATCAGTTAAATCCAAGGGGATTTTGAATCAACAGTGGGTTGTTCTTCCTACTGGCAATAATAATGAGGCAATTCCAGATGCTGCTATTGCTAAAACAATCTTTCCAGTCGACCGAAGTGCATCAATAATGGCAGTCCAAAGATATGTTTTGCCTGTACCCCCTTGGCCATACACAAAAAAAAGTTCTTGTACGTCATCATTTACTGATTTAAGGATCATGTCATATATTTTTCGCTGCCGAAGATTTAGACCACGTAACATTGTAACATTTTGGGCAGCTAGTGCCTCAAGATCATAGCACTTTTCTTCCATAAGCAACCGATTTCTAAGCGATGTGACCATGGTGACAGGAGGCATTGGAAGACCAAAATCTGCGAGCGAGCAAGAGCTTGTGTTTGAATTAAGAAGCAATTCTATCTCATAGAGTATGTATTGTTGCAAATTTGGACCAGCAAAATGCATGCCTGATGTCCCAGCAACTTGCCTTAAATTGAGAGCTATGTCGTCACTCATCGTTTGCCAATGTTCTTGCCACAATGCCGGTGGATTTGATATCTCACAATATAGCAGCATGTGAGTAAACAGGGCCCTGAGCTCTGCAGATGTAGCCCAGCTAGATGCTTCTATAAGGTTTTGGGAATGACTTAGAACATTTACCATCTATCATACAAGGATCATTCATTCTTGGCAAACCGCAAGGTCTATGCATCATAGATTCAGTTACTATTCGATACAAAACCGGATCAGTTGACGGGTTAGGAATTTCTGCGCTAATAAAGTTATCAACATCTTCTGCATTTTGTATCTTGCATTCTGGCTTAACCCAAAGAAGCATATGACAATGTGGAAGGCCTCTTTTTTGAAATTCGATTGTGTATAGATCTGGAAAAAGGAGAGGTTGTCAATATTAGTACCAAAGGGAAAAAAGAACATATGTGTTAAATAATAACGTAAAGTTGAGGAATATACCCGCTGCAACCTTCCCAAAAGTCTTATGTGTCTTCAAAAACTTAGCTAAAGCTTCAACCTTCATTTGAAACACTCTAGCAATAATGTCCGGTCTATCTTGCGAGTTTGCGCAACCGACGTTATTCAAGTAACGCTTGATTTCCGGCCATTTGACGCTACAGGTGAAAGTTATGAAATATTGTGGGTTACCATGTACCCTACAAATTGCAAGAGCTTCTTGATAATGCTTGTATATATATCGAGGGCCGTCGGTAAAAGAATATGGTAGGACTATTCTTTTTCCGACCTCTCGACCCTCGGTATCACCTTTGGAGAAGGCATCGTGGATGCCACGTAAGAATTCAGAGCGGAATTTATTTTGATTGTTACAATAATATTCAAGCCGAGATTACTCTATGCACACATATGCGTCGACCAAATATTGTTGGAAGAGACGACCTGCCTTTAACAATAATGTGTACGTGTCCTTACGATCGTGGATTTGATAGGCATAAAACATATTCATGGTTAGGTTTCGGTCTTTTTCTTTAGAATCCAGAGTCAATTAAAGTTCTGGAGACCAGCCTGGTTCCGCATAAGGGAAAAGAAGCGGGTACTGAAGAGGCAGATATGAAGGATGTAACTTGCTCACACGCTTTGGTATGCCTTCTTTACCATGTACCACAATATCAAAGTCACTTGCTAAAGGGTCATTGTCGCGTACGATAGCACCAAGAGTACCCGCAACAGGTAAGCCGTAATTGTTTTGCCTAGCCTTGTTATAAAGAGTTGTCACGGCCCCCGACCCAGTTTCCTGGTTCGATTGTCGCGAGGCAGAAAACCCGTGGTAATTAATTTTGGTAGCGGAAATTTTAACAGGATCTTTTAAAACTGAAAACACCCGATTATTTTATTTCAAGTTTCGGGATAAACCCCGTAGTTTACAATAGAGGAATTTCACTGGGAAATTCCCTGGTTACAAAAACATGTTTATTTATTTACGGAGCCACTTTATCCAAGCTGGTAGTGCTACACGGCACTTTTCCCTGGTTCACAGTAAATCACCTGAAACATGTTTAAAAAGATTTTATCAGCGGGGAAATACTGGCGAGTCATTCAATTTGCATAAAACGACACATTGTTATAGATTACAGTATTAAGAGCGGTTACAATTGCCCCTATCCTATAATTAGCTGCTTCAGTTGTCACTCGACCGGATCTATGACTGTGGTCATATCACTATTGGGTCCTTTCACCCAAAGGTGACATGTATCACTATTTAGGTCATTTCACCTAAATGTGACAAAACAGTAGTCATTGTGTACAATACCCCACTTACTGCCAGTAATTTATGATAACAATGACTTAATCCCTGTAAAATATAACTGGAAAACATTTAGGTATTGTAAAGTACTTTTGATAAAAAGAGAATGACTCACATTACAAGTTTAATTAGACAGAACTTTTCCTACTGATTAAGCTTGATAACCTAGTTAAATAACAATGCACAAGAAACTAGGTTAATAACTTAATACAACATTTACGATAAGCTCACAAAATCAAAACCCTCACGACGAATGACAAAGTATAGCCAGGATTCGGGCAGCACTTAAACATCCATCGGATCAGTTTCAATCGATCGGACATTGAATCGTAGCAGTGATCGAGTTATTACCCCATAATCGTAGCAGCGTTTCCCTACTTTGAACGTGATTTCTCAACAGAAAGATAGTGATTTTGATGAATTTTTCGAGCACAGACAAAATGCCCATGCACGTCCCATTTATAGCAGAAATTTGAGTTTGTCGCGGCCCGTGTAAACTCTAAGTGATTCCTACACGGCCCGCGAGGGCCACCCTAGCTACGGCTAGGGCTGCCGTGTCTCGGTGTAGGTCTGCCACGTGTTAGACACGTGGCATTGATCGTTATCCGGAGATCAGCCTAGCTGTCGCGCCCCGTGTAAGATTGGCTTAACTCTTACGCGGCCCGCGAGCGATCAGAAAAATTGAATTTCTTGGTTTTTCATAAGAATTAGGGTTTTAGGGATCCGGGTTTCTACTTACGGAGCGTTTTAGGACTATTTCGTGTAGGTCCTTACATCCTCCCCACCTTATTTAAAATCTCGTCCTCGAGATTTACTGAAACAGGTAAGGGTACTTCCGCTTCATTTCTGATTCCAGTTCCCAGGTATACTCTGGTCCTCTTTTTGAATCCCATTTTACCTTGACTAGCACCACTCTCTTGTGCTTGAGGAATTTGACCTTTCTGTCTTCTATTTGAAGAGGGTTTTCCACAAATTTCAATTTTTCATTTACCTCTATATCTTGAAGAGGTACTACCAGTGATTCGTCTGATAAACATTTCTTGAGATTAGATACATGAAACACGTCATGTACCCCGACTAGCTCTTCTGGTAGTTGTAAGCGATAGGCAACTGGTCCTATCCGCTGGATCACTGGGAATGGTCCTATGTACCTTGGACTTAGCTTTCCCTTCTTACCGAACCGAATGACCCCTTTCCAAGGAGAAACTTTCAAGAGTACCTTGTCTCCAACTTGAAATTCAAATGGCTTGCGTCGATTATCTGCATAACTCTTTTGGCGATCTCGAGCTGATTATAGTCTTTCCTTAATTTGAGTTATCTTATCGGTGGTTTCTTGTACAATCTCGGGACCTGATAACTGACTTTCTCTTATTTCTGCCCAGCAAACTGGAGTTCGACACTTTCGTCCATATAGTGCCTCGAACGGAGCAGCATTAATGCTGGTGTGGTAACTATTGTTATAGGAGAATTCGATTCTGGGTAGGGGGTCATCCCAGTTTCCACCAAAATCTATTACACATGCCTTGAGCATGTCTTCCAGGGTTTGGATTGTCCTTTCACTTTGTCAATCGGTTTGGGGATGGTAGGCAGTGCTTAAATTCAATCGGGTCCCCATTGCTTCTTGTAAACTTGTCCAGAAATACGAAGTGAAGCGACTATCCCTATCCGATACTATGGAGAGTGGGACTCCATGTAAGGATACTACCTCGTCTACGTATAACTTTGCTAATCTTTCCATGTTAAAGGTTTCCTTCATTTGCAGAAAATGAGCTGATTTGGTTAATCGATCTACAATCACCCAGATTGCATTGTTACCTTTCCTGGTCTTGGGTAACTTGGTAACAAAGTCCATTGTTATTACTTCCCATTTCCATACATGCATTTATAATTGTTGAAGTAAACCTGAAGGTTTCTGGTGTTCTGCCTTAACTTGAGAACAAGTTAGACACTTAGATACATATCTAGCTATGTCCTTTTTCATTCCTATCCACAAGAAGTTACCTTTTAAATCTTGGTAAATCTTATTATTTCCAGGGTGCATGGTATATCTAGATTTATGGGCTTCCTCTAAAATTTTATTTCTTAAATTTCCTTGCTTAGGTACCCAAATCCTTTTCTTATGAAATCTCCAAATTCCATCAGTCCCGTGCTCTAATTCCTTTATTCTTCCTTCCATTCCTTCAGTATCATCCTTGATTGCTGTTTCTTGAACTTTCTTAAGTTGTTCCATTAAATCTAATTGGAGATTTAATCTAAGAGCACGGACTCATCTTTGTTTTTCATGATACTTACGACTCAAGGCATCTGCTACTACATTTGCCTTTCCTTCGTGAAATTGAATATCACAGTCGTAGTCACTTAGAATTTCCATCCATCTCCTTTGCCTCATGTTTAATTCCTTTTGCCCAAATATGTATCTTAAACTTTTATGATCTATATAGACAATAAACTTACTTCCGTTCAGATAATGTCTCCAAATTTTAAGGGCGAAAATTATTGCTCCTAATTCTAAGTCATGAGTCGTATAATTTTCCTCGTGCTTCTTCAACTGCCTGGATGCATATGCAATTACCTTTTTGCGTTTCATTAGCACACATCCTAATCCCAACTTAGAAGCATCACAGAAGGCTTCAAAATTTTCAGTTCCGTCAGGCAAGGCAAGAATTGGGGCATTTGTTAATCTTTGCTTCAAAATCCTAAAGGCTTCTTCTTGCTTGTGTCCCCATTCAAACTTAAAAGTTTTACAGGTTAGCTTAGTAAAGGGAACAACTATCTTAGAGAAATCTTGTATGAAGTGCCTATAATATCCAGCTAACCCTAGGAAACTTCTAACTTCAGTAGCTGATTGTGGGACCTTCCAATTTATGATTGCTTCTATCTTGGAGGGATCTACATAAATGCCTTCGTGATTTACCATGTGTCCTAAAAATTGCACCTCTTGTAGCCAAAATTCACATTTCGAGAATTTGGCATAAAGCTTTTCCTTTCTTAACAGGGTTAAGAGTGCATGTAGGTGCTCACAGTGCTCATCCTGATTTTGGAATAAATAAGTATATCGTCGATGAAGACAAATACGAATCTATCCAAATATGGTTTACAGATCCTATTCATCATGTCCATAAATGCTGCAGGAGCATTTGTTAGTCCAAATGGCATGACTGTAAACTCGTAGTGACCACACCTAGTCCGGAAAGCGGTTTTAGGTATGTCTTCTTCTTCTACCTTCAGCTAATGGTATCCGGAGCGCAAATCTATCTTAGAGAAATATCTAGCTCCCTGAAGTTGATAAAAAAGATCATCAATCCTAGGTAATGGGTATCGATTCTTAATTGTAACCTTATTCAATTCCCTATAATCGATACACGTTCGCATTGAACCATCTTTCTTTTTCGCAAACAACACTGGTGCTCCCCAGGGGGATGAACTAGGTTGTATGAATCCTTTGCCTAGCAATTCATCTAACCGCTTTTTCAATTCTAACATTTCAGTGGGTGCTAACCGATAAGGTGCCTTGGCTATTGGTGTAGTTCCAGGAATTAGATGAATTCTAAAATCTACCTCCCTATCTGGTGGTAATCCTGGTAACTCTTCGGGGAATACATCTGGATATTCTGATACTACAGGAATTTCCTTAAGTTCCTTACCTTTAGTGTTAATGATTACCGAAAGCATATATACTATTCCTTGTTTTTGTTCATAACTAGCAACTTTTATTACTGAAATGAACTTCAATGGTTTATGGGGCTTATCTCCTGAAATCAAAATTACTTCTCCTGTGGGTGTACGAATTTTTATGGAATTCTTATCACAGAGGATTCGAGCATGGTTGGTTACTAGCCAATCCATTCCGAATACCACATCGAATCCAGCTAAATTCATGGGCAGCAGGTTTGCAGAAAATTTGTGGCCCGAAAGTTCTATCTTTCCTTCTTGAAGAACTTTATCTATTTTAACAGAATTACCATCTGCTGTTTCTACCGTATAAATCTGCCTAAGTTTGGTCAAAGGTTGCTTAAGAGCTTGGCAGAATGAAATATTTATAATAATTTGGTTTGCACCAGAGTCAAATAATACTTTCGCATAAATGTCATGTACCAGAAACGTACCAGCTATCACATCCGGAATCAGATCAGCTCCTTGCGTTGTCAGCTGGAAAGCTCTTGCATTCTTTTTATTAGTTCCTTCAGCAGGTTTGGCCTTGTTATCAGCTGGCTTACCCAGCTTAGGGCATTCGGGTCTGAAATGCCCTGCTTCCCCGCTATTGAAGCAGATCATGGATTTCTTCCTGCAATTCTCCTCTTGGTGCCCCGGGATTTTGCAGAATTACAGTACCCCTTACATTTTCCAAGGTGTTTTCTCTTACAGGTACTGCAGAATGGAGTAGTGGAGGATTGCCCGGTTCCTTTTCTTTTGAAGTTACTAGCATTATTACCCCCACGGAAACCTTGGGTAATCTTTTAGGCCAATTCCTTTTTCCTGTTCTCTTCTCTAGTGCGCACCAATCTGTCAGTCAAGGTGTTGGCCAATTCTACCGCATCGTCAATCGTACGAGGTCTCGCAGCTTTGACGATATCACGAATATCGCTAATTAAACCCCGAATATAGCGGGAGATAAGCACCGGTTCTAGCGAAGCCAGAGTCGGTACAATTCTGGCATACTCGGAGAATTTCAAAGTATACCCTAGACAGTCAACATCCACCATCCGGTGGTTCAGGAACTTATTCGTCATTTGTTCCTTTTCATAGGTGGGACAAAATTTTATTTCCATCAATTCCCTAAATTCCTCCCAGCTCATGGATTAGGCCACGTCAGTTCCCTTGGCTTGTAGCACCGTGTTCCACCATTCTAACGCTTCTTCCTTGAAAAGGTGGGATGCATACATAACCTTGTCTTCTTCTGCACATTTACTGATTTTGATTACCGCTTCGGTCTTTTCTAACCAACGCAGTGCGGCAGTCGCCCCTTCATCGCCTGCAAATTTGACTGGCTTACAGGCAAGAAATTCCTTATAAATGCAACCAGGTGTTGCAACTTTCATTTTCTTGAGTATTAGGGCTTGAACCACATTATTTTCATTATTGCCGCCTCCATTTACACTGTTACTAAAATTATCATCATGAGTACATTTGCTGGGGTTGGCTTGTGAAGGTTTAATGGGGTTCTTAACAACGGCGACGATTGCCGGGATAGCATTGGTTATTCCCTGGGCAACGATATTTTCTATATCTTGCCTATTAAGAAAATGGTCTTCATTATTTTGTTCGGATTGGTTAACTTCATTTACCGGTTGGTGGTCCGCGTTTTCCATCTGAATCATTTAACAATATATATATTACTATCACAGAATGGATAGCAACCAAACATAATAGAGCAATCATAGAAACAATTAAGTCAACATGTATAGCCAAAATTATCGACCTTGCGACTTTCATATATTTTTATAATAGTATGCGTCGATACAAACCATCTATTTTACAAAAGTTTTATTTTTAGTTATTATTATACATTGTTGTATTATATATATATATATATATATTTCCTTTTTCTACATATTATTATTATACAATCACAAAAACACAGTTAGCTGGCCTTTCAGAAACGACGCTCCCTTTCGTCGTATTTCCAGGTGATGTTCTCCCCCACTTCCTGAATCCGGTTGCCCGCATCCACCAGCTCCTCGTCGTAGCGGCGTAACTCGGCAACATTTTCTGCACTCATAGGTGGAAATGGTGCAGGCTCAGGATCAAACTGGGGAAAGTAAACATTTGGATTATTCATCAAATTCTGAAAGTGCCAGTCACTCGTCCATCATTCTTCTAGCTGGCCTGTAACGGGTTGTGGGTTGACAACAGGATCCGGAATAGCAGGTTCAAGGTTAATTGGAAGTTGTGATTGGGCAGGGAAATTGAAGAGGTTTTCATCGGCAGGTCCGATGAGATCACAATTCGCCAGTTTTCGATCAAGCTCCTCCTAGGGTGGCATTTCCTGTGCTTGCCCGGAACTTTCCCCGATCTCCTTTCCTTTCCCTTTATCTTTCGGATCCTCAGTCTTTTTCACCTTCTGGGCAGCTGGCTTCTTCCTACGTCCGCGTTTCCAGTCCAAGATTCTCCTCCTCTTTTTCGGCTTTGGTTTCTCCTGTGGCTGGGCCTGGAACATTATTGACTCCTCAGTATCTGCTTGATAGCTGGATAGGGTCCCGGTTGTATCCATATCGGTGGTATGGATTGTAAAGTTTCGGAATTCATGCTGTTAGCACACATGAAGAAACACATAAAGTTTTAAGTTAAAATTTTTTTTATTAAATTAAATCCTCACAGAATCACAAAATGGCAATCTGAAAAATTAAGTATTTCTAAATACTTAATTAGCTTAAATCAGTGGCTCTGATACCACCTTTTTTCTGTCACGGTCCCCGACCCAGTTTCCTGATTCGATTGTCGCGAGGCAAAAAACCTGTGGTAATTAATTTTGGCAGCGGAAATTTTAATAGGATCTTTTAAAACTGAAAACACCCGATTATTTTATTTCAAGTTTCGGGATAAACCCCGTAGTTTACAATAGAGGAATTTCACTGGGAAATTCCCTGGTTACAAAAACATGTTTATTTATTTACTGAGCCACTTTATCCAAGCTGGTAGTGCTACGCGGCACTTTTCCCTGGTTCACAGTAAATCACCTGAAACCTGTTTAAAAAGATTTTATCAGCGGGAAAATACTGGCGAGTCATTCAATTTGCATAAAACGACACATTGTTATAGATTACAGTATTAAGAGCGATTACAATTGCCCCTATCTTATAATTAGCCAGTTCAGTTGTCACTCGACCGGATCTATGACTGTGGTCATATCACTATCGGGTCCTTTCACCCAAAGGTGACGTGTATCACTATTTAGGTCCTTTCACCTAAATGTGGCAAAACAGTAGTCATTGTGCACAATACCCCACTTACTGCCAGTAATTTAAGATAACAAAGACTTAATCCCTGTAAAATATAACTGGAAACCATTTAGGTATTGTAAAGCACTTTTGATAAAAAGAGAATGACTCACATTACAAGTTTAATTGGACAGAACTTTGCCTACTGATTAAGCTTGATAACCTAGTTAAATACCAATGCACACGAAACTAGGTTAGTAACTTAATACAACATTTACGATAAGCTCACAAAATCAAAACCCTCACGACGAATGACAAAGTATAGCCCGGATTCGGGCAGCACTTAAACATCCATCGGATCGGTTTCAATCGATCGGACATTGTATCGTAGTAGTGATCGAGTTATTACCCCGTAATCGTAACAGTGTCTCCCTACTTTGAACGTGATTTCTCAACAGAAAGATAGTGATTTTGATGAATTTTTCGAGCACAGAAGAAATGCCCATGCACGTCCCATTTATAGCAGAAATTTGAGTTTGTCGCGGCCCGCGTAAACTCTAAGGGATTCCTACGCGGCCCGCGAGGGCCACCCTAGCTACGGCTAGGGCTGCCGTGTCACGATGTAGGTCTGCCACGTGTTAGACACGTGGCATTGATCGTTATCCGGAGATCAGCCTAGCTGTCGCGCCCCGCGTAAGATTGGCTTAACTCTTACGTGGCCCGCGAGCGATCAGGAAAATTGAATTTCTTGGTTTTTCATAAGAATTAGGGTTTTAGGGGTCCGGGTTTCTACTTACGGAGCGTTTTAGGACAATTTCGTGCAGGTCCTTACAAGAGTAATTGCAAACTCCGGTACTTGTTGCGAGCAAAGCTCAGTAGCACACTTGAAAAGGCGTACAAAACCATTGATTTCAGTTAATGTACGTGTAAGAAGCGAGACAACATCTGAGGACAACCGGCGTTCATCATCACTACTAAAAAAGTGAAGTCTATTTTCAACTTCGTGTAATGTATCATAGACGTACATTTGAAGGAGCCTAGGTCTCTCCTTCTGAAGGGCACAAAGATCCAATCCAATGTTAAATTTGACCAGCCACCTTAAAAACGTATGGACCAGCAGAATGGTTAACCGTATCATCGACGTTAGCACCAAACGATGTCATGGAAAACATTGAATTATACGCACGTATGTTTAACATGAATTGCGATGTAGAATACAATTCTTTGATACATAACGGTGGCTCAGTTGGAAAAGGAATGCGTACACCACCTGCTTTGCAACACGTGTTATATCTAGGCCTTTGTCTTAGAGGATATGATTTCAGCCGCTCTTCAAACCAAAACAATGCGCCACAGTATTCGCATTCGCTTGTACAATCTCCCAAATCAACATATGAAGGGCCTGCCGACTGTGAATGAAGTGATGATGTTGATGCACGCTCAGACTATTCCATATTAGGCTGGATAGAAATGAGAGACTGTAAGGAACATTGATTAGCGGTAGCCCTCAGCATGGCTGGTCCCCTTACTGACTGAGCAGTTGTTTGCACACCAAACTCATTAGGTACTTTCGAGGAAGACTGTTTGCTGGTATTTTCAAGTGCAAGAGCTTTTCGTTTTCTATTCAAAGGACGTTTAGCCATACTTTTGCAAATGCTGGCTTAAAATGGAAATAAGGTTGGACTATAAAACGAACAAAAACATCAGGTAGTATACGAATGGAGCGAACCGGCATACAAAAGAGTGCGTTTATCTCAACCAAACCAACATACAGATGATAAACTATAATACATACTAATTCTAAACTATAATAATCACAAACACTAGAATCGAATACAACAAAATCAAAAGTTGAGATGTGGCCGTCATTTTCTGTTAAATCATAGTTACCAAATATATTAATTACAAATTGAGTTTCTAGTGTTAACTTATTTTGTTATCACTTTACCTAAGCGAACTTACTACTAAGCTATAATATAAAAGTAGACCCCAAAAAACAACAATTACCATACATGAACAATTGAATAAGTACCTATCTTTAGATATTTGAGGAGAACTTTTTTTCCTGAGTAATACTTGAGTTTCTTCCTGCACCTCAGCAGAAGATTCAGGGTTAAAGATGTAACAGAAATTCATAATAAGAGGTTAAAAGGCTTCATCTGTTTAAAAATTAGCATATATTCCCCATTTTATTAGCATAAACCCTAGTTTCGATATTAAGAATCGAAGATTGCTCATGAAATATACAATTGTTGGGGGGGGGGGGGGGGGGGTAGTTGCACGGACCTCCCATCCGCCGGAGTATTGCAACTCCGCAAGCTAGCTTAGCCCCATAGCTGCCTGGCGGTGATTACCCACGGTGAAGAGCCCCAACACCCCATAAGGGCAGTGCCGGGAATCGAACCGGTGACCTCAAGTAGAGGCCTGGGTGAGGCTGGCCAACTGGGCTACCCCAGAAGGTTTGAAATATACAATTGTTGCTCATTCATTATTCATTACTTGTATTAAAAAAATAAGATATTAAGAATCGAAGACTGCTCATGAAATATACAATTGTTGCTCATTCATTATTCATCACTTGTATTAGAAAATAAAAAATAAGTAATGTCTATGTAGCTTCTTAGTATATTAAGTTGGGTGAAGTCACATATTCTGCTATCAAGGATCGCTTATTTATTCATTTCATACACTATTTGTATTTCTTATTCAACCACACATTTATACATACGATTAAAGTATGCACACTAATATTGTCATCCAATGATTTGAGTCTTAAATCTTACCATCAAATTTCATATCTGTTAACCTTTTTTTTCTTTTTTTTAGTAAAAATAGCACTATGCTATTGAAGAAGCTCTATAACTGGATCTCCAACAACTCCATCATCAATGGCAACGTCAAAATTGGCTACTTTTCGTCTTCCCCCACCCCCCAAACACCAGAAGACGACGCTTCCGAGTCAACTGACTCCACCCCTTTCTTCCAAAATCCCTAATTTTCCCCCCTAATTCGCTCCCAAAACCTTACCCACTCGCATTTTTCCCATCACCTGCCATTCCAAAACCACTAACCACCCCCACCAAAATCATGAATTGAATACATAAATGATTTGTCAAAATAGCAACAAACCTGTGGAACACTTGCTGCTTCAATTTAAGGCTCCATCACCAGCTCTTACTTGGGACACATTGGAAGGTCGATTATTTGGAAGCCACTATAATTGATGAAGAAAGAAATGTGTAGAAACAGTACACGCAGCAGCCATAGGAAGAGAACAACACAAAAGGTAAGAGATACGTAACCTAAAAGTTAGAAAAATTGGATCTGATGTTTATATTATTATATATAAAGAGAGCCCATTAAATTAAAATTAAAAGCCCGTTAAACCCATTAAAATAGTAAATGTAAATCACTGTTCATGATCACTTTGTATTGATATGTATAATATGTATAATATTTAAAAATTTAAAATATACCCAAACTTTACGATCCAGTCCGGTTTTATATGACCAGTATTGGCTATAAACCGTAAACCAAACCCCTCGTCACGGTTTGAAAATTTTGAAACTGGCCAAAAGTCAAAAGAAAAATCTGACCATGAAACCAAACCGATGATCGCTTTGGACGGTTTCCTTAAGCCAAACCGTAAACACCCCTAATAAAGAAGACCCATAATTTAAAAAGGAGTAAAATGCACGGATAGTCCCTGTGGTTTGTCAAAATAAAACCTTTATTCCCCAACTTTTGAAAATTACACTCGTGCTCCCTGTGGTTCGCTCGGTTGTTACTCGGATAGTCCCTAGAGTGGATAGAAGTTAGTTTTCTTTGTTAAGTGGAAGTAAAATGACTAAAATGCCGTTATCATTCACCACCCCCAATTGAAGCATGTGGATCATAACATCTAACGTGACATAAAATCCGTAACAATACATCATAATCAATTCAATTGAATTGGCAAACAGAAAGTTAAAAACAATTGAGAAAATCTCGTCACATCTGCTTCACTAAACAATCGTACGGTGTCGAGAACCTGTTTGCATATCGGAACATACGTCTCTTGGTCAGAACCCTAGATTGAGTCACCAGAGACGTCTCTTGGTCGGAATCAACAGAGACTTCATCGGGACCCTAAATGATGTTGCGTTCCCCCATCCCAAGCCTCTCTATGTCTCTTGGTCAGAATCAACAGAAACTTCATCATGTAATGCCTTTGAAAAACAAAATACAATTTTAAGAACACATATATTGCATTTCACCAAACAATTTCCTGGCCCCTCCTCCTCCGGTGTCGTTACCGCCATTGGCCACGCATTCCAACCATCCAACCATCTTCTGGTCAGATCTGCAAACCGAATGGGAAACCCTTGCCCCTATTCCGAGCATTGTCGCATCTGTTGTTGGAGGGTGAATTAGGTACAGATCTGGTGAGGGTGGTGATTTCAGTGGTTGTTTAAGGAGGTGGTGGCTGACAGTGGTGTTAGGAGATTGGAGGTGGTGGTGGTGGTGGTGGAGGTTTTATGGTGGTGATGGAATTCTGGTGAACGAGAGAGGAGAGAAAGAAAGGGGAGGGGGTGGTGGGGTGGGTAAAAAGTGGGACCCGTATGCTTTAGTTGGGGGTGGTGAATGATAAGGGCATTTTAGTCATGTTACTTCCACTTAACAGAGAAAACTAACCTCCATCCACTCTAGGGACTATCCGAGTAACATCCGAACAAACCACAGGGGGCATGAGTGTAATTTTCAGAAGTTGGGAACTAAAGGTGTTATTTTGACAAACCATAGGGACAATCCGTGCATTTTACTCTTTTAACTTTGTTTAATGAAAGAAGAAACAAAAACAAAGAATGTATAGAGAGGGGTGCGAGATTCGAACCAGGCCGTCTGGGGAGAACAACAAGGGCTGCAGGCAACTGAGCAACGCGTGATTAGTGAAGTATCTGGGTGTATGATATATTTAAATACAAACTGAAGCTGAACTCACTTCATCTCCTTCGCATACATAAGTTGAAACGCGAACCCAAACCTCCAAAAACCTGATGTCACACCCCAACCGATGGCAGAATCATCGGGGCGCGGCACTGAGCGAAACATATTGTCCAGGAGAATCCATAACAACTATTAGTTATAATATATTAAAGGTTCATGTCCCATACCATAAACATATAAAATAAAAACAGTTATTACAAACATTGTTCTCAAAGACAAATTATCCATTCCGACAGCTCAGATTTCATTTAATTGTTTGTTTCTAAGACTCCATCCTAACTTGATTCCCACATAGCAGCAAAACATCCTAAGCACCTGTCACATACGTTAAAATAAAAGTCAATACACATAGTGTAAAGGTGAGCATACAAGTTTGATATAGCATAGTAGAGTTCGAAATAGTTTACGCATAACCAACATGAATTATGTATAATGCGAAGCTAGTAAGTTATCGATAATGAAATATGCACAGACTAGACTGCGAGTTGTAGAATGCGCAACACATATCACCACCGTGACATATGAGAGGTAACCTTAACAACCCCCGTCCACGACAGGTGCTGAGTCCAAACAAATAGTACTATCGTCGCTAAGGCGTCAGGCAACAATCATTATGTTAACATAACATACAAGCATTCATCGAGTAACACGTATCATGTAGTAACGGTCAACGTATAAATAGTGTTTACGTTGTGTGATTGATGTGATTTAGATTAAGTAACGTATGTAACACCCAAAAGTGCATATAAGCAAAAAGGGATCGAGTATACTCACAGATAGTGTTTAACTCAATAAACACTGCCTTGGATTGAAGGGAGCGCTGAGAGATTAGCCTGAACAGTTAACGATAGCATAAACGATGGGCGGCACGTAAAACGATGCAAAAGAACCAAGTGTCGAATGGTCATCCGATTGGATGGCCATTCGATTGGATTGACATTCGTTTGGTAAGGATGTGTTTGTGTATGATGGCTTTGAAGTTTTCGTTGTAGCATTTTGAAAATAGAGAAGTATCTCTACCTTTCAGGTCGATCGATCGAACGGTCGTTCGATAGGGTAGCGATCCGATTGGCAGGACACTTAGTGAAAACAAGTTCACAACAGGATGGTTACTCGATCGGATGGCAATCCGATCGGATAGCAATCCGTTGGAAAACATCGTTCCTTGAAAAATGATCAAGTACCAAAGTTCCAAATGTCACATGATCAGATGGTCGTTCGATCGGATGGCAATCCGATTGGACGGCAATCCGTTCAACGTTCAGTCCTTTGAAAACTTGGAAATGATTAAGTGTTTGGAAGCTCAAGTGCAATCCGATCGGATTGCCGTTCGATCGGATGACAATCCGATCGGACGGCAATCCGATCGGATTGCCGTTCGATCGGATGACAATCCGATCGGACGGCAATCCGTCCCCACACATCTGATCATTTTGAACTTGGTTATTTTGAAAGTTTGTGGTTTGTTCGAGACGGTTTGACAACGTACTAAACAACAGAAGCCCCATCTTGACCCAAGTGATCCGATCGAACAGGAATCACACTAGTCTGATTAGTTAACTGTTCGAGACGGTGGTTCATGCTTAACCCGAAATCAGTTGTCTCTCGGATAGAATTCAGATCTTGAACTAACACATCAATAAGAAAGAGTGGAAGATCAGAACGAGCTCCGATTCTATCGGTTTTGAGTGCATTGAGTGTAAAAGAGTTGAAAGAAAGTTAGAAAACCATCTTTCAATCCTTTTAACCATGAATATGTATAGATCTATGCGAAAACATTGATTATTCATGTGGAAATCCTTCATATCTAAGTTGTTCTTGGTGGAATTAAGCCAATAACTTGAAGTTCATAAGAACTCCATGATGACATCACCCTAGAACACCTCAAATCCGGTGATTTCACGGTTAAAAGTTAAAATTCAAAGGTGAAAAAGATGAAGGAGTTCATGTAGATCATAGAAGTACAAGATTTTGGTTGAAAACTTACAAGAATCGCGAGAAATCGAGAGAAAAGAGGCTTGAGAGCGGCTGGTCGAGTGGGAGAGCTGTCACATCACAAATGATGTGACAGGAGGGTAGTTATAGGGTTTCCATAAAGGGAAAGTGCTGAAGTGTCGGATTGGTCACCGATCGGATGGCAACCCGATCGGATGGCAACCCGATCAGATGGCAACCCGATCGGATGGCAGCCCGATCAGATGGCAATCTGATCGGATGGCCACTCGATCGGTTGGCTACTCGATCCAGGTTTCCGGCGCGTAGAGTTTTATCGTTTCAATTCGTGTTTTGAGTGTAGTGATGCGATTTGAGTGAGAGATGCGATAGTATTACCCCTTAGTTACACAAATAACCTAACTACTATATCTAACATACAATCACTATAAATAACTTGCGTTTAGCATTTGTGATTAGATTGCGATTGCGATAGGATTGCGATTGCGATTGTGATTAAGCACCTCAACATAAACATAACATGCACAAGTAACACATAACAGCACACACACGTAAAACAATATCCAGAACACATAATTCGAGTTGCGAATGAGATTGAGATAAGTCGATTAGCGATAAACATGCGATTAAACCTCGATTATTAATAAATACTCCACATAATACAACAAAAATAAATAAATAATAGATTCAATTACAAGTCAAAGAAGTCAAAGCAGTAGTTGAACAAGGAGTGTCAGATAGCAATTAACAATCTTTTCTTCCTTTGAATTCAATCTTGACTTTGACTTTCGAAACACGGGGTGTTACAACCTCTCCTACTTAAGGGAATTTCGTCCCGAAATTAGGCTTTAGCCGTAACAAACAACTGCGGGTACTTTGCCTTCATGTCGCTTTCGAGTTCCCAGGTGAACTCTACGCCGTGTTTGACTTCCCAGTGAACCTTCACAATGGGAATGCGTGAGCGTCTGAGCACCTTGGTTTCTCGTCCCATGATCTTGACAGGCTTTTCCACGAAGTGTAATGTTTCGTCCACTTCTAAATCTTTGAGAGGGACATGTAATTCCTGGTCGGCCAAGCACTTTCTAAGGTTCGAAACGTGGAAAGTCGGCTGTACATTACTAAGTTCCTTTGGTAGTTCGAGTCTGTAGGCCACCTTCCCAATCCTTTCCAGGATTTTAAAGGGTCCAACATATCGAGGCGCAAGCTTTCCTTTCTTGCCGAATTTGATTACCCCCTTCCAAGGTGCAACCTTTAGGTGTACGTGATCGCCAACATCAAATTTAAGGGGCTTGTAGCGTCTATCGGCGTAACTTTTCTGTCGGCTCCAAGCTTTCAGCAGATTGTCTCGGATTTAGAGGATTTTGTCAGTCGTTTCTTGCAACAGCTCAGGACCGGTAATTTGCGCGTCTCCGATCTCGTGCCATACAATAGGCGATTGACATTTCCTTCCGTATAATGCCTCAAACGGTGCCATTTGGATGCTAGAATGATAACTGTTATTGTACGAGAATTTGACTAAAGGTAAGTGTGCGTCCCAATTACCACCGAAATCTATGACACACGATCGGAGCATGTCTTCAAGGGTGCGAATCGTTCTTTCAGTCTGACCGTCGGTTTGGGGATGGAAAGCGGTGCTTAGATTAAGCGTAGTACCAAGAGCAGATTGTAACATTTCCCAAAGACGCGAGGTAAACCAACCATTGAGGTCAGAGATGATGTCACGAGGCATCCCGTATCGACAAATGATCTCGTCGGTGTAGATTCGGGTTAATTTTTCTACCTTAAAGTCTTCTCGTATCGGCAGGAAGTTAGCTTACTTGGTCAGACGGTCAACTACCACCCAAATGCTATCATGACCTGATTGAGTACGCGGAAGTTTCGTTATGAAGTCCATAGCTTTACTCTCCGATTTCCACATCGGGATCTCGGGTTTTACGAGTAAGCCAGAGGGTCTTTGCTGCTCAGCCTTGACTTTGGAACAAGTCAGGCATTTCAAAACATAGATAGCGATATCATTCTTCATGCCCGGCAACCAGTACTTGTAGCGCATGTCCTGGTACATCTTGTCAGCACCGGGATGAATAGAATACCGAGATTTGTGGGCTTCGTCCATCAGGAGTTGTCACAAATTAGTACGCTTGGGAATCCAAATTCGGTCCAAATAATGAAAGATACCATTCGATTTATTCTCGAGTTGGGCACCATCGTTTAGAATCCTTTCCTTCTTCAAAGTTCGTTCGGTAAAACAAGCATGATGAGCGTCACGTATAAGGGCTTCGAGATTATGCTGGGCTTGGGAATTACGGACGCTATGCAAATAGCTTCGTCGACTGAGAGCATCGGCAACGACGTTTGCTTTACCAGGATGGTAACGAATCTTACAGTCGTAATCGTTAAGTAGTTCTACCCACCGGCGTTGACGCATATTCAGTTCCTTCTGGTCAAAGATATGTTGTAGGCTCCTATGATCGGTGAAGATTGTACACTTGGTACCGTAAAGGTAGTGTCGCCAAATCTTTAACCCAAAAACAACTGCACCAAGCTCGAGGTCGTGTGTGGTGTAGTTCTTATCGTGGATCTTGAGCTGTCGAGAAGCGTACGCGATAACCTTGTCTCGTTGCATAAGAACACAACCAAGACCAAGGTTCGAGGCATTGCAATAAACTACGAAATCGTCATTTCCGTCGGGCAGTGAGAGCACGGGAGCATTGCAAAGCATAGCTTTGAGAGTTTGAAAGGCTTCCTCCTGTTTAGTTCCCCAAACAAAAGGTTTATCCTTATGCGTAAGAGAGGTAAGCGACACAGCGATCTTAGAAAAACCTTCGATAAATCGGCGATAATAGCCTGCTAGTCCGAGGAAAGAACGGACTTCAGACGGATTTTTAGGTGTAACCCAACTCTTAACAGCTTTGATCTTCGCGGGATCGACGTGGATACCTTGACTATTGACAATGTGACCCAAGAATTGGACCTCCTCCAGCCAAAATTCACACTTGGAGAACTTGGCATAGAGACGGTTTCCCTGGAGTAACTCAAGAACCAAACGTAGATGCTGCGAGTGTTCGGCTTTTGACTTGGAATAGATCAGGATATCATCGATGAACACGATTATGAAGCGATCAAGAAAGGGTTTGCACACTCGATTCATTAAATCCATGAAGACTGCGGGAGCATTGGTCAAACCAAAAGGCATGACAACAAACTCATAGTGACCATAGCGGGTTCGAAATGCGGTTTTGGGTATATCATCCTCTTGAATGCGTAACTGGTGATAGCCTGAGCATAGATCGATCTTCGAGAAACACGTAGCACCTTGTAACTCATCAAACAAATCATCAATTCGAGGCAAGGGATAGCGATTCTTGATTGTCAGCTTATTCAACTTCCTATAGTCGATGCACATCCGGAACGATCCATCCTTCTTTTTGATGAAAAGGATAGGCGCGCCCCAAGGAGAGGTGCTAGGGCGAATAAAGCCTTTATCAAGTAGTTCCTGGAGCTAACTCGAGAGTTCGCGCATTTCAGAAGGAGCGAGACGATAAGGCGCTTTAGCAACAGGGTTTGCTCCAGGAACGAGGTCGATTCGGAAGTCGATATCTCGAGCGGGAGGTAATCCGGGAAGATCTTCAGGAAATACGGTGGGAAATTCACGAACAACAGGCACCTGGCCTACCTCCTTAACTTCCTTTTTCTCCGCTACTACTATGTGTGCCAAGAAAGATTGGTATTCCTTGCGGAGATACTTGCTAGCCTGGACACATGACGTAAGTTTAAGACCTTTCGAGGGAGTTTCGCCATACATACAAAGTAGGTCACCATTAGCAAGCGAGAAACGAATCATCTTATCGAAGCAAACAACTTCAGCATGATTTTCGCGAAGAAAATCCATGCCTACTATGATGTCAAAACTACCGAGCTGCATCGGAATAAGGTCGATAGGGAAGACGTGATTGTTGAGTTCGAGCGTACAATCACGTAGAACAGAATTGACGGCGGCGGTTCTTCCGGTAGCAACTTCAACATCGAACGTCGAGGGGAGATGGGCGCTTTTACGATTAATGAGCTTTTCAAATTCAAACGATACAAAACAGTTATCGCCTCCAGTATCAAATAAACACATAGCATATATACCATTCACAAGGAACGTACCATTGACCACATTGTTGTCTGCTTGAGCCTGGAGAGCGTTAATGTTGAAAGCACGTCCGCAGGCTGCTGGTTGTTGCTGCTGTTGCTGAGGCTGTTGCTGGGGCTACTACTGTTGTGGCTCTTGCTTAACCACTCGATTAGGGCACATGTTTGCGAAGTGGTTGGGATCACCACACACAAAGCAAGCTCGAGCATGAGCCGCGGGTGCAGGAGCTGCTTGATGGCCTTGTGGAGCAGTAAGTAGTGCTTGTTGAGCAGGAGCTTGACCTAGGGTTGGAGCTGGGGTTTGACGTGGTCATGTACGGCAGTTGGCGGTGAAGTGGCCATACATGTTGCAATGCACACAGTATCTACAAGCGATTCCAACATGGTGGTGATAGGTACAAGTAGGGCAAGCCGGGTGAGGACCAGTATACGCACGCTTTGCCGGCGGTGCGTTGGTGACCGGTGCCGCTACTTGGCGGTGTTGAGGCTGCGGTTGAGCAGGAACTGGTTGGAGCGGGGCAGCAATAATCACACAGTTCTTTTTGCTGAACTGCTGTTGTTCTTCCTCCTTCGGCGTGAGAGCTTTGAAGATTGCGATGCGGCGGTGGTTTCAGCGGTTGGAACAGTGGTAGCTTGATGCAGATTCTTGGAAGCTTTATCCCAGTAACCAGACTTGACTCGCTTGCCGTTGATCTCAGCAGCGAGTAAAAAGGTTTCCTCAATCGTTGTTGTCTTTGCAGCTTGAACGAAATCAGCCACGTAATCCGGAAGAGCACGGATATACTTCTTGATAGTGATTTCAGACGTGGTAACTTGGCTAGGACAGATTATGCTTAGCTGCTTGAAGCGAGCAGTCAAACCAGCGTTGTCTCCATCTTTCTGCTTGATATGCCAGAACTCATCCTCCAGCTTTTGGCGCTCGTGGGGAGGGCAGAACTCTTGCATCATGACGTCCTTTAACTCGTCCCACGTCAGCCCGTAAGCTGCATCATTTACGTGTTCGTTTCTCTCGGCCGTCCACCAATCCAGAGCTCGGGATTGGAAGATGCCAGTGGCGTTAAGAGTACGGAGATTATCAGGACAACCACTCTGGCGCAGGGTGACTTCGATAGAATCAAACCATTGGAACATGGTCGTAGGCCCATCTTCGCCGGTAAACTCTTTCGGGCCGCAGGCTTTGAACTGCTTGAAGCTAAAAGCAGCTTTAGGAGTATAAGTCCTGGACTCTTCAGAAGACTTGCTAGCGTTTTCATTCAGCTCACTAACAATCTGGGGGATAACTTTTGCCATTTGCTTAGCGACGAGGGCGGCGATGCGTTTGTCATCGTGATTGTGGCGAGCTGAACGGGAATGGAATGATCTGAATGACGACATTTTCTGCAACAGACAGCGCCATAGGATTCAAAACGCTATACGATTTTAATTAACCCTAGTATAGACTCGCGCCCAGCTCTAAACTATAACATATAAAGCTCAGGAACACATCGAAGCACATAAGCAACAGAAACACATAAGCACGTATAACACAGAAGCACATAAGCACATAGTTCACGTAAACACATATTTGCACGTATTCACCCACATATGTTGATCATGTTCCTTTATCATTCAAGTTTTGCGTGTTCAAGATTAGCGATTGCAATTAGCGAGTACACAACGAGTAGTATAGCATAAGCGAGTATCATAGCATGCAATCGTCCACAGACAGTAACGATTTGTTAGCGTATTGAGATAGATATGCAGTGCGTATTGTGTGTGTCGATCAAAGCGAAAAGCGTGTAAATCACCAAAGTCGAAACATATAACCAGGTAAAACCACATAAAACAACAAATATCAGAGTCAGCAGTTGCAGGCTCAGAATTGAAACACATAAAAGTCGAGAATAGATTGTCTGCGGCTGATAGACGTCGACTATCCAAAGTGATTCGACTATTCACAAGGACTTTTGGTACACACTTTTGGCTTCCAGGACTGTGCTCTCGCCTCGATTTGGGCGAACGTCACGCGTCCTTCCAGTTGCCATGTGACTTCAAGTCGTTGGAGTCCGTCGAGACTTTGGTGAGATCTTTGTAAAACCAAAATAAGAACGGAACTAGTTGTCAAGGTTTGGGTTCCACCCCTGTCTTAACAACTTCATTCCTGTTGTGATGAAATAGAGGAGAAAATATGCGTTAAAGTACGGATTTCACTCCTGATTCAATGCAAATTCTCCTGTTTATTGATAAAAATGCGGGTCAACAAGCGATTTGGTTGAGAGTTTGCGGTTTTCACACCTAATCTCGACCTAATCACTCGTTTATTTTTGAGAATTAGAGTGCAGTGATAGTGTAGTGTCCAGTGAGTGCGAGCGAGAAATAGCAGTAAGCTCGTACAAAAACCCCTACTGGGCATGTACAAGTCGGTCTGCTGGTACTTAGACTATAGACTAGGTCGTTTCTAAGACATCGACCCGGACTAGGTCGAGCCTCGCCTAATTCCCTATAGTTATGGCTCTGATACCAATCTGTCACACCCCAACCGATGGCGGAATCATCGGGGCGTGGCACTGAGCGAAACAGATTGTCCAGGAGAATCCATAACAACTATTAGTTATAATATATTAAAGGTTCATGTCCCATACCATAAACATATAAAATAAAAACAGTTATTACAGACATTGTTCTCAAAGACAAATTATCCATAGCGACAACTCAGATTTCATTTAATTGTTTATTTCTAAGACTCCATCCTAACTTGATTCCCACATAGTAGCAAAACATCCTAAGCACCTGTCACATACGTTAAAATAAAAGTCAATACACATAGTGTAAAGGTGAGCATACAAGTTTGATATAACATAGTAGAGTTCGAAATAGTTTATGCATAACCAGCATGAATCATGAATCATGTATAATGCGAAGCTAGTAAGTTATCGGCAATGAAATATGTACAGACTAGACTGCGAGTTGTAGAATGCGCAACACATATCACCACCGTGACATGTGAGAGGTAAGCTTAACAACCCCCGTCCACGACAGGTGCTGAGCCCAAACAAATAGTACAATCGTTGCTAAGGCGTTAGGCAACAATCACTGTGTTAACATAACATACAAGCATTCATCGAGTAACACGTATCATGTAGTAACGGTCAGCGTATAAATAGTGTTTGCGTTGTGTGATTGATGTGATTTAGATTAAGTAACGTATGTAACACCCAAAAGTGCATATAAGCAAAAAGGGATCGAGTAAACTCACAGATAGCGTTTAACTTAATAAACACTGCCTTGGATTGAAGGGAGCGCTGAGAGATTAGCCTGAATAATTGACGATAGCGTAAAACGATGCAAAAGTACCAAGTGTCGAATGGTAATCCGATCGGATGGCAATCCGATCAGATGGCAATCCGATCGGATGGCCAGTCAATCGGATGTCAATCCGTTCGGATGGTCATCCGATCAGATGGCCATTCGATTGGATTGACATTCGTTTGGTAAGGATATGTTTGTGTATGATGGCTTTGAAGTTTTCGTTGTAGCATTTTGAAAATAGAGAAGTATCTCTACCCTTCAGGTCGATCGATCGAACGGTCATTCGATCGGGTAGCGATCCGATTGGCAGAACACTTAGTGAGAATAAGTTCACAGCAGGATGGTTACTCGATCGGATGGCAATCCGATCGGATAGCAATCCGTTGGAAAACATCGTTCCTTGAAAAATGATCAAGTACCAAAGTTCCAAATGGCACATGATCGGATGGTCGTTCGATCGGATGGCAATCCGATCGGACGACAATCCGTTCGACGTTCAGTCCTTTGAAAACTTGGAAATGATTAAGTGTTTGGAAGCTCAAGTGCAATCCGATCGGATTGCAGTTCGATCGGATGGCAATCCGATCGGACGGCAATCCGTCCCCACACATCTGATCGTTTTGAACTTGTTTATTTTGGAAGTTTGCGGTTTGTTCGAGAGGGTTTGACAACGTGCTAAACAACAGAAGCCCCATCTTGACCCAAGTGATCCGATCGAACAGGAATCACCCTAGTCCGATTAGTTAACTGTTCGAGACGGTGGTTCATGCTTAACCCGAAATCAGTTGTCTCTCGGATATAATTCAGATCTTGAACTAACACATCACTAAGAAAGAGTGGAGGATCAGAACGAGCTCCGATTCTATCGGTTTTGAGTGCATTGAGTGTAAAAGAGTTGAAAGAAAGTTAGAAAACCATCTTTCAATCCTTTTACCATGAATATGTATAGATCTATGCGAAAACATTGATTATTCATGTGGAAATCCTTCAGATCTAAGTTGTTCTTGGTGGAATGAAGCCAATAACTTGAAGTTCATAAGAACTCCATGATGACATCACCCTAGAATACCTCAAATCCAGTGATTTCACGGTTAAAAGTTAAGATTCAAAGGTGAAAAAGATGAAGGAGAGCGTGTAGATCATAGAAGTACAAGATTTAGGTTGAAAACTTACAAAAATCGCGAGAAATCGAGAGAAATGAGGCTTGAGAGCGGTTGGTCGAGTGGGAGAGCTGTCATATCACAAATGATTTGACAGGAGGGTATTCATAGGGTTTCCATAAAGGGAAAGTGCTTAAGTGTCGGATTGGTCACCGATCGGATGGCAATCCGATCGAATGGCAATCCGATCGGATGGCCACTCGATCGGTTGGCCACTCGATCTAGGTGTCCGGCGCGTTGAGTTTTGTTGTTTCGATTCGCGTTTTGAGCGTTATGATGCGATTCGAGTGAGCGATGCGATAGTATTACCCCTTAGTTACACAAATAACCTAACTACTATATCTAACATACAATCACTATAAATAACTTGCGTTTAGCGTTTGCGCTTAGATTGCGATTGCGATAGGATTGCGATTGCGATTAAGCACCTCAACATAAACATAACATGCACAAGTAACACATAATAGCACACACGTAAAACAATATCCAGAACACATAATTCAAGTTGCGAATGCGATTGCGATAAGTCGATTAGCGATAAACATGCGATTAAACCTTGATTATTAATAGATACTCCACATAATACAACTAAAATAAATAAATAATAGATTCGATTACAAGTCAAAGAAGTCAAAGCAGTAGTTGAACAAGGAGTGACAGATCGCAATTAGCAATCTTTTCTTCCTTTGACTTCAATCTTGACTTTGATTTTGACTTTCGAAACACGGGGTGTTACAGCTGACCCGTTGGGTTTATATCTGAATCATGTCGGACAACCTCCATAAGGGACTCAAATGAACCATTACTATGAAAAATGGATGGTGGTTGTTGAATGGGGCAATAACATCATCTAATTTAGCACATTAAAAGTCATTTAACCCATTATGTAATCACCACTAAAAGTCTTCGGGAACCTGAATCGATTTTAAGCAAATTCATGAACTACAAGTCATTTAACCCATTATGTAATCACCACTTTTACTCACCAACACTCAAAGCCCGCAATCACAATCCAAGAATCGTGAATTTCTTCAAGAACAAGTTCCGGGGCACCAAACTTCAAGTGTCAGTTTATTCCTCATACAAACATCAATTCAAGTGATTCAAAACCCTAACTTCATTGTTTTTCCGAACTCTACAAAACCCCTCTATCAATTTCTATGATAGAGGTCATTATCTATACGAATTGAAATTGGTAAGAAACTAGGGTTCTTAGTCATATAAAATTAGGGCTTTTAATCTTAGACCCATAAATTATCACGGAGGACGTGTTCACAAGAATTCTACATAAGTGTTTGTTTATTGTAACTTGAAAAACGATAACCCAATTCACTAAAGTAGCTAAGCACGAAAAAGATTGCATCGAGAATCAGCACGTGTTCGTCCCGTTTGCTTTCGATACCTTTGGTGCTCTCGCCCCTGACGCGGTGCGGTTCCTCAAGTGGGTTCAGCAGATGGTAAGCGGTAACACCGCGCATGTTGAGGGGCAGAATTTTGTGTTTAGTAGGGTAGGGTTTACTATTCAGAAGAGGGTAGCGGCGTAGCTTGTTGCCCGCCTACCTGCCATTAGTCTGTAATCGTCTCTGCTTTAAAACGTTTATAAATATAAAATATTTATAATAATAAAATAACAAAATTAGAATTGTTACGTCTACTTTCCAATGAAATCACAAACCAAAGAAACAGACCTAGCAGAATTAGTGGGCATTCGGGAGTTCATTCAAGCTTTTGCTTGCTTGGTTGTTTGGCATCTGTGTTTAGTATGTGGCTAATCGTTGCATGGGCTGAACTTCATTCGTGCAGGAGGGGTCCCGGCCCCTCCTAATATTGTCCTTCAAAGTGTATATTTTATTCCACTAGTTTTTTTTATTTTTTTATTTTTTTACACCGGCGTAGAAAAATATTATCTCTATTTGGTTTTTTGTGTAAGAACTGTAATTTTAGGGCATGTTTGGCTAAGCTTATTATAGTTAAAAAGAACTTTTGGAAAAGGAGTTTTGGGAAAAGGACTTTTTGAAAAGGAGTTTTTAAAAAAAGTGTTTGGATTAGCTTATTGATGTAAAATGACTAAAATGGGCATTCTTTTAGATATAAGGGGGTAAAGAAGGGGTATATTGGTAATTTGTAGTTTGAAAAGTTAAAAGCTGGCCAAGAAGTCACAATATTGTGACTTCTTGAAACCTTCTTTTTCTTCTTTGCAAAAAGTCATTTCTAAAAGGACTTTTGGCTTAGCCAAACACAAAAACAACTTATTGGCTTTTTGATAAGTCAATAAGCCAATAAGTTGTTTTGAAAAGCTTAGCCAAACATGCCCTTAATCACAAATATTATCGGCCCCCAATTTAAATGTTAAAGTTCTGATTGAGAATGCAAATAGTACCACCAACGAATTATAGCATAGACACCTCCTGATCCGAAAACATGTGTAAAGAAGACCAATTTTTTTAAAACAGATCAACATATTTTATTCAAACAAACAAAATCATAAACATCTAATTAGTTACAACATAGTACAAGACACACCAGCATCTACAATGCTGCTTATTATCACATCGATGGATGTTCAACTAAACTTCATAAGCACAAAATTACAACCGCGTTACGCCTTACAAAACCGTGACTTGAAGAAACCAACTGGAAGTTCCCTTGGAGGTAATCCATCCTTGACAGCTTGACAGTTAAGATAGTTATCACACCATTCTTTTATTTTCGGAAACTTATCTCTGGGCAACAGCTCTAATCCTAATGCTTCTTCAGCTGCACCTACCCAAGGGCTATGAAAGTTGCAGAAATATCAACCAGGTTGATTTTATCACCTCCAAAAAACTTGCTGCCTTTCACTTTCAATTCATTTTCCAGAAATTGTAGTGCCTCATGAGCTTCTGCAACAGCTTGCTTCTCTCCAATGCTGACAATAGCCTTGAATACTGCAGGAATGCACTGGACATACCACATCATGTAAAATCAGTTATAGTTAAATCGTTAAAATAGATCAAATGAGCAATTTTTTCAAGAACCAGGCCCAACAAAGAACGGGTCACGTTACCGGTTTATTGGTCGAGTAAATTAAAAAAAATCGTCCTTTCTGTTGACACTATATTGCAAAGTGTGTCCTTTATCTTAAAAAATTATAAAAAACGTACTCGATAATTGCAAACCCTTGCAAGTTATGTCCTATAGCCCTAACTCGGTTAATGTTTATGGTTAAATCTGACCTAGTGGTCCCCACATAAGTATATTTTGTTCATTTTTCTTTAATTAATAAAATAAACAATTATAAAAATTAATAAATAAAAGAATTTTGTTTATATATTAAACAAATTTTTATGCTTTTGACATAAGAATTTTGTATATATTTTAAAAGAAAGGTGGGAGAGGTGGGTGGTGGATAGTGGTGGGAGGTGGTGGTGGCAGCCGCAAGTGGGTGGTGGTCGGGTGGTTGTGGTGGTGGGTGGTTAGAGTGAGAAAGAGTGTAGAGATAGAGAGAGAATGTATGTATTTGTTTAATATATAAACAAAATTCTTTTATTTATTATTTTTTATAATTATTTATTTTATTAATTAAAGGAAAATGACCAAAATATCCTTATGTGTGGATCACTAGGTCAGATTTAACCATAAGAAATAACTGAGTTAGGGGTAAATGACATAACTTGTAAGGGTTTGCAAATATCGAGTACTTTTTTGTAATTCTTGAAGATAAAGGATACACTTTGCAATATAGTATCAACATAAAGGACGTTTTTTGTAATTTACTCTTATTGGTCAGGTCGAACCGAATTTAAAAATTGATCATATAATATAAAAAATAAAACCATATACACTGAGTGATATGTAAATTTAACAAAACTAGAATTACGACCCGCCGCATTGCGGCGGGGATTCTTTAGTTATAACTAAGTCGATTTAGGACACGCACGTTATGTTGAACCTGTCAAACGGGAAAAAATAGACGATGTAAAAACGTTCACCCAAACACGCATGTTGTGTCGTGTTAACTCGCAAAATTTAGAACGAAACGTAAAAACGTTAAACCAAAGACGCACGTTGCGATGTGTTAAGTCACAAAATTTAGAACGAAGCAAAAAGCGAAAAATTTACGGAAAATGAAAACTTTAAACGACTAAAGTTGTAAGTAAAAAAATTTGTGAGGATAAATTGCAAAAGAGATAAAAAGTTTTGGGTTAAAAGTAAAAAAACAAATAGTTTTGGGTTAAAAGTAATTTATGAAATACTTTTGAGTGAAAAGTAAAAAAATCAATTTTTTTTAAAAAACCCTCAAAGATAAGGTTACAACAACCATATGCATAACCATTTTTTCTTTGAAAAAACACCCCCGCGTTGCGACGGGGGGCATAAAACCATGCCAAATAGCATCAATGTCATACCATCGCCAGCGACCACCAACACTGAATTTGCGGCGAAAAAATGAGACTGAAACGTAAAACATAGAAAATAATAACCAAGTCGATTTAGGACCCGCACGTTATGACGAACTTGTCAAACAGGAAAAAAATAGACGACGTAAAAACGTAGAACTACACACGTACATTGCATCTTATTAACTCGCAAAACTTATGACAAAGCGTAAAACGGAACGTAAAAATGTTGGACCACACACGCACGTTGCGTCGTGTTAACTTGCAAAATTTAGAACGAAGCGTAAAACGAAAAATTTGCAGAATATGAAACGTACAGGAGACCAAAGTTGAAAGCAAAAAAGTTATTAGGTTAAACTGAAAAGATACAAAGTTTAGAGCTAAAAGTTGTAACCCAAATAGTTTTGGGTTAAAAATAACACATCAAATGCTTTTGGACTAAAAATATAAAATCAAATTTTTTTTTGGAAAACTCCCCAAACATAATTTACAACTCCTAATGCACACAACTAAGTCGATTTAGGACCCGCACGTTATGTTGAACCTGTCAAACGGGAAAAAATAGACGATGTAAAAACGTTCACCCAAACACGCATGTTGCGTCGTGTTAACTCGCAAAATTTAGAACGAAACGAAAAAACGTTAAACCAAAGACGCATGTTGCGATGTGTTAAGTCACAAAATTTAGAACGAAGCATAAAGCGAAAAATTTGTGGAAATTGAAAACTATAAAGGACTAAAGGTGTAAGTAAAAAAAGTTGTGAGGATAAATTTCAAAAGTGATAAAAAGTTTTGAGTTAAAAGTAAAAAAAAAAACAAATAGTTTTGGGTTAAATGTAATTTATGAAATATTTTTGAGTGAAAAGTAAAAAAATCAACTTTTTTTTTTTAAAAAACCCTCAAAGACAAGGTTACAACAACTATATGCATAACCATTTTTTCTTTGAAAAAACACCCCCGCGTTGCGGCCGGGGGCATAAAACATGTCAAATAGCATCAATGTCATACCATCACCAGCGACCACCAACACTGAATTTGCGGCGAAAAAATGAGACTGAAACGTAAAACATAGAAAATAATAACTAAGTCGATTTAGGACCCGCACGTTATGACGAACTTGTCAAACAGGAAAAAAAATAGACGACGTAAAAACGTTGAACTACACACGTACATTGCATCTTATTAACTCGCAAAACTTATGACGAAGCGTAAAACGGAACGTAAAAATGTTGAACCACACACGCACGTTGCGCCGTGTTAACTTGCAAAATTTAGAATGAAGCCTAAAATGAAAAATTTGCGGAATATGAAAAGTACAGGAGACCAAAGTTGAAAGTAAAAAAGTTATTAGGTTAAACTGAAAAGATAAAAAGTTTAGAGCTAAAAGTTGTAACCCAAATAGTTTTGGGTTAAAAATAACACATCAAATCCTTTTGGACTAAAAGTATAAAATCAACTTTTTTTTGGAGTTAATTACATAGTTAGTCCCTGTGGTTTGCACAAAATAACATACTAAGGTACTAATAGTTTAAAATCACCTTCTAGGGTATTAACTTTTCATTTTGTAACGTTTGGAGGTATTAACTTCTAAGGTAGTAACATAGGTAGTCCCTGTGGTTTGCACAAAATAACATACTTATGTACTAACAGAATGTGATTTTAAGCCTACAAATAAGCTTAATACCCCCAAACGTTACAAAATGAAAAGTTAATACCCTAGAATGTTATTTTAAACTATTAGTACCTAAGTATGTTACTTTGTGCAAACCACAGGGACTAACTATGTAATTAACTCTTTTTTTTGGAAAACTCCCCAAACACAATTTACAACTCCTAATGCACACAAAAGTTGATAATTTATATAGTGTATGTATAATAACACGACTTAAATAGAAAAAATATGAATTCTTAGTCCTAAATTAATATTATTTTTTAAACCCGCAAACTCAGACACTTACTAAATCCTCTCTAAAGTTTTACACCAATGTCCACACTGGGTTAAAACCCGCACCACTCGAGGGACTACACCTTATATCGGGATGAGCTCGGTACCAACCAGTACCGGTACCAAAAATCCCCAAAAGTAGGTAAGAGTATGTTGCCGAATATACCCAATACGATACGGTTCGGTACCGGTACGGGTACGGGTACGGGTATGGTTCGGTACCGGTATTTGAGGTTAAAAACCGTACCGGACCGGTACCAAAAATATCAAAAGTCGGTACCGGTTGGTATCGAAAACGTACCCGGTTCGATAAATTCAGTACTGGTACCCGGTACCATTTACTAATCCTAACCTTATACAATCGTTAGTAAGCCTACAATAGAGATGTACAAAAAAACTGATTACGCAATCGAAACCCGAAAAAAAACCGAAACCGGTTTTTTTAAAAACCGGTTTTTTTGTAACCGGTTAGACTGGTTATAATATTTCTTGGCCAGTCCGGTTATAAAACCGGTTTTTTAAAAACCCGGTTATTAATCGAATACACAAAAAAAAAAACCGGTTTTTAATCGGTTAACCGATAACGTCTATAAAAAACCGGTTAAAAAAACCGGTTTTAACCGGTTATTTTCGCCCAGCATTGATTAACGGTCATATGACCGTTTGGGGCCATAACTAGCCGTTTTTTGTTTTGCCTAAAAATCATCTCCAACTAATATAAAAGGTTTGTGGGTGTTTAGGTTCACTCACAACACTTGAGAATCTTCAAAAACTCTAAAAAAGTCTCTCATTCTTGTTCGATAACTCTCAAAACGCTATGACAACCTCTAGTGCCCATGATGTAACGCCTCGTATTTTTGTATTCCTATTCGTATACTACTTCGAGGCGTTAATCATAATTAAATTCGTATTTTTATACCTGGTTAATACATACGCAAACCGACACTTTTTTTACGTCTCTTGATTTTTTTTTAAAAACAATAATTGACGACAACTTTCAGAAAAACGGGTGCGAAAACAGGTTCGTAGGTGCTGGCGGGCCACACGAGACGCGATATTGGGCTTGTGGGCCTTGGGCCCAAGCCCAAATCCCACTAAACTAACCCTAATATTTAAAAGTAGTGAAACTCTCACACTTTATGTTAAGCCGACACCAACACCCTCTGCCTCTCTCTTGACCGATCACAGGTGACCGGAGCGGAATCCCGGCGAATGTCGGCGCTCCGGCGTGGCTTCTAACCGTCACCCACATTCCCCCAACCCCTGCTCGTCTTCAACCACCACACAAACCCCCCTGCTTCCTCCGTTAACCGGCCGGCCACCACCATTAGGTGGTGGCGTACGGCGGCGACAAGTCCAAAGAGGCGGAGAGAGACGGGGAGAGAGAGGGAGCCGAGAGAAATGATGGAGAAACCGGAGGTCACTGGAGTTCGAGGAACTCGCCGGAAAACTCGCTTCATCACCCATTGTTTCGGTATATTCCTTTAATCCCATCGTTACGTTCTTCTAGTTTTATATAAAATGGAACGTCATTAGACGAAAAACGAACAGGAACTACAACGGAAATCGTGAGTTTTGTTTTGGTTATGGTTCTGTTCGACTGATTTGCCGGAACATGAAGACGACACCGAAGACTTCGCCGGAGAACCTGCAACATCGAGGATGAAGTCGACATTGCCGGAATCACCTCGGACCTTCATCGGTTCGGTATAATTATTCTCATCCTTTGTTTCCTCGTTAATTTCTTGTTTAATGTTACCTAGTTTTCATTTTAACAATCATCTAAACTTAAACAGTAAATCAGAAAGTTGATAACAGTGGGTTTGAAGAAGATGATAACCAAACCTTGAAGTTTAAATCATTAATTTCCTTGTGCTCATATGTATTTCTTTGAAGAAAATGATAACTGTAATCATTTTTTTTCACATTATAAAAACTCAACTTTTCAGTTCTTTGGTAATCATAATATATACGATTATTCTGTTCTTGTTCTATTCTTGATAATTATGTTGGTTTGGTTTCACGTCATTTCCGCTCGCGTCGTTTCGGTATCTTATTGCGTTACCTTGTGTTCTAATGTTTTTTTTTTTTAAACTAAAACACTTTCAAAAATAAAGATGTAGTCCTTGTTGTTGTTGCTGACATACAAGGGATCTCGAGTTCGAGTCCCGGCCTTATGATGTCACTGCACGATCATATTCTTCTTTTTATAAAACCCACATATAAGTCAACATAAAGTTAATATAAGTGTAATCAGAATGGAGTTTTAACAAGGCTAAATTGCACCTTCTATCCTTTATGTTTTAATGTTTCGACAGGCGCTGTCCTTTAAGTTTAAAAATTACACTGTATGTCCTTTATGTTTGCAATCATTAACGGACGGTGTCCTTTCAGCTAAACCCAGTTAACTTTTTAATGTTAAAACCCCTCACGTGTAACTTTGTAAAACTCCTTAACAGCAGGGACCATATGTGCAATACCCAAATTCTGTTGGACCGAATTTATAATAATTATTACAAAACTAAATCTTTATCCACCACTGTCATCTTCAACCACATCCACCCATCACTTGATCCACCATAAGCAACCAAATCCACATCCACCACTCTGAACAATACCCTTCACCATTACTTCAGATCCAACCATTAACCCAATACCCTCACACAAACCCTAAGAGAAACTCTAGATAACCAAAATTGCAAATGAAACATGAAGAAACTGAGAATTAGATTATAGATCTAAGAAATTTGACCGCAGAACTAGTCGCGCTTCCAGATCCAACCATCTTGATCGCCTTAATAACATCCATACCTTCAACAACCTGTCCAAACACCACGTGCTTACTGTCAAATTTGAAGTCTGCAACGACGTGGGGATGGAGGGTAAGTCTATGGTGGCGAATTTGAAGTCTGCAACGACGTGGTATGGGGTGGCAGCGGCGGTGGGTTATGTTATTGGGTGTGTCCAGCATCTGATCGAGGTCCATAAGAGCACCGCCATGGTATTGGCGGCGGCGATTGGTTTTCCGGCAAATTTTGGGTTCATTAAGAAAAGAGGATTTGGGTGAAGAGGTGGCGGTGGTTAGGAGATCAATATGATAAATAAACCAACAAAGAATAAACCTTTTTTTTCACATTTTGGGCATATGTATTCCTGGACTGTATCATCGGTGTCTAATTCATGTTCCAATTTTATCTTCATCGCCTGCATTCTATACATCATATGAATGAATTTTTAAAGAAACGAAGATCTGAATTTAAACCCTTTTTATAATGGATTCATATTGTAGATGAAAGTGGTGGATAAGGATCAAGTGATGATGATGAATCGATGGGGTTTAAATTTGGTCCAACAGAATTTGGGTATTGCACATATGGTCCCTGTTGTTAAGAAGTTTTACAAAGTTACACGTGAGGGGTTTTAACATAAAAAAGTTAACTGGGTTTAGCTGAAAGGACACCGCCTGTTAATGATTGCAAACATAAAGGACATACAGTGTAATTTTTAAACTTAAAGGACAGCGCCTGTCGAAAGATTAAAACATAAAGGACGAAAAGTGCAATTTAGCCTTTTAACAACAAAAACATTGTAGTCCAGTGGTGGTATGGGTGAGTAAACAAACCTGAGGTCGCGGGTTCGAACCCAGCTAACCCCATCTTTGTGGTTTTTAATTGATTAATTTTCTTTTATATTAAATAACTTTATGTTTAATAATAACTTAGATAAATAACAACTTATAATTTTTTTTATTAACCCTAAATGTTAATAATTACCAGTTTTATTTAAATTCCTTTTCCTTTATAATCCTTAAAAGTCCATTATTAACTAAACAAGTTTTAGTTAAACTCTTTTCTTTTAAAAAATCTTTATAGACCATAAATTTACAAAATAAGTATTCTTTTCCTCTTTTATAAATAACTCCAAACATAATTTATAATTTGTTTTAATCCATTTTTTTTTTACTCTAGAGGGTAATAATCTAATAAATTAGAATACCTAATTAGTTAAGTCATAAATCTTGAACATTAGAGATTATATTTTAACCTACAACTAAAAACGAGTTCGTTATGTAACTTATAAATAACTAAGACGTTCACGTATTTCATATCTAGGATAATTTCTCTTGTTCGTCCTCTTGGAATTCTCCATCTTTACTCGTGCGATATTTCAAGGAATTCTCATACGCAACCAAGGTGAGCATACTCGATCCCTTTTTACGCTTTATTACTTTTGGGATGCAATACATGTACTTTGAATCAAATACACATACATGCTAGAATTTTATACAAATAAGCTCTATATATGCTCCTACGTGTTATACTTGCAATCATACGTGTTTAAATTTATATGCTTATACTTAGTTTTTGCCATGAAAATCTGTTTAAAACATTTTTATACTTATACTTAAACGTGTATGCTCGCCAATACTATATTATTGATCTATGCTTTAACATGTATTGCAGGATGTGGATGATGCAAGGAATCTAGTAGGATTGCCTAGAAACACATTTAGACTCTAATACTTGTTGTACTGTACTTTATTTTCAAACCTGTTGTATTCCGTTTCCAATACTTGTAATAATTAATTAGCAATGAAATGAAATTTAATTATTGGAATACTTATTGTGCATTATTTATTTTAATCTTGTGGTATTCTAGTTCAAACCATGTAAAATGTAATCGTTAAAAACTTGAAACAAAATAGCGTTATGAAGCCTCTTACAAATCTCGTTTTCGTCTCACTCCGATGTTTCCGCCATCGGTTGGGGTGTGACACATGATTCGGTCAATGTTGGCGAGTCTACAACCGACACGGTGATTCGTGTTGTTCCAACGCAGTGCAACCCCGAGGTTTGGTCACATTTTGATTTGTGTGAGATGGCCAACGGTAAAAGAAAAGCGCGTTGTCATCATTGTCAAGGCTTTTACGCCGAAACCGCAAACTCCACCTTAAAACAACACATTGAAAAACCGTTTTGCAAGGCGTTGAAACAACAACACGTTAGTGGTCAAGCTTCCATGGCAAGTGATGGCGCTAATATTTTCAACTACTATTTCAATATGGCTAGGGAGGAAATGGCGAAGTTTGTAATCCAAGAAAGTTTGCCGTTCAACCACTTCGACAACCAACGCTATACAAAGATGGTTCAACGAACTCTCCAACCACGATACACCCATGTAAGTCGTGCTACTCTTAGGAGGGATTGTTTAAAATTGTAGAAAAATGCTAAGACACACGCTCACTAGAGGGAGAATTAGATTACGAAGCCGAAGTTTACGAGGACGAGGTCCAAGCCGAATGGACAACCCGAATGACCGACGAAGAAGCCGAATTAGATGAATTCCTACGCAATAGTTCGAGTTCGGGTTCGGGCGAAGAAGATTAAACGAGGCTTCTCAAGATATATTTTAGTATTGTAGTTCCACTAAAAAAATAAATATATATTAGTGGACGTTCTTGCGGATTAATAGTTTAAGTTTACGCATTTCGTTTGTTACATTTATTGTTCGTATTTCATTGTTATGTACAACCGTTTGTTCCAAGACTTAATGATATTATTATGTTTTTAACTTTTTATGAGTTTATTGTTAAGTTTTTGTATAAAAAAACTGCATTTACAATTCAAAAAATAACAAAACAAGCTGAATTGTGAAGAAAACAGCCCAAACAGCTGAAAAAAATGAAAAAAAACACCTGTGAACTTTCTGCATGTTTCTGCAGAACCGGTTTTTTTTCCGGTTTTTGTTAACCGATTTTTTTAACCGGTTTAATATTTCGGTTAATAATCGATTACAAAAAAAACTTTTTTTTTTTAAATAATCGGTTACAACCGGTTACACTTTCTTTCTGTTAAAACCGGTTATTAATCGAAACCGGTTTTTAAATAACCGTTTTTTTTTTACAGATTTTAACCGGTTCAGTTAATAACCGTAACCGGTTTAAAAAAAAAACGATTTGTACACGTCTTCGCCTACAAGCCCAGTCGTGGGTCCTTAATTAATACGATTTTTCAAAGGAAAAAGTATTTAGAAAAAGTAAAAAAAAAAATCCGGTTAAACAAGAAGGTATATTCCACCAGTCACCGGTAACCGACAATTTAAAATAAAGAACGGAACGGTTCCATGTCCTGTTTCCAGTCTGATTTTGTATACCATCATGAACACTTGAATAATCATAAAAAACCAATAGCATAACAGAAGATAGAGTAACTTACTTTTTAAGTCCCCTTGTTTTAATAGTTTATCAAAAATAGTTTATCAAAAAGTTAAACGTCCTGAGTCCTAATTATTTATTTTATAACGTTTTGAGTCAAATTTTGTTCATTTTATAATAGTTTAAGTCCAATTTTATTAAAAAAACTTGAACTCAAATGGTTATAAAAAAGTGTTTATAGACTCGGGGCGTTATTCACATCCAATCCATCAAATTATACATACATTCCACTAAAAAACAACTCCTATATCAATATATTTCCACTAAAAACAAATACTTTTTCTCTCTCCTTTCAATTAAATAATATTATCATTACATTTTTCTCTCACTTCCACTCACAACCACTTTCAAAATATATTAAAAAATTATAACGGGTGAACAGTGTCCCCCAAATATACAGATGAACAGAACATTTTCTCTCTCATCTACTCACAACCACTTTTTATACCCTTTATAATATAAAAACCCCTCCTTACATAATTTGATGGTTAGGATGTGAATGCTCTTAAACATTTTAATTTTAGACTCAAATGATTAAAATCACTAAAACACAACTACTCAAAGTAATTTACTCCAGAAGATAACGGAAATATTATTCATTACCTTATCATCAACAACTTTGGCCCAAAATCGAGCCTGAGCCTTCTCGTAAGCATCCTGAGGCAAAATCGGAACTCCTTTCCACACTTCATCAATATACTCCACGATCACAAGAGACTCCGATATCGGATTCCCATTGTGAAGGAGCACCGGTACCTTCTTATAAACAGGATTATATTTAAGTAAATCAGCACTCTTGTTGCTCAAATCTTCCGCAACAAATTCATAATTAATACCCTTCAGATTCAGAGCAATTTTCACTCTGCAGACGAACGGACTCCCTGTAACTCCGTGCAACTTCACCTCATTCGCCATTTTTTTTCAATCAGTGGTTGTTAATCTATGGTTTTGGTTTGGGTGTGGTTTGTGTTGAGTTGATCGGTGGTGAGGTGTGTATATATACAAATGCGTGAGTGGTTGGGTTTATGACGGTGTAATAAATCACATGAGGTGTTATGCATGCAAATACTTGTACGGTACGCATAACGGTTGTAGATGGAATTGATAACTTTGAAATGTGAAGAGGATGGGTGTATATATTGATTACAAGGTGACAAGGGGTTGGTAGATGTAGTGGTCAGCATATTTTGAAACAAATATGGTTTTTTTATTAGGATAAAGGGTGTGAGGTAATCGTTGGGACATGATTCGTCACCTAGGAATATGAATGGAAGGTTACAGTTTACACCACCCATTGTTTGATCCATCATGGTTTGCATGGATTAAACTATGGTAACCATGGTCCTTCTTTCCATTTTTCAAGAAATCATTTTCTTTTCTTTAGAAAAAGATAAATTAAAATAAATAAGGGGCTAGTGGTTTGGGTCATGATCACACCCTTAGACCATGTGTAGTGGTAATGCTCTTACCATTAGGCGTTTTACGCCATGTGGCATCTCAGTCAGCAATGGGGCATTATGTGGCGTTTTCTAAAATTGTGTAGTGGGGATGTGGGGCTTTATGTTAAAAGAGGTGTAATAAAATTAAATAAAAAAAACCATCAAAAAATCTTATTGAACAAACAAAAGAAAGATTTACTATGATTGGCCAAAACAAAATCAACCAGGCACGGAATAAAGAACCCCTCAAGCATTTTTAAACAAGAAAACGCCCCTAGGGGCCGTATGTGGGCATTGTTTTGGCGTTTTTGGGCAAAAAAAAGGCCCGACTACGCTTGGTCTTAGGATCAATGGCGGATCAATAAAATCTTCGTAGCGGTAAAGTTTTATGAAAAAGCGGTAACGAAATCAAAAAAAGCCCAAAAAAACACCAAATTTTTCCAAAATTTATACTACCGCCGGAGTACCAAGCGGTAGCGGAGGCTACCCCTTCCCCTAAGGTAGGTCCGCCCCTGCTTAGGATAGTTGTTTTGGATGGTAGATTAAAGGTGGGTGACATGACACTGACATGGATGGTCATGAGGGTCATGACCACACCCAGAGCCGGCTGTGAGCCTGTGCGGAAAGTGCCACCACCCAAGGCCAAAATTATTTAAAAATATTTATGTTATATATAAACATATTGTAGAAATCAGATACACAAATTCACTATTTGGCTTAATTGGTGCGCCTCCTGTTTATGGCATCAGTGTTTCAGTGTTCGAATTAGTGGTGCACAAATCGGGTTTTTTTAAAAACCGGTTCCGTACATTCCGTACACTAAATGAACAGTAATCTGTGCTTTAATAACTGTGCATGATCTAGTTTACAAGACAAATGGATTTCTGATTACTGTTATATACATACAATGGCATTTCACGTTACAAGACTTTATTCGTTGCTACATGCAACACGAGATAGTTCAAATGATACACAGAATAGAATTGGCACCATTATCAGATAAACTAGAATGCTGACGATGTTCAGTACATAGACAGACAATATTTTGAGGCCCAGTATGAGCCAGGGACCAAGTGATACACTAGTATAGTGTCTAGGGAAGTAATGACCCCAAAACTGCATGCCTAAGTGATAGATAAAGTGCTGGAAAGTGCCTAAAACTCACATAAAGGGCAGAATTCTGCATATTTCAGCGAAATTCAGCTTTTTAACAAGCAAGTAAGGTGCAACAACATGGCAAAATGGTCCTGTATGCTTTCCTAATTGTCGGGAATTAAAAGTGTCACAAAAGGTTACATAAAGGACACTATACGGTATAACTTGACACTTTAACGAACCGGTATTTAACCAAACAACCGGACATTACCCGGAACACCAAAATATTGCTGAAAGCGTTGTTTTTATTTTTCTGAGCTAGTTATGGTTTCCGAACACCTTAACATACTCTATAATGCATCCTACACATAAAATACTAGACTTTACACTTAAACTTCCACTAATTACTTGCATTACCATCAAAGTTACACATGGACCCCCTCCCCCTTTGATATGTTCGGTCACAAGGGACTCCACCTCCACAAATCTTGTAAGATTTCTCTAAAATCTTTTCTTGATCTTCCTTGGGATGCCTAAGATATTGTGTTGTACTATAGGAACATATTACACCTTGGGTAATAGCTTATGAAAGTTATAAGAAGACTTCAAAATCATTCATCACTCACCATCATCCTCCTCCCTTCCTCTCATTCTCTCGGCCGTGAGCCCATCCACACACCACCATTGTTTTTGCTTCAAGCTCATGCAATCCAAGGTCTTCACAAGGTGTTACAAGGTGCTTTAGGAAGATTGGTGCTCACGGAACTTGAAGGACCTCATCCGTTTGCTTTTACCCACTCAATATTCATCATTGTTTCTTCCCTAGCTTCAAGCTAGTAGTAAGATCCTTTTTCACTCTTGTTACTTCATATTTTTAGTGGATAAAAGATATATTATGTTGAAATAACAAGAACACTAAAGAACATACACTTGAATCTTAAAACATAAAGCATGAAATATGATGAAATCTGGTTGAAATGGAGTTATTTAGTATATGTATGGTGATTGCTTGTTGATTTCTTGAGATGATGATGTTAATCAACACATGGAACTTGCTAGATGGTGATTAAACACATAATCTAGCAAGTGGAAGGATGATTATGTAACAATATAAGATGATCATCCTCTTGACTAAACATGAACTTGAAAATAAAGAGATTTCTTGAAAAGTAATAAACAAAGTGAACTAGTGAACTTGTAGATCCAAGATTTATGAATGATTTTCCAAAAAAAAAACCAAGTTTAAAAGGGTGATTTTTGAAAGATCATGGTTTTCACTAAACTTACACTATTTTTAGTGACAAAACAAGTGTATAAATACTTGAGAAACAAGAAGATCTAATAAATAATCATTTTTGGTAGAACATGTTTACAAGTTGTAAACATCTAAAACTACCAAGAATAAAGTTTATCAAGAAGCAAATATATTTTGGAGGGTAACTAAGGCTACTAAACACTTTACCAAGTTACTACGCGTTTTTGTGAAAAATCAAGTTCATGTTGTATTGTAAGTGTATAGTTTTTGCACTTGATAACTATATTATGGTTTAGGGTTGATTGTTGAATATTGTGTGATGATTTTGAAAAGAAAATGATATGCTAAATAGCATGGACACCTCCATTTACAAAGGAAACTATGGCGAAATTTTCTAAAAATTCCAACACTTAGAAAATATTTTCTAAACAAGTGTTCACAAGTGTGTTTTAAACTATGATTTATAACATAAAATTTGCCATAAATTTTTGTAATAAAAATACAAGTATTGGAGGTTGGTTTTTGTAAATGAAAATGGATAAATATATATTTGGAATATATATTTCATAATAAACACACTTGTGTGAATATTTGTATACTTTGTGGAATAGTTATATTATTTTAGGGAAAATAATATAACTTACAAATACCAAGAGCTTACAAATCCAAAATAATACAAAAAATCACAAGGAATAAAGTATATAAGTTACACACTTAAATATTGGCAAACCGAACAAGAACGTAACTTATAAAATATTCCGGAAAATACCATTACAAATGTATTTTTGGCAAATATTATTTTGGATACAAGAAGTGAAAATATGATTTTTGTACATATTACCAAGTTATGTCATATTTTCAACAAGAAGAAAATATATTATTTTTTTGGGAGATAAAAATACATATTTTCTTGGAATACCTTATTTTTGACAAAACAAGTTTAAATATATTTTCTAAAGTAAGACTTGAAAATATATTATTTCGGAACTACAAATACAAGAACACAAATACACATGATTGAAATACTCCCATCCTTGGGAAGGAAATACGAAAATAAATACTTGAGAAGTACTGTCGCGAAACCTTGGAATAATATTTGAGACATAAAAGAAACGTAACTCAAAACATGAATACTAAGGCAAGGCACGGCCCGCTCGTCTAATAGACCCTCGCACATTATAGGTAGTCGTGTTTGCTGACGAGATTTGAGTTACGAGTACTGAAGATGCAAAACAGTGAGTTCATGCTCCCCCTTTTCTTTAACTGTTTTTGGTTTTATAACTCTCAGTGGTGAAATACATGTTACGAATACTTAAACGGTATGAAATGCCTATGAAATACTAGATCATGTGAGCATAGACTAGATACAGAAATGCCATTAAAACATTCATTAGGGACGAGGGTTAGATCTAACGGGTACGGCCGAACCCCACTCATGGTCACAACTAGTACCTAGTAGTGCTTCGGAGTCCCAGTCGAGGTTAATCGACACAGTCGAGGAAAATCGACAAGGGTATAAGCCATTACGAGTGCTTCCTATGTCCTCACCTGCCTTAAAGTCCTTGTAAAACATTCATGTTCATACACGCTTTTCATACCTGTTTACAAAGGAGTCTCTAAAAGATTTACAAGAATTACAGTACACAAACAAGACGCATGAACTCGCTCAACTTTTTGTTGATGTTTTCCAAAATTACATGTATTTCAGGTGACAGGATGGATCTTGGGCGTGGGTGTCGTAACTAGAAGTAGACATCAAGTTTAGATGTCATCCACTTTTGTTGATTTGTAACCTAGTCGAAGGTTGTGTTTTAAAACTTAAATAACCAGGGTTTATAATACTCATAGTTTATGAATGGATGAACATCGTTTTGATCATGTAGTTGTTTATTACGATTGAATGCAATGATATAAAATCAGTCACACATCATACGCTTCCGCAAAAGACAGGGTGTGACAGTTTGGTATCAGAGCTTCGATTGTAGTGAACTAGGACTCCTTCTCGAGTCTAGACTACAATCACTAGAGTTCTCTCACAAAAACATTTTACAAAAAGGTTTTCATTGCATTCACATAAGCGTCAAGATCCATGAGTCAAACAATTTTCAAAGAAGAGACAAGGCAAGGACATTAGTAGGGAATACCCTCAAGATACGGTGCCAACTAAGGCATAGTCTACACGAGTTAGACTTGCCAAAGATAAAATACACCCTTGGTGATAACCAGTACCAAGTAGTGTTTTTGTGTCTCAGTCGTGAATCGACAACTAGAAAAATGACCCCCCCAAAAATGAGAGTTATACGAGATATGATGCATCGAAATGCCTGTTTATGCTAAGTAACATATTTGTTTATCGATACATACATACGAATAAGTGTACGGAATAAATATTGACGTGAATACATACGAATAAGTGTACGGAATAATTATTGACGTGAACAAGATACTTACGACTCCGACTCCTATTATTGTACTTAACTCGCACGATGAAGCTATCAACCTCGTGTTCATTTTCAAAGCTCATGGCTAGAGTGATTAACAAGAATCTGAGCTTGCTTCCGTAGGAGATGGCTGCTCTTCCCTCTCGATCGTGAAGGTTCCTGACTACGGTGATGATGACGAGGCAGAGGCGGCAACCTTCAACAACTTTTTAATCAGCGGGACGAGATCCATGCGGCTTTTGCGAAGCAAGATTGACGACATACTTGACCAGAAAAGGAAGAAGAAGTATTCATCTTGAAGGTGCCCCTCCAACTACTAGGAATTCTCTTTATTCCTATCATCGTGCCTATACGCGCGTAACGAAAATGAGTGTTAGCGTGTGGACCACCGCAATGGTCTTTTCCATGACAGAGGTATAAGGACTGATGCGTGTGAAGTGTCGTTAGTTTTTAGTGTATTTATTAAGCCCCTTTTAACACTTTTTAGCCAAGTTTTAAATTTATAAAACACGATATTTACTAACACTCAACACACATATGGGCAAGTGCACCCATCGTGAGCGTAGTATAGTGTTGGCAAAATACCGAGGTCGTCCAAGGACCCAAGAGCTTTTAGTACTGGTTTATCCTCAACGTCTAATCAAATTAAAAGTTTAGAAAAAGGTTTTAAACTAAGAAAATAAAAACTAACTAAAATGCTGAAAAATAAAAATAAAAATAAAAATAAAAACAGATAGACAAGATGAATCACTTGGCTCCGACTCGTGTTTAGTGTAACCTTTGATTATTTCCGCACTTTTGCACTATTTAAGAGATTATCTTAGTTATTGTAGTAGGCCCCTCTTTTGGAGGTGACGTTACCCTCAACCCAGTAGTTTGAGTCAGCAAGGATACAATCCTAAAGGGTCGGATTATTGAAAGATAATTAATTAAGCTATTAATGCATAATGTGGTGGGCCCCTCTTTTGAAGGTGACGTTACCCTCGGCTAAGTAGTCTGAGTCAGCAGGGATATAGTCCTAAGTAGCCGGGTTAAAATATTAATAGTAGTTTAACTTATGAGGGGGTCAAAGAGTTTGGACCCCCGCCATCCAATACCGTTAAGTATTGAAGGAGGTCCTACTAAATTTGACCCAGGTCCTTTGCAGGATCTATACACTGAACAATGGCAAGACTCTTACCAAACCGTTCCCTTAACCCCCGACCAGGTAGCCAACATACCACCATATAGACCGTGGAGATATGAATGGTGAAAATCTTTTATTTTATGTAGACAGTAAAATAATGCCAAGACACCACGGACAAACGATAAGGAAGAATCACCTTCAACATAAGAAACTAGTTATTAAAGTCATTAATACATAACCAATTAAAAAGTGTGAAAAGATTAAAAATTAAAAGTATTACACTAGACACTTTGTCTTCACCAAGTGATGTAAGAGACTTAGGCAAACATGACCTTGATTGTCAAGAACTCTTCCGATCAATCTTGGGTCCCAAGACGACTCACACACTCTATGATGGACAATGGATGATGGTGGTGGATAATGGTGTTATGGTGGTGGTGGGTGGTGGGTGAAGTGTGAGAGGGGTGGTGTGTCAAGGGATGGTTTGAGCTTGAGCCAAGCACTCCTATTTATAGGCTGAACAGAAGCTCGGGCACGGCCCCGTGTTCACATCCTTCTCTTTCTTCATTAATTGCTCTTGTCTTTATTAGTTGACCACGGCCCCGTGTCCGCTGGGCACGACCCCGTGTGCAAAAGCATATCTGTACTATCAAGATTTGCCTAGATTCTGCGAATCTTATAGTTGACCACGACCCCGTGTCCGCTGAGCACGGCCCCGTAGTGGGCGATGGAAGCTTCTACAACTTTGTCTTTTATGCTGACACTTGGGCACGCCCCCGTGCTCACTGAGCACGGGGCGTGTTCAGCCTTCTGTTCTCTTGTTTTGCTTGGGAAGATGCTGTCGTGGGGTCGGGCATGCCACATTTGTTCCTTTTCTTGTATTTATATTAGATTTAGCTGCCTTTTTGCTTCTTTTGTTAATTTGAGCTCATTTAATCCTGAAAATACAAAAGGAAAACAAAAACACACTTTTTCCAACATTAGTACTAAAAAAGGGTTAGTTTTATGCCACAATTGATGTAATTTATATGTTGCATTTTGCACACATCAAATACCCCCACACTTGAATCTTTGCTTGTCCTCAAGCAAAACTCTTTATAGTGTGGCTTTACACTCCCAAATGGAATGGGTAGAAGAGAAGGTTTTTGGGCTTGTCATAGAGTGTCGGGATTTCCAAGATTCTTTATTTAGTTTTATTTTTATTTATTTACAATCCTATTCGTCATGATTTATTTAAAACTTTTCATAAGATAAATTACTTATTAGGGCATAACATGCCTCTTTAAAATTTTATTTATATACAAGTTCACATACCTTACGGGGGATCACTCAACACTCGGCCGATGATGTATTTTAGTGAATCACTCGAGAGCGACATGGAACTTACTCCTATCATAGGCTTGCCAAGCAATCAATCTTCCTCCTTTTTAACTATAAACCTTTGTAAATATCAAGAGGACTTTTTGGGTGAAGGGTTAGGCTTGGGTTAAAGGTAGGTGGTTGGGTTAGTGGTTAGTAGAAAAAGGGCGAAAAATCGTAAAAAGCATCGGTTTTCGTAAGACTTTCCATTTTTCAACTTTTTATTTTGATGAAGCCATAATTCCAAACAAAGTTATATTTTTTTTTATGAACTTGCTTGTTTATTTCTTTTTGCTTCATCATCAACACATTTTTTTTTTTTGAAATCATATGAAAAACCGAACTTGTTACTAAAACAAAGGGTTAAAAATAAAAAGGTTTTGGTGGGTGAAAGGCGTTTGGTTTGGGTTAAGAAATGAAAATGTTTAGGCTCAAAGGGGTTAACTAGGGGGATTTTGGGTAGGTGGTAAAAAAAATAATGGTGTAGAAATAAAAAAAAGTTAGTCCTAATGCCTCTATCATATACTTACTTACTTGGGTTTAAGTTGGTAAGGACCGAGAATGTATCGTCGTGGCAAGTTCTAGAGTTGTAAGAACCAAGCGGCTATTCACACAAGAAATGAAAAATGAGCATTTAGTTTAAAGATATGTATTTGTATGCTCAATAAAGGCTCAAAACTCACTTTTGTGGGAATGGGTTTTTATGTGATCAAGTATATATAATTAAATTTTAACTAAGCTTGTCATGCCTTTTCATAATTTTCTTATGTTGGTTCTTTTTATCACGACGCTATCGGTTGTAAATTCGTAAAAATATAAACTTTTTAGAATTTTGAAATTCCCAAATTAAACCTAGACAAGTAAAAAAATTGAAAATTTTCGAAAAAATTTGGGGTGATTAGCGGTTCCAATAGAGTTTTGTGTAAGGCTTGTTATTAGGACTTACAAGATCAAAGGTTTTAGCATCCCCCCCACACTTAAATTACACATTGTCCTCAATGTGTCCCAAAAATAAGTTTTTAGGTTGATTGAATGTGTAAAAGGTGTGAACTAAGCAAAAATTTGTGTTACTGGGTGCTGGACACGGCCCCGTGTTGTCCGGGCACGGTCCCGTGTTCAAGTGCCAGTAACAAAAATTAAACAAAAGAAACAGAAGCCTGGATACGGGGGCGTGTTGGGTGAACACAACACGTGTCCAGTTACCTGAACTTGGGTCTTTTCTGCAGACTGTGCAGCACGGGGCCGTGTTGGGCGGACACGGCCCGTGCTGAGCTTACTGTTAATGAAGAAAATCGTCGGATGGCCCTGTTTTCCTGCATGGGGTGCTGGTTCAAGTTTTCCCTTGTATCCTTTGCCATCCCGAGTGTGTTTTATTTATTTTAACACCATCCAAACACCAAGTTAACTAAAACCATAATTCATTAAGTCATAGAGAGAATTACATAGTAGTCCTAGAAATTAAAATACAAGATAATTAGGTCAAAGAAACACAAGAAATTTAAATCAAGAAGTTCTAGCCTACTACTTATTCTATTAGCAAAATTTCCGAAAAGGTAATCCCTTCGGTTAGATGTGGCCTGAAAAACTTCTTTTTTCGGGCATGGGATCCTCACACGTCGGCGAGCCACTCTTCTATCTCCCTAGGGAGAAGAAAGGCGGGCTCATTAGCATGGGTTTGAGGAGGTACAACTTCCACCGAGACTTCTTGTAGTTCTTCAAGAGGAGTTTCCGCCGGAATGTCGTCCCAGCCTGTAGGATTGTTGATTCCAAGTGCTAGGTTCCAATCCTCTTGAGGGAGGATTGGTTCCATGGGAGGTGTCACAAGAATGTTTAACCTCTGGTGCAAGAGGTTTATTTCTTGAAAACTATTTTCCAACCCAATCGAAAGATAATTTATACGGTCTATTAGGACCTCCTCTACCGAAGTCATCTCGTTAAGAGCTTCACGTAATGCCATCACGTATCGTACGAGAGTTGCTTCTATTGATGGCCTCCTTTCCCTTCGACTGTTTCTGGAGTGCGCAGAAGAGGTTCCACTGTTTTGGCTAGACATTCTACGAAAACAAACCAGAAATAGTTCATTTTAATGAAACAGTACCACGGACACGGCCCCGTGCTCACTGAGTACGGCCCCGTGTTCACCTTTCTGCAGTTTTTTAGAACAAGGAATCTTGAAGTTTCAAATTATTTTCCCAACTCATGAAGCGTTTTTTAACAGAAATAACTTAAAACAATGTTGTGTAACTTATTTTTAACAAGATTCCTTGAACAAAAAGTTAACAAACATCACAATAAAGCTTGAAATCAAGCTTCAATGGAGGTGTTGTTGTAAGAAAGATGAAGAAGAAGGTAATGGATAAAAGAGGAAGGGACAAGATGTTTGTTAGAAACTTCTTTTAGAACATACCTAGGATGGTAAGTTAGAAAATCCTTTCAAATCTCTGTCCCTGAATGGTCCAAATGTGCAGGATTCTAGGCTGCATTTATAGAAAACGACAGCAGGCTGGACACGGCCCCGTGTCGGCTGGACACGGCCCCGTGTGCAGGCAAGATCCTGACACGTTTTGTCCGTATTCTGACAAAAAGTCAGAAGGGAATCTTTTGGTGGACACGGGGGCGTGTTGACCTGGGCACGGCCCCATGTCGAACGGCTAATTATGAAGTTTGTCTATTTTTAAGGAACTTTTCCGGATCGGGTGGTTCCTTACTAGATGGAACAACCCCAAAGTTCCTAAGATACCTTAATTGCTCTAGATTAAGACGAGAACGCAAGAGGTTGTCGGTGAGGGTGATTCCTATGCTATATGTAGGTGGACAAGTCCAACCCTTTCCCGGGCTCTCGTTAAAGAAGGTGTATGCCGAATCGCTCAGGTCTATGTATGCATCGAACGAAGTCGATGGGGAGTCCTTCACGGCACAATCGGCACAGGGACGACTATCGCTCAAGTCCTCACTAGAGTTAGAAGTATCGCCGGGGACAACGAAGTTGTTTGAATGCGATTCCAACACTTCTTCTTGGTTATCATCTTGAGATAAATTATTGAAATCTATCCTAAGTTCTTTTAACCAATTAAGAATTAGATCTTCTAATTGAAATAATTCATCAAGAAGCATTTCTCCTAGAAAATCTGGTTAGGAGCATTCGAGGGAGAGATAGGGATTATTTTTACTTTCGCCCCTCTTAAGGATACAAGGAAACGATGGGTCTATATAGTGAGGCTTATAATTTAGAAAATAACATTCTAATTCCTTATGGGTACCACCACATAATTGACACCACGTACCATAAGAGTGCCGAAAGTAAAAAGTATCAGTATCACTCATATTTGTGTCAGAAATTACCAACCGCCGGGATCTTACGGTTCTGTTTTCAGTAACTGAATCTTGGGCACGGGGCGTGTTGAGTGGGCACGGCCCCGTGTTCAGCTTACTGTCTGACTTAAAACAGGATTGCCAGTTCCAATGATTGGGCACGGGGCGTGTTCAGCGGGCACGACCCGTGCTGAGTTCTGCAGAAGCTGAAAAACTAAGAAAAATCCTAAAAAAAAATAGAAAAATAAGAAAAACGATTAGGCCGCTGATTCCTAACTTTCTTAAAATCCTTGTGTCCCCGGCAACGGCGCCAAAAACTTGATGCGTGTGAAGTGTCGTTAGTTTTTAATGTATTTATTAAGCCCTTTTTAACACTTTTAGCCAAGTTTTAAATTTATAAAACACGATATTTACTAACACTAAACACACATATGGCCAAGTGCACCCATCGTGAGCGTAGTATAGTGTTGGCAAGATACCGAGGTCGTCCAAGGACACAAGAGCTTTTAGTACCGGTTTATCCTCAACGTCTAATCAAATCAAAAGTTTAGAAAAAGGTTTTAAACTAAGAAAATAAAAACTAACTAAAATGCTGAAAAATAAAAATAAAAATAAAAACAAATAGACAAGATGAATCACTTGGCACCGACTCGTGTTTAGTGTAACCTTTGATTATTTCCGCAATTTTGCACTATTTAAGAGATTATCTTAGTTATTGTAGTAGGCCCCTCTTTTGGAGGTGACGTTACCCTCAACCCAGTAGTTTGAGTCAGCAAGGATACAATCCTAAAGGGTCGGATTATTGAAAGATAATTAATTAAGTTATTAATGCATAATGTGGTAGGCCCCTCTTTTGAAGGTGACGTTACCCTCGGCTAAGTAGTCTGAGTCAGCAGGGATACAGTCCTAAGTAGCCGGGTTAAAATATTAATAGTAGTTTAACTTATGAGGGGGTCAAAGAGTTTGGACCCCCGCCATCCAATACCGTTAAGTATTGAAGGAGGTCCTACTAAATTTGACCCAGGTCCTTTGCAGGATCTATACACTGAACAATGGCAAGACTCTTACCAAACCGTTCTCTTAACCCCCGACCAGGTAGCCAACATACCTCCATATAGACCGTGGAGATATGAATGGTGAAAATCTTTTATTTTATATAGACAGTAAAATAATGCCAAGACACCACGGACAAACGATACAGGAAGAATCACCTTCAACATAAGAAACTAGTTATTAAAGTCATTAATGCATAACCAATTAAAAAGTGCGAAAAGATTAAAAATAAAAAGTATTACACTAGACACTTTGTCTTCACCAAGTGATGTAAGAGACTTAGGCAAACATGGCCTTGATTGTCAAGAACTCTTACGATCAATCTTGGATCCCGAGACGACTCACACACTCTATGATGGACAATGGATGATGGTGGTGGATGATGGTGTTATGGTGGTGGTGGGTGGTGGGTGAAGTGTGAGAGAGGTGGTTTGCCAAGGGATGGTTTGAGCTTGAGCCAAGCACTCCTATTTATAGGCTGAACAGAAGCTCGGGCACGGCCCCGTGTCCACATCCTTCTCTTTCTTCATTAATTGCTCTTGTCTTTATTAGTTGACCACGGCCCCGTGTCCGCTGGGCACGACCCCGTGTGCAGAAGCATATCTGTACTATCAAGATTTACCTAGATTCTGCGAATCTTATAGTTGACCACGACCCCGTGTCCGCTGAGCACGGCCCCGTGGTGGGCGATGGAAGCTTCTACAACTTTGTCTTTTATGCTGACACTTGGGCACGCCCCCGTGCTCACTGAGCACGGGGCGTGTTCAGCCTTCTGTTCTCTTGTTTTGCTTGGGAAGATGCTGTCGTGGGGTCGGGCATGCCACGTTTGTTCCTTTTCTTGTATTTATGTTAGATTTAGCTGCCTTTTTGCTTCTTTTGTTAATTTGAGCTCATTTAATCCTGAAAATACAAAAGGAAGACAAAAACACACTTTTTCCAACATTAGTACTAAAAAAGGGTTAGTTTTATGCCACAATTGATGTAATTTATATGTTGCATTTTCACACATCAAGGACAGTAGTGTCCCCTCCTAGATTGATCATCTGCTTGGACGAGAGAAAATTGGGGTAACTGTGCAAGACAATTTATTATTACGGGGGCCCACATAATAACAACTTGTAGTGCATGGAAATCCTGGTGGACTCTGCGGGCCAAGTTAACGATTACTACACAAAAATAAACTCTAGGTGTTCACACCTTCAAATGGTAGAACAATACCTAGATCAGTGCTTTAGCACTTTATAAAGTAGGAAACATGTCTTGCCTACTTCGTGTCTACCCGTGTACGAGACATTTGAGAAACGATATTTAAGCAAGAGAAGAGGAATAACATTCAGAAAGATTCAGTGACGTTACGCTCTACCACCTTATGGAACTTGTATGACCAGGGCGATGTAGCCTCAAATACATTATTACAAACAATAGGTCAAGTTGCCAAGCCTATGTGAAGGCTCGGTAATTGGTTCCTCGCTAGTACATTGATGATTTTATATGCATGTGATATTGGGTGATTACCTGTTTACTTAAGGTACTATGTACCTCATAGACAATTATGGAATGTTGTCTAACCCATCCCATACTTTTAACAGGAAAGAATGCCACCCAGACGTGACACAAACACCAGTACGTTACCAAAGACAGAAGCCGAGATTCAAGAACGAATCTCACAGGAAATTGCACGACATGAAGCCCTCCGCTCCGAACACAGCGGTGGCACTACCGGAAATAACCCTCCAACTGGCTGCACCTATAAACAGTTCCTAGACTGCAAGCCATTGAACTTTGACGGCACAGGAGGCGCTGTTGCGTTTGTTCGTTGGGCAGAAAAGACTGACTCCGTCCTAAGAATGAGTAACTGTTCGCCTCAGCAGAGAGTTACCTTTATCTCAGGGTTATTTTTAGATGGCGCACTCTCCTGGTGGAACCTTCAGGTTCAGACCCTTGGTGCAAATGCTGCTTATGCACTGAGCTGGGACGAGCTCAAAGAAATGATGGAAAAGAAATACTGTTCTAGGGCTGAAATCCAGAAGCTTGAGGTGGAGTTCTGGAATTTGAAAATGGACGGACCAAAGATTCCTAAATACGTCCAGCGATTTTACGACTTGTCTAGAGTCGTCCCCTACTTAGTCAAACCGGAATTCAAGAGGGTTGAACGATTCATTTGGGGACTTGCACCTCAAATTAGGAGCATGGTTACTACCTCAAAGCCCTCGACCATCGCAGAGGCTATCGATTTGAGTGTCACTCTTACTGAAGAAGCTCTGCGCATGGGAAAATTTTCGGAATATGAGGATAACAAGAAAGAGACTCATGTGGAGTCGTCAGGCAACAAGAAGAGGAAGTCCTCAAACCTAAAGATGAGCACCCAAGTCAGCTATGGAAGCTCTAAGGCAAACAAAAGAAAGAAAGTGAACCCGCCGCATGACAGGAAAGCTTTTGGAGCCACTAATAAGGTTGGTGATAAGGTCTACTCGGGGACTAAGCCGAGATGCTGGGAATGCAATTTTCACCATGAAGGTCGGTGTCTGAGGCCTAAGTGCGGAAAGTGTGGGAAAGAAGGACACAACAAGGATGCCTGTTGGGCGAAGGATCCAGACAAAAGAAATAAAGGTAGAGTACCAGGTTGCTACAGAAGTGGTGAAGCAGGGCACTTTAGGAAGGATTGCCCTAGGAAGAAACAAGCAAGGAAGGTTTTCATGATCGAAACTCGTGAAACACGCCAGGATCCAGATGCGGTTATGGGTACGTTCCCTATTAACCAACCCTATGCATCCACTTTTAATTAATACTGGCATCAACTTTAACCTTGCATGCTTAGAACTTAAGAAACTGCTTGTCCTAGTTTCGAGTAAAATAGACGTCCCGTATTCTTTAGAAATGGGCATATAAAAGGCTAGTTTAAGCAAGCGAAGCAATTAAGGATTATATTTTGGGGAGTCAGAAGGCCGGAACCTTCTGTTACCATTGACTTGAGAAGTCACAATATGATAGTCAGCATGGATTGGAAATCCAAGTGTAGAGCCTGAGAACATCCCCGTGGTGGAAGAATTTCCATAAGCCTTTTCTGAAAACTTGCCAGGAATACCTCCACAGCGCCAAGAGGAGCTTAGGATAAACCTCATGGTAGGAGCGGCACCAGTACCGAATGACGCCATACCGACTAGCTTCTTCCGCGAAGCATGAGCCTCCGATATAACTGCAAGAGCTGCTAGACAGAGGAAATTGAGGACATGCCACCCTTAGTTAAGGATACAAAGAGAATGTTTACAGTTTCCATTTTACATAAATTCCAGAAAAATTGGATAACAAGGAAAGGTATCCCTTGCCAAGGATTGATGACATGAACAGACAAATCGTCAGGTTATAGTTACCACTCAATGATCAACTTGAGGACAAGATGTCCTCCACTGTGAATACAAGGAGGAAATATCCCTAAAACGACCTTTAGGACTCGCTTCGAGCATTACTAGTTCCTTGTCGTACCATTTGGCTTAACACATGCATCGACAATATTCATGGACCTCATGAGTCGAACGTATAAGCCATACCTGGATAAATCATGATTATACTTATTGACTACATTCTTATATGGCCAACGACCAAGGAAGGTCGTGAGCAACAGCTGCAATTTACCTTGCAACTCTTAGAGAAAAGAACAGTTATGTGCTATGATGACAAAAAGCAGATTTCGAATTCGCGAAGTGAGAACTTTAAGATACATGGTGGATAAGAACGAAATTCATGCCAACCCTGCAACCAAGAGCTAAGGAGCTAGAGTTGCAATTATGTGACGCTTCTCGACAAAGTCTCGATTGCACGTCGATGCAACGAGACCACAACATTGCATACACGACACATTGATTAAGGAATCATAAGAAGAAACCTTGAGCTAGATACAGTAATTACGCGCCGCAAATTTGATGTCATTACCTGAAGGAAAACGCTGCACGATCTTTACTGATCACAAAGATTGCAGCACACCGTTGATTGTAAGAACTTAAATATTAACGTAGATGGAATAAACTACTGAACGATGAAAACTGTATGGACATGATACGTATTTGTGTGATAAACTTTGATGCAAAGTTGGAACACTCACTTGCCCTTAGTGGAGTCTTCCTACAACAGTATTTATCACACCGCCGTTCAAACCGCTTCGTGTGAAGCTTCAGATGGAACATAATAAGTCGATCCCCGTCGTGTTGAACGAAGACCGGAGATAAACAATCTATTGGCCCGAGTTGGTCCAGGAAAAACTAGAGGCAAGATCATTCAGATATGTGATCATATCGAGACAACCGCGGAATACAGAAAGATTGCACCGATGAGCGGCAGAAATCATAAGAATTTGAGATAAGAAGTATGACTTAAATGGGAACCTCGCCTAGAGAAGGCGTGGTGTGATTTGGAAAATGTAAAGGTTGAATCCCCGATGTAGGGATCGGAACCATTGTTAACAAGATGAAACTTACAGAAAAAGATCAGTAATGATCGCGACACATACATGTGTCTAGTCTTTAGAGGAGTCTGACTCAAGGAACAGTCATTGTTCCCACAAATAAAATTCACGTCAATGACAAAACAACAAAATTACTATAGAACTTGTTAAGGTTACGGACCAAGAGTCCACAAGACACAGAAAAGACATAATTAATTCACTTGAGTACGATAGAATTCATAACATGACCCAGAGTACATGGGAACATGAAGACAAATCTTGAACCTAAGTGACCACATTTGATTCATAACTCCCCTGCGACTGATGGCATCGCTTGAATTTCGGGACGAAATTCTTTTAACGGGGGGAGACTGTGACAACTGTCACTTTTCCGTACATTCCGTACACTAAATGAACAGTAATCTGTGCTTTAATAACTGTGCATGATCTAGTTTACAAGACAAATGAATTTCTGATTACTGTTGTATATATACAATGGCATTTCACGTTACAAGACTTTATTCGTTGCTACATGCAACACGAGATAGTTCAAATGATACACAGAACCGAATTGGCACCATTATCAGACAAACTAGAATGCTGACGATGTTCAGTACATAGACAGACAATATTTTGAGGCCCAGTATGAGCCAGGGACCAAGTGATACACTAATATAGTGTGTAGGGAAGTAAGGACCCCAAAAATGCATGCCTAAATGATAGATAAAGTGCCGGAAAGTGCCTAAAACTCACATAAAGTGCAGAATTCTGCATATTTCAGCAAAATTCAGCTTTTTAACAAGCAAGTAAGGTGCAACAACATGGCAAAATGGTCCTGTATGCTTTCCTAAGTGTCGGGAATTAAAAGTGTCACAAAAAGTTACATAAAAGACACTATACGGTATAACTTGACACTTTAACGAACCGGTATTTAACCAAACAACCGGACATTACCCGGAACACCAAAATATTGCTAGAAGCATTGTTTTTATTTTTCTGAGCTAGTTATGGTTCCCGAACACCTTAACATACTATATAATGCATCCTACACATAAAATACTAGACTTTACACTTAAACTTCCACTAATTACTTGCATTACCATCAAAGTTACACATGGACCCCCTCCCCCTTTGAAATTTTCGGTCACAAGGGACCCCACCTCCACAAATCTTGTAAGATTTCTCTAAAATCTTCTCTTGATCTTCCTTGGGAAGCCTAAGATATTGTGTTGTAATATGGGAACATATTACACCTTGGGTAATAGCTTATGAAAGTTATAAGAAGACTTCAAGATCATTCATCACTCACCATCATCCTCCTCCCTTCCTCTCCTTCTCTCGGCCGTGAGCCCATCCACACACCACCATTGTTTTTGCTTCAAGCTCATGCAATCCAAGGTCTTCACAAGGTGTTACAAGGTGCTTTAGGAAGATTGGTGCTCACGGAACTTGAAGGACCTCATCCGTTTGCTTTTACCCACTCAATATTCAACATTGTTTCTTCCCTAGCTTCAAGCTAGTAGTAAGATCCTTTTTCACTCTTGTTACTTCATATTTTTAGTGGATAAAATATATATTATGTTGAAATAACAAGAACACTAAAGAACATACACTTGAATCTTGAAACATAAAGCATGAAATATGATGAAATCTTGTTGAAATGGTGTTATTTAGTATATGTATGGTGATTGCTTGTTGATTTCTTGAGATGATGATGTTAATCAACACATGGAACTTGCTAGATGGTGATTAAACACATAATCTAGCAAGTGTAAGGATGATTATGTAACAATATAAGATGATCATCCTCTTGACTAAACATGAACTTGAAAGTAAAGAGATTTCTTGAAAAGTAATAAACAAAGTGAACTAGTGAACTTGTAGATCCAAGATTTATGAATGATTTTCCCAAAAAAAAAAACAAGTTTAAAAGCGTGATTTTTGAAAGATCATGGTTTTCACTAAACTTACACTATTTTTAGTGACAAAACAAGTGTATAAATACTAGAGAAACAAGAAGATCTAATAAATAAACATTTTTTGTAGAACATGTTTACAAGTTGTAAACATCAAAAACTACCAAGAATAAAGTTTATCAAGAAACAAATATATTTTGGAGGGTAACTAAGGCTACTAAACACTTTACCAAGTTACTACGCGTTTTTGTGAAAAATCAAGTTCATGTTGTATTGTAAGTGTATAGTTTTTGCACTTGATAACTATATTATGGTTTAGGGTTGATTGTTGAATATTGTGTGATAATATTGAAAAGAAAATGATATGCTAAATAGCATGGACACCTCAATTTACAAAGGAAACTATGGCAAAATTTTCTAAAAATTCCGACACTTAGAAAATATTTTCTAAACAAGTGTTCACAAGTGTGTTTTAAACTATGATTTATAACATAAATTTTGCCTTAAATTTTTGTAATAAAAATACAATATTGGAGATTGGTTTTTGTAAATGAAAATGGATAAATATATATTTGGAATATATATTTCATAATAAAGACACTTGTGTGAATATTTGTATACTTTGTGGAATTGTTATATTATTTTAGGGAAAATAATATAACTTACAAATACCAAGAGCTTACAAATCCAAAATAATACCAAAAATCACAAGGAATAAAGTATATAAGTTACACACTTAAATATTGGCAAACCGAACAAGAACGTAACTTATAAAATATTCCGGAAAATACCATTACAGATATATTTTTGGCAAATATTATTTTGGATACAAGAAGTGAAAATATGATTTTTGTACATATTACCAAGTTATGTCATATTTTCAACAAGAAGAAAATATATTATTTTTTTTGGGAGATAAAAATACATATTTTCTTGGAATACCTTATTTTTGACAAAACAAGTTTAAATATATTTTCTAAAGTAAGACTTGAAAATATATTATTTCAGAACTACAAATACAAGAACACAAATACACATGATTGAAATACTCCCATCCTTGGGAAGGAAATACGAAAACAAATACTTGAGAAGTACTGTCGCGAAACCTTGGAATAATATTTGAGACATAAAAGAAACGTAACTCAAAACATGAATACTAAGGCAAGGCACGGCCCGCTCGTCTAATAGACCCTAGCACATTGTAGGTAGTCGTGTTTGCTGATGAGATTTGAGTTACGAGTACTGAAGATGCAAAACAGTGAGTTCATGCTCCCCCTTTTCTTTAACTGTTTTTGGTTTTATAACTCTCGGGGGTGAAATACATGTTACGAATATTTAAACGGTATGAAATGCCTATGAAATACTAGATCATGTGAGCATAGACTAGGTACGGAAATGCCATTAAAACATTCATTAGGGACGAGAGTTAGATCTAACGGGTACGGCCGAACCCCACTCATGGTCACAACTAGTACCTAGTAGTGCTTCAGAGTCCCAGTCGAGGTTAATCGACACAGTCGAGGGTAATCGACACAGTCGAGGTTAATCGACACAGTCGAGGAAAATCGACAAGGGTATAAGCCATTACGAGTGCTTCCTATGTCCTCACCTGCCTTAAAGTCCTTGTAAAACATTCATGTTCATACACGCTTTTCATACCTGTTTACAAAGGAGTCTCTCAAAGATTTACAAGAATTACAGTACACAAACAAGACGCAAGAACTCGCTCAACTTTTTGTTGATGTTTTCCAAAATTACATGTATTTCAGGTGACAGGATGGATCTTGGGCGCGGGTGTCGTAACTAGAAGTAGACTTCAAGTTTAGATGTCATCCAATTTTGTTGATTTGTAACCTAGTCGAAGGTTGTGTTTTAAAACTTAAATAACCAGGGTTTGTAATGCTCAAAGTTTATGAATGGATGAACATCGTTTTGATCATGTAGTTGTTTATTACGATTGAATGCAATTTTTTTTTCAGTCACACATCATACGCTTCCGCAAAAGACAGGGTGTGACAAAACAAGATTACATCAAAATGCATACATAATTTTGTTAAATCATAAGAACTAGAATTCTTAATGCTTGAAAACATAGATGAAATAACATAGATAAAAAATATAGCTATATAACCGGGTATAAAAAAACCCAGTTCCGGGTATTTATAAAACCCGGTTCCGGGTATTTATAAAAAACAGGTTTCGGGTATAAACCATGTATAAAAAAACACGCTTCCGGGTTCGGGTTTTAGATCAAATATGAATACCCGGTCCCTACCCTATGGGTAGGGTCGGGTTTGGACTGCTGCTACTGATAATGGAAAAGGTTATGAAGTTGACTTCTTTGCCTTCTTGAAGGTGGTTGGGCATTAACCAACACAACAGTGAAACCCGATCCAGCTTTCGCTCCCTCGGGTATAGAAAACCCGGTTTTTATAATACCCGGTTTTGAGTTTTTTTTTTTTCGGGTTCAGGTTTTTTGTGCACCACTAGTTCGAATCCCGTAAGTTTTGTTTTATCCTTTTTACTTTTCTTTGGGTTCCTTCATATTTTATTTTGTTTATGGGCCTCAAGAATCGATTTTGATTTAATAATAGGAAACAGGGGGAAAGGCCCCAACTCTCGAATTTCAAGCCACTGTTTTAGTCTAATTTTTATTTTTCACATATAAATGTCCATGAATTTCTCATTTAATTACATAAAAAAATATTGCATCTTTTCTTGTTTAAACTCATAGTTTCTTTTATTTCTCATTTAAATCATACATAAAAAAAAAACTTTACATCTTTTTTTTGTTTAAACTTATAGTTTCTTTTGTTTCTCATTTAATCATTTAAAATATAAATCTAACTGAACTCAATTTCTAGTTCTATTTATTTTTATCTGTATGAAAATGTTCCTATCGCCAAACCAATTTGTGTTGGAATTTAAGTGTTGGTTCTTTTTGTTTGTCCAGAGGGCGTTTAAATTAATGTTAGGTATATTAGTTTATTTGTAACATAAAAAAGGAAATCACATGTTCTAAACCCAATTTCCATGTTCATAATGTATGTTTAGACATTCTGTACGTTAATCAGCCTCTATGTGTGTGTGTGTTATATTTAGGGGCCAATTTTTTTACTCGCACAGTGCTCAAGAATTCTTAAGGATTCTCGGAGACGGCCCTGACCACACTCTATAGCCTAATTTAAATTTAAATAAAGGGATGATTATATTATTTTTTTATGATGATTATGATGGTTACGCTTTAATTAAATTTAAATAAAGGGATGATTATATATATATATATATATATATATATATATATATATATATATATATATATATATATATATATATATATATATATATAGGGAGCCGCTAAAATGAAAACCAACCCCAGTTATGAGAACCATGAGAACCAGTATCCACCAATCAGATTATGCCACCCAAAAGGGTAGTTTGGTCATTTACCCAAAATGTCAAATCTTCTCATCTCTCTCCATTTATTGCATCCAGTATTTAATATCCTTCTCTCTCCATTTATTGAATCAAAAATTTTAAAAACCTCTCACCTCTTTCTCTCTCTTCAACAATATCATCCCTGCTCTCTCTTTCACTCTTGCAAACCCTAACCCAAACACCTCTCTCTTCCTCAAGATCCTTCCCTCACCCCTCCGATGAACAGGTAGCCGGCAACCCCCCACCCTCGTCTTTCTGATCGGCGATCTCCCCCTCTCGTTTTCAGCCCGGAAACCACACGGAGGAGCTTGCTATGGCCGGTTTTTCCCCGTCGTTTGATGATGATGATACAGACAATGTTGATGATGAATATGACGGCGGCACGCGGCGGTGGCTGAGCAGGTTTTGGGGGAGACCGGTGCAGGTTTTGGGGGGTTGGAGGCGGCGGCGGGTGGCGTTGGGGATGGTGGGTGGGTGGAGAGGGCCGACGGCGGTGGCTGAGCCGGTGAAGCCGGTGATGTCGATGGTTTTTTTGGTATGTGTTCTTGATTTTTCTGGGTTTGATTTTTGGGTGTTCTTGAATCTGGGTTTGATTTTAGGTGTTCTTGAATCTGATGGGTGTTCTTGATTTTTCTGGGTTTGATTTTTCTGGGTTTTTTTGAATCTGATGGGTGTTCTTGAATCTGATGGGTGTTCTTGGGGGTTTGACTTTCTGGGTTTGATTCTGTTGAATCTGGGCTTGAATGTTGTTCATGTTGAATCTGGGTTTGAATGATGTTATTGTGACCTTTTTTGATCCTGTTGAATCTGCGTTTGAATGATATTCTGTTTTTTGAATGATGTTCATGTTGAATCTGGGTTTGAATGTTGTTCATGTTGAATCTGGGTTGAACCTGGGTTTGAATGTTGTTCATGTTGATCTGTGGGTTTTGATTTGTGATATTTAAATCTGTGGGTTTTGATACGATCGACGGGGTGGCGATGATGCAAAAAAAAAAAAAAAAAAAAAAAAACCCGTAGATTTTGATGACGATGGCGCGGCAAGGACGGCGGAGGGTAGGGTTTTTGATCCTGCAACCCCACTTTTGCAGTCTCTTGATTATCGGATAATCTGAGCCAAACCCTTTTTTTTTTTCGAGATACCCTTTGTTTTTTATGTTTGTTGGGTTTTTATATTTTTTTTTAGGCGTCGATGATGATAACAATATATCTGAGACACCTCCCGAGTTTGCGATTTCTGGTGCGTTCGTTTTTGCGTAAAAAAAATTTGTAAAAAAAAAATAACCCGTAAATTTTTTAACGTAAAACGTAAAAAGTGAAGCGTAAAAATTTTACGTAAAACGTTTTACGTAAAACGTAAATCGTAAAAAGTTTTACGTAAAACGTTTTACGTAAAACCTAAAAAGTAAAAAGTTCTACGTAAAACGTAATTTTTTTTTTACTAAAACGAAAAAAACGTTAACGTAAAAACGTTAACGTAAAAAACCGTTAACGTAAAAAAACCGTTAACGTAAAAAACCTGAATTTAAAAATGTTAACGTAAAAAACGTTAACGTAAAAACCCGGTGCGTAAAATGTAAAAACGTAAAAAACGTTAACGTAAAAAACCGGCGCGTAAAACGTAAAGGGTTTTACGTAAAATGTAAAAAGGTTTTACGTAAAACGTAAAAGGTTTTACGTAAAACGTAAAAGGTTTTTCGTAAAACGTAAAAGGTTTTTCGTAAAACGTAAAAGGTTTTTCGTAAAACGTAAAAGGTTTTTCGTAAAACGTAAAAAGTTTTAGGTAAAACGTAAACGTAAAAATGTTAACGTAAAAAACCGGCGCGTAAAACGTAAAAAAACATTAACGTAAAAAACCGGCGCGTAAAACGTAAAAAAACGTTAACGTAAAAAACCGGCGCGTAAAACGTAAAAAAATGGCGTTAAAAAACGACGCGTAAAAAGCGGCGTTAAAAAATAGGCGCGTAAAAAACGGTGCGTAAAAAACGACTTGTAAAAAACGGCGCGTAAAAAACGGCGCGTAAAAAACGGCGCGTTAAAAAAACGGTGTGTTAAAAAAACGTCGCTTGAAAAAGTCGGGCGTAAGACGGGTCGTAAAAACGGGTCGTAAAACGGCGTGAAAAAACGGAGCGTAAAAAAAAAAACTGATTTTAGAAAAAAAAAACTGATATTTGTTTAATATAAAAAAAAACTGATTTAAGAAAAAAAAAAAACATTTAATGTAATAGGACAAAATTGTAATAAAAAACAATAAACTTAATAAGACAAAAAAACAAAATTACTTAAATACCCTTTTGAATTATAATATTAAAGACATAATAAGACAAAAACCATTTAATATTAATTTTTGTTACTTTTAATCTCATCCATCCATCAAGTTGATCTAAGGGCTAATAAGTGGTTCTCATGTTTCTCATAACTGGAGGTGGTTTTCATTTTAGCGGTCCCCTATATATATATATATAGGGAGGGGCTCATGCGAGAACTCCATTTATTGTGAGAACCATGAGAACCAATGTGAACACAACTTAAATAGCTAAAAAAACCTAACCCCCAACCCCCCCAAGCTAAAATGCTAAAAACTAAACCCCCAAAAAACCTAAAAAAAATCTAAAAAAATCTAAAAAAAATCTAAAAAAATCAAAAAAAAATCTACAAATTTTTTTTTGATTTTTTTAATATTTTTTAGGTTAAAATCGCTACTTTTCGAAGCAAAAAAAAAAAAAAAAAATTTTTTTTAAAAAAAATAAATTTTTTTTTTTTTTTTTTTTTGCTTCGAAAAGTAGCGATTTTAACCTAAAAAATATTAAAAAAATCAAAAAAAAAATTTTTGTGTGATTTTTAGCTATTTTTAGGCATTTTTGGTTGTGTTCACATTGGTTCTCGCAATAAGAGGTGGTTCTCGCATGATCTTCTCCCTATATATATATATATATATATTTGATGGTTATGATGGTTACGCTTTAATAATGTTAAATAGAAAAGGTTCTAAATTTACATATGGTTTTATCTGAAGAGATTTAATTGTTAAAAAGTATAGAAATGACTCCGGTGGCTACGTAGGTGAATACGTAATTGAGAACTTCTTGCACCTTCTCCTTTGTTCCACAACCTTTTTACATCGAACAAGAAATCATATTGTTTTTGTATTCAGGACTGGGTCAACTAATATTTGTTTCTTCAAATAAAAAATTAATTTGGTTGTTCTTTATAGTAAAAAATTAATTATATGAATTGTTTACGATATCACTAACATGTAATGTTGCTAAAGAGAGAGTGTTTAGAAGTTAGAATAACATGAATAGCAAATTGTTTAAGCTCTCTATTATATCTTCGTAATATAAGTATAAAAGACAATGTTTGGTTTCTTGAAATCCAGTAACTTAATAAATCATTATGAAGGGTGTGTTTTTTATTAAGAACTAGTCTGATTTTCTTACGCTACATAGTGGGATTTCGGTCAATATCGTTACAATTTGTTGCTATTATATCTTCGTAAATAAAAGTATAAAAAATAATGTTTGGTTTCTTGAAATCCACTAACTAAATAAATCATTATGGAGGGTGTGTTTTTTATTAAGAACTAGTCTGATTTTCCTACACTAGAGAGTGGGATTTCGGTCGATATCGTTACAATTTGTTGCGTTATCAACACTCGGTGTAGTGGTACCGATTATGACTAGTTGATCGATCAAAAAGTATACAAACAAATAGCGGTATACTATTTGATTTATAAACTATGAATTAATAATATCTTATAATGGGTATTGACACAGGTTCCGTCTATTTGTTTTTTAAGTTGAAATTTAATTAGATAAATGAGGCAAAAAATAAAAGCATAAAAGGTTAATTAGTTAAACTAAAGAGTAAACTGTCATTTTAGTCCTTACGGATTGATCATATCTGTCACTTCAGTCCTAATAGTTTTCTTTCTCATCCATGTCCATAACATTTACACTTTTTTGTCATTTTCGTCCAACCTCCTAACTTTGTCTAAAAATGACAGTTAACTGAGAAATATTTTAGTCATTTTACCTATTTTTTTTTCTATCCTTAATATTTATATTTAAAGTGTTTTTTTTAAACCTACCCCAACCCCTATCTCTCTCTCACACACACACCACTACTGATCCTTGAGTCTTCAGTGGCACCATCCTCTCGAATTCACTAAACACAATTTGTCACACCTCAAAAACGTCGCAGCGGGAATACAAACGTGTCGGTGACGGAGGTTGGTACCCATATAAGTCTTTGTGGTCGATGCTATAGTTATTTTGGATATTTTGAACATTTTAAAAATATAGTTTTTAAGATTACCACGTTCATCACGAACAACTCATAGTTTGTTTGACCCCTAGAGGTCTTTTTACACACGGTCCCATAGTTTAAAAGTATCCAAACATTATTTTAAATACATAAGCATCACACAACCACATGACAACGCAAGCCAAAATTCTCCGAAGCCGAACTCATGTACCTGAAGAATACGTAAAAATCAAGTGTCAACACAAATGAATGTGAGTTCACATATAATTTTTGTAACAATTTGTTTAAGGAAAACTTTCTTATTTCAATCCATTTAATGGTTTGAAAACATTTACATATGTTTAAGAATGACCATTTATTTACTTTGAACAATGTCATAGTAATATCATTCGAATCGGCACTACAACCGCATTCCGCATAGAAATTATATTCCATGATTTAGTTTTTATATTAAATTTTTCGTTATAACTTCAACTTCATAAGTTTGTAACACATTACGAGCTACATAAAACGATTGACTTTTCAACCCATACTAGACAATTAAAGAATTCAAATTCGCCGCTATGTAGATCGGAGCGACCGATCACGACGTGGTAGTCTACCCAATAAATCTACTAACGATTCCACGCGTGCATTACTTAAATGATTAAAAATGGCTATGATGCATCTTGTGCCATTTCCTCAATTCACTAATACATATAACCTACTGAATAACAATTTAATATTTGGCGTTGTACAAATTCTCGACATCCTCCACGCAGTGTAAGCCTATTTCCGCTACTTACAGTCTTGAGACTTGGCAAATTTGTCCCAACTTAGATTTAAAAAAAATGTTTTTAAATCTTTATGATCGTTATACCCATAACATTGTCATTTTACCCCGTTTCTCCCCGAAAACTATTTATTTCATTAAAACTTGTTTTTCTCGAAAAAATTTTAAGTCTTCATTTATCTGAATTCGTGTTTTTCTACAAAACACATTATATTACTTTAAAAATCATATTTTCCATAAAAATCCATTTTTATGTAATTTGAAAGCATATTTTTACATGAAAACATATACTTTTCTTTTATAACGACATGTTTTTCTCTGAAAACATTATGAAAAATAGTAAAAATGGTGCTTAGTGATACTCACTAAAATACATTTATTCAAAAGCATATTTTATATGAAAACATATACTTTTCTTTTTAAAGGCGTGTTCTTCCCCCGAAAACAGTATATAAAACAGTAAAAAGAAGGGTTTCTGTGATACTCACTAAAACATATTTATTTAGGAACATGTTTTATACGAAAACATATATTCATTCTTTTAAAAACGTGTACTTCCCCCTAAAACAGTATTTAATACAGTAAAAAAAGGGGTTTCTGTGACACTCACCTTTGGGTGCGTTTTTAATATCGCAATCCCTCAGATCAAATCCACATAACCTAATTTAGATAGGAACAATTTAATAATTAATTGTTCTACAAACAATATAGTTTCTCCATTACTCAGGATTTTCACATATTTTTGAAGTTTTATATATATATATATCCATATACATATTAAGATTTTCGCGATTTGAACGATTTTGTTACTGACTCTTTATCATGTCTACTTATTCGCAATATATATCCACAAGTTGCGATTCGTAATATAAATGCATAAGTATAGACACATTCGGTATATATATATATATCGTAGTTCACGTATTACGTTATTTCACACATATATATCACACTTAAACATTTAATATATATCAAATAACTCATCAAGTTACTTCAAGCATATTTCTCATGTTTATCATAAATTTTCACACATAACGCGATTTTTGATCTAGTTTACCGTTTCTACCGCACAAACGTTTAAACATAGCATCATTTCATATTATCATGAAATCACTTAGCAAATCACATTACACATACTCATATTCACATATCAATCTATATCACACAAAGTTCACTTTTGAACATTCCGTTTTCGCGTTCGTTGAAATATGCGCATTTTACAATTTTGGTAGCGTTTTTGGGCGTCGGAAGTCACGTATGACTAACCAATCACCAAAGATATTTAATATAAGTTAAAATACTTATATTTATCATAAAATATCAGTTTATAATAAGATTCAAAAAGTTTTATAAAAATCACTTAAAAAGCCGATTTTTACTGTTTTTAACGTATAGTTTCGTACCGAACTTTACCGTAACCATCCCAAATTATCTTGACTTGATATTTTAACATAACTGTTAGGGGAGGATTTTCTAACAATTAGTGATCCTTATTCGTTATCCTAACTAGTGATCCTTACTTCTGTGACAGGTGGTGATCCTCAGAAGAGCTTTAGGATCAGGATCATGGATCACTTTAAGGATCCTCATACTGACGATTGTTTACTCATGTTTTGTACTATCTCGCAGGTATAACAAGCTTGACCAAGTCTTGGCGACATTCCTGGAGAATATTCCTAAACTATTCTACACGTGCTTGACCAAAAATAGACGTTATGGAGAACGTGGAGGCTTGGCACGAAAGTCGGATAGTTAGTTTAGGTGGTTATTTCTATTTTAAAAAGGGAGTAACAAGCTAGTAGAAGACACTTAGTCATTTTTTGGCAGTTACACACACTCATACAAGCTCTCGTTCACATACTTAGCAATTTCATACACTTTTTACACATTCCACCGTAGTGATCCTTGTATCTAGCTCGTTACTATCCGAAGTTGTAAACTTTTATTCATTTATTTGAGCTTGGTGATCGGTAGTTTCCATCACCCGGGGTTTTTTGTGCCGGAGATCAACTCTTGATCAAGGGCTTTTTCCCCGTATAAATCCTGGTGTTGTTTGTGCAATTTACATTGAAGTGATCCTCATCGCTGTTACATATTTTAAGCATCATTCCCCGTAACATAAAGTTTGGTTGCAATATCCTCAACAGAATTTTTGACCAAAACAGTTTGGCGCCCACCGTGGGGCAATTGGTGCTTTGTCCTTAGAAGAATTCGCATTTCTGTGCTCATTCCGGTTCATTACAACCAAGCAAATGGCTTCCTCAGCGAAGAATACTTCAAACTTGATGCCTTCATTCACTTCTTCACAAGGCGTCCCTCCTTTGCCTCCACCACCTTCTGGATCCCAGAAGAATACTGAGAATGCCGCAAAGAAGCCAACTCCCATTTTCTCAAAACCACCTACTTCTTCTGTTTCAGCTAATCCTACTACTAATGATCTCTATGCCTTGATTTTGCAGATGAGGAATCATGCACAAGAGCAGGATAAGACCAACGAAAGGATCCTCCGGGAGATTGATGAAATTAAGAAACAGAAGAAAACGACAGAGGATCGTTCCCCACTGATGCCCAGATCTTTGAATTTTGATACTCCGGTGATTACTTCTCAGCCATCAGTGGTTCCAGACATTCAATATGTGGGTGGACCAAAGGGAGTGCACTACGGAACAACGACAATGACCCAGGCATCAGGTTCATATTTCCAGCCAGCGGGATCCTATCCTCAGCATATGGGATCCCTTACGAGTTCAGGGGGATATTCAGGAATGCAGCAGGTTCAAGGATCCTCCTTTGTTCCAGGATCATCCCAGGTTCAAGGATCCTCCTTTGTTCCAGGATCATCCCAGGTTCAAGGATCCTCCTTTGTTCCAGGATCATCCCAGGTTCAAGGATCCTCCTTTGTTCCAGGATCATCCCAGGTTCAAGGATCCTCCTTTGTTCCAGGATCATCCCAGGTTCAAGGATCCTCCTTTGTTCCAGGATCATCCCAGGTTCAAGGATCCTCCTTTGTCCCAGGATCATCCCAGTTTCAGGGATCCTTCCAGATGCCAGGATCCTTAAGGAGTTTGCAATCAGGAAGTTCAGATGTCCATCAGGGAGATTTTATTCCAATGCAGACTAATGCTTCTACTGGTCCCTCGATCATTCCAGAGCCTCAACCATATGGACTAACATCCAATCTTCCTAATCTGAATCCAATGGGAGGTAACACTTTTAATAATTCTTATACTAACCATGGTCTTATGCAGGATCCAGGTATCAATCATGCCATGGCCAGAGAATTGCAAAAGCTAAAGGATATGATATCAAGTGTTCCAGGAGTGGTCAAACCTATCCCAGAGATTGCAGATGGGAGCCACAAGATATCTCGTTTTGCACCACCAATCTGTGATGCTGAGATACCCAAGAGGTTCCATGTGCCGACAATGAAGCTGTACGATGGTTCGACGGATCCTGAAGAACACATAGCACAATACAGGGAGAGGATGGAGATCAATCCAATCCCAGAAAGGTTAAAGGAAGCATGCCTGTGCAAGGGATTCGGATCCACTCTTACTGGATCAGCTCTCAAATGGCTGCTAAGTCTTCCTCCCTATTCTATCACCTCATTTGCTAACTTAGTTAACCTGTTTAATAATCAATTTTCTTGTAGTAGAAAATTCGAACGATTAACTAGTGATTTATATAGGATAACCCAGGGTCATAATGAATCATTGAGGGATTATATTACCAAATTCAGTAAAGAATCCTTAGACATTCCCAACTTAGATATAGCTACGGCTGTTGAGGCCTTCAAAATGGGATTGCTTAGGGATTCGTCTTTCTATGATGATCTTGTTATGACACCATGCAGGAACTTAGATGAGGTGAGAACTCGAGCACTTAGATTCATTCGGCTGGAGGATGACAAGAGGATCCAGGAGAGGTTAGCAGGATCCTCAAAGCAGGATAAGCAAGGATCCTCATTCAGGAACAACAAGTTCAGATCCTACAACAGATCTGATAATCAGAACGTTCATTCTGTTGATCAAGAAGAGGATGATGAGGATTATCCTCCAATTTCTGAATATTGTTTTTCTGTTGACAGCAATGAACTAATCCTTGCTATGCAGAACCTAGGTGATAAAGCTAGATGGCCGAGAAAGAATGACAGGCCGACTGCAACTAAGGATAAATCAAAGTGGTGTGCATATCATGAAGATTTTGGACACCTTACAGAAGAATGCATTGCATTAAGAAAGGAAATTGGATACTTGTTGAGCAAAGGGCATCTAAAAGAGTTGTTGGGAAGAAAAAAGTCAAGGACTCAGGATCCTGAAAGGATCCCTGAGAAGGCTCCAGCTCCTCCAGCAGATGCACAAGTGATAAACTTTATTTCTGGAGGATCCGACATTTGTGGCACATCCTTCTCAGCAGCTAAAAGGCATGCGAAGGAAGCTAAGATGGATAATGGAGAAAGACCAGTTCGAACATCAAGTGTCTCCGAAGGAAAAGTTATAACCTTTGATGAAGAGGATCGTGTTGATATCCAGGATCCTCATCACGATGGTTTAGTTATTACTCTTTTCATATCTAACCATTTTGTCCGCATGATCCTTATAGACGGAGGAAGTTCAGTGAACATTATCCAGCTTGATGTTCTAAAGAAGATGGGTATCCCTGAATCAGAGATCATACCAAGATCCTCCGTGCTCGTGGGATTTAGTGGCGAAACTAAGAACACCCTGGGGGACATTAAACTCCCAATATATATTGAAGGCTTACACTCTTATCAAAAATTTTGTGTTATTGACTGTTTATCTTGTTGTAATGTTATCCTTGGCAGGCCCTGGATACACGATATGAAAGCAGTCCCGTCTACTTACCATCAATGTGTGAAGCTCCCTAGTCCTTGGGGAATAGTGAAGATTGATAGTGATCAGCAGGAGGCTAAGAATTGCTACACTTCATCGATGAAACCAGCCTCGAAGTCCAGGGAGCAATAGCAATCAAGGTATCCTCCAAGGAATGTCTTGGAGGCCAGAGAACAGGATGTGGTAGAAATCCTCATGGATCCCGATGATCCTGAATCTAAAATCTATATCGGATCAGGGATCCTTGGCGAAATGAAAGAAGACCTCGTATCCTTCCTCAAAAGGAGAAAGACTACCTTTGCATGGAAACACGAAGACATGACTGGTATATCCAAAGATGTTATCACCCATAAACTCGGCATCGACAGATCCTTCAGACCAATCCATCAAAGGAGAAGGAAGTTTGCACCGGAAAGGAATGCCATCATACAAGAAGAGGTAGAGAAATTGCTCCGGGCAGGTATGATTAGAGAGGTCAAGTATCCAAGATGGTTGGCCAATGTGGTTGTTGTTCAAAAGAAAAACGGAAAGTGGAGGGTATGTGTCGATTTTACCGATTTAAATAAGGCATGTCCCAAGGATCCTTTCCCTTTACCCCACATTGACTCCATGGTGGATGCAACTGCGGGTCATGAACTGTTAACTTTTATGGATGCTTCATCTGGATTCCAACAAATCCAAATGGAACCATCCGACCAAGAGGATACAGCCTTCATGACTCCAACTGGTATATATTGCTATATTGCTATGCCGTTCGGATTGAGAAATGCAGGTGCAACGTACCAAAGGCTGGTGAATATGATGTTCAAGGATCAGATCGGACGAACTATGGAGGTTTACATAGATGATATGGTGGTAAAATCCTTAAAGGCTGAGGATCACCTAAGAGACTTGGAGGAAGCATTCGATATCCTTGATAAATATAACATGAAACTTAATCCTTCAAAATGTCACTTTGGTGTTAAAGCAGGTAAATTCTTAGGATATATGGTGACAAAGAGAGGCATTGAAGCTAGCCCGGAACAAATCAAAGCAATAGTGAACATCAAGTCTCCAGCAAATGCTAAGGATGTTCAAAGGCTAACAGGAAGGATAGCAGCCTTGAACAGATTTATATCCAAATCCTCCGAGAAGTGTAAAGAATTCTACGATATCCTAAGGAAGAACAAGAAATTTGAGTGGACGGAGAAGCATGAAAATGCTTTAAAAGCCCTCAAAGATTACCTATCCTCGGCCCCGGCTTTAATGAAACCAGAAAAAGGTGAACTGTTATCCTTGTATCTTGCAGTATCCTCAAAAGCAGTAAGTGCGGTCCTTGTTAAGGATCATCAAGGTACACAACATCCTGTTTATTATGTAAGTAAAAGTTTACTTGATGCCGAATCCAGGTACTCACACCTTGAAAAGCTTATCCTTGCATTAATTATGGCATCTACCAAGTTAAGACATTATTTTGAAACTCATGTTATCATTGTTAAAACTAATTTTCCAATTAAGAATGTCCTCAGGAAACCAGAGATGTCAGGAAGGATGGCTAAGTGGGCAGTGAAGCTGAGTGCATATGATATAAGATATGAGCCTAGGACAGCCATCAAATCCCAAGCATTAGCTGACTTTGTGGCTGATTTCAGTAGTGATTTACAAGAAGAAGCTGAGTTAGAAGTCCAGCAGCTAGAGGAGACCAAGGATCCTTGGATACTCCACACTGATGGATCCTCAAATGTCAAAGGCACAGGGCTTGGAATACTACTAAAATCGCCACAGGGGGACATAATACCCCATTCTATAGCTTGTGAGTTCCAAACCACTAATAATGAGGCTGAATATGAAGCCTTAATTGCTGGTCTGCAAATTGCAAAGCATATGGGGATCAGGTATCTTGAGGTACACGTAGATTCTTTGTTAATTACAAATCACTTTAATGGATCATATGCTGTTAAAGGTGAAAAGCTAACCAAATATTTGGAGATAGTCAAAAGTTTGGCACTCTCTTTTGTTTCCTTTAGTTTGTCACAGGTACCAAGGGAAGAAAATACAGAAGCTGATGCATTGGCTAACTTAGGATCATCTTTGAAGATCCCAGAGGATATCGAGATCCCTATTATCCATATCCTGACCCCAGCTATTGAGGATCATGTGGCTATGGAGATAGGGAATAATTCTGCAATGATCCCTAGTGAGGATACTCGATCTCATCCAGGATCAGGATCATGGATCTCACCAATTATGAGATACTTACAACATGGAGAGATTCCTATAGGAGAAAACCCTAGGGCTTTCAAATCTAAGGTATCTCAATTCGCAATTTTAAATAATATGTTGTATAGACGATCCCTTGCAGGACCATACTTGAGATGCATTGAGGATCCTGAAGTTCAAGAAGTTTTAAAAGACTTCCATGAAGGAGATTGTGGAAACCATACTGGGGGCAGGGCATTATTCTCAAGGATCCTGAGGACAGGATACTACTGGCCAACCATGAAGAAGGATGCTGTGGAGTATGCTAGAAGATGTGATCCTTGCCAGAGACACAGCAATATCCTTCATCAACCAGCTGAATTATTGCACCCTATATCCTCCTCCTGGCCATTTATGAGATGGGGTATGGATATAGTTGGTAAGCTCCCTAAGGCACCTGGTGGAAAAGTATTCATGCTTGCTATGACTGATTACTTCTCCAAGTGGATAGAGGCTGAAGCTTTTGCCCAAGTTAGAGAAAAGGAAGTTATATCCTTCATTAAAAGAAATATTATAACTAGATTTGGAATTCCTTCTGAGATTATATGTGATAATGGTTCCCAATTTATTGGGGGCAGAACCACTAACTTTTGTGACAGCTGGGGGATTAAGATGATAACTTCAACACCAGTCCACCCACAAGCTAATGGCCAAGCAGAATCATCCAACAAGATCATCATCAACAATTTGAAGAAGAAGCTTGGATCCAAGAAAGGGAAATGGGCAGAAGAACTACCTTATGTGCTTTGGGCTGATAGGACAACCCCTAAGAATGCAACTGGTCAAACACCATTCTCTTTGGTGTTTGGGGCAGAATCAGTAATCCCAACAGAAATGGTGGTTCCAACTGCTAGAACAAGTACTCGTGATCCTGAGGAGAATGATGAAAACTTGGCTCAAGACCTGGATACTATTGAAGAAATCAGGGATATGGCTAGGATAAGGATGGCCAGTTATCAACAAAGAATGGCTGGTGCTTACAACAAAAATGTCAGGATCAGGAGGTTTCAAATTGGAGATATGGTATTAAGGAAAGCATTTCAGAATACCACCAATCCTGCTGATGGAAAATTGGCTCCAAAGTGGGAAGGCCCCTATTTGATTGAAGCTGAAGCAGGAAAGGGGGCATATAGATTGCTAACCATGGAAGGTGAATTGCTACCAAGAGCTTGGAATGCTGTCCACTTGAAGAAATATTTTATGTGAGCAGGATCCTCATGGCACAGATGATCCTCACGATTAGGATATCCTTAAAGGATCCTCGAAATATTGGTAATCCTTACTTAGGTAATACCCTAAACTTGAACTATTTCGTTTCTTTATTTTCTCATATTAGGATAAGGATCATGTATCCTTTATCCATCTCTCATGTGAGTTTAAGTTTGGAAAGTTCAGGTATCCTTTGCATAACGTTGGTTATCCACAGAAGCAATCCGTCTTTTGGGTTTAACCCCAGTTATTCGGGCTTGTCCCCAGATTCCGCCTGTAGCGCACGTTGATCCTGGTATAGTTCAAGGCTTTGGGACCAGTACTCGTTCTAGGGGCTGATAATTCCATTGTTCTGGCTATGCTTAGGATCCTACGTATAATGGTAGACGTACCATACATCCGTTCATAAGGTTTCTAACGTTTTCACGTTAGCTAAGGTTTCTAACGTTTTCACGTTAGCTAAGGTTTTGGCATCTTCATGTCACCAAGTTTGGATAGTCGCCAGTTAGGGCCATACTCCAGTTTACATACGATCCTTGGGCTTGTCCCCAGTTATCCTTGGGCTTGTCCCCAGTTATCCTTGGGCTTGTCCCCAGTTATCCTTGGGCTTGTCCCCAGTTGCTAACTCTTTTCTTATATCGGCTTAGTCCCAAGTTATGCTCCATTTCAGGTCCTTGAAGATAGGCAGCTAGGGATCCTTGATCCTTATTTCACTCTAAGGTTTATCTTATAGTTATCCTTATTATGGTTAGGATTCTAACTTGGATCCTCAGGTATGATCTTTAACTCTTTTGATTTTATTCATTATTCTTCTAAATAACCCCTATACTTAACAACTGAACTTGTGTTTATTAAACTATATCACTTTTTAGAACTTATTGGTTATGGGATATGTGATCCTTGATCATATCCTAAACTTTCTGGATATCTTTCCTAATTTTTCAAGGCTTGATAAATATAAACAGAATGAACGTTACAACAGTTGGAAAGTAACATACTAAAAAGGATAACAACACAAGATAAGCGACAAAAGGTTAAGTTTTTATTTATTAACATAAGGCTAACCCTCAAAAGGTTGTCAAAATTACCTACCCGAGCATCTACCAGCAAAACGTGGCCCGTCCGCTGGGGTAGGTAAAGGGTGTCCATGATAATGAGTTCAAAGGTAGTGCAGGAATATAAAGGCGGCAGGATCACAATGGCTTCATCCCCCAAACAGAGGATCCCTCCACCAATTGCAATCCTGCCTATTGTCCAAAGGATCATACATGATCCTTAATCCTAAAAACCTATTGTTCAGTACATACCATCATTGTTCAACAAAAAACACCATAACCAAAACAAACCATCAAACTTAAAAATGGGCTCCGGCTACGTCTAGAAATGTCCTTCATCGCCCATTCATGCAGCCTAAGCCTTCGCTGCATCATCATCTCCTCCAGCTGCGGTATCCTTCGTAAGATCCTTCCCACTGCCACTTGCTTCAATCGCCAAGACCTCAATAGCCTCCTCTTCGTCATCCTCAAGATCAGCCAATCTTGCCTTCCAACCCTCAACATCCCAGCTGCCTTTGTCAAAAGCAGGGTCTTGAGCTTCCTGGGCCATCTTCAACTTAGTCTGATACATCGTAATGGCGGCGGAGACCTTGGCATTTTCTATCTGGTCATGCTTTTCATAGTCAAAGTTGACCAGAACCTTGGCCATTTCCTGCTTGGTATCCTGAAGTTCCTTCCTAGCATTAGCAAGTGCAAGATCTTTGAGCACGGCAACCTGTTGGAGATCAGCTATTTTCTTGTCCAGCTCTTCAACATTCCCCACGTAATCCTCAATCTCAGCAAATTTCTGCAAAAAGAAGATAAAGCAGTTCAAGATCAAGTGATCCTCATACGAGCAGGATACCTAGGCAAAGTTAAGGATCCTTACATCATTGAAGTATTCAAGGAATTGGTGGCGGATCAGTGGCAGGCCTTGAAGATCCTCAGCATCAGAAGTTTTCCTCTTCTTGACACCCTTTCCTTTAGTGGGTGCCTTTGGAATGGAGATGCTGGGACTGGTAGTGGACCTCTTCTTCCTGGGTCGTACGAGATCAAGGTCAGCTGTGTTGAATTGGGAAACAGGTTTGGCAGATTTTCCAGCGCCTACACATTCAAAGCAAGATGAGTATCCTTATCCTATTTCAATTTATTCATTTATTTTAATATTTAAACTATGTGAAAGGCAGGATACTTACTTGACATGGTAATGGAACCTGAGGATACTTCTTGTGAGTCTTGGGTGTCTATCTTGAATGTCCTTGTTTCAGGATCAAGCTTCCAGAAAGCAGCGAGCCTATCCTTGGTTTCAGGTGATGTGATGATGTGTGAGACAGAAATAGCTGCATGATACAAGACAAAAGGGGTTAGTGATCCTATTACGAAAACAAGTCTACCTGGTGATCCTTCTCAGGATCCTCTGTCCTACCATTGGTGGACCACTCCCTTGGTAAATGCTTTCCATCTGGGATGGTATCCCTTCTTACAAAGAAGAAGCGACGTTTCCAGTCTTTGTCGTTCTTGGTGACTTTAAGAAGGGGATGTTCTGCACTGGGTTTTCGTTTGAACAGATAACGGTGGGATCCAAAGGTGGTGACATCATATAATTGTGTCAGCTCTGACATGCCTAAATCAATACCCTCCTGCTCGATGATCCTCTCCAGGGTATACAAAACCCTCCAAATCATCGGCATGGCTTGGATGTAAGAGATGCCGGTAAGAGAAAAGAAGGATTGTGTAAATTCTGGGAAGGGATAGGTGTATCCTATAGCAAATGGAGTAACTGGAAAGGCAACCCATGTTTCTGAAATATAGTCACTCAGGACAGTAGAATCGAAGGGTTTGAAAAAGGCATTCGCCGGAAAACGGTGACGGATGTTATCTATTTGTGCATCGTTGAAGCAACATCTCTCATTCGCCGAGTCTTTGATGATCTTTTGACTCTTCAAAGGGCTATCCTTCTTGTGATCCTTGCCCGGTGAGCTTCGGAGCAACATTCTTGAAGTGACGGAGATAAAGAAGAAAAACAGAGTAAGGGAGGAAGAAAGAGAAGAAGGAGATACCTGATTAATCTTCAACTGAGAATATAAAGGGAGTCTCTTTCGAATTTAAATGCATAATGATCCTATCTATATCTCTATTTATAATTATGATTCTGCAGGATTGTCACTTCCGTGACATCATCATCGCAACGGCTAGTTCTATTTTAACGGCTATATATCCGTTAGTTAGTTACGGATAAGATCAAGAAAACATAACTCGCTAATTTTACAATTTCACTCCTTATATTTTGGGGGCAATTGTTAGGGGAGGATTTTCTAACAATTAGTGATCCTTATTCGTTATCCTAACTAGTGATCCTTACTTCTGTGACAGGTGGTGATCCTCAGAAGAGCTTTAGGATCAGGATCATGGATCACTTTAAGGATCCTCATACTGACGATTGTTTACTCATGTTTTGTACTATCTCGCAGGTATAACAAGCTTGACCAAGTCTTGGCGACATTCCTGGAGAATATTCCTAAACTATTCTACACGTGCTTGACCAAAAATAGACGTTATGGAGAACGTGGAGGCTTGGCACGAAAGTCGGATAGTTAGTTTAGGTGGTTATTTCTATTTTAAAAAGGGAGTAACGAGCTAGTAGAAGACACTTAGTCATTTTTTGGCAGTTACACACACTCATACAAGCTCTCGTTCACATACTTAGCAATTTCATACACTTTTTACACATTCCACCGTAGTGATCCTTGTATCTAGCTCGTTACTATCCGAAGTTGTAAACTTTTATTCATTTATTTGAGCTTGGTGATCGGTAGTTTCCATCACCCGGGGTTTTTTGTGCCGGAGATCAACTCTTGATCAAGGGCTTTTTCCCCGTATAAATCCTGGTGTTGTTTGTGCAATTTACATTGAAGTGATCCTCATCGCTGTTACATATTTTAAGCATCATTCCCCGTAACATAAAGTTTGGTTGCAATATCCTCAACAGAATTTTTGACCAAAACAATAACACAGGTTATCTGCTGATCAAAACAATAATTTTACTCATGATAATGCAGGTCTCGTGAATAGCACAAAAATCATGCAAATTTCACCCGAATCACTACTTTTCAAGCCACAAGTACAACATGCAAAGCTACCCATTTTATGACATAATTTTTATAACTTCAAGGTACATCATATAGCTTTATTTTACGTTTTTATATTCTGATTTGTATGAATATTTATCATACCACAACAATTCCATTTTATTAAGATCATTAAATCATCCTACAAATGTACAAGTACTTTATGCACATTTACTTCATAATCATCTCACAAGATTAATCAATCTTATTCTTTCATTTATTATGACATGTGACATATTTATATTTCATTCTTGATCAATCATTCAATAATCATTGAAAAATATCAAACACATGCATCATAACTAACATTAAGAACATGCATCAACTCACAAATTCACATACACACTGTTTTGGTCAAAACTTACTGAAGCAATTAAGTGATCAAATTTGTTAAGTGAGGTAGTGTGCTAAGAATGTGTATTGAAAATATGCTAATTTAGTTGTTTACAAAAACAGTTTTCAGGATACGGCTCAGGATATCGAGCTGTATCTACAATCAAACAATGAGCAAAAATGTAAAGGGTGACACGGGATGTATGAGGAAAGCCCTTGATCAATCTAGATCGCCGGCACAAAACCTCAGGAGCTGACAATCGTAGCTGCCTTGTTCTTCTTATTGCTTCAAATATCAGGACACAGTGCAGGATATGATGCGGATCAACTAAGTGTTACAATGTGAATTCGATACAATTGTAAGTGTGTTGTGAGTGTTTGCAGCTAGAGAGAAAGAGAGCTCGAGAGATTGTGTGTCCTTATCTGATCCGATCACTCCTATTTATAGTAAAACAAAACTAACTAACTAGTCTATAAATCCGGGATATATCGAATATTCCCTATGTGAACGTTGTAGTCCACGTCTTCCGGCTTCAACGTCCATAATTCAACAGATTTGCCCGAGTCTTTGGGAGAAAAAGTCCACTTGAACGTTATAGACTTGTTCCAATAATCTGCACGTGAATTAATTAGTTACTACCAGGATATTGTATCAGGATGTTACCAATATCCTAATCCGGTATCCTGGTCACAACAAAAGAAACATAGTCAGAATATTAGTCAGGATATATGAGCAGAAAACCACCCATAACACACACTTAGTAATTTTTAGCCATATACATACCCATACATCAACATTATTTCAAATAAAAAATCAAGATTCAATCCTTTCTTTATATCTCTAACACATTAACACATAATCTTATTCATTCAAATAAACACCTTACAAGTTATATTTCAAACAAAATTTAAAATACAAACACTGGTCATACACACATACATTCGGCCATATACATACACACATACCTTCACATTTTTTTATTTTTATATGAGGAGAAAACCACCCATAACAATTGTCCCCAAAATATATCTGTTGGTATACCAATTCCAACGGATATATTTTAAAGCTTATCTCGTGAATTGAGGCAATTAAATTGAAGCGACCGTTGAAGTGACATTGTGCAACTTCCAACGCATTTTATACTCAATGGCTATCCATTTAGCCCCTATATCTTCTCTCTTTTTGTTTGATAACCCACCATCTTCACCAGAATTCTCAGGTAAATTCTTTCTTCTATTTCTTCTCTGTTTTTCTTCGCTGAAATCCTCCACGGCCAGTAGAACGAGATCACACACAGGCGATTCAATCCCGACCTTCGAAGCCCAAAACCTTCATAAAGAACCCGAAAAAGAGGTCTGTTCGTTCGACAATGCTGACATTGCTACCCTGCAAGCCTCCGGTGCTTTCCCTGTTGGTGCGATTATCCGTCCTTTCGACAGAGAAATCCGATCGGATTTTTCTTCCAACGAATGGGTGTGCTTCTTGGCTTACCCCTTTTCCATCGGACTCCGATACCCCTTTCCGGCTTTCATATCTCGTTTCTTTGAACTTACCGGTCTTAGTTATGCCCAAACCATGCCTATGGTTTGGCGTGTGCTAGTGACCTTGGACCAAATCAGATCTCGTTTTATTCCTGATCTTTGTATCGAGGATCTTCCGGTTGCCTATCGCCTTCGTTCTCATGGCAACAGCCGTTTTCTCCTTTTCTCAACCTCCAAAAATCCCCTCATCCTCAAAGCCACAAATAGACAGGATATTGCTGACCTTCGTGATCCTTTACCAGGACAGCACTTACCGCATTCCCTGATACTGCAAGATACAGGGATAATGGTTCACCATTTTCTGGCTTCATCAATAGAGGTGCAGTTGAGAGATATCGTTTTAATTCCTGCAAGGCGGTTTCATGCTTTTCTCCCCATTCGAATTTCTTATTCTTCTTCAGGATATCATAGAATTCCTTGCATTTTTCCGAGTATCTTGAGATAAATCTGTTTAATGCAGCTACTCGTCCCGTCAGTCTTTGTACATCTTTCATGTTGGAAGGTGACTTGATATCCAAGATGGCTTTGATCTGTTCTGGGCTTGCTTATATCCCTTTTTAGTCACCATATATCCCAGGAACTTTCCTGCCCCCACTCCAAAATGGCATTTAGCAGGATTTAGCTTCATGTTGTACTGGTCCAGGATATCGAATGCTCCCTTAATATCCTGGAGGTGATCCTCAGCCTTTTTAGATTTTACTACCATGTCATCGATGTACACCTCCATGGTGTCCCCCAGCTTGTCTTTAAACATCATGTTCACCAATCTTTGGTATGTTGCACCTGCATTTTTTAAACCAAAAGGCATAGCAGTATAACAATAAATACCTGTCGGTGTCATGAAAGCAGTATCCTCCTGGTCTGAAGGTTCCATTCGGATCTGCTGGAATCCTGAGGATGCATCCATGAAGGTTAACATCTCATGGCCGGCAGTAGCATCCACCATTGAATCAATATGAGGTAGAGGAAATGGGTCTTTGGGACAAGCTTTGTTCAAGTCTGTGTAATCTACACAGACTCTCCATTTCCCATTTTTCTTTTGCACCACCACTACAATTGCTAGCCAGTTGGGAAATTTCACTTCCCTAATCATCTTGCTTTTTAATAACCTTTCAACTTCTTCCTGAATGATAGTGTTCCGCTCTGGAGCAAACTTCCTTCGTTTCTGTTGGACAAGCTTGAAAGACCTATCGATTCCAAGCTTGTGGGTTATAATATCCTTGGAAATCCCTGTCATATCCTCATGTTTCCATGCGAATGTTGACATCATGCATTTCAAAAAGTTAGTCAATTGATTTTCAATATCCTGAGGGATATTGGTTCCTACGAGCACCGAGATATCTGGATTATCCTGATCCAGGATAATTTTCTATAACACCCCGAAAATATAAAACTTTATATCGAAATTATAAAGTATAAAATAAACAAAATAAACTAACTAGGAATAAATAACCTAGTTAGTCAAGAGTCTAGTTTTAACAAAGGAACTTGATTTAAAACATCTAAAGTTTAAACTTGGCATTAGTTGGAGGGCCAAAAGTGTTGAGGTAGACTCTTGATTTATAAAAAAAAAAAATTATTACCAAACACATATTAGAAGTGTCTGGATCGATCAGGAGCAGGGGCGACCAAGAACTCACCCTCAAACCCTAGTTTCAACATTTTGATCAAATTGAAGGCTCTAAAGTGTTCCAAATCGAATTCCAAGCATAGATTAGTGATCCTCTCAGTAAAGTGATCATAAGGTATGCAAAATTTCATCATTTGGTTTCATCTCAGATTCTTGATGATTTGTGAAATCAAAATCTAAACTTGATATGTTGATGTTTTGATGAAATTAGTGTTGAAAACATGTTTATATGAAAACCTTAGCTAATAATTTGTGAAATTGATGCTCAAATTATGAATATTCATGTTTACCCATCTAGGTGTTAAATGGGTTTTGTGGATAATAAGGAACCCTAATAATGTAATCAGAAAACTGATGTTAATGGTTTGCATGAAGCAAATCTGATGATTAACAAGTAGATTAGAGGTGATGAACTTGCAAAAGTATGAAGAACTTGGCAAAATAGTAGGGTCATGAACTTGATAATGGTTATTTAAAAACAATGCCCTTAAGGTGTTTGTTAAAACGCTTAAGAGAAAGCTAACATAGAGAAATTTAGATAAAAACGCATATGTGAAATATACGGCAAATTATGCGTGACATGTTGTGAAAGGAGTTCTAAACAATATTTGGTTGAACTCTATAGGCAAGGAATCCGGATCGACAAACGGACAAGCCAGTGAAGACACGCGTTTGAAAGGAGCGCTTTAAAGGTGCGTAACTACGGTTTCGTTAAGTTATGTTCGATTTTGTAATTTCGTTAGTAGACCTTAAAATTAGCATAATATATGAATTGGTATTTAGTCAAAGTGACGAAGATCATTAGAAAAATAAACGGGTCAAATATTAGTTAGAGTAAGTTTGGTGTGTTGTAAAATGGTGGTTTCCATTAAACAACCAAGCGGGTCGAACAATGGTTGAATTTGTAGCATTGAAGTGACTAAAATGTCACTCTTTAAAAAATTGAGTTATAAAAGCGTAAACCATGGAACGATCGTGATACGCTAAGGTTGACAAGCCCGGGAATGGGTAATTATGGTCAGAAACCAATGTTGATAAATTATGCAAGTATGTAACTTGACCCGTTACGTTAAGTGAATCGTTGTTAAATTATGTATAGTCGTATTGTAGAATAGAAGTTGTGATGATTTTAGTGACCATAATCGTTACTTGAATCAATAAGATTAGAATTGGTAAGAAACCGTTTGGTAGCCATCAAAATGGAGGATTTCCACAAGATGAGCCAACGGGTTGAATAATGGTGTAAATTGTAGTACAAGCGCTCTTAATAGTTAGCAATGGTGATAACAATCACAAGAGCATTAAGCCATGGTATTGGTAAGGAATTGCAGGTGATGATATGCCCCGGATGGTGGGTATAAGGCGCCATAGGCTTGCTAGCGAACCGGTAATAAAATGGGCGAGGTTAGAATGGATCGAATGATTGTATAGTAACTTTTAGATGTATGCCATGTAAATCAAATTCTTGGTATGATAGTTGTAATGAGCATGTCCGTAATCAATTTACAGACATATAGGAAAAGAGTCACCTAAAACGACATGTGGATTCGGGTGTAATCAACAAAATAGTCAAAATAGCAAAGTTGCAGGAGCTATCGTAAGTTACTGTCTCCACCGTAACTTACGGTAGAGAACAAAACAATTACGGTAGTTCTATACTGCCTTACGGCAGACCAAAGTGAAATAGTGTCTACCGTAACTTACGGTGGCTACCGTAAGTTACGGTAGAGCCCTGACCTATATGTTAAATTGTGCATATTCTTGTCAATCGAATCCGTTTTTGAGCGTAGTTTCGATTATGTCGATTTAATCAAAACCCTAGTACTAATATTTGCCAAAATTTCCAGTTTTTTTTAGATATTGCAAGGATGCGGATGATGATCAAGCCAATGCTTCAAGAACCGAACACACATTTTGGACGCTTCCGCACTAATATAATCTATTAAACTATGTTGTTTGTAAACACTACTGAATGATGAATGGTTTATTTCTGTTATTCGACTATGTTAAATAGTACTACGAAGTATGACTTAGTTTACCAACTAAGTTTTTTTTTGTTAACTACAAACTTTCTTTTTGAAAATTTCGCATTTCTTACGATTAAATAATGCTTTTGTAAGACGGGTGTTACAAGTTGGTAATCAGAGCTCAAGGTTGTCAACAAAGCGTGTTCGGTTCATGCTTGATCAATCATCCGGTAAGAATTAGTCATTTAGTAAATTTTATTAGAATATTAGAAAAAGGAATTTGATTTGATGTGTACGGGAAGAGCGTGTTAACACACTCAAACCCGGAAGGTGCACTAAACATGAATGGTTTAAGCAAGTGGTGAACTTGGCTAAACCAAAGCAAATGATGCATATGTTATAAAAAGGAAATGTTTAATAATTAGCATAAACATTTCAGACTCAAGATGACTAATAAAGGCAATGATGATACGGTGCCGAAAGTCACCGAACAGATGAAAGAAATGTCCGGTGTAACCAGGGGCGAATTAGCATCTCAATTAACTGAAAAGATGGAAGCTAAAATTTCTGAGGAAGTCGGAAAGGAAATAGAAGCCAGTCTACCGCAGTTCGCCGAGAGACTACAAACCACAATTTTGCTAGCAGTAGAGGATATGATAACTGAATTAAAAGATAGTCTCTCACAAGAAAAAGATGACGGGAGTGAGTCAGATGTTGACCCAAGACCCGTAAAGAAAACAAGCTTGATACCCCAAAAGAGAAGGCAAGGTCTTACCACATGACAGCCGCAGAGGCTGAAGCTGAACCTGACATCATTTCAGGTATGTTTCTTGTAAATTAAAGTATAGCACAAAGATTATTTCGATACGAGTGCGAATAATAGTTGTATATGGGCGTATATGAGTAGTGAGATGAGTAAACTTTGTAAAAGAAATATTCATATAGATATATGTATATAAGCATAAACAGAAGTGATCATGTGAAAATCGAGGCAAAAGTAATCATGATAAATATTGCCATGGGAAGGGGAGCGCGCACACTCGAACCCGAGAACGTAATGAAAGATAAGCGTCATAATAAGGATAAGTGTAATAACGCCCGAACCCGGAAATTTGCAATAGTAATAGATGGCAAGGACAAGATTATAGACCTGGCCAAGCCAAATAAGACATGTAGAAACTTCGTTTATATCAATAAACGATGTGGATAAACTCCATACAATGATATGTAATAATAAAACGAAATGAATTGATTTTCTTATTATAACAACGGATTAAGGTTAAAAATTGAGAAATTAAGATTCGAATGGGAATATCCTCGAGAAACAAGCTAAATGGATAATACGTATTATTCGCAGCTATAGATGATGAAATATCAATAATTATGGATTTAAAAACTCGGGTATGGGTAGATACCCAAGTAGCATGTTGTTAATAAAACCCTTCTGAGGAAGAACGATGATCGCATTGATAGGTGTGATTGAATAAAAGATTAGTAAATAAAGATATTAGAAGTGTTAAAACGAAAACGGGTAAACCCCAAGAGCCGTATAACAATAGCAGTGGTTTTACCAAACAAGGCCTAAGAAATGAACCTACGGGACATTGGTAAAACAGACGGTGACACAGATTAAAAGTCAAAAGACTCATATTAAGAGTTATGACTAAAAGACAATGAAATTTTGCAAAACAGAAATTTAGATAATTATGTTCAACTATTTCAAATGTTGAACGGACTAAATAAAGTATAATACTTAATATTTCAAGTAAGCGCAAACCAAATAGTGAAAGTGCGAAATATTACTGAATCTATGTGATAGGTCATAAAAGAGTATGGAAAGGAAAATGCAAACCAATGAAACCAAAGTGTTAAAAACATTAAGTAAGATAAAGAACCCGGGTAACGGGTTGAAAGGAAAGTAGGGCATAAACCAAATAACGGAACGAGTGGGATAAACAGTCATGAATACGACGTAAGAAGTCATAGAGTCGGAAAGATAATCCGAAAGAAAATGAGTGTAGCCTTAGACTATGGTTAAGGTCAAATGAATTACAAAAGCGAAAATAAATTATTCTAAACGTAAAAGGGGGGGTGCCTTGACGCCATATGTAAATATATATACAATTAAATAAAAACACAAGTAGAAAGTGATCTACGGGATCACTATAACCATCGGGTCATAAACAATATAAAGGTCTACGGGACCAAAATGACCCTCGGGTCACAAATACGAAGAAACAAAGTATAGGGTCCCACCTTAAAAAGGTGAAGATCTAATAAAATAGCCTACAGGGCAAAGTGAAGGAATCTACGGGTCACTTGGGGGTTAAGCATGGGGACGGGTTACGAATCCACGCGCAATATAATAGCGGAAAAGAATAAATTCTTGTCGTCAAATTCTGGATATGAGTAATTGACATAAGTTAAAGAGATAGACATTAAACTAGACTTCAGTATTAGTAAGAAGTGGTGTTTAATAAATATGAATATTATAGAGAAATTAGAAAATAGTTAATATTAAAGAATATAGGCCTCAACATCGATGGGTGTGAGACGCTACGTTCGAAGGAAGATTCTTGATAATGAAAAGCTTATAAAAACTCAAAACATGACATGACGTGATGCGATGTGATCATAGTCACAGGAGCGATATAGAAATATAGAATATAATCATGTCATAACGTGAGTTACGGGATAGGAGATCATGAACTCATGTAAGGCCGAATACGGCAATATGGAAGACCCGAATAACGGGGCATGAAATTACGGTGATTAATCAATCTAGCCGACAAGACCATCCAGAGTGACAGAGTCAAAATAGTGACGTGACTTATACAAAACACTTGTCAGTATAAGATTAGTACGAGGCGAACATGTTGATGAACTCATACTATTGAGTGGTCAAAAGACAACTCGGTCAAAAGGGCGACAAAGATAGGAAATATGTGATAAAAGGTTACGGTACAATAGGACATGTGCCTAAAAGGCCTTATGCGAGAAAAGAAAGAATGCCTTGGAAAACGAGACAAAGATAGTTAGGTCTAAACCAAAGGACTACTTAAAGAAGGTTTCGAGGACGAAACCCTTTTAAGGGGGGTGGACTTGTAACACCCCGAAATATAAAAATTTATATCGAAATTATAAAGTATAAAATAAACAAAATAAACTAACTAGGAATAAATAACCTAGTTAGTCAAGAGTCTAGTTTTAACAAAGGAACTTGATTTAAAACATCTAAAGTTTAAACTTGGCATTAGTTGGAGGGCCAAAAGTGTTAAGGTGGAAACTTGATTTATAAAACAAAAAAATTATTACCAAACACATATTAGAAGTGTCTGGATCGATCAGGAGCAGGGGCGACCAAGAACTCACCCTCAAACCCTAGTTTCAACTTTTTGATCAAATTGAAGGCTCTAAAGTGTTCCAAATCGAATTCCAAGTATAGATTAGTGATCCTCTTAGTGAAGTGATCATAAGGTATGCAGAATTTCATCATTTGGTTTCATCTCAGATTCTTGATGATTTGTGAAATCAAAATCTAAACTTGATATGTTGATGTTAGATGAAATTAGTGTTGAAAACATGTTTATATGAAAACCTTAGCTAATAATTTGTGAAATTGATGCTCAAATTATGAATATTCATGTTTACCCATCTAGGTGTTAAATGGGTTTTGTGGATAATAAGGAACCCTAATAATGTAATCAGAAAACTGAAGTTAATGGTTTGCATGAAGCAAATCTGATGACTAACAAGTAGGTTAGAGGTGATGAACTTGCAAAAGTATGAAGAACTTGGCAAAATAGTAGGGTCATGAACTTGATAATGGTTATTTAAAAACAATGCCCTTAAGGTGTTTGTTAAAACGCTTAAGAGAAAGCTAACATAGAGAAATTTAGATAAAAACGCATATGTGAAATATACGGAAAATTATGCGTGACATGTTGTGAAAGGAGTTCTAAACAATATTTGGTTGAACTCTATAGGCAAGGAATCCGGATCGACAAACGGACAAGCCGGTGAAGACACGCGTTTGAAAGGAGCGCTTTAAAGGTACGTAACTACGGTTTCGTTAAGTTATGTTCGATTTTGTAATTTCGTTAGTAGACCTTAAAATTAGCATAATATATGAATTGGTATTTAGTTAAAGTGACGAAGATCATTAGAAAAATAAACGGGTCAAATATTGGTTAGAGTAAGTTTGGTGTGTTGTAAAATGGTGGTTTCCATTAAACAACCAAGCGGGTCGAACAATGGTTGAATTTGTAGCATTGAAGTGACTAAAATGTCACTCTTTAAAAAATTGAGTTATAAAAGCGTAAACCATGGAACGATCGTGATACGCTAAGGTTGACAAGCCCGGGAATGGGTAATTATGGTCAGAAACCAATGTTGATAAATTATGCAAGTATGTAACTTGACCCGTTACGTTAAGTGAATCGTTGTTAAATTATGTATAGTCGTATTGTAGAATAGAAGTTGTGATGATTTTAGTGACCATAATCGTTACTTGAATCAATAAGATTAGAATTGGTAAGAAACCGTTTGGTAGCCATTAAAATGGAGGATTTCCACAAGATGAGCCAACGGGTCGAATAATGGTGTAAATTGTAGTACAAGCGCTCTTAATAGTTAGCAATGGTGATAACAATCACAAGAGCATTAAGCCATGGTATTGGTAAGGAATTGCAGGTGATGATATTCCCCGGATGGTGGGTAAAAGCCAAAAGGCGCCATAGGCTTGCTAGCGAACCGGTAATAAAATGGGTGAGGTTAGAATGGATCGAATGATTGTATAGTAACTTTTAGATGTATGACATGTAAATCAAATTCTTGGTATGATAGTTGTAATGAGCATGTCCGTAATCAATTTACAGACATATAGGAAAAGAGTCACCTAAAATGACATGTGGATTCGGGTGTAATCAACAAAATAGTCAAAATAGCAAAGTTGCAGGAGCTACCGTAAGTTACTGTCTCCACCGTAACTTACGGTAGAGAACAAAAAAATTACGGCAGTTCTATACTGCCTTACAATAGACCAAAGTGAAATAGTGTCTACCGTAACTTACGGTGGCTACCGTAAGTTACGGTAGAGCCCTGACCTATATGTTAAATTGTGCATATTCTTGTCAATCGAATCCGTTTTTGAGCGTAGTTTCGATTATGTCGATTTAATAAAAACCCTAGTACTAATATTTGCCAAAATTTCCAGTTTTTTCTAGATATTGCAAGGATGCGGATGATGATCAAACCAATGCTTCAAGAACCGAACACACATTTTGGACGCTTCCGCACTAATATAATCTATTAAACTATGTTGTTTGTAAACACTACTGAATGATGAATGGTTTATTTCTGTTATTCGACTATGTTAAATAGTACTACGAAGTATGACTTAGTTTACCAACTAAGTTTTTTTTTGTTAACTACAAACTTTCTTTTTGAAAATTTCGCATTTCTTACGATTAAATAATGCTTTTGTAAGACGGGTGTTACATTTTCTTTACATGCTGCTCTAAAGCCTCCACGATATCCTGGGCTCGCATCTTTAATTGCTATGCTGCATTAGGCTTTTTCAAGGATTTCATCGATGAAGAGTAACACTCCTTTCTTCCTGCTGATCACTTTCCACCTTGACTACTCCCCAAGGGGTAGGAATCTTGATGCATTGATGATAGGTCGACGACACAGCTTTCATATCATGGATCCATGGCCTACCCAATATAATATTGTAGCAGGATAAGGAGTCCATGACACAAAATCGTTGCATTGAGTTGACTCCTTCAACATACACAGGCAACTTTATCTCCCCCACGGTATTCCTGGCTTCTCCACTGAATCCAACAAGCACAGTGGATTTCGAAGTAATATCCATCGGGGATACATTCATTCTCTTCAGTGTCTCCAGCTGAATTGTGGTGATGGAGCTGCCATTATCCACCAGTATCCTGCGCACAAAATGATTAGCAACATATAAAGTTATTACCAAAGCATCATGATGAGGATCCTGGACAGTATCCCTATCATCACTATCGAACGTGATCACTTTATTAGTCGTGAGGGTTGACATCCTGGTTGGCTTATCTCCCCTCTCTGCCTTAGCCTCCTTTGCATGTCTTTTTGCTGCAGAATAAGAGGTCCCACAGATATCGGATCCTCCTGAAATAAAGTTAATTATCTTGGCATCCGCCGGAGGTGATACTGCATGTTCAGGATCCTTGTCAGTATCCTGACCCTTATTCTTCTTTCTTCCCAGGAGATCCTTTAGGTATCCTTTGCTCAACAAATAGCTTATTTCCTTCCTCAGGGCAATGCAATCTTCTGTAACATGTCCAAAATCCTCATGGAAGGCACACCCCTTGGACTTATCCTTCCCATCAGCTTTCTGTTGGTTCTTCCTAGGCCACCTTGCTTTGTCTCCTAAACCCTGCATAGCATACATCAGTTCAGGTATATTAACAGAAAAACAATATTCTGACAACTCAGGATACTCCTCAGGATCCTCATCTTCGACCGCATTCACTTTCTTGCTGTCATTCCTGCCATATGGCTTAGAGCGATATGGTTTGTACGAGGATTTTGATTTCCTGTTGGTTGACTCATAGGTTGTGGATGAATTCATCCTCTCTTGCATCTTTTTGTCATCCTCCAGTCGAATATATCTTAAAGCTCTGTTCCGAGCTTCATCTAGGTTCCTGCAGGATTCATTACAAGATCCTGGTAAAATTGAGAATCTTTTTGCAATCCCATCTTGAAAGCTTGCATAGCTGTTGCAACATCAAGATGTGGGATATCTAAGGATTCCCGGCGAAACTTGTTCACATAATCTCTCAAGGATTCCTGAGGTCCTTGAGTTATCCTGTAGAGATCACTGGTTAGTTTTTCAAAACTCCGACTGCAAGAAAATTGACTATTAAATAAATTTACTAAATGAGCAAATGATGTAATCGAATGAGGAGGAACGTTTAAGAGCCATTTTAAGGCTGATCCTGTTAAGGTAGAACCAAAACCCTTGCAGAGGCATGCTTCCTTGAGATCTGGAGGGATAGGGTTGATTTCCATCCTTTCCCTATACTGGGCAATATGCTCTTCAGGATCCGTAGTTCCGTCATAGAGATTCATGTTGGGGGTTTGAAATCTTTTCGGGATTTCAGCATTATAAATAGGATATGCAAACCGAGATATCTTGTGGGTATCCTGGGATACTTCTGGGATTGGCTGGACTAGTCCAGGTACACTGGATATCATATCCTTTAACTTTTGAAGCTCCTTGGAAAGTGCTGATGTTATACCTGCATCCTGCAAAGATCCAATACCATTAGTAGCAAGAGTATTATTATTATTAGATATGTTACCAGTCTGAGGATTCTGGCCATATCCTGAAGCATATCCTGAGCTTCTCACAGTTGACACCCTAACCGAAGAGGGTATCTTAGGAGTATGATTCTGAGAATGGCTAGGCACAATATTCCCCCTGTTATCCTCAGTATATACTGCAGAACTGAAGTTTAAAGCTCTGGGTTGCAAAGGAGTGACAGTATCCTCAGCGGGCCTGCTTGAGCTGGATTTCAAGAGTTATATCTCTCTCATCAACATTTGGTTGGTCTCCTGCTGTTGCCTCATCTGTTCCTGTACACTACCAAATAAAGTTAGAATTTCTTCATTAGAGGCCAAAACAGGACCAGATCCCTGAATATTGCGAGCGGGGTAACATCCCGAGCCACATGAATTTCAGTTCCTTGTGAAGAGGCTTGCGTTCTCGGAGGAGGTGGTAGAAGCACCGAACCAATTGTTGCAGAGGTTGTAGCAGACACGGTGGAAGAGCTCACGTTTGATCTCGATGCCATTGAAAATAGTGGAGCAAAAAGTTTTGAAAATAGAAAACCAAGTAATGATTTTGCAAAAGCTTTTAGTAGAAATAACACCACTTGCCCCACGGTGGGCGCCAAATTGTTTTGGTCAAAAATTACCAAAGCAATTAAGTGATCAAATTAGTTAAGTGAGGTAGTGTGCTAAGAATGTGTATTGAAAATATGCTAATTTAGTTGTTTACAAAAATAGTTTTCAGGATACCGCTCAGGATATCAAGCTGTATCTACAATCAAACAATTCGCAAAAATGTAAAAGGTGACACATGATTATGAGGAAAACCCTTGATCAATCTAGATCGCCGGCACAAAACCTCGGGAGCTGACAATCGCAGCTGCCTTGTTCTTCTTATTGCTTCAAATATCAGGATACAGTGCAGCATATGATGCGGATCAACTAAGTGTTACAATGTGATTTCAATACAAGTGTAAGTGTGTTGTGAGTGTTTGCAGCTAGAGAGAAATAGAGCTCGAGAGATTGTGTGTCCTTATCTGATCCGATCACTCCTATTTATAGTAAAACAAAACTAACTAACTAGCCTATAAATCCGGGATATATCGAATATTCCCTATGTGAATGTTGTAGTCCACGTCTTCCGGCTTCAACGTCCATAATTCAACAGATTTGCCCGAGTCTTTGGGAGAAGAAGTCCACTTCAATGTTATAGACTTGTTCCAATAATCTGCACGTGAATTAATTAGTTACTACCAGGATATTGTATCAAGATGTTACCAAAATCCTGATCCGGTATCCTGGTCACAACAAAAAAAACATAGTCAGAATATTAGTCAGGATATATGAGCAGAAAACCACCCATAACACACACTTAGTAATTTTTGGCCATATACATACCCATACATCAACATTATTTCAAATAAAAAATCAAGATTCAATCCTTCCTTTATATCTCTAACACATTAACACATAATCTTATTCATTCAAATAAACACCTTACAAGTTATATTTCAAACAAAATTTAAAATACAAACACTGGTCATACACACATACATTCGGCCATATACATACACACATACCTTCACATTTTTTTATTTTTATAAAAATCATTTGTTGGTTTGGTTTCAAGAACAGTGAAAATCTAAGTATTTGAGAATCATGCTCACCATCATCATCATCATCATCAAATGTGTTTAAAAGAAAGTGAACGATTATACCTTTCATTTATAAAAATGGGTTTGATGATGAGAATCTTGATGAAATACAAGCTTGTTCCTCCTTGAATCACCTTGAAATCAACTCTTGATCTTCGAAATAACTCGAAACTACCTTGAAATGGCCATGATTTTTATTAAACAAGTTTGAAAAGTGAAGTGGGTGTTCTTGATGAGTGTTCTCGGCCGAAAGTAATCTAGAAGGAGAAGATGAAAGTGTTTTGTAAAGTTTGATCTTGAAATGGGGTTTGTATAGTGTGTTGCTGTAAGATTAATGATTATGTTTCACCAAATCTCAACATATGGCACAATTGGGAGAAGTGGTGGGCATATCTAGCCGCTACATTACCCCCTTCTCACACACTTTCTCTCTCATATATAACATATATACACATATACATGCATTACACATTTATTTAACTAGTTACCGGGTATTTTATTTCGTGTTTTATCTCTGTTTTAAGGCGTTTAAAACTATTTTCAGTATTCTATAAAAATAAACTCATCAAAATAGTACTAAATGATATTTCGTTCACCTAAACTGACTACGTCGTCCGCGTTTCGCAGTATACGCACTGTATTGCGTAGTACGCGCTTAAATTTGCAAAACAAGAACTTTAAGCGTTTTAACTAATTTTTCTTCACGAATATGATTGAAAATAGGGTTTTAATCATAACGGAATATTTTTCGGATTTTAGCGTTATCCGGACAGTCACCGACGTCCGTTTCGCATTTTGTTCGTTACACGATAAGCGTTTAACTTATTGTTGCCAACGTAATTTTTTAACAAAGTTTGAGTTTATCTAATTTTCAAATACCTAAAATTAATGCCCTATTTAATAATTTAGTGCCTATATATAATCATAACACGTGTCACACCAGTACAGTACCAGCTCAAAATAGCCGGGTGTCACACAATTCTCTAGTTTGTTCATTACGAATCATGGCTTCATCTTTCCCGTCTTTTAGCGATAGCATTACAGGTAATACCACCTATGCAACCATTACTTCTACATGTTGGTGCATACGTCTGTCGACTTCGTCTTGTATCGAGTCTTGTATGTGTATAGATAGACCAGGGCACATTACACGAGAAAACTGTCAAAAATATGTTAGAAGGTAATTTCGCACGAAATTACAGAGTGTAATTTCGCACGAAATTAACTAGTGATTTCGCACGAAATCAACTGGTAATTTCGCACGAAATCACTATTTCGTGTGAAACTAATTTCGTTTGAGCAGTTCCATGCGAAATCACCTTGCCTATAAATAGGTATCTTGTCTTCGTCATTTGTAACGAAATTACTTTTCCGGTTTGAGAGCGGAAGTGCTGCCAAAGTGTCTACTCGCTGTAAAACTTTGTCATATCAATCTAAAGACAGTTTAAAGTGTATTTCTAGCTGAATTAACTTGATACGTCTGTTTCCGCCTTTCGTATTGAGCAAAAACTCTTCTGAACGACTCTTTTGGTCATGCAAACCATCCTACAAGTGGTATCAGAGCTCAGGAGGAAGAGTTCATACCAATTCAGCTGCAAATTCTGATTTCTACACCTTCTTTTCAAAATTAAACTTGATTTCACGGTCAAAATGTCTTGAATTTCACATATTTTACGCAAAATAGTGTTTTAACAAACCCTTGAAAGTTTCAGACTTAAAATCGGACTAAAACTTGATCAATTTTGACAAAATCAGCTCGAGATGATGACATCAGCAGTATTTCGCACGGAATAGCTTCTTGATTTCGCATGAAATTATATTTCTTTTGAAATATTGGTTGATTTCACACGAAATTAGTATTTCACGTGAGTATTTCGTACGAAATTAGTTGATTTCGCTTGAAACCGGATTTCGTTTGGTTATTTCATATGAAATCACTATTTCGTTTGAAAAATCTGATTTTGTTTGAGTTGGTATTTCGTTTGAAATTGTATTGCAGGTTATTTCACTTGAGGAGATTATTTCGCTTGAGGAATTTCATTTGAAAGTGTTTTGTTTTGAAAAACTTGTTACTTAGTCATGGAAGAGGAATTCTATAACGCGTTTGCTACAGCCGCGACTACTCCAGCTGCCATTGATCAAAACATGAACATGGAAAACGAAACTGGAACTTTACAAAAACCTCTGAAACTCATGGGGATTGAGGAGTATTATGGTTGGAAAGATTGATTTGAAAACTGGGTTCAAGCTACTCATTTGAGATCTTGGGAGTGTATTGAGAAAAAGTATGTTAAACCACGTACAGATTTGGGAGTTATCAAAACAATTTCTGAATTTACGGACAAAGAACGAGACATGTACAAAGCAGAAAAGATGATGATCAGTCTGCTTCAGCAAGCTGTGAAAGAAGACATCTTTATTTTGCTTCAACATGACAATACTTCACGTTCGATTTGGGAAGCACTTCGAATCAAGTTTGAGGGAAGTGAGAAAATGATAAGGAGTAAGAAAGCTTTGCTAAAGAAAGAATTTGACTTGTTTACGAGTTTACCGAGAGAATCTTCAAAGAAGTTGATTGAAAGATATTGTCACTTAGTGCGATCTATGTCTTTGTTAGAAATTGTCAAAGATCAAGAAGAATGGGTCGACAAATTAGCTGATGCATTACCTCAAAAAGAGTGGGGTACATACTTGATGATTTTAAAGAATACTGGAGAATATGACAAGTTGACTATTTCTCAGTTCATTGAAAAGATTGAGGGTCAAGATCTGGAACAACAAAAGATTGCAAGAATGAACAGTCCGAGTGGTCAACAAGATGTTAAAATGTATTACAAAGGAAGTGTTCAAGAGATTGAAACTAGTCCTAAAGTCCAAACTGCTTTCAGTGTTGAAAACTCATCTGAATCCGTTAATCAAAACTCAAGCAGCATCAGTGGATTTTATTCGTACTCAAATGTGAATCCAAAGAGTTCAAATTCAAATCATAAGTTTCAAAGTTCAAACAGCAATAATGGTCAAGTGTTAAATTGCAACATCGTGTTGCATCTTCAGAATTGTCAAAATTTCTCTGAAGAGGTCACCAAAAATCACATGTCATTACTTGCTACTGTGTTGGAATCATATGAAGGATTGGTTGCCGGAAGGATCAGAAATCCTATGCTGACGAAAGAGGATTATGATCAGATAGATGCAGAAGAGATGGAGCTTATGGACATCAAATGGTGTTTAGCTAGTGTCTTGTGGAGAGCTGAAAAATTTAAGATGATTACAGGAAGAGATGATTTTAGGGATGCAAATGTTTCTACTTTGGGTTTTGATAAATCTAAAGTTACTTGTTTTCGATGCAGGGAGAAAGGTCATTTCAAGAGAGAATGTAAAAATCGAGAAGTAAGTGGAGCACAAAATCCGTTTGGTGGCAATGATTACTATCGGAAAGCCATTTATCAACAAGTTTCTCATCAACCGTATCAACAAAAAGAACCACAAACTGCATATGCTTAAATGATTGAAGAAGCAAATAAGAAAGCTTATTTTGGTATAATCGATCAAGATGATGAAAAAGTTGCAGAAGGTTTCAGTTGGGACAAATACATTCCACCTGATTCCAAAGTGATAGCTCTCACTGCTCAAATCTTTCAAGAGCCAGTTTTTGATCACTCATCATCTGATGATAGTGATGATGAAGAGGAGACACAAATAAATATTGGAAAATCTATGTTATCTCCTGAAAGTTTTCAATTTTATTTTGCAGATAGATTAGAGAAACTGAAGGAAAGACGAGCAGCAAAAGAACATAGGAAGATGAAATGTGAAAGCGTTGTTCAAAAACAAAAATCTGAACAAAATGAAGAAGTTAAAATTGATGAGAAGATGGTTGAATCAGAAAAGTGGTTGAAGTTGAGAAAATTGTTGAAGTTGAAAAAATAGTAGAAATTGAGAAAATCATTGAGGTGATTAAACCGTGTCTAAAGTGTTTGGAATCTTGCAAACAGTGTGAAGAGAAAGATGAAAAGTTGAGTGAGCAAGATAAGATGAAAGAAAATTTATTGTTCAATCTCAATTATGTGAAAGAATCGTATGATGTGTTAAATAGAACGGTAAATGGTCTACAAAAGACAAATTCTGAAAGAGAAGATGCGTTAACAATGATGAATGCGGTGATGATGACAAAACAGATGGCAATTAATCATTACATTGAAGAATGTGCTAAGTTGAAGCAGGAGTTGGAAACAGAAAAGATAGAAAATGAAAGAATCAAACGATTACTGCAAAGTTATTCTAGTTCTGATTATTTGATTGATAGAATTTATCCAACTGTTGCAGGTATTGAAGCCTTTCAAGACAAGCAGAATGAAGAAAAGGATACTGGTAAGAAACAAAGTGCAAATTATAATAAGTGTCCGCCTCTGATCTGGGAAGGTTATTCTCCCAGAAAACCAAATGAGGAGCAAGTCAAAAAGGCTGTCAATATAAAGTTAAAGTCTGAAATGACTGATGAATTACCAGAAAACATTGACGTAACATTCACATCGTCTGACACTGATCATGAGTCTGAGTTAATAAAAAAGGTGGTTGATCAGGTGTTGGATAAAGATGAGGAGTCAGAGTCAAATTCTGAGTCTGAAAGTTCGAGTTCAGCGGTCAACAGTCCAAAATCGTCGGTTAAAAGGGTTTACAATAAAGAATTTATGTTATCAAAATCTAATTTGAATAATGAACCAATCAAAGTGGCATATAATTTGAATGATTCAGACAAATTATATTCTGATGAGGAATTTCCAATAAGAGGTGTTAAACCAGAAATGATCAAAAAGGTTTTCAAACTAACAGAAATTAATATTTCTGAAATAAAAGATATAAATCTTTCTGAAAAACCTAAAACTTATACCTCAAGAGATCAACAAAAATTAAACAAGGAAAAGGGTTACAGTTCTGGTTCAGGTTATCGAAAGAAACCAAACCATAACGGTAATTTCAAAAAGAATGGGTTGGGTTTTATTCCACCGAAAAATCATAAAAATGAGAAAACTTATAAAAAAAAAACTGTAATTGTTTTAGGGTTAAGTTCGGAGGAAGAAGGAAAGAGCTCATTATGGAAGCAATCAAACAAAGAGTTCTTTGCAGAAAAACAAAAATATGAGAAGAATGGAGCTTACCAAAGAAAGGAGACAAGAACCTGTTACAAATGTCAAGAAGTTGGTCACATTGCTTGGAATTGTCCAATGTCTACCAACACAAAACAGGAAGTTGTTTCTAAACTCAAAGAAAAGATTGTTGACAAAACTGAACCACCAACTGATAAATTCAAAGTGTTTAAAAATTCAACATATGAGGTTGGTGAATGTTCGAAAAGATTTTACAAGAGAAGAGTGAATCTTGACAACCAGAAGTGGGTTGTTAAGAAATCAGATGTGAAATTTGGCAATGAATCTGATTCCACAAAGTCAGAGGAGCCACATGTTGAGCTAAAAATTGAAACATCAGTACCGCCAATGGATGATGTCAATTTTCCACCATTGAGGGCTGAAAATTTTAAAAAAATTGGAAATGTTGAGATTTCGAATCAATTCTATTCTGAGAAGAAAGAATTTGATGTTGAAAAAGTTTTTAATGGAAATGTGAAAAAGATTTTTGGAAAGATGGTTGAGAGAAAGGTTAAAGGGGTTAAAGAGTTTTATGAAACTAAGAAGGCAACTTATAACCCAAGTGAAGTTGAGGAGGAAACATCCAAGATTGATCAGGCTTGGATGTCTGTTTTCATAAATAAAAAGTATGACTTGCCGGAGCTTCCAGGTTGGTAATAGTGGAGCAGGTATCGGCATTTTTTTTTTGGGAAATTCACGAAAGTGATTTTGACTTACAAGTGGTAAATCAGGGACATTAAGTTGTACTTGATTTTCTACAAGTGGTATTTGTTGATTGAATCTAAAACTGTTATATTTTTCAAAAGGTTGAAGATAGAAAAGCAAAGTGATGAATGAATCCCTAACCTACAAGTGGTTTTATGAAATCAGCAAAACTTATTTTCCGGAAAAACCATTTTTGATTAAAACAAACTTAAGTGTTTTGAAGTCATAATGGGAAAATAGTTTGTTGAGAGGGGGAGTTCTGATTGTTTATGCCTAGTGAATGGCGATTTGAAGTGATTTGATATCAGTTATTACTTTACTTGTACAGTTTGTTTTCAAATTATCTTTAAATGGTTTTGAATTTTAGGGGGAGTAAGAATTTCAGAAAATACAAAAACATTTGAAAATTTGAAAAAGTAAAAAACATGATAAAATCAAAAATGAGTTTTGTTGAGAAAAGAGGAAATGATAGTACATCAGTGGACGATCACAACACGCTAAAGATTTGAAAAGTCAAGATGTGATAAACGGTCTCACTGATGATGTGCCAGTAGATTTTTGCACATTTAGTAGATTGTGACGAGATATAAACCTAAATTTCAAACGTACTTATCTCGTGGGGATCATCTCTCGGATATATGGGTAACCCCCGAAATCTTGTTTGAAAGGTCCCTCTTTCTGAGATACTAGGTCTTTATACTCAGTGATATCTAGGGTATTATCCCGGGACTTCTGATTTTGCGGAAGCAATGGCCTAGTCCCCGTATAATACTTTTCGCTTGCTTGAAATATAGCACTCCCCTCAGCATAAAAAATGATGAAACATTGCAAAATGCTAATCATGTGCTGTTGAAGAAAAGATTCTCTAAAGGGAACACACCTAAAGTCGAAGCCATCATCTCTCTGATTTTGCGGAAGCAATAGCCTGAGCTCTCATGGCCCTCGCATTTAACCCTTTACAGATATCATCTAGGTATACTCACCTGTAAGATTGAATATTGGGATCTGGATACGAGAGTATATTTGTCACACCCCGATATTTCCACGTTTCACCGGTGGGCCCGGTAGGGGAGTATCGTGACGTAGTTGATATCATCATAGTCAAACAACACAATATATAAATGCACAGCGGAAGCAAAAGATAAATATACTACAATCCGAATATAAAGTAATATCAAGTATTACAACGGAAATTAAAGGATCCACAGGGGGATCTTAAAACTTAAACATTGTTCAACAGACTTTAGACGCCAAGAACTTGCAAGATTCCTTATTAACGCCCTGAGCTTCCAGCCAATTACGTTCAGTACCTGTCACTTCACCTTTTTGGAAAATACGTCAGTTTACACTGGTAAATACAATTAACCAACTCATTTGAAAAGGTTTAATAAAATTGATTTGGATGCACATGGCACAACATATCTTTTATAACTTGGGACAATTATATAAAATTAATCTTGTATACAGATTTACATGTTCGTTGTACGTTCAGGGCCCGATGTAGAAACCGAGTCAAAATTAACAGACACACCACAAGTATAGGCCCACAAGAGAGTGAGATACCGTTTCCCTTATGCACTGTTAAGTGTATGCCTACACCCCGTGCTTAAGGCGTGGCCATTTTATAATACAATGATGTCAAGGATATCCGGGACATGGTCATTAACCCCTAAAGGCTTTTATTTCAAACAATACAGATTAAAGCGGGTTACCTCAATAATTTAATCACAATACGACTAAACATTCGATACCTGACCAAGCGGTATTATTATAATACCGTATCCCAAGCCCGTATAGGGAAAATAAGTTAAGAGTATTTACCTGAGCTAAATATAAATTCAATCCCAGCCGTATATCAAATCGGCAAGTACAGATAGCTTTTACTGGGCTCCTAATCTGGAACGAAGGTTTTTAATAACCTATTAGAATCCTAACGGGTCTTTAATTAAGCCGTGACTTAGACCGGTTAGCTTTCAAAAGAAAGATACGGTTCAAACGCAAGATAAAGCGAAGACCGGATTAGAATGTGGTTTTGACCCGACAAGCTTGTATGCTTGTTTAATATGGGTAACTTAAACACATTCTGGATTTTGAGACAAAAATGATATGGTTTGACCCATTTCGGCTAATATATGCAAACTAGTTACATAAGCCGATCCGAACGCGAAAAGTGCGTAACGAGTAACCAAATGAATCATGTACATGTTTCCTAAGTTAATATGCCTTAAATATGTTGTGATATCAGTAGGATACCTTCCATTATGCCCAAAACGAGTTTAATCACAATTTAAGCCCCGTAGGGGTATTTTGGTCATTTTAAAGATTATAAAAGAGATTATTTAAGTTTCTGACATTCGGGTCTGAATACATCAGTAAAATAGCTTATTTTAATAGGTCATATCAGTTGGTAATAAGTCTTATGTGATAAAATGGTTTTAAACCCAAACTATGCGTTTAATACGCTTAAAAAGCCATTTTAAGCGATTTCCGGGTTATACGGGAAATCTGAGTTTTCTGATCAGGTTAATAAGTTCAAAATACTTTATTTATTATATAAAATCCATTGCAATTGGATTGGTGTCAAAATACTATGTAGAACTCATTTTATACACAAAAAGGGTATAATCGGTATTTACCGAATCAACGCCATAACCTTAGGTTATGAGCAGATTAAAAATAATTAAAAATATTTAAAAATCCCAAAATATTATATTACATCAGTAGGTAAAAGGTTTGGTGTCGAAAATTGGGTTTAGATAGGCTTTATGCTAATGACGCCGCTTAATTACTAACAAGCGTTATAATTACGCCATTGAGCATAACTCCTAATCTAGACCTCAAATTTATGTGAAAATTTAGGGACATGTTTATAAATTAGTAACAAAGATTATTGTCCTTTCACATATTCAAAAATCTCGTTTTATGGTCAAAAGGGCATTATGGTCAACATTAAGCAATTAACGGAAACGTGTAAATGAATCGGACAAACAATGAACCAACCCCAGAGGGTTATACCATCATGTAACCTGGTCCTAAGGAAGCTCTAAAGCATTTCCAAACTTACCTAAATCGGGTCAGAACTGAAGTCAAAGCAAAAGTCAAAGTTTTGCGACTTTCGGTTCCGAACCGGGTCTAAACAGAAAATTGTCGGGTCGAACATGCTTAGACATGTTCTTACATTAATTAATAAGTTATAAGAGTAATAAAACAGGTTGCAAAGATTCTACATTGTTAATTATGTTTTAAATCGCAAATTAGGATCCTGTTGACTTTTTATAAACAACTTTGACCCGACATTTGATCTAGTTAAACGGGAATCAGAGGGTGCCGTTTTAAGGGTTTATTTCCCACATAATTACCAACTTATAACTACCTTCAATTCAACTAATCACTAGACCATTAATGATTAATCGCTAAGTCAAACGGTAATTACGACGGTTTGACTTTTAAGCTAAAACTAAGTAAAAACTCAATTAAGAAAGGTCAAGGGTACTTACCAAAGTCTAATGCACTAATAGGGATGACTTGGGTCTGCTCTTTTGCTCCAGGAAGCTCCAAGAAAGCAGATGGAATGAATTATCACAAAGTTGCAACCAAAGGGCCTTTTATAGTGATTTTAATCCATTAAGATCATGAAAAATCATGCTACAACTGATCATGGATCAGTAACAAGTGTCCCTAAGTGCCTAGGAATTGATAGGGGTCGCCCATGGAGTGAAAATATCTGTTATAAGTCGGTTACATGGGCTGAACAGCCAATTGATCGATTTTCTGCATCTGTGCATGCCTTACGGACCGTAAGGCTTTACCCTTACGGTCCGTAAGCTCTTTACCAGGGCAAAAGTTTTTGCCCTTTCAAGCTCCGAACAGGCAACTCATGTATTACGATTTTGGGCCATTATTTTCAGTATGGGGCCTCTTGTTTGGGTCATGTATAGTTTACACCACCTTGATATGATATAAGGTTTTCTTGGATCCTTTTGAAAGTGCCGTAAATTAAGGTTGTCGTGCACATCCTCGTAGGATCCCATTCTTGTGTAATTCGAATCAATCATTGCTAGCGTTTACTGGATTTGAGTGCAAATCAGATATACATTAGGGTCTTGGGATTCGTAATGAGGTCGTTCAGAGGTATAAATTAACATGACGACACTTTTAAATCCTGCCATACATCTTTGACTAGATCCGGGTTTATAACACTTTTTGTCTTACATGACACGTGTCGTTATTTTATTGAACACGAATTTTCGAGGTGTTACATCCTCACCCCCTTAAAAGAAATCTCGACCTTGAGATTTGCTAATATGTTGGAAGTACTTTTTATCGCATAATGGACTTAACTTCTATAACATATCTGGAGCCTTTCCAAGCCCCCAAGTTGACCTCTATAATAGGTACATGTATCCTTTTTGGAGCTTCTTAACCTGTCGATCCTCAATCGATACAGGATGCTCTTCACATCATAAATCTGTATATCATTATGTGATAGTGCTTCTTGACTTATTGGCGAAACACATCCTTTAGTCACTCGTGTGCAATGTATTGCGAGCTCCGTCAAGCTCCCTAAATAGGTTTTAGCTTATAAGCTACTTGATCTTGATACATTCGATTTCCTTCGAATGATTCTATATACTCAGAGCCTGACTAGCCTGATAATTTAACAAATTTGGCACACCCTACCTGGGTGATATCTATTGTTGAACCTTATTCCTTAACAAGAATTTAGGAGGTTTGCTATTTTCATTAATCCTTGATTTTCTGCCGAATAATGGCAACTTACAGATAATTAGGGATTTGTATGATCTTATTCGTTGTTTCCAATGCAACTTTCAGATCCTGATAAGTGGACTTACCAATCTATTGTCCCAACAATAGATGTTTAACATTCCATCTATACAAGGTCTCCAAAGGAGCAGCCTTGACGCTTATATACCAACTATTATAGAAAAGCTTATCTTAAGGTGAGATGGTTATTCTAACCACTGCTTAACTAATTTTTAAGGAATAGCTAATCTTTGTCGTTAGTCGAACAATTCGACGATCCTGGGCAACTGATGGCGATTCTTAATAGTTGCTTAATTAGGGTTGCGGTAAACAATGCGTAAGCAAAATGAACCGTCTTTCATAATTTACTATACCGAATTCTCAGGATATTGAGTTAGGCTTTATGAATCTATATCTTAAAACTTACTTAACCAGGGTTTTCGATTCTTCCAATAATGGTACTAGCTATCTTGGAGATTTCATAATAATGCAGCCCTAAATGGGATATAAATCTTAACGCTACTTGCCTCTCGGGAGGTAAACAGGGTAGCCTTAGGAGAAAATAATCAAGATACAAGGAGGTTACAGAGAATTTCCATATCTCAGGCTCCAGTTCATCCATCCTTGCTGGTGTCAAATGAGTGACACATTTATGCTATGAGTCCACATATTCCTTTACCAGGGAACATTTATTTGGACAATTCTATTCTAGATATCTTCTTTGAATACCATTAGTTGACTTTAGTGCCATATGATCATTGGGATATCTTTGTGGTTCCATGCATTAAACCTCCATACTGATCAGGCATGAAAGCAATCTATGGAACTTATTAAGATACATCAATTCTCATACGGCGGTTTTGTCATACCATTTGGTATTCGTAATCAATAGGGATTAAAGAGATATCAATTACATATGATGATGTACTTCATCTGGAGAAAGGGTATACTAGAATTTTATGACTGAAGATTTCTGACAGAAACAGAAAAAAATGGTTCCTATGATTTTCGTCAGTAAGTTTTACCTTACACTTAATATCTAGGGTTCTTATGATAGATTTTTAAAAGTCTAATATACTTACAATTTATGAAGGATTTATTGGTATCCGAATTAAAACAGAATTCTTAGCATTTATATGTAAAGAATGTACCCAACATTATTATTGATATGGACTACTCCTGACACTCTTTAGGAGAGTTTAAGCGCTATCATTCTTAGGCTTTTTATCCTTAACCGTATTTCCTTTGACAGATTTGGGGCACGTAGCGTTTGGCTCCTTGAACTTTTTCACGGCCTTCTTCACAGCTTTTCCAACAGCTGCGGCTGTCATAGTTTGAAGAACATCTTTGGAAATTCTAAGGTTTACAATTTTAGCATCATTAGCATGCGTCGCATCATCAATGGCACGATTGACTGTTGTCTTATCCGAGTTTGTCATACTCAAGATTTGGTTCCTATTACCAAATGAATCATTTACTTAGTTGCAATTCAACAACTGCTATTCATCACCCTGATGGCCTTAACATGTACTAACCATGGTTTCATTAAACTATACAGGCTAATATGGCACTAACATTCTTAATGAACGTTATTTTAAAAATATATCAATATCACTTAGCCTAGGTCACAAAAGACCATCAATGGCATTTAAGGGTTGGACCTAGTCCATCACCTTTTTTGACAGGGGATCAAAATGTCACATTTGTCTTTATTATATTGATGAATTTGGTTAGCTTGAAAGCTTGCCATAAGGGTATCAGAAAAGAGTGATTCCAATAGATATAAAATATCAATCTAAGATTTGTTGGAGCATTCTCTAAAGTATCATCGGTCAATTTCTACATCGCATTAAATGATCGAGTCCTAATTAGCGGAGACAACAGTTCTCAATATTTATCGTTCCTTATAGTATCATATGTGCCAGTATCAAATAAATTTCTGTATAAACTGCTTGACAAGGAAAGGTACCTGCTATATAGTTATCATTCTGCAGCATATCCTGGGCGTTCGTATGGAAGACTCATGCGTTTGTTTTCTTGGCCTCTTCAGGCTTCTTTTGATTCCTAGGGCAGTTGGTCCTGATATGCCCCTTCTCGTTGCAACCATAACAGGTTGCATCTTTCAACTTCTTGCAATCCAAGGTTTTATGTTCCTTAGACTTGCAAATCCCACAAGGTAGAGGCTGAGATTCGAATATGCATTTCCCAAGGTGGTATTTCTGACAGGTTTCGCACCTGGTCTTGTCACCCAACTGCTGGCTGTCTTCCTTAAACCCGGAACTCTTCTTATCCTCAGAATTCCTCTTTGTCTTCCTATCGGAGCGATGAGAATTCTCATCCTCCCTTTTACGCTTTCCCTCTTCAGAGGCCTTGGCAGCCTTGTTTCTAACCACATTGAGTGTGAGAGATAGCGACAGATCTGCCGCTGACCTGAATGTAGTAGGTCTCGATGCTTTCACACTTGCCTTTATTTCTGGGGCCAGACCCCCAATAAAGCGAGCTATTCGCTTTGGTTCCGGTGTGATCAAGTAGGGAACCAATCGAGACATGCTATTGAAACTTGTAAGGTATGCTTGACAATCTAAGTTCTCCATGACTAATGTCAAGAATTCAGTCTCAATTTTCTCAACTTCATGTTGAGGACAGTAATTTTCTTTGATAAGAGCTGCGAACTGATCCCAAGTCATGTTGTACAAAGGGATCTTCCCCGTAGCTTGGATCAGTGACCTCCACCAAGCTAGAGCTTCTCCTTTAAAGGATTGTGAAACAAATTTCACAACATCTTGTTCCGCACAACCGCTGATGTCAACAACAGTGTCCATCTCCTCGAGCCATGTCATGCAATCGATGGCTCCTTCTTCTCCTGTAAAGTCTCTGGGCTTGCAGGAGACAAAATATTTATATGAGCAGGTCTTAACTGGTGCCTCTTGATGAAGCACAACCTGTCTAGACGGAACACTCCTCTGGTTTGACGAGTTATGAACATCGTTTTCCTTTGACTCATGTGATTTAGAAGGGGGCTTACTACGAGCCACATATAGAGTCTTAGAGTGTGTATCACTTGATTCATCATACTGTCTGTCGAGAGCTCGTGTAACGGCATTATCTATTAATGCCTGCAGTTCCGCACCAGTTATATTAATTCTGGGAGCATCATTATTTTACCTCGGGTGGCTGTTGACCTCATCCGATCCAGCCATGTAGCTTGATTGCTACATAAATATTGACGATGATTCATTCAGAGGTTATTATGGATTCATCACTTTTGACGATTCATCAACCATGGTAATATAAACCATATTGGTTAATTTGTTAGTTATATTTAATTAGCATTTTCATTATAATTTATCCTAGTTATAAAACATTAAGGATATTAAGGTGGCGCAAAGGGCCTAGTCACAAGGACAGTTTTAAATTTATAAGCCAAGACTTCAGAGAATCGAGGCATTAAGGTTTGAACATATTTCATTACTTTTTTTTTTTTTTGACAGAGAGTCAAAGACCTCAACTGTCTTTTGTCCCTTAGGACAATAAGTATGGCCCGTAGGCATTTCATCACATATGGATGTTTATAATGTGATCATCTTCATTTGATGATATTAGTCAAGATCGCATTGATCATACAAACTGTTATGCTTGGACGTAGTCCAACATCTTTAGACGGGGTCAAAGACCACCACTGACGTTGTCTTATCGGACAACAAGTTTGGCCCGTAGGCACTTCATCACTAAGGGATGATTATTTCAAATAAGGGAATTTAGATTAACCCCCTTTTTAAAGATGGCCTGTGTGACTTTAACGATTCACAGTTTGCCAAAATTGTTAACATAGTTACAGATGTTAACAGGGATTGGAATCTTTTGGATAGGTTTTTACCGTCTTGGCAATGTCTACAATGACAATTAGGCTAGGTTTTACCTTTAAGATTCTTTTAATATTTAACGCTGAACAATCCCAAATTGAGATGTAAACAAGGATCTGAATCTAATTGTGGAACTACCGTCTTGGCCCTGTCTTAAAATGACACATGAGCTAGGTCTTATCCTTTTTAGATATTGCCATTTTATTATAATGGTAGATCTTATAATATAGGAATGATATTTTAAATATAATCGTTCCATTAAAATTTAAACAAGTATATGGTTGCCCTAAATGGGACTTCTACAGAAAATGACTTGCCCATGCAAGGGCTAATCAGAAAAATAACAAAGGAACCAAATAAGGGCAAAATAAAACAAATTAGGATTTGTCCTATGTTCTTGTCTAGACTCAAGAATGTGCAACTGTGTAACTGAGATTAAACACAAAAGGCTAGCGTTTAATTCACTCAATGTTGGCTCTGATACCAACCTGTCACACCCCGATATTTCCACGTTTCACCGGTGGGCCCGGTAGGGGAGTATCGTGACGTAGTTGATATCATCATAGTCAAACAACACAATATATAAATGCACAGCGCAAGCAAAAGATAAATATATTACAATCCGAATATAAAGTAATATCAAGTATTACAACGGAAAGTAAAGGATCCACAGGCGGATCTTAAAACTTAAACATTGTTTAATAGACTTTAGACGCCTAGAACTTGCAAGATTCCTTATTAACGCCCTGAGCTTCCAGCCAATTACGTTCAGTACCTGTCACTTCACCTTTTTGGAAAATACGTCAGTTTACACTGGTAAATACAATTAACTGACTCATTTGAAAAGGTTTAATAAAATTGATTTGGATGCACATGGCACAACATATCTTTTATAACTTGGGACAATTATATAAAATTAATCTTGTATACAGATTTACATGTTCGTTGTACGTTCAGGGCCCGATGTAGAAACCGAGTCAAAATTAACAGACACACCACAAGTATAGGCCCACAAGAGAGTGAGATACCGTTTCCCTTATGCACTGTTAAGTGTATGCCTACACCTCGTGCTTAAGGCGTGGCCATTTTATAATACAATGATGTCAAGGATATCCGGGACATGGTCATTAACCCCTAAAGGCTTTTATTTCAAACAATACAGATTAAAGCGGGTTACCTCAATAATTTAATCACAATACGACTAAACATTCGATACCTGACCAAGCGGTATTATTATAATACCGTATCCCAAGCCCGTATAGGGAAAATAAGTTAAGAGTATTTACCTGAGCTAAATATAAATTCAATCCCAGCCGTATATCAAATCGGCAAGTACAGATAGCTTTTACTGGGCTCCTAATCTGGAATGAAGGTTTTTAATAACCTATTAGAATCCTAACGGGTCTTTAATTAAGCCATGACTTAGACCGGTTAGCTTTCAAAAGAAAGATACGGTTCAAACGCACGATAAAGCGAAGACCGGATTAGAATGTGGTTTTGACCCGACAAGCTTGTATGCTTGTTTAATATGGGTAACTTAAACACATTCTGGATTTTGAGACAAAAATGATATGGTTTGACCCGTTTCGGCTAATACATGCAAACTAGTTACATAAGCCGATCCGAACGCGAAAAGTGCGTAACGAGTAACCAAATGAATCATGTACAGGTTTCCTAAGTTAATATACCTTAAATATGTTGTGATATCAGTAGGATACCTTCCATTATGCCCAAAACGAGTTTAATCACAATTTAAGCCCCGTAGGGGTATTTTGGTCATTTTAAAGATTATTAAAGAGATTATTTAAGTTTCTGAGATTTGGGTCTGAATACATCAGTAAAATAGCTTATTTTAATAGGTCATATCAGTTGGTAATAAGTCTTATGTGATAAAATGGTTTTAAACCCAAACTATGCGTTTAATACGCTTAAAAAGCCATTTTAAGCGATTTCTGGGTTATACGGGAAATCTGAGTTTTCTGATCAGGTTAATAAGTTCAAAATACTTTATTTATTATATAAAATCCGTAGCAATTGGATTGGTGTCAAATTACTATGTAGAACTCATTTTATACACAAAAAGGGTATAATCGGTATTTACCGAATCAACGCCATAACCTTAGGTTATGAGCAGATTAAAAATAATTAAAAATATTTAAAAATCCCAAAATATTATATTACATCAGTAGGTAAAAGGTTTGGTGTCGAAAATTGGGTTTAGATAGGCTTTATGCTAATGACGCCGCTTAATTACTAAAAAGCGTTATAATTACGCCATTGAGCATAACTCCTAATCTAGACCTCAAATTGATGTGAAAATTTAGGGACATGTTTATAAATCAGTTGTCACACCCCGACCACGTAAAGTGACTAGACGTGGCGGAAACATCGGGGAGTGTTGTAACAGAATTATTGTTTCATAACCATGGCATAAATAATTTCTGTTTTATTGAATAAATGAACTCATTGTTTTAATACAATCAAATCAGTACAACTATGATCATCCAAGTTTTAAAGTTGCTAAGGCACGAGTCCATCCTAAATGTGGCATGTATCAACAATCATTGCAAAGCAGTACCTGAAACATGTGTAAAAATAGGTACGTCAGCATAAAAAATGCCTGTGAGATACATAGGTTTTGTGAATATAGGATTCATGACTTATAAGTTTAGAAAATGTTGTTTAACAAAAGTCAGTCATGATCCTTGTAAATTGATTTGTTTTGTAAATCGCTTGAAAAACAATAAGTTCAGATGATATGTATAAATAAGAGAATAATGTATGGTTAAATGTATAACCAAGTAAAATGAGTTTGTATAAAGTAAATTGTTTGTAAACCAAAGTCTTGTAAGAGAATTTTGTTACTTGTGTAAAATCAATAAGTCCAAATTGAATGATTCAAATAACGCTACGATATGTAATACCATACAAACACTTATATATAGGAAGTACCAGCGGCGTATCCACCATGCTTGTATCATATTACATACGCCACATTACTCAAGTCACTTACTCAAACCAAACCACCAATATAGAATGTTTATGTTTAAACCATGTAATGTGTAAACAAAAGTTATGTATGGTAAGTAAAATGAGACTACTTAAACCATAAGTAAAAATGTACATAACAAAATGGTTGAATAAATCAAAAGTTATGCTCTGTAAAATAATGTAAGGTTAAACGAATAACCTTATATCAGCATATCAAAAGTATACTTTGGATTTGTAAGTAACATATTAAACTATGTTTTTGTTTCATAATTAACATATCAAAATATGCTTTGGATGTGATAAATAACATATTAAACTATGTTTTGGTTTTGAAAATAACATATCAAAATATGCTTTGGATGATTGACAAAATATATGTTGGTTTTGTACAATACCACACATGAGAGTATATCAAACTATACTTTAAAAGTGTGATTTAAGAATTCATTCAGACCTAGTGCATCAAAAGACACCTTTGAGACTATAGGGATACCACAAAGGAAGTCCCTATTTGGATGGAGAAACAAATTGGTTTCAGACATTCCATGACAACAGGAATGGGGTGTCTAGTCCTATAGCGCTATATCATACTAACAACCGGTCTGGTGAACATAAAATAAGTACAATTCAACAATTTATTTTATGTTCTTTGAGATATCAATGTTTAAACCATAGATAGTCATTCAGTTTGTCAAATGATAAGTAATAACATGCATAATCAATTATACTTTGAAATCATGAAAATAGCAGATAGGTACACATGCTTCACCCCAAAACAGTTTGAAAACGGTAAAAGAGGGGAACTATGTACTCACCTGAGATTGCTCAGAAGTTCTAAGATAAACACCAAGTAATGCTTGAGGTCACGGAAAACAAACGACACCTAATATAGGTAACTATGTTAATAAACCGGACCTAAATCGGAGGATTTAGATAGAATGAGGGTTCGTAAACCAAACGAGTATAGAGACTCGTGCCATATGGTTTAACAAAGCCTACATACTAAATGAAACCTATCCTATGTGTTTTCGACCCATCGCGACCCATTAAGGTAGCTTATGCTACTTTAACGCGTTGTGCGCGCAAAAGCGCACTCGGACCGCCTAACTAGTCCTATGACAAGTGTTATATGCCTAAACATGTTACATAATCAGTTATGTGACAAACGTTTAGGTTACATATGCTTAATTACCAATTATACATAAAAAGGGTATTCTGGTAATTTACCTAAGGCATATAAACTACCTATCATACAACTACTCAAACGATGTGACCATAAGGTATAACCTCGGAAGGTTATTCCCTACACTATGGTCACCTAATTTATTTGGTCGGATCCTAATGATCGACCAAACTGGGTCGGGTTCGAAGGTATAAGCGATTTATTAGATCACTTACCCTACGACCCTAGACAACGTGGTAATCAGTAGGCATAGTCCCAAGGGACTATGACCATCGTGATTACAATCACGTTGCGAAGTTCAAACGAACTTCGCATTGACCATAAGCTGGTCAACGCTGAAAGTCAAACAAAGTTTGACTTTCGGACTCGAAAAGCAATAAAATAAAGAAAAGAACGAAAGAATACTTACGAAGGGTCCCCGAATGCTAATCTAGATCGAAATAACTCAGGTATGAAACAAAGGTTCCAACTTAGAGTCTTTAAGATCAGATTCTAGTGGTTTTGAAGCAATGGGGGGTGGGGTATTTATAGTTTTCGGGTAACCGTTAAGATCGTTTCATGGAAACCGTGCTCGTATCTTGTGCGTACACTTGTCACAAAGTTGTGGTGACTAAAAATGGTTCTTAATCAGCTGAAAGGTCAAGTATGAGCATGTGGTTGTGGTTAAAACAGCTGGAAAATGCTGACTGTTCGATCTAATCTGTTCTGATAGTCGGACGCGGCCCGCTTCAGGATCAGAGAAAACTCAGGCGGGCCGCCTGAGGGTCCTGATCAGACAACAACTTTGCAATTTTACAGTTTCAGTCCCTGTTGGTGTTTAAGCCCATTTCCGACACTTCTAAGGCCCGTAAAGCCAACTTTAAGGCCCTAAAATGATGCCTAAACATTGTGGACATGAAACATGCTCAAAAATATGTCGTATGTTGGTTCGTTTGGCCGTACGAACGCGATGTTCGCTTAATTACGACGGAATGCGCACAAGTGTGAAAAACGATCCAAATGACGCGACGAATGGATTTTTCTTATGCCAAACACTAAAATAAAATATTTTAATGCTTACATAAATTTTTGGATGTCCAGATGTATTCAGAACGTAAGTTATGCGCGAAAATGCAAACTTGTGCACTTTTTGACGCTTTTAGTCCCTGAATGAGCCAAAAGTTTATTTTAGCACACCAAACCCCTCAAAGCCTATTTCTAAGCTATGTAAAGGCTATTTAAGGTGTTTTTAACTTATGGTTATGTTCCGGAATGTTTGTTACAGTTCAAATTGGCATACTTTCGCAGTTTGTCATGTTTAGTCCCTGTAAGCGAATTAACTTGTTTTTGCCATACCAAAGCCTTCAAAACTTATTTCTAAGTTATGTAAAGGTTATTTAAGGTATGTTAAGCCTATTTCACTATTCCGGAGTGTTCGTTAGCTTAAACTGGTTATATTTACGCATCAGAGCGTGTATAACCCTCCAGAAAGCGATTTAAAGCTTAAAATCGAACAAGAGTTGATATGTGCAAACGATACACATATTTTTATAAATCCCAAGTATGAAATACAATATTTCATTGGTTTGGAATTTTTTTTGATGGTTGAAGTGACACAGGTGTCACATCAGTAACAAAAATTATTGTCCTTTCACATATTCAAAAATCTCGTTTTATGGTCAAAAGGGCATTATGGTCAACATTAAGCAATTAACGGAAACGTGTAAATGAATTGGACAAACAATGAACCAACTCTAGAGGGTTATACCATCATGTAACCTGGTCCTAAGGAAGTTCTAAAGCATTTCCAAACTTATCTAAATCGGGTCAGAACTGAAGTCAAAGCAAAGGTCAAAGTTTTGCGACTTTCGGTTCCGAACCGGGTCTAAACAGAAAATTGTCGGTTTGAACATGCTTAGACATGTTCTTACATTAATTACTAAGTTATAAGAGTAATAAAACAGGTTGCAAAGCTTCTACATTGTTAATTATGTTTTAAATCGCAAATTAGGATCCTGTTGACTTTTTATAAACAACTTTGACCCGACATTTGATCTAGTTATAACGGGAATCAAAGGGTGCCCTTTTAAGGGTTTATTTCCCACATAATTACCAACTTATAACTACCTTCAATTCGACTAATCACTGGACCATTAATGATTAATCGCTAAGTCAAACGGTAATTACGACGGTTTGACTTTTAAGCTAAAACTAAGTAAAAACTCAATTAAGAAAGGTCAAGGGTACTTACCAAAGTCTAATGCACTAATAAGGATGACTTGGGTCTGCTCTTATGCTCCAGGAAGCTCCAAGAAAGCAGATGGAATGAATGATCACAAAGTTGCAACCAAAGGGCCTTTTATAGTGATTTTAATCCATTAAGATCATGACAAATCATGCTACAACTGATCATGGATCAGTAACAAGTGTCCCTAAGTGCCTAGGAATTAATAGGGGTCGCCCATGGAGTGAAAATATCTGTTATAAGTCGGTTACATGGGCTGAACAGCCAACTGATCGATTTTCTGCATCTGTGCATGCCTTACGGACCGTAAGGCTTGACCCTTACGGTCCGTAAGCTCTTTACCAGGGCAAAAGTTTTTGCCCTTTCAAGCTCCGAACAGGCAACTCGTGTATTACGATTTTGGGCCATTATTTTCAGTATGGGGCCTCTTGTTTGGGTCATGTATAGTTTACACCACCTTGATATGATATAAGGTTTTCTTGGATCCTTTTGAAAGTGCCGTAAATTAAGGTTGTCGTGCACATCCTCGTAGGATCCCATTCTTGTGTAATTCGAATCAATCATTGCTAGCGTTTACCGGATTTGAGTGCAAATCAGAGATACATTAGGGTCTTGGGATTCGTAATGAGGTCGTTCAGAGGTATAAATTAACATGACGACACTTTTAAATCCTGCCATACATCTTTGACTAGATCCGGGTTTATAACACTTTTTGTCTTACATGACACGTGTCGTTATTTTATTGAACATGAATTTTCGAGGTGTTACAATATTCAAGTGGTGGGACACGCGAATAAGTTTAAGTCTCTAAAACACTAAACTTGTATCTCGAAACAGTTGAACTTTGTGTGAAAATTTAAGTGGATCAGTATACTGACAATCTAAGTGAATCGTTTAGAACTTAAAATGTTTAAAGCTTAATGGTGTTGGTGATCTATCTCATAATATGATATGATCTTCTTAAACAAACTCACAAAAATATTGTTTGTAAATATTTCTTTACTACATGTTCATTTTTAATCATAATCCAAAAAGATTTTCAGTATGTTTTAGCATAAATTTTTGAAAATTCAAAAAGATTTTCGACAACTGATGTTGAAGAGCTGATTTTCAAAATTTCGAGTGCTAAACAGAATGAACAGATTTGGGAGAGTGTGTTTGAAAAGTTTTTTCTACAAGTGATACATCAGAGTTTAAAAATGTTAAAATCATTTTGTACGATGCTTACAAATGATGGTGTGTTTGTGTGCACAAGTGGTAAGCAGAGAATAAATTTGTAAAATTTTAAATTTTGTGAAATTTATTGTGAGGTAGAGTTTGTGCAGATATATGAGAGAGAGCCAAGTTTCAATCCTAAGCAGAATGTGAAGCTAGGTTACAATCTTGGTATTGCTGATGCTGATAAACTTAAGGAATCAAGAGATCTGATCAAGAGAAGATGGAGTCAGATTGAGATCCTGGTAGAGAGAAGAAGAGAAAAGACTGAGGATGTTTTACATTGTCAGATACTTCAAGAAGAGTAAAAGACTGATAAAGATTGAAGATTGAAGACTCGACACTGAAGACTCGTCAACATTCGAGGGGGAGTCTGTTGGTGCATACGTCTGTCGACTTCGTCTTGTATCGAGTCTTGTATGTGTATAGATAGATCAGGGCACATTACACGAGAAAACTGTCAAAAATAGGTTAGAAGGTAATTTCGCACGAAATTACAGAGTGTAATTTCGCACGAAATTAACTAGTGATTTCACACGAAATCAACTGGTAATTTCGCACGAAATCACTATTTCGTGTGAAACTAATTTCGTTTGAGCAGTTCCATGCGAAATCACCTTGCCTATAAATAGGTGTCTTGTCTTCGTCATTTGTAACGAAATTACTTTTCCGGTTTGAGAGCCGAAGTGCTGCCGAAGTGTCTACTCGCTGTAAAACTTTGTCATATCAATCTAAAGACAGTTTAAAGTGTATTTCTAGCTAAATTAACTTGATACGTCTGTTTTCGCCTTTCATATTGAGCAAAAACTCTTCTGAACGACTCGTTTGGTCGTGCAAACGATCCTACACTACAGTTTCTATAGGCTCCACTATCTCTCATGACACATCAACCACTCCTATAACTATGAGTTCAATAGTCTCCACTACAGTTGTTGCTCCCGTCTCCGCAGCCTTGCCCGAGTTCCATGATGCTTTCTTACAATGAAATGCAGATCTCCTACGGCAGCTCAAACAACAACAGCATCGTGATGAAATGTTGCAGAATCTGCGAACGAACTTTTTCGGAAGCTCCTACCCAGGATCCAACTCTGCTTCAATGGGAATTTTTTCTTCCGGGTCACTGGTAAGTCCTGTTGTTACCACTCCTATGTCATTGCATATTTCACAGGGTCTTACTCCCTCGTATGTAACCACTAGTAACAGCCTACATAGCTTATTTCACCAGGGATCTTTGGGACTCAATCATCAAGACGAGGAGCTGGTCGTACCATATCAACCAACTTCCATGACTTCTCAGTCAAAGTTTACTCTAAGGATCACAAATGCTCCACTCCCGTCAAAACTTAAGATACCGCCTAAGTTGAAAAATTACGATGGCACTTCCGATCTGGATGATCACATGTTCTCATTTGTAGGAGCAGCCAAATTCGAACAGTGGCCCATACCAGCATGGTGTCATATGTTTGTGCAGACGCTTACTGGCTCTGCCAGAGTATGGTTCAATGGCTTACTAGAAAGATCGATTAACTATTTTGAAGATTTTCAGCGAGCGTTCCTTCAAAACTTTTGCCAGCAACGACGTAGCTCTAAAGATATCACAGAGGTCCACCACATTAAATGACGAGATGGCGAATCGGTGGAGGATTTCCTTGACTGTTTTAACAGAGAGAGCATGCAAATCAGCGAAGCAGTATATCAGCTACGAGTTTCTGGGTTCTGCCACAGAGTCCGCAACAACCAGTTGGTAGAAAAGCTCCATGAAGATTTACCCAAGACCATGGAGGTTCTCATAGAACGAGCCCAAGCCTTCGTTCGAGGCAAAAGTGCCTGCGGCAGCCAAATGACACAGCAGCTAAAAATGCAAAAGCTCGAACCTCGTCTTAGAGAAGGAACGCATCACCACCAAAGGATCGAAATAGTAACTGGAGCAGAAACTATAACCCATATCAAAAGCCAGATTTAAGCAATTTTTGAACTGGTCATGTTCATTTCAATATGTTCTCCGAGCTGTCAAAATCTCCAAGTGAGATCCTTAGCACCGAAGGCACTCGATTTCCTACTCCTCCGAAACAACGCCCCAAGTCCGACAAAAATTCCATGAAATACTACGAATACTGTTAGGGGAGGATTTTCCAATCCTAAGGATCACGGATCCTCAAGTGCTGCCAGGATCATGGATCCTCAATTCTGTTTGAATTAAGGAACCTTCGTAGGTGTTGCAGGATCAGGATTCAGGATCCTTATTGTTATCCTTATACTGACGATTGTCTTCATTGTACGTAAGCTTGTTTTGCAGGAGCAAAGGCATGGACCAAGTCTCGCCGAAATTCTTGGAGCATATTCCCTCAATATTCCGCACGTGCTTGGTTCTTGTAGACGTTATGGAGATCGTGAGGAGCTTGCACAATTTGCGGATAGTTAGTTAGTTTAGTTATTGTAGGACCGGTTTCGACACCGTACGATTGCTTAACGAACGTTCGACATGCGGAATCCGTGAACGTGCGTGACCGAACACACAAGAACGTATAAATGACGTGATTCTATTGAATAATATGTCGTGTACAATAGCCGAGAATCACGTGGAGAGACTTTCTCTCTCTAGACTTTCTCTCTCTAAATTCTATGCTTCTAAATCTCCAAATGAGCAAAGTCCTCTAAATGATGACATAAAGCTCCTATTTATAGCTCTTGGAATTAATGAGACTTCTCATTAATTACCAAAATGCCACCTTGCTATTTCTAACTAGATATAACAATATAAGCTTGATTCTTCGGTTTCTGCTACGGACTAGATTGACGAAGGCGATAGACAGATAATGCACTAACAGACTCCCCCTTGGATATTGCCATAGTCAATCTCGTAGCGTCCTGTCTTTCTCTCTTTCGAACAGAATCCCCGTGGATCTGTCTACGAGCTTCCGTTGCTCCCCCTCTCGGTAGACTCTTTCTTCAGGCTCCCCCTTTCGTCAAGCTTCCGTGCTTTTGGGATCGACACCTGGATTTTCGTATACAAGCTCCTCCAAAATATTTATCTGGCTTTTTTAATCCACGCTTCCTCTTGTGTTGAGCTCGTATTCAGACTCCCCTTTAGACTCAGCTGTTGGGATCGTAGTCTGGCTTTCATTGGTTCACAAGTTCAGGATCAATTCCTGGCTTTGTTCTGCATCTGCTCAGGATTTGAAACCTGGTTAACCTGCACATCCTCTACCTCAACATAAGTTTCACAAATTTATAACAGTTAGATTTAAGAAACTTACTGGTAGAAATCATTAATTCATCAATCTGTATAGTTACATCAAGTTCAAATGAATGACCTTGATTAACTAAGCATACAATCTTACAAAACATTTGTATATGACATTCAAAGTTTTCAACATATTCTCCCAACCCTCTAGTTCATCAAGTTTAGCACTTGGAATTTTGAAAATCAACTCTCCAACATCAGTTGTCGAAAATCTTTTTGAATTTTTCAAAACTTTATGCTAAAACATACTAAAATCTTTTTGAATTTTGAGTTTAAAGAAATGCAGTAAAGAAATATATACAAACAATATTTTTGTGAGTTTGTGTAAGAGGATCATATCAGTTTATGAGACCAATCACTAGCACCGTTAAGCTTTAATCATTTTAAGTTCTAAACGATTCACATAGATTGACGATATAGTTGTCCTTTTAAATTTTCACACAATTTTCAATCTATTCAGGATACGATTTAGATGTTTTAGGAACTTAGCTCATTCATGTGTCCCACCTCTTGAATATACTCCCGTATCCAGAATCCCAATATTCAGTCTTACAGGTGAGTATACTACAATGATATCTGTACATAAATTAGGTAATGCGAGGGCCGAGGGATCTCAGGTCGATACTTCCGTATGCGCAGAGAGATATCAGCTTCAACTTTACGGTATGTCCCCTTTAGAGGATCTTTTAGCTACAACAGCAGCGACTATCAATTTTATTGTTTCATCAGCATGCTGAGGGTTTATGCTATGTTTCAAGCATTTGTGGAAAGTATTATCCAAGGACTAGGTCAGAACTTCCAATCAGCAGAAGTCCCGGAATAATACCCCAGACATCATTGAGTATAATAAGCTAGTATATCAGAATACGAGACCTTTCAAACGAGATTTCAGGGGTTACCTATATATCCAAGTAGTGTTCCCCACGAATTTCACAAGTTTGAAATTTTAGGTTTATATCCCGAATAAATCTACTAAATGTGCGAAAACCTATCGACACATCATCAGTGAGACCGTTTATCACATTTGACATTTCATTTCTTTAGCGTGCTGTGATAGTCCACTGATGTACTATCATTTCCTCTTTTCTCAACAAAACTCATTTTTGATTTTTCAATGTTTTTGGCATTTTCAAATTTTCTATATTTTTTTTAAAATTTTTCTCCCCCTAAAATCAAAATATGTTTCAATTTTGATTTTCAAGGAAAATTTGAAAACAAACTTTACAAATAAAGTGACAAAATGATATCGAATCACTTCAATTCGCCATTCACTTGGCATAAACAATCAGAACTCCCCCTGACAACAAACTATTTTCCCATTTAGATTTCAAAACACTTAAGTTTATTTTAATCAAAATGGTTTTTCCGGAAAATTAGTTTTGTTTGTCTTTTCAGAAACATGGGGTTCTTTCATCACATTGTTCACCTTTATCCACTTATCGGAAATATAAATCAAGTACAACTTAATGTCCTTGATTAGTCTTTTGTGATTCGAAATATCACAGTTACCAACCTGTGAATTTCTCAAGAAATATGCCGATTCCTGTTCCACACTTACCAACCTGGGAACTCTGGCAAGTCAGGTTTTTCATTTAAACAAATTCACCCAAGCCTGACCAGCCTTGGGTTTGACAGTTTTTACCTCAATAGATGGCTCTTCTGGTTTTGACGAACCAGAATCATTGCCTGAACATGGCTTGTCTGACTTTGATGAGTCAGATTCATCGCCAGAATGTGGCTCTTTTGACTTTGACAAGTCAAATTCATTGCCAACATGTTGCTCCTTTGTTTCTGAAGAAACAAATTCATGGCTACCAACTTTCTTTTTCTTCTCTTTTGTCCTCAGATTTGCATCTGATGAATTCGTTTTGCTTGCCTTTTCAGTTGAGGAAAGCGATACATCAGAACTTTTTCTCGGATTACCAGTTGTATCCGAGGACAAAATTTTCTCCAAGTATTCTCTTGCCTTCTTTCTTTTCTTCCTCAGTCTGTCTTTCTGCCCTTGTGAAAGCTTAATTTTCTTTTCTTGAACTTTCTGTTCTTGAACTTTTAGTTCTTGAACTTTCTGTTCTTTTGGCTTGACACTGACTGATTTCTTTCCCATTTTCTGAGATTCAGCCCTCGATCTTCCCTTTGATCTCATTGGGCAATCTCTGGCAATGTGTCCTCTGATGTGGCATTCATAGCATCTTCTTGTTTCGAATCTCTGACTTTGGCAGTTAACAGCAATGTGTCCTTGATAGCCACAAGTGTAACACACTCTGTTATCATACCTTTCACCACTTTCATACCACATACCGTCTTTATACCACACACTTAGATCAAAGCATTGATTTTCCTTGTGGTACTCATGTCTCCTCTTGTATCCTTGATTTGGCATTTGAGCACTGTGGTCAAACCTGCACCACTGATTACCAACTATTTTTGAGTTTTGATTTTTAAATTTTTGTGATTTTTTATTGCGATTGGATGATTAATCTGATGAGTTTTTATTTTCTTTTTGACAATTTTTCGATTTTTTATCTTTTTGTTTCTGTTCCACATTCTTCTGTACGGGTTTTTGCGTTGAGCATTCACCTTTCTCAGTAGAATGTAAAACAGTATTTTTAAACATTTCATTTAATTTCAAAAATGTTTTTCTTTTTTCTTTTTCATCATCAGATTTGTCATCACAATCTTCAATTTTGACTTTGTCAAAATTTGTGACATTGTCACTTATTGGAACAGAATTGATTGGTTTTGGACATACAAGATTTTGTAATGATGATGAAGTCACAAAACCTTTCAATTTCTTTTCTAGTTCTTCAATTTTGTTCCTTGAATTCTCAGCTTCTTTTTCAAGCTGAGAGATTTTCTCAAAATGAGAATTGATTGCCTTTTCATTCACAATTTTGTTCTTTTCAAGAACAGATTTTTCAATTTCCAAAACTCTTATCTGATCTTGAAATTCTGTTTCTTTTTCTTTTAAAACTTTATTTTCTAATTTGATCCAAGAAACATTTTCTTTTTCACTTTTAATTTTTTCAAAATCTTTGTTTTCTAATGTCAAACTCTCAATATTTTTCAAAAGTTTGTCATTTTCAGATTTTAGTTTTTCACAGTTCAAGCGCAACTCCAGAATCTGTTCATCATCAGCTTTCTTTTCGATCTTCAAAGTTTTGTTTTCCAATGTCAAACTCTCCACATCCTTCAAGAGTTTCACATTGTCTGCTTCTGATTTTTCGCATTTCGATCACACAATTTTAGAACTTGAAGATCCATTCTTCTTGGATTCTTCTTTCTCGGAAATTGATTCCGTAACAGCTTCTTTCATGACGTATTTAGTCATCACAACTGTTTCTTCTTTGACTTCTGAGTACACTGGTTCAGAACTTGAAATTTCATTTGTTGATGTACTTTCTTCTATATTTGCTACCTTTTGATTCTTCTTATTCGCAGCAAGTTTATTCTGGAGCTTGTAAATTTGTTCTGCAAAAGATTCATTAACCATTTGAGACGAATATAACTGTTTATAAAACTCAAGTTTCTCAAGTTCTTTGCTATCATCATCACACTCTTCATCAGATGAGTATGAATGATAAAAAACTGGAGCTCTTTCTGAAACATCTTCTGAAACTTTTTCATCTTTTTCAGACTTTACTTCCAAACTCTTTTCAATTTTATCTATAACAATTTCTGGATCCTTCTTTATTGAAACTGTTTTTCTTAAAGTTAAAAAGTAACTTTTTTGAAAAATATCATCTTCAAAAGAACTTTCAAATTCATCATCACTATCCATGTTTCGGTAACAGTTTTCACAATATCAGTTTCAAACGAAACCAATCTTTCAAACGAAATTCCTCCTAAAGCAAAACTTCTTCCTAAGCGAAATAACCTGCAAGATAACCAAACAAACTATCAGTTTAAACGGACTGAAAATGTGAAAGTGTGTCTTGATGAACTAAATCTAAGACTCGTTGTCGAAGATTCGCTGATTCAATCCAAAGTTGTTCGGGTGAAATCGTTGAATAAATGGGCTTATCGGAACAGAATGGATTCAATTTGAAATTAGAATGATTTGGGTCAATGAATATTGGGCTTCTTTTATCACATGCTTATTGAACCTTAACTTGTCTTGGGCCTTTCTATTCTAATCACATGCGATCAACACAAATCAGATCACATCCAAGCTTTGATTCAAAGACTTAATTTTGATTGGGTCACACTTTCACTTAAGCCGACAAGCTCTTAACACCCCAAACTCTATGATTGGGCCGTAGAATCCACTAAATCCAACACTTTCAAAAGTTCATGAAATCTGATTGGGTCACTTATGTGTAATGGGCTAATAAATTCAATTTAAATCTGGCCGACAAGATTGATGTTATTCAATTGATAATTGGACCGATTATATGTCTTGGGTTGTAAAACGATGACAGTTCAAGCGTTAGGAGCGAAATCAGATGTGATGTCTTAAGAGCGAAACCACCTACACCCCATGTGAACTTATAAGCGAAACCACCTAGGAACCATAAGAGCGAAACCTCTTGATGACTGATAAGCGAAACCCTATTGGACCATATGAGCGAAACTACTAGATGTCCCTATGAGCGAAACTACCGTATGAGCGAAACCTGATTTTTGACACGAAATCGGACCAAAAACCTTCCATTTCTCCTAAACGGCTAGGAGTTTGGATCTGAAACTTGGTAGGGTTATAGATCAGGTGTTTTCGCACAACATATCAAAAAATCAGCCGATTTGGACCGTAAAAACCCGTTCAATTTGACGTTTTTCAGTGAAAACCGTGATAAAAGTAAAAAAGATGAAGAATTAGATGAAATTCAGATCTGAAAACGATGAAATCCGGTATGAATCTTGTTGTTTGATCAGTGCAATCGAGCTCCTGCTCTGATACCACTTGTAGGACCGGTTTCGACACCGTACGATTGCGTAACGAACGTTCGACGTGCGGAATCCGTGAACGTGCGTGACCGAACACACAAGAACGTATAAATGACGTGATTCTATTGAATGATATGTCGTGTACAATAGCCGAGAATCACGTGGAGAGACTTTCTCTCTCTAAATTCTAAGCTTCTAAATCTCCAAATGAGCAAAGTCCTCTAAATGATGACATAAAGCTCCTATTTATAGCTCTTGGAATTAATGAGACTTCTCATTAATTACCAAAATGCCACCTTGCTATTTCTAACTAGATATAACAATATAAGCTTGATTCTTCGGTTTCTGCTACGGACTAGATTGACGAAGGCGATAGACAGATAATGCACTAACAGTTATTTCTAATTTAAAATGGGGATAACAAGCTTGAGTTAGAACACTTTGCTAATTTTAGCAAATACACACACTCTCGTAACAGCTCTCAATCAGCTCTCAAACACTACTTGGCGATTTAATACATTTTTGCACATTGCACACTAGTGATCCTTGTAACAAGCTTGTTATCATCCCGAGTTGTAAACTTCTTTTGATTAATCTTAGTTGGCGATCGGTAGTTTCCATCACCCGAGGTTTTTTATGCCGGAGATCAACTCTTGATCAAGGGCTTTTTCCTCGTATAAATCCTTGTGTCATTTGTTTATTACATTTCTGAGTTATCCTTCACATTGTTCATTGATTCAAGCATCACACCTCACAACAAAAGATTTGGTTGCATTATCCTTGCTTGATTTTTGACCAAAACAGTTTGGCGCCCACCGTGGGACAATTGGTGCTTCATTCGTAAGAAATTCTTGTTTTTGTGATCATTTCGGTTCATTACAACCAAGCAGATGGCTTCTTCAGCAAAGAACACTTCAAGTTCAATGCCGGCAATGAGTTCATCACAGGGCGTTCCTCCTCTGCCTCCACCACCTTCTGGATCCCAGAAGAATGCTGAAAATGCTGCAAAGAGACAAAGCCCCATTTTTCCAAAACCACCAACTTCTTCTATTTCTTCTAATCCTACTACTAGTGATCTTTTTACTTTGATTTTGCAGATGAGGGATCACATACAAGAGCAGGACAAAACCAACGAAAGGATCCTCCGGGAGATCGGCGACATCAAGAAACAGAAGTGATCAGGGGAGGATCACTCTCCTCTGATACCAAGGTCACTGGATTTCGACACTCCAGCTATAACTGCCCAGCAATCTGTAGCCTTAGATATCCAGTACCAAACTGAACCATTAGGAAGGCGTTATGGAGCAACAACTATGAGTCAAGCTTTTCGGTCTCACTTTCAGCCTCAAGGATCAGGTTTTCAGCCTTTGGGATCCTCTTTCCAGCATCCAGGATCCTTCGTCAGCTCAGGAGGATATATGGGAACGCATACAGTTCAAGGATCCTCACAGGTTCAAGGATCCTCACAAGTTCAAGGATCCTCCCAGGTCCAAGGATCCTCTCAGGTCCAAGGATCCTCTCAGGTCCAAGGATCCTCACAGGTGCAAGGATCCTTTCAGGTTCAAGGATCCCCTTTCCAGGTTCAAGGATCCAACATCTTTCAGGATCAATGATTCTTGAGAAGTGTACAACCCCCAAGCACAGATGTTCATCAAGGAGACTTCATTCCAATGCAGACCATTGCCTCTTCTGGTCCTTCAATCATACCAGAATCCCGTCAATATGGATTCACATATGCAATTCCAAACTTGAATCCCCTGGGAGGTAACACTTCCAATAATTCTTATAACACTAACCATGGCTCTATGCAGGATACAAGTATCAATCAAGCTATGGCTAGGGAATTACAGAAGCTGAAAGATATGATCTCCAGCGTTCCAAGAGTGGTTAAGCCCATTCCTGAAATTGCAGATGGGAGCCATAGGGTATCTCGTTTTGCACCACCCATTTGTGATGCTGAGATACCCAAAAGGTTCCAAATACCAACTATGAAGCTGTATGATGGTTCAACGGATCCAGAAGAACATGTAGCTCAATATAGAGAAAGGATGGAGATCAACCCCATCCCAGAGAGGTTAAAAGAAGCATGTCTATGCAAGGGTTTCGGATCCACACTCACAGGATCAGCTCTTAAATGGCTGCTAAGTCTTCCCCCTTACTCAATTACTTCATTTGCTAATCTAGTTAATCTGTTTAATAGTCAGTTCTCATGTAGCAGAAAATTTGAACGTTTAACTAGTGATCTATATAGGGTAACACAAGGTCAAAATAAATCACTTAGAGATTACATCACTAAATTTAGTAAAGAATCCTTAGATATCCCTAATTTGGATATAGCTACAGCTGTGGAAGCCTTTAAAATGGGTTTGCTTAGGGATTCATTATTCTATGATGATCTTGTTATGACGCCATGCAGGAATCTTGATGAAGTAAGAACCAGGGCCCTTAGATTCATCCGATTAGAGGATGATAAAAGGATCCAGGATAGATTGGCAGGATCCTCGAAACAGGAAAAGCAAGGATCCTACTTCAAGAATAACAAGTTCAAGTCCTACAACAAGTCTGATAACCAGAATGTGCATGCAGTAGAATAAGAAGAGGATGATGAGGATTATCCTCCAATTTCTGAATATTGTTTTTCTGTTGATAACAATGAACTAATTCTTGCAATGCAGAATCTAGGTGAGAAAGCAAGATGTCCAAGGAAAAGTGATAAACCAGCTGCTACAAAGGACAAGTCCAAGTGGTGTGCATATCATGAGGATTTTGGGCATTTCACTGAAGAGTGTATTGCACTTAGAAAAGAAATTGGTTACTTGTTAAGCAAGGGGCACTTGAAAGAGCTTTTGGGAAGAAAAAAGTCAAGGATCCAGGATCCTTAAAAGGTTCCAGAAAGAGCTCCTGCCCCTCCAGCAGATGCACAAGTTATAGACTTCATTTCGGGTGGATCAGACATTTGTGGTACTTCCTTTTTAGCAGCCAAGAGACATGCTAAGGAAACCAAGATGGATAACGGGGATAGACCCATTCGAACCTCTACTGTTACGAAGGAGAAAGTTATAACCTTTGATGAGGATGATCGTCTTGATGTTCAGGATCCTCATCATGATGGTCTTGTTATTACTCTGTTTATTTCTAACCACTTTGTTCGCAGGATCCTGATAGACGGAGGAAGCTCAGTAAACATCATTCAGCTTGATGTCCTCAAGAAAATGAACATTCCTGAATCAGACATTGTCCCAAGATCCTCAGTTCTTGTGGGATTCAGCGGAGAAACCAAGAATACATTCACTACGTGAAAAATGGCCTACGGCCACACTTTTTCCAAAACCGGTCTGCCACACATTTGAATAAATGTGTGGCTAAAGGTCATTTATAATATTTTAAAACACTTTTAGTCACACATTATATTATTAATGTGACTATCGTATAGCAGGTTAAAACTTTTAGCCACGTTTTTCGAAAAAAAAAATGTGACATTTACTAGCTAGTCTAGCCACAACTTGAAAAGTGTGGCCAAATGCGCCCTAACGCCACGGTCTTTGTATAATTTTTTTAATTTGTGTGATGGAAACACATCTTTTCCAGACCTTTAGTCACACTTTCAAAAAAAAAATGTGACAATCACTGGCCATAGTAGAAAAGTGTTACCAAATGTTACTAACTGACACAATAGATTTTTAATGATGTGGCTAACAGATATTACATATCGCTACTTACGAATTTATGTGACCAAAGAGTAGTGCTTAGTAGCCACTTGTAAACTTTTATGTGTAGCTAAAGATCATTTATAATCTTTTAATACACTTTTAACCACACATTTGAAAAAATGTAGCCAAATGTAACCAACAGCCATAGTATCCGTTTGCTTTTTTTATTTATGTGACAAAAACACATGAAACATTTAGCCACACTTAAAAAAATGGTGACATATATTAGTTATGCTAGAAAAGTGTAGCCAATTGTGATCTACAGCTATACCCATTGTTCTTTTTAATGATGTGACTAAAAGCTAATTCATACACTCACTTATGTGTGGCTGGTCAATGGTCATGGAAAAAAATAAAATATGTGACTATTACTAGTCTGTGGTCACTAAATTGCTTTATGTGACCATACCCCCTCCCCCGTTGGAACCCTAGTTCTTCTTCACCTGCTAGAAGATTAAGGAATGAAGGATGATACCTGAAAGTCTAAAATCGCCTCTTCTCCTTCTAGATTCTAGCATCTGAAATCGTCCATTCATCTTAGAAATCATCTCACCTGTAGTCTATTAATCATCTTCTACAATCTACATCATGTCTAACCCTAGAGGTAAACATCGTATGTTGCATCATGTGTGTCGATTGCTGTAAATTTTGTGTGAATATGTGTTGATTTATCTAAATTTGTGGAGAAATTAGACCTAATTTGTTTGTTTAGTGGTTAACTTTTCAGTTTTGAGTTGTTTATATTGATGAGTTGCTTGTAGTTAGGGTTTGATGATTAAAATTTTGCGATTGTAGCGTCGATTATTGTAAATTTTGTGTGAATAGGATGCTAATTCTGTTGATTTCGGTTAATTTATGAAGAAATTTGACCTAATTAGTTTGTTTAGTGGTTGATTTTTCAGTTTGATTTGTTTGTACAGATAAGCTTCTTGTAGCTAGGTTTTGATGATTGAAAATATGTTGTTGTAGCCATAATTAATGATAATCAGAGGTTAAATTATGCTGGTAACATGAAGGTGTATGGCAATCTTGGTTATTTACATCCAATAAAAGTTTTCTTTTAAGGGGGCGCCCACCCACCCAACCCTTCATTTATGTCCGCCATTGATTAATACCCGTATGACCAATACCTTTTAGTAGATATCTTTGTTCGACCCGTTTTCTTTTTAGTTTTAAATATTTGACCCGTCAATGCCTATGCAGTTCTTGTGTATTCAAGAGGAGTCGAGGACAGCTTTGAGTCCCTTTTCAAGGTATCAAGAAAGACATTCAACTATAGCCGCTCGTTAGTACGCGAGCGCCTGATAAACAGATACACAAACTTCACATTCACGGACGGTAGAGAGATGATTCTGAATGATCAAATCGCCATATCGTTAACAAGGCTAATCTCAGTGGATACAAGTATTAACATAGCGTTGACACGGTCACATGGGAGTTCGTCCAAGCGTTGGAACCACACGCCCTCGAGCATATTTCATGGCCCCTAGATATAGCCGAAACGAAATCAAGGTTTGAGAAGCTCTGTGGAATGCCAAACTGTTGTGGGGTCATTGAGACCACACATCTAAAGATGCACCTACACAAGTCTGAAGGTGAAACCGGTGTGTGGCTCGACAAGAGTAATAATAACAGTATGAAACTACAGGTGATCGTTGACCCGACAATGCGGTTTGTTGATGTGGTTTCTGGGTTCCCGGGACGTATGACTAAAAACGGTGTCCTTCACCAATCAGAAATGTTTCGTTTGGCACAGAAAGGAGAGAAGCTAAACGGGAATAGAGGAGAACTTTCTAAACGAACAACGATTCCTGAATATGTAGTTGGAGACTCGGGTTTTCGGCTACTTCCATGGCTGATGACTCCATACCATGATGCAGGACTGAATGAAGATCAAACTGAATTTAACAAGAGGCATTTAGCAACCAGGTTAGTTTCTAGTCGTGCTTTGAAGAAGTTGAAGGAGGTTTGGGCGGTGATTGAGGGCAGTGTTAACCAGTTTGGGGAGGCTTTTAGAAGCGTTAACCGGGGTGGGTCGAGGAGTTGAGTTTGATGGTGAAGTCGAAACAGAAGGCGGAAATTCAGGCGTTGAGTTCGTTTGGTTTTCAGTATCTGTCGGAGATTTATCTGCCGTTGAAGTTGTAGCAGCAAGATTGGCTCTAGTGATTGTTTGTAACCTCTTTGTTTTTCATTGTAGCAAATTTATTGTTCTTAAAGTGTAATATGTTGTCTTGAATTTATATAAACTGTCAAGAACCAAGTTTTACATGTTTTTTTACCTATGTTTCACTTTTTCTACCAACTATAAGACTATATAGATTATGATCATAAAGGAACATATAAGTACATTCCATTGTTATGTTTTTTTTGTACATGCAGCTAAGTTTGTTAGATCTAGTGGCTACACATCTCGTTTACCAGGGACGGTCTAGTTACAAAAGACATTAAGCAAATACCATTGAGAATCCCGTTTGAAGATTAAAAGACATTAAGCAATTCGTTCTTTTTTTTATCAACTATTCTCCAACCGATTGTTCTCAACCCGAACCAACCCGGAACCATTTTAACCCGACAAAATTGCCCCTTGATGTACATTCTCTTTAAAAAAACTTTATTTTAACTAACCTGACCCGACCCGACCCGACCCGACCCGAAACCTGTTCTAACCATTCAGACAACTGTAGGCAAAGGTTCTAATAGTATCATTCAAAACATTACAATTCAGCATTTTTACATATTATTCACTAAATAAGAAACAAAGAAAATGACTAATGTAATGATAACAATGACATGCTTCAATCGGCATTACGTAAAACTATACCGTTACAGTCGGTTCTGTAATAATCATCGCGGGATTCATTACCCATGTCAAGTGGATCTACACGTGGCAATATATTATCATTGTGAGGAAAAATTACAGTACTAAATTCCTCATCAACGTCGTCATACGAATCTCTATAGTTTTTGGGAGGTGTCATAAAGACAATAGACATTTTTTTATCCAGCTGGTCTTTAACATAAAACACCTGTCGTGCTTGTGAGGCCAATATGAACGGATCATCCTTGTGGCCTAATCTGTTAAGTTCGACCAACGTGTAACCAAGACTATCTTGTTTGACCCCATTTCTATTTTCAACCCAGTCGCACAAGAAAAGAGGAATTCTTTTAATATGATAATCTAGTACCCAGATATCTCTTAATACCCCATAATAGAAGTTTTTTCTGTAGGTTACTACTTCTTTAGAAATGTGCATGTCAGTTGCCTCTACACCAACTCCACTGTTTTGGTAAACTCCACCGTCACTGATATACTTTCTGTGGAAACCGCTAACTCTTTTTCAACCTAAATTTCATTACTAGGATGAGATTCACCTTGCACAAACTACAATAAAGGAAAAACTAATATTATGCTAAAATTTAAATTACCTTGTTACGTAACCAGTGACCAAACGTTGTGTTATGCTCTTTCTCCAGCCACGCTTGTGGTTTACCACCATGTCGGTTTTTCAAAAAGGTCATGTGTTGTCTACAAGTACATAAATTAGTATCATATTTGATAGATTCTAATGTAAAAAAAAAAAAAAAAACATGTTAGTTATACTTACTCAATATAAGGCACAATTTCGGGCGTATTTTGCAATACATAGAAATGTGCTTTCAAGGAGAGTTCCGGAGAAACCAGAACTGGTTTACTAGCTGACAAAGGATTTCCTTCCCCGTTATCATTTTCAGATGTCTTATACTTATATGGTGGAATGCCAATAGTCTTCATGTTTTTTTGGTATTCGCTGAAAAACTCAATTGTTTCTTCTGCAATATTCTCCTCAGCAATGCATCCTTCTGGATAAGTTTTGTTTCGCACATGCCCTTTAATAACCTTCTTGCACCTTTCAAAGGGATACATCCACCGAAAGCATATTGGCCCACATAATTTTACCTCCCTAGTAAGGTGCACAGTTAAATGAATCATAATATCGAAAAAGGATGGGGGAAAATATTTCTCGAGCAGACACAATGTCACACAAAGCTCTTCTTGCAACTTATCTAGTTCCTCTACCTTGATTTCTTTGCTACATATTGATTTGAAAAAAAAGCAAAACCTGATAATAGCATATCTTGTGGGTTCCGGCATGATAGACCGTATTGCAATGGGCAAAAACTGTTGCATAAGCATATGATAATCATGTGATTTAAGTCCCACAAGTTTCCTATCCTTTCGATTCACCAAACTAGAAAAATTAGAACAATACCCTTGTGGAACCCTTAAGTTGTATAATGTTTCACAAAACTTGTCTTTTTCATCTTTCGTTAATGTGTAACATGCTGCAGGAAGTATTGTTTTGTTGCCCTGTGTTTTAGCCTGCAACTCTTGTTTTAACCCAAAATGCGCCAGATCCAATCGAGCATTCAATCCATCTTTCGTCTTTCCTGGAACGTTTAGCAATGTTCCGACAATACTCTCAGCCACATTCTTTTCAATGTGCATGAAATCAATACAATGTTGGACACAATTATACCGCTAATACCTAAGTCGTCGATACCATATGTTGAATTTCTTCCAATAGGTTGGTTCTTTATGTCCGAAATTTGAACTATCACCCTCTTTTGATGTGTTCCTTTTTCTCTTAATTGTCTTCCCCCCTCTTCCAGTAGAAGTTTCTAGGATTCCTGATACTTTATCCTTAAATCCTTTCCCCCATATATTCTTAACGTATTTAACCTCGTTGAATATTTCTTCCCCGGTCATAGGATTTGCAGTAGTTCCCCATTCTTGTTTTCCATTGAACGCCTTCGTTTGCTTTCTGAAAGGATGGTTATATGGTAGATATCTTCTGTGACCAGCATAACTCTGCTTGGATGAGAAAGGAAGTCTACAACATTGAGTTTCTTTTCGACACACTACACAACCATGGAATCCACTATAAGGGCAGCCACATAGTGTACCAAGAGCAGGGTAATCATTAATCGTCCATAAAACAACTGCACGTAGGATAATTTTTTCTTGTGCATAGGCGTCATATGTTTCAACTCCTTCTTCAAATAAGAGTTGTAGATCATCAATCAAAGGATCCAAAAACACATCAATATCGTTTCCAGGCGTTCCCGATATTAGTACCAAAAGCATGATAAACCTTCTTTTCATACACAACCAAGGCGGAAGGTTGTAAATGACAGCTAAAACCGGCCAAACACTATGATTTCTATTACCTCTATTTACCTCAACCCCATCTGTGGAAATGCCAAGCCAAAGATTTCTTGGATCGTCAGCAATTTCGGGAAATTGGTTATCTATGGCTTGCCATGCAGGTGAATCTGATGGGTGGCGTAAAACACCGGGTTTTTTGGAATTGGTGGCGTGCCATAATAAATCTTTTGCTATACTCTTAGCTTGAAAGAGTCGTTTCAATCGTGGTATTATGGGAAAGTACCACATTACCTTTGCAGGAATATTTTCATACATTATTTTAGTGTTCTCATCCACCTTCCACCTTGACTTCCCACAAGTTGGACATACAACCAAGTCTTTGTACTCCTTCCTGTAAAGAATGCAGTCGTTGATGCATACATGTATCCTTGTATATCCTGAACCCATTGCCTTCATTGTCTTTTTTGCCTCATATGTATTGTTAACCATTTCGTTACCTTCAGGTAGCATCTTTTTCAACAAAACTAGAAGTTCAGTAAAGCACTTATCTGAGACTCCATGCTTACTCTTCAAGTTGACTAGTTGAACTAGTGCGGACAACTTTGTGAAGTTTGGACATCCTTTATAAAGGGGCTTCTCAGCATCAACAAGTAGTTCCTGAAGCTTCTCATAGTCCTCTGTGAAATTATCTTCTGTGGCATTTACCATTTCTATTGTTTCCGTGGCATCTGTTGGAATTTCGGTGTCAAAATACTCTGTATGAAGCACATTTTTAACTGGCTCATCTTTTTCACCATGTTTTATCCACCTTGTATAATTTGGATCAATTTCCTTATTGAACAAGTGATGATCCACTTCATCCAAAGGAAGAGAGTAGTGGTTTAAACAATTTATACATGGACATGGAATTTTTGTTTTTTGTTTAGTTTTTTTTGGGTCGATGTTTGTCGACATCTTCAAATTGCGAACTGCGTAATCTAGAAATGTTGCAACTCCATCCATATATGGTTTTTTGGTTCTATCGGTTAACATCCAAGACTTATCCATCCTTTAATCACGACCGGGTACATAAGCATAGTAGAGTAAAAACACATTAGAATAAAAATACGACAAGGTATGTAGAGAAACATCATATAATATACGCATCCTTATGATTGTCAAATTTTATTGCCTGATCACCGACCAAGCAATAAATACAGGGCTGTATTTAAAGAACATGCATAAATTAAAGAACAGTAGGGTTCCATAGTTCAACAAATCATATATCTGTTGAATATGTTTAAACAATATTTATTAAAGAACATGCATAAATTAGTTGAACACCTTTCAAAATTGTCGAACAGCAGCCTTGTAGTTTCTTATGATGCAGCCTTCTTTTCGTAACAACAGGGTTTGTATATATGCAGCCTTCAAAATTGTCCAACATGCAGCCTTCAAAATTGTCGAACAGTAGGGTTACGTATGATGCAGCCTTGTTTCTAATTCTAATTGGGATTTGCGATGATACAAAACAATCACAGTAGATTTACTCTGTTTTGGTTATTTTTAAATAAAAAGGATGATTAAAGTTGGTGTTTTTATAAATTAAAAACCAATTAATTTACAAGCGGATGAAGTGGTGGAGTGGTTTTGGTGCGTGTGAAGCAATCAAGGGGTCGTGGGTTCGATCCTCGTTTATGCCTGGATTTTAGGCGATTTTTTTGACATTTTAGTTCTTTTATTTTGCAGTTAAATTGTTCAAATTATCTTTTTTTTTCTTGTTGCGGTGGCGGCGGCAAGAGACACGTACCGTTTCGACGCGTACCGTTTCGACCCGTACCGTTTCGACCCATACCGTTTTGACCCGTACTGTTACGGATCAGTTCTGTTCGAATTGTTTTGAGTCTGCACAAGTTTGAATTAAATCTGATTGCTGATTCGCATGGTTTGACAAGTCACATTATTCACAGATCTACATAGACATGATTCGCACTGATTGTTTTTGAAACGAAGGCACGGATAAATCTTTGATAGTCTGCGCAAATCTGTGACATTTCACACGAATCAGAAACATCAGCTACTGAACAGAACCTTCAGTCGCCGAAATTTGTCTAGTAGTGGTATGCGAGGTAGCTCAGGCAGCTACTTATGTTGTCGGCGATGACAATGGCTGGACGTTTAACGTCGATGGCTGGGAAAAAGGCAAGAATTTCAATGCAGGCGACGTCCTTGGTATCCTATCACCACTTTCGATATAATAATAATATGTGTTGATATTATTAAAGAAGTGCATATTTAATTACTTGAATTGTTATTATATGATTGTAACAGTGTTTAAGTACGCAAAAGGATCACATAATGTGGTGGCTGTGGACGAGGGAGGCTATTATGGATGCGATGTATCCCCATACGATGCAAAGGTGTACACAAGTGGAAATGACCAAATTACCCTTGTGAAGGGTTCTAACAGCTTCATTTGCAGTTTCTCTGATCACTGTAATAGTGGCATGAGGCTTTTAATCTCTGCATCTTAAACAACAAGATAATAGTATTTGACTTTGAGTTATGGAATAATGTGTTTCTTGCCTATTTATTGTGTGTCTTGTTATAAATGTATTATTATCAATTGTTTACTCTAAGACCTTACACAATGCAATGCCTATGAAGCCTATGTGGTAGTCACATACAGGAAGGTCAAAGACCACATGTTTGGTAGGTTTTAAGGTGGTTTTTAGACCATCCAAACTACAAACCGTCATTTCAGCGTCATACCAGATTCCAAACTTTTTTAAAAGCATCCATTTTTTTACATTAACAAACAAGGTAATGAATATTTCGTAGAAATTTGTTATTTATTTGGTGTTAACTATCCCACATGATAAATAATATGTGCTTATTATGCTAACTTCAGGCACTTGACACCTTCAATACGACACTTGACAAGTTACCCTCTTGGAAAGCTTGATCATGTTCAAGGTTAGCTGTTAATTTGAAGTAAATTCAGTTCTATAGTCAATTTGATTAGAAAAAATCGTTAGAAATAGGTTACATAATGGTTAAAGCTACTTCCAACTCAAATAGGTGGTCAAACTTTTGCATTGACTTATGGAGAAAGTCAAATTGAAGGGATTGTCAAGCTTGCCTGTACACAATTATCTCAATGAGGAATTTATAAAATTAATGTTGTGACCAGGTTTGGAATGGGAAAAATCCTACTGAGGTTATAAGTTATAACAGAACTATGTGGCTTTGTGACAATCCTTTCCGGAACATTCCTTCTTCACAGAACCAAAGACATGGTTTAGGGTATGCTGCTTTACTTTATTGAGTCCATTATTTATTTTTAAAATTGCTTAGACTTACAATCTTGGCAAGTGTGATCATGATATCTTGACACTTAAAAGTTTTAATTATAGTGAGGCTAGATATATGCATTCACAGTTAGTTTTATTTTATGAAAGCCACCAAATGTACTGACATATTTTTCTAACTCTTATTCTCTTTTCTTTTTTACTCTTTTATATTAAGTTACATCGCGTATGCAAACTTTATTCTTTACAATGCAAAGAAAGTTAGTTGGGTTTGGGTTATATATATTTAAATTGTATAAAATATATTCAGTTTTGGCTTCTTTTGATAGTCTGCGCAAATCTGTGACATTTCACACGAATCAGAAACATCAGCTGCTGAACAGAACCTTCAGTCGCCGAAATTTGTCGTTTTGCGCAGAATCCAGTCATTTACACTGCATTTACACTTGCAAAATCGACAGTTTTTCGCAGAATCTGTTCGACGGATCCGTTTCGCTGATTATTTGTTCAAGGTTTGTTTGATCGAAAACCGTGATAAGGGATCGACGCGTACCGTTTCGACGCGTACCGTTTCAACCCATATCGTTTCGACCCGTACTGTTAAGGCGTTGCGGTTCTAAACGTTGCGGTTCTAAACGTTGCGGTTCTAGTAGTCCCTGTTGTTTCTAAAAGTTGCATAAACAGTGTATAAATGAATTTAAATCTTATATCCTAACAGCTCCTAGTAGGAGGATAAACTGGTTAAGGCGTTGCGGTTCTAAACGATAGGTCACGAGTTCGATCCTTGCAAAGGGCCGGTTCTTTAAAGAAGAACCCCCTTTTTGACAGATTTTTGAAATATTTACAACTTTGGTCCCTGAAGTTTCAGTTTTTACAAAAGTAGTCCCTGTTGTTTCTAAAAGTTGCATAAACAGTCCCTATACTTTCATAAAATGTACATAATTGGTCCCTGATGTTTCGGAAGCTGACACAAATGGTCCCTGTACTGTTCAGTTAAATATGCTAACTGAGTTAATGTTTAAAGAAGAAATCTTTATATGAAAGTTAACCCGGTTAGACCATTCAGTTAAAATAGTTTCAATAATGACCATATGAACCCTAGACTTTTTAAAACAATTTATATATATTTATTTCTTTTATAAATTAAGTTTCAAAAATGACAATTTAGTCCCTGGACTTGTACTTTCAAATAATTACGCTTTCAGTCCTTGAAATTAAAAAGTAATAGATTTCAAGTAGGTTTCAAAGAATGTCAAATAGGTCCCTCAACTAGTAATTTCACAAGTAGTCACAATAAACCCTTATAGTTTATGTAACCGTGTTTAATAGCATAAAAACTCAACAAATTTGCAATTGTTTCACGTGTTTGTATCGGTATAAGCATGTATGAGCACAAATCAAGTAGGATCAAATAAGTTTCATTCCAAATACGGTAATTGTTACAATGCAAGTCAAAATAAAAACATGTGTGAAAACCAAGATGGTTACATCAGTGATGGCCAATTAAGCCCAGTGGTGATCAAATAGACCCAACGATGCTCATTTAGGCCAAATGATGGTTAATTACGGTTTTTAAGCTCAATGACGGCCCATTAGGCCCAATGAAAGTCAACTAGGTCTAATGATTGTCAGTTAGCTTCAATGATAGTTAGTTGAGCTTAATAAAGGTCAATTAGGGCTAACGAAGGCTATTTAGGGTTGTTAAGCTCAATGATGGCCAATTACGCCCAATGACGGTCAATTAGACCCAACGATGGTCAGTTAGGGTTGTTGAGCTCAATGATTGTCAATTAGGCCCAAAGACGTTCAATTAGACCCAACGATGGTAAACTAGGTTCAATGAAGGTCAGTTAGAGTTGTTAAGGCTCAGTGATGGCCAACTAAGCCCAGTGGTGATCAAATAGACCCAATGATGGTCATTTAGGCCAAATGATGGTTAATTGCAGTTTTTTAGCACAATGATGGTCAATTAGGTCCAATGAAAGTCAACTAGGTCTGATGATTGTCAAAACAAAGCTCGTTTGTTTATCGAGCCCGAGCTCGAGCTCTCATAAGTCAATCGAGCTCGGGCTCGGCTCGACTCGTTTGCACCCCTAAGTATGGGTATGAATTTCGGACACGACCCGAAAAACAACATGAACCATAGGAAAATTGACCAATAGGGACTAAATTAGTATGATCATTATTAAATAATTACGATTAGGTCTATTATTTAGGGGTGCTAAACGGGTTGTGTTCGCGGGTTGGCAGGTTCAACCCGACCCGAACCCGAAAATCGTATCATACATATGAACCCGAACATGACTCGTTTAACCTGATTTTTTTAATTTTTTTTTTCTGAATTTAATATATTAAAATTAAAATTTACTTAAAAAACATAATTGCATATAATAATATCATATCTAAAAATATAATTTTAATTTTCGTTTCCCACCACTTCCCAAAAAATTCTAATTTCCCTCTCTTTCTCTTGTGTATCCAACCTAAAACATGTTCATTTTTAGTTTTCCCCCTATTTTCCTTTAACCCTAAATGGATTCCCCTCCCAAAATTCATACCCAGATCTCGTACTGATACCCCTCTTCTGTTTTTGTTTAACCAGCTTCTTGTTTTGGCATTACGATAAAGAGAGAAAGAAACCAGACACGAAGCTTCTCCTTTGAATCCATCTAATCTCTCCTCTGATTAAGGTAAGTGCAAGAACCCTATTTTCTTTGCATTTATTCAAAAAGCGTTTTGTGGTTGTTTATTCAGACCCTGTAAGCAGTAATCTGCAAGTTCATTCTTTTTTGTGGATACAATAAACTTAAAATGATTCAAGATTTAAACTTTGTTGATAAAACTCCACAGATTCGTGAAAACTATGACATTCGTCCTAAAGTTCATGTGTTTGATTGTTGATTTGTAGTGATTCGTTATGATCGATTTTTGTCAATTTTAGTTATAGTTAGATAATTAGGTGAAAATTTGTAGTTAGTTTCAGATTTGTAGTGATTCATAATGCTCATTTGTTGTTAATTTTAGTTCTAGTTAGGTGATTTGGTGAAAATTTCAAGTTGAATTTTAGGTTATGTAGAAGTTTGATTGATTATTTTGACCCGTTAAAGCAGTTTGGGTGGGAATAGTACGGGTTGAAACGGTCCGCGTCGAAACAATTCGGGTCGAAAAGATTCTCGTCAAAGCATTTCGGTTATAAACGGTTCCGTCAAAACAGCACGGGTCGAAATGGTTCGCTTTGATTTTTAGAAGTTTGATTGATTATTAAGGAGTTGAGTGCCAATAAAGAATTGCATGGGTACCTGATATAAAATATAATTAGGTGCCTATATTGATTTTCGCCATTTTTAGGACAAAAGTGTACTGCATTTAAGAAGTTCAGGGGTTGCCTAGGACCCTCCTGGGCTTCAAGTATACTGCATTGAAGACTACAACTTAAATAAGAAATGTTAAGCCAAAATAACCAAACGAAAATATGTTGCTGCTTACATAAGTCATAATTCTAATTCAAATACCAAACTGATATGCTGCTGATACTAAAAATTTCGGATCGGGATGTTACATTAACCTCAAGTATTATACAATTGAGTTCTAATGTTGTGTTTGGTTGTCAAATGAATTGGAATCCTCAATCCATCACCCCGGCACCCACAACCACCAGTTCGGGTCGAAACGGTTCGGGCCGAAGCGGTTCGGGTCGAAACGGTTCGGGTCGAAGCGGTTTGATTCGAAACGGTACTGGTCGAAATGGTACGGATCGAAACAGTTCACGTCGAAACGGTTCAGATCGAAACGGTTTGATTCGAAACCCGTCCCGTGCGGAAACTCGTGTTTTATAATGACAGTTGAATATGAATATCATGTTTTATGAGGTTTATGCATTATATATAGATTATAGACTTTGGCTCCTTGACCCATTTTGACCCGTTACTCCATTAGTTAATGACAGTTGAATCTAAATATCATGTTTTATAATGACAGTTGAATCTGAATAGTAATGTTATTGCATTAACCAGCTTAAATAAATACATGTCTATATATCAGTTAAACTAAGATGCAGACTACATGACCTGATTTTTGTGCAACAGCAGTTAAACTAACATGCAGACCTGTTTTTTTTTTGTTTCGGTTTGGTCTGTTTTTTCAGTTTCGTTTCGAAACGGTTTCAATATTTTCAGTTTTTTTTTGTTTCGTTTCGGTTTTTTGTTTCCGTTTGATCGGTTTATTCGACTGTAAGTATTTTTTTTCTTTTTTATTGTAAGTATTTTTTTCTTTTTTATTATTTTATATATTACGCAACTTGTGTCGTATCCCAGTAATAAAAGGCAAAGCCAAGTTCATTGACTGCCGTATATTGTATCGGGATTTCCATAAGCGCAGCGAGTGCAAAAGCTGCTTCCTTGTGAGCTGGGCTTAGATCTTTGGACATGATACCAGTAAAATTAACAAACTGCAGTTAATAAGGCCAAAGTACCGTGAGTTGTCTTTTGAGATAAAAACTACTAATGTCATCTTCAAACCAACAACAATCCCTCCAACCTTTAAAAAAATTTCCTAATAACCAAACCTCTATAAAGAAAACCAGTAATAAACATTCTAAAAAAACTTGAATATGAAAAGAGTTTATTGAAAGTGAGGGATGTGTTTGTACCTGAAACTATCCCATCGGGTCGGAACGGGTTCGGGTCAGAACGGGTCAAACTCATTTCTGGAAATTTTATTCATTCTCTTTATTGTATATAATAACAACTTTTGTCAAACTCATTTCTAGCATCATGGAAGTTGAAGAAGAAATCATGGAAGTTGAAGAAGAAAGCGATTTCTCGGATAGGGATTTGACAGGTGAATCTGAAATCGATTTCTCGGATATGGATTTGACAGCACACAAAACAAAAACACCGAAGAGGGGGTTAACCAGGTTACCAAAAATGCGAACAGCATTTACAAACTCGGGTGGAAAAAAACACAAAGTTACATTTGATGAATTGGAGAAGTTTTCTGGGGAATATAGATCAGAATTTTCAAGTTTTTTGGGAGACCTAGTAAGAGAATATGTCGGATTTAGGTTTTTAGCGTGGAAAACAGTGCCAACAGAAGTAAAGGATAAATTGTGGGAGGAAATAACGGTTAATTCTTTTCTCTTAATTATAAATGTATTTTTACATTTTCATGTGACTAACATACAACTTGTATTATATATTGCAGCGTTTTTATGACATTGATGCATGTCGTAGGCGTTTTGTAATGACTTGGCTTGGTGAACTGCTTCGAAATTTTAGAAGAAAAGTGTATGCGGGATTCATAGTACCTAACTTAGGTAAACCAAAGAAACTTGCACGAATTCCTAAGAGGTATCGTTCAATGGTGGAGCAAACAGACTGGGACAAGTTTGTAACATATACACAATCAGACAAGTTTAAGGTTTTAATCTTTTATTCTAATGTTCATCATTATTTTATTTTAAATATAATTTTAAACTCTAATGAAATAATTACAAATTTTGTTGTAAGGATGTGTCAAATAAGAGAAAAACAGCACGATCAAAATATGTTTATGATCATCACTTGGGACGAGGAGGGTATGCTTATCTAAGAGACAAACTGGTAACTTCATTTCTTCAATTAAAGTTTTTTTTTTGTGCTTATAATGATTTTTTGTTTGTATGTCTGATGTGTGTGTCCGTTATTTTTGTTGTATATATTACAAGGTACAAAATAACGAACTTTCAGTTGATGAGATCCCCTCTCGTGCTTTAATGTGGAGGAAAGCAAGGGAAAACAAAAACGGAGAATACAAGAATGTTGATGTAAAAGACATAGCTAATAAAATAGTAAGTTCAACTTTAAACTTTTTTGATTTATTTTTAATTACTATAATACATGTTTATTTGTTAACAATTTCTACAAATTGACACTGAAACGCAAATTAAAGATGGATCCGTGAACCTTGATCCGGGCACGGATGCACTCACATTAGTATTTGGCAAAGAAAAAGGTGGGTATTTAAAAGGTGTTGGTTATGGAGTGACTTCTAGTAGATATTGGCAGAGTCCTCGAACAAAAGGATCATCAAAAGAACGAATTGCACAACTGGAGTTTCAACTACATAACGAGAGACTTGAGCGTGGGAAAAAAGATGAACAAATTAAGACCCTTTCGATGCAGATGGCAGAAACAAATAACACACTTAATCAAGTTTTAGCTTATCTGGCTGCACAAGGACAAACATTACAAATATGTTCATTATCTGCAGACAAAATGTCACAAACACAAGTAAGTGACTTATTTTATTAACAAATTAATACCTTAATAGTTTTCAAATGTTAACCATTGTTAGCTACCATAAATAGCAACCTATTTATATAAATTTACCATGTGCATTACAATTTTAGAAATTTTCCCTGTTTTATCGAATCGTATTATCTGTATTGCTTCCTTGTTACATTTTGTAGGTAAATTCTTTAGATAAACATGATGGATCAAAACATAAGGCCAATGCTACCGCATCTAAAATAGTGCAAAAAGAAATGGCACCAACGGTAAGTATGATAATTTCATTATTTTTTTATAATTTCCCATGTAATTATTGATATTTCATAACACATTTAATTGAATTGTAGGTAAAATCTATGAACAATAGTACTGGATCAAAGGACAATACTAATGTTACCACATCTAACATATCAAGTAAAGTAGTGCAAACAGAAGTCACTTCTCATGCTAACACTTCTAAAATGGTGCAAAAAGAAATGATAACGGTAAGTGTTTGACAATTTCGTATTTTTTATAGTTTTTATGTGTGATTGTTGATTTTCTATAACTTAATTAATTCAATGTTTTTAGGAAAATGTGAAAACTAGAAAAAAAGATGTTTTGTCTACGCAAGAGACTTCACTTCTTGGGACATCATCGCAGTTGGAATCACAAGAAAATATACATAATGCACATTCAACAAATGTCCTAGAGGTATGTGTTACGAAATACATATTTATATTGATTTTAATCTTAAGATGTTAACATAAAATATTTTTTTTGTAGATCAAGTGTACTCTATATACTATAAATATGAACAACTGTGTGGCTTATGGTACAATTCATTTGTCAACGGGAAAACAAAGCATTCATGGAGTTCCACTACAAGATAATTGCTATAGAGTTTCTATTGATAAAGTTGTAAAAGAAGCAGCATTTTTACCGGTAGAATCATGTGAGGTCAAAACAGTTGGGGATGCACTAAATACTTTTGTTGCTTGGCCAAAATACCTTGTCAAAACTAGCCAAAAGGTTTGTTCTTTATTAATATATGATTAATTACTCTAGCTATTGATATTTGTTTTCATGTTTTTTGCTTCAGATACCAAATCTATCAAGCATTCAAACACAAAACACTACAACTCAAGCTGCTAAAAAGCAAAGGATGTGTTTTACAATGCTAGAAGGTATCAAAAAACAGGGAGCAAGAAGAACAAGAAAAACACTTTAAACTAGTACTTATTTTATGTTTACAATCATTTCCTTTTGCAACATTTGTAGATAGTTTTTGATTAGAAGTTTAGTTTTTGGTATTATCGTGCACAGATTTTGGTTTATTAATTTTAATATTATTTGGTTTTAGGTTTTCTCATGTTTATTATTGTTTTTTATTGTACAAAAAGTTGAAGACAAAACAACTAGTTATAAGAAAATGGCTACACAGAAACACAATATACATGTGTGGCTAAAGGTTAGCCATAAGCCACACTTAAAAGCACAAAAGTTCATGTGGCTTTACATAAACATTAGCCACACCATTGTCATTTTATCTTTTTGTATCACAAAATCATAGTAAACGTTATGTAAAAACAAATTATGTGTGACCAAAGATTAAACAATAGTCACATAGTAAAATTACAAATTTTCATGTGGCTTTACATAATTACTAGTCACATCATCGTCACTTTGTTTATTTTGCCGTGACGAAATGTTAGCAATTGTCATGGGTAAAAAAGATTATGTGTGACCAAAGGTTAGACAATAGTCACATTTAAAATTACAAAATTTCATGTGGCTTTACTTGATCATTAGTCACACCATCGCCATTGTGTTTATTTTGGTGTGACGAAATATTAGCAAACGCCATGGGTAAAAATATTATGTGTGACTAAAGATTACACAATAGCCACACTTAGAAAGAAAAAAAAATTCATGTGGCTTTACATAACTTTTAGCCACACCATCCTTATTTTGATTTTTTTATGTGACAGAATGACAGCATCTGTAATGCACAAAATGAATTTGTGTGGCCAAAGGTTAGATGATAGCCACACATAAAATCATAAAGTTTTATGTGGCTTTACATAATCATTAGCCACATTATCCTTACTTTATGTGACGAAATGATAGCAAATGTCATGAGAAAGTAAATTATAAGTGACCAAATGTTAGCCATTGCCACACTTAAAACCACAAAACTTCATGTAGCTTTACATAAACATTAGCCACGCTATCATCGCTTTATTACTTTTGTGTGACGGAATAATAACATATGTCATGTGAAAAAAAAATGTGTGACCAAAGGTTAAACAATAGTCACACATAAAATTACAAAATTTTATGTGTGACAAAAGGTTAGACAATAGTCACATATAAAATTACAAAGTTGTTTTTAGTGTCTAGAAATATTTTTTAGCCACAGTTATAGTAAACAGATGTGACTAAATAATAAAACGGTCACACTTACAGTGAGTTCATGTGGCCGTTACAAACATTTAGTCTTACTTAATAAATGGAATGCTTAATTACAACAACTCTTTTTGCCACTTTTTATTTTTAATTGATGTGGCTAAAACAAACTTTTAAGTGACTATATAATAGAAACAGCCACATTTACAATAAATTCATGTGGCTGTTGTTACCCTTTAGCCACACTTATTGTACAGAATGTCTGATTTCCAGCAAGAGATAGTGGTACCCTTTAGCCACACTTTAAAGTTGCTACGGCCACTAAACGTGAATGTGGCCGTATGATACCTATGATGACTGGACCTTTGGTCACACTTGAGTTGAAAAAAAAAGTGTGACAAAAGGCGTATGGTCACTCTTTTTTTGTGTGGCCGTAAGCCTTTTTTGGCGTAGTGATTGGGGGACATCAAGCTTCCCATCTATATTGAAGGACTTCATTCTTATCAAAAATTCTGTGTTATAGATTGCTTATCCTGTTGTAATGTTATCCTTGGCAGGCCATGGATACATGACATGAAGGCAGTCCCATCTACCTATCATCAGTGCGTAAAACTTCCAAGTCTATGAGGGGTGGTGAAAATTGAGAGTGATCAACAAGAAGTTAAGAATTGCTACACGTCATCAATGAAGCCTGCCTCAAGACCAAGGGAGCAATAGCAATTAAAGCATCCTCCAAGAGATGTCTTGGAGGCAAGAGAGCAGGATGTGAAAGAAATCCTTATGGATCCTCATGATCCTGAATCCATAGTCTTCATAGGATCAGGGATCCTCAGCAACATTGAACATGATCTAGTATCCTTCCTTAAAAGGAGAAAAACTACCCTTGCCTAGAAGCATGAGGACATGACAGGTATATCTAAAGATATAATTACTCATAAACTTGGCATTGACAGGTCATTCAAGCCAATTCATCAAAAAAGGAGGAAGTTTGCACCTGAAAGGAATGCTATTATCCAGGAAGAAGTGGATAAACTACTCCGTGTAGGTATGATAAGAGAGGTTAAGTATCCAAGGTGGTTAGCCAATGTGGTTGTTGTTCAAAAGAAAAATGGAAAGTGGAGGGTATGTGTCGATTTCACTGATTTAAACAAGGCATGTCCCAAGGATCCTTTCCCATTACCCCACATTGACTCCATGGTGGATGCTACTGCGGGTCATGAGTTGTTGACTTTTATGGATGCTTCATCTGGATTTCAACAGATTCAGATGGAACCATCTGATCAAGAGGATACAACCTTTATGACCCCAACATGTATATATTGTTATATTGCTATGCCATTTGGACTAAGGAATGCAGGTGCTACTTATCAAAGACTAGTCAATATGATGTTCAAGGAATAAACTGGACACACTATGGAAGTCTATATAGATGACATGGTGGTTAAGTCCAAGAAAGCTGAGGATCACCTTAGAGACTTGGAGGAAGCATTCAATATCCTTTATAAATTTAATATGAAACTAAATCCTTCCAAGTGTCACTTTGGTGTTAAAGTAGGTAAATTCCTAGGCTATATGGTGACAAAAAGAGGCACTGAAGCAAGTCTAGAGCAAATTAACGCTATTGTGAATATCAAATCTCCTGCCAATGCCAAGGATGTATAAAGATTGACAGGCAGAATCGCAGCCTTGAACAGGTTCATATCCAAATCCTCAGAAAAATGCAAGGAATTCTATGACATTTTGAGGAAGAACAAGAAATTTGAGTGGACTGAAAAGCATGAAAATGCTCTCAAAGCCCTTAAGGATTACCTATCCTCAGCTCCTGCCTTAATGAAACCATAAAAAGGGGATATATTATCCTTATATCTGGCGGTATCCTCTAAAGCAGTAAGTGCAGTCCTTGTTAAGGATCACCAAGGTACACAACATCCTGTCTATTATGTTAGTAAGAGTTTGCTTGATGCTGAATCCAGGTATTCACATTTAGAGAAACTTATCCTTGCTTTAATTATGGCATCTACTAAATTAAGACATTATTTTGAAACTCATGCCATTATTGTCAAGACTAATTTTCCAATTAAGAATGTTCTCAGGAAACCTGAAATGTCAGGAAGGATGGCAAAAAGGGCAGTGAAGCTCAGTGCTTATGATATAAGATATGAACCAAGGATTGCCATCAAATCCCAAGCCTTAGCCGACTTTGTGGCAGATTTTAGTAGTGACTTGCAAAAGGAAGCTGAGTTAGAAGTCCAACAGCTGGAAGAAACTAACGATCCTTGGATACTTTTCACTGATGGAGCCTCTAATTTCAAAGGAACAGGACTTGGAATACTACTAAAATCGCCACATGGGGCATAATACCCCGCTCCATAGCTTGTGAATTTCAAACTACCAACAACGAGGCTGAATATGAAGCCTTGATAGCTGGTTTGCAAATTGCCAAGCATATGAGGATCAGGTATCTTGAGGTACATGTAGATTCATTGTTAATTACTAATTACTTCAATGGATCCTATGCTGTTAAAGGTGAAAAGCTAATCAAATATTTAGAGATAGTCAAAGAATTGGCACTCTCTTTTGTTTCCTTTAGTTTGACACAGGTACCAAGGGAAGAGAATGCAGAAGCTGGTGCATTGGCCAATCTAGGATCATCCTTGAAGATTCCAGAGGATATCAGGATCCCTATTATCCACATCCTAACACCCGCTATTGAGGATCATATCGCCATGGAGATAGGAGAGGACTCTGCAATCATCCCTAGTGATGATACACAATCTCATTCAGGATCATGGATCCTTCCAATCATGAGATATATCCGGCATGGAGAGATTCCTACAGGAGAAAACCCTAGGGCTTTCAAAATTAAGGTATCTCAGTTTACAATATCGAATAATATGTTATATAAACGATCTCTTGCAGGACCATATCTAAGATGCATTAAGGATCCTGAAATCCAAGAAGTCCTAAAGGATTTTCATGAAGGAGATTATGGAAACCACACTGGGGGCAGGGCATTATTCTCAAGGATCCTGAGGACAGGATATTATTGGCCTACTATGAAGAAGGATGCTGTGGATTATGCTAGAAAGTGTGATCCTTGTCAGAGACATAGTAATATCCTTCACCAACCAGCAGAGCTCTTGCATCCTATATCCTCTTCTTGGCCATTTATGAGATGGGGAATGGATATAGTTGGAAAACTTCCTAAGGCACCTGGTGGAAAAGTATTCATGCTTGCTATAACTGATTACTTCTCCAAGTGGATAGAGGCTGAAGCCTTTGCTCAAGTCAGAGAAAAGGAAGTGATATCCTTTATTAAAAGAAACATTATTACTAGATTTGGTATTCCTTCTGAAATTGTTTGTGATAATGGATCCCAATTTATTAGGAGTAGAACTACTAACTTTTGTGACAGCTGGGGGATTAAGATGATAACATCAACACCAGTCCACCCACAAGCTAATGGTCAAGCAGAATCATCCAACAAGATCATCATCAACAACTTGAAGAAGAAGCTTGGGTCCAAGAAAGGAAAATGGGCAGAAGAACTACCTTATGTACTATGGGCTGATAGGACAACTCCCAAGAATGCTACTGGCCAAACTCCATTTTCTTTGGCATTAGGGGCAGAATCAGTGATCCCTACAGATATGGTGGTTCCTACTGCAAGAACAAGCATCTGTGATCCTGAAGGAAATGCTGAAAACTTGGTTCAAGACTTGGATACTATAGAAGAACTCAGGGATTTGGCAAGGATAAGGATGGCTAGTTATCAACAAAGGATGGCCGGAGCCTACAACAAAAATGTCAGGATCAGGAAATTCCAAGTTGGTGATATGGTATTAAGGAAAGCATTTCAGAATACCACAAATCCTGCTGATGGAAAGTTGGCACCAAAGTGGGAAGGCCCCTACCTGATTGAAGCTGAGGTAGGAAAGGGGGCATATAGATTGCTAACAATGGAAGGTGATTTGCTACCAAGAGCTTGGAATGCTGTCCACTTGAAGAAATACTTCATGTAATAAGGATCCATGATCCTTAGCTATTTTCATAACAAGTATCCTTGAAGGATCCTTAGAAGATAGATGATCCTCATCCTAGTAATGATCTAATTTCAATCTATTTCATTCTTTAATTATCCTATATACAAGGATAAGGATCCTGGATCCTTTATCCTCCTTTCACTTGATTCTGAGTTTTGCAGAAGGTTTAGGTATCCTTAACAAAGGATTGAGTATCCACAGAGGTATCCAGTTATTTGGGCTTGACCCCAGTTATTTGGGCTTGACCCCAGTTATTTGGGCCTGTCCCCAATATCGCCAGTAGTGCACGATGATCCTGGTACAGTTCATGGCAATGGGACCAGTACTCGCTTTAGGGGCTGACAGTTTCATTGTACTAGCTGTATCCGGGATCCTACGTATAATGGTAGACGTACCATACATCCGTTCCTAAGGTTTCTAACGTTTTCACGTTAGCTAAGGTTTCGGCATTTTCATGTCGCTCATGTTTGGATCGTCGCCAGTGAGGGCCATACTCCAGTTTACACAAGATCCTTTGGGCTTGTCCCCAGTTATCCTTTGGGCTTGTCCCCAGTTACTAACTCTTCTCTTATATTGGCTTAGTCCCAAGTTATGTTCTGTTTCAGGTTAAACAACTAAGGATTCCTGATCCTTACCTTTTACTAAGGTTTGTCTTTTGGTTATCCTGATTATAAATGTTAAAGGGTTAGGATCCTAACTTGGATTCTCAAGTATGATCCTTAATCACTTTGATTTTATTTATTATTCATATAAGTGACCCTTATCCTTTGACAACAGAACTAATGATCCTTAAGTTACATAACTTTTCTGAATTTGTCGACTATGTTGGTGCACACATCTGTCGTCTTCGTCTTACATCGAGTTTTCGGTTCGTTGCGGTTCGGAACAAGAATGATGTCATCATTCTTGATGATGACATCATCCAAGTGACCTAATATCTTGCATCATCATTACAAACTCACGTGAAATAGAGTTTGCTAGAAGACAAAAATTATGAAAAACAGAATTGTATGTTCATATAGGACAAATATTAGTGACTGATTTCGCTCATAAGGTCATTTGGTAGAGGTTTCGCTTATTTGTAAAGGTGATTTCGCTTATTTGGTATTGTAGGGGTTTCGCTCTTATGTCATATCCCTTGGAGCGAAACCACCATGACTATAAATAGGTGTTCCATGAGCGAAACCAGATAGATATCAGTCCCTTGTATTCCATACCGAAGTGCTGCCGGTGTGAAGATCGATTGTACACAACGTTTATTCAATACAATCAGTGTTTTAAAGTGAAGATAAAGCTGTTTCTATCTTTGTTTCTTAGTTTCCGCCTCTGAAACGAAGTTAAACTCCTCTGAACGACTCGTTCGGGTCGGTACACGATCCTACAATTGGTATCAGAGCTCAGGAGGAGGAGTTCTGCAGAGATTAGCTGGATTTTATTGATAATTCTTACTTCTACACCTTCTTTTCTCAATTCAGAAAGATTTCACGGTCAAAAAGACAAATCCTAGAAAGTTTCATAGCTAAAATCGGCTTAAAAATGGACCAAATTAACCTCTGATTAGGTTTCGCTCATTCGGACATTTCATGATTTCGCTTATATGTCAGCTTGATTTCGCTCATTGGGACACTCAAAACAATTTGATTCCGCTCATGTGAACAATTTGATTCCGCTCATTCCGCTCTTGTGAACAGTTTGATTCCGCTCATGTGAACAATTTGATTCCGCTCATTCCGCTCTTGTGAACAGTTTGATTCCGCTCATGTGAACAATTTGATTCCGCTCATAGTTATCAAGTCTGGATATAAGTGAATGCATGTAAAAGATATTAATGGAATAGTCAGAGTTCACATGATCAGTTGTATCGGCCCATGTGACTTTGTTATTAAAGGCCCAATGAAATTGTTTTGGTATTAATGATTGTCGGCACAAGATTTTATCAGCATATGTGAGATATAGTGCGGCCCAATCACATTTAGTTAAAAAAAATTCACATGACTTGTGTCAGTCTACATTGTGATTGCATGTGATTCTCGTAATTTGTCATCAGCCCATGTGATCTCTTGAAATTGTAATTTTGGCAGTTTATTGGGTCCAATCATATTTGAAGGTCAAAAAGCATTACTGCCGAATTCACTTAAGTCATTTGTGATCGGCCTAAGACAGTCAACGGTTCAATCAAGTTGTTGATTTGCATGTGAAATATTGTTGGTTTTATCAAAAATCAGAATTCATGTGATTTTCTTAAATCCTTATGATTTGTCAGATTGTGTTAGGTTGCATATGTAATTGTGTCGGCTTAGTGGATTTATTGGATATGAGATATCATTCAGGTCACATGTATTGAATTGATCAAGTCCAAATAGTCATCAGCCCAAGTCTCTACATCATTTACGGCCCAACTGTGTTGATTAAAGTTCACAAGAGATGTTTCAGTTTGTTTGAATTCGAACTCTTTCTGGTTGTGTGGTTTAGTCAGGTCGGTTGTTGTTGATCCGGGTCATAGCAGTTCGTACGGTTTGACATCAAACTCAGTTCACACAAATTCAGTCCGCACAAATTCAGTCCGCACAAAATATTCACCAGTCCGAGTATCAGTTTGTTTCAGTTGTTTAATAGTGTTTAAACTGATAAGTGTTTGTTTGTTTGTTTTAAGGTGATAAAGGTGTGTTACGAGGAGAACCAGTTCGTTTGAAAGCTAGCATGGATAACGATTTCTACAACGCGTTCGCTACATCTTCGTCTACTCCGGCTTCCATTGCTCAGAACATGAATTTGGAAAACGAAACGGGAACCACCCAAAAGCCCCTGAAATTGATGAGTATCGAAGAATACTACGGGTGGAAAGACAGATTCGAGAATTGGGTTCAGGCAAACCATCTTAGGTCGTGGGAATGTATTCTTAAGAAATATGTTTTGCCACAGACTGATTTGAAAGTTGACAAAAAGATATCTGAATTTACTAATGAAGAACGTGATATGTATAGAGCTGAAAAGATGATGATTAGTCTACTTCAGCAAGCTATCAAAGAAGACATTTTCATTCTGCTACAGCATGACAAAACTGCAAAGTCAATCTGGGATGCACTTAAAGTCAAATTTGAGGGTAGCGAGAATATGATTAAAAGCAAGAAGGCACTGTTAAAGAAAGAGTTTGATCTGTTCAGCAGTCTACCGGGTGAAGACACAAAGAAGCTGATTGAAAGATACTGTCACCTTGTGCGATCTATGTCAATGCTTAGTATAAAAAAGGATTCTGAAGAGTGGGTAGACAAATTAGCTGATGCGTTACCGCAAAAAGAGTGGGGAACTTATTTGATGATCCTGAAAAACACAGGGGTTTATGATGGGTTAACAATTGGTCAGTTTATCGAAAAGATTGAGGGTTAAGATTTGGAACAGCAGAAGATCGCGAGGATGAACAGTCCAAGTGGTCAATAGGATGTAAAAATGTATTACAAAGGTAGTGTTCCGGTTCCAGAAGCTGAGAGAAGTCCGAAAATTTAGACTGCGTTTAGTGCTGGGGATTCTACTGAAAAGATTGATCAAAGTTCAAACAAAAGCAGCCGTGGTTTCTCATTATATCCGAGTGTCAATCCAAAGAGTTCATCAGAAAGCGTTCAGTCTCAAAGCACCAAGACAGGAAATGGTTATGTGATTCAGTGCAATATCGCTCTAAATCTTCCAGAAGGTCAAAGTTTTTCAGAAGACACTGCTAAAGACCACATGGCTCTACTTGGTTCTGTGTTGTTATCTTATGAGGGTCTAGTAGCTGGTCGGATCGGAAATCCCATGCTCACCAAAGAGGATTACGATCAAATAGACACAGAAGAGATGGAACTGATGGATATCAAATGGTGTCTTGCGAGTGTTCTTAGACGTGCTGAAAAGTTCAAAACAATTACCGGGAGAAATGACTTTCTTGATGCTCATGTATCTACTTTAGGTTTTGATAAATCTAAAGTTACTTGTTTTCGTTGCAGGGAGAAAGGCCATTTCCAGTGGGAGTGCAAGAACAGAGAAGCTAGTGGCGCTCAGAATCCATTTGGAAAAGATTATTACTACCGGAAAGCCATTTATCAGCAAGTTGGTCAATCACAAGACTCACAAACGGCTCATGGTAGAAGAATTGAGGATTAAAAAAGAGCGTGTGTGCTGGATTTTGACTGGAACAATTATATCTCTTCTAATAGCAAAGCATGCATAGTCGATCAAGATGATGAGAGGCTACCAGAAGGCTTCAGCTGGAATATGTTTGCAGATGAGAATGGGAATTTTAAAGCTTTCATTGCTAAGATTGTCAGAGAACCAGACATGTTTACCACATGGATGAAGTCTATTGGAGTGACTGTAAAGAGTGTGGATGAAGAGTCTGTTGTTTCTGTTGAAAGTTAAGAAAGTGCTGATGAAAGTCTACAAAGTTCTGATGAGAGTGTACAAAATGTTGTTATTTCAGAAAAGGAAGTTGTATTTGATCAAACACCATCAGATTCTGGTTTATCAGATGCTGATTCTGAAAAATCTGTACAGTTTGATCAGTCACCAGTTGATAGTAGCAGTGATGACGAGGAAGAGAAACATATAAATGTTGCAAAATCTCATCTTTCTCCTGAAAGTTTTCATTTCTATTTTGCGGATCGTATGTAGAAACTGAAAGAGAAACGAGCTGCTAAAGAACAACAACAAATGAAATCTGAATATGTTGTTCAGAAAGCGAATGTTGAAGGTGTTGTTGAGAAGATGATTGAAAATGAGAAGGTGAAAGAAGAAGAAAAAGTGATTGAAATGATAAAGACAATCGAGATTGAGAAGATTGTTGAAGTTGTAAAGCCTTGCATAAAATGTTTGGAAGCTTGCAAGGAATGTCCTGCAAAAGACGACATCATTGCTGAATATGAGAAGAAGAAAGAGCAGTTACTGTTCAACCTCAATTATGTGAAAGAATCTTTTGATGTCTTGAACAAAACAGTAACTGGTCTTCAAAAGACAAATTCAGAAAGAGAACAAGCACTAACGATGATGAATGCTGTGATGATGACAAAGCAGAAAGCCATCAACTTTTACATCGAAGAAAGTGCTAAATGGAAGCAAGAGTTGGAGACAGAGAAGATTGAGAATGAGAGAATTAGACGTTTATTACAAAGTTATTCTAGTTCTGATTATCTCATTGATCGTATTTACCCAACTGTTGCAGGTATGGAAGCTTTTCAAGACGAGAAGCCAAAGAAGAAAGATAGTGGTAAGAAACCGACTGTTAGCTATAACAAGTGTCCGCCTCCAATTTGGGAAGGGTATTCTCCTAGAAAACCAAACGAGGAGCAACTTGAAAAAGCAGTCAATATAAAGCTAAAAACCGACACAACTGACGTTTTACCAGATAACATTGATGTCACGTTTACCTCGTCCGATACTGATCATGAGTCTGAGTTAATCAAAAAGGTGGTCAATCAGGTATTGGATACTGAGGAGGAATCCGAGTCAAAGTCTGAATCTGGAGGGTCAAATTCGTCAGTCAACAGTCCAAAGTCGTCAGTCAAACGATCTTATAGTAAAGAATTTTTGTTATCGAAAGCAAATTTGGATGATGAAACATTTGAAGTTGCATACACTTTAAATGATTCTGACAAATTATACTCTGACAAAGAGTTTCCAATAAGAAGTGTTCGTTTTGACATGATCAAAAAGGTTTTCAAAATGACAGAAATTAATATTTCTGAAATAAAAGATTTAAATCTTGCTGAAAAACCTAAAAAGTACACTTCAAGAGTTCAACAACGTCTAAACAAGAAAAAGGGTTACAATTCTGGTTCTGGTTTTCAAAAGAAACCAAACCAAAATCGTAGCTACAAAAAGAAAGGTCTTGGATTTATTCCACCAGAAAATCATAAAAATTTGAAAAATTCTAAAACAAAAACAGAATTTGTGTCAGGTGGAAGTGCAGAAGAGGAACAGAAGAAACCATTCTGGAGACAGTCAAATCAAGAATTTCTTGCTGAAAAGAAAAAGAATGGAACTGAAGTGTTTTATCAAAGAGAGACTCGTACCTGTTACAAGTGCAATGAAACTGGTCACATTGCATGGAACTGTCAGAAAATTGCCAAAACAAAACAGGAAGTTTCTCAGAAATTGAAAGAAAAGGTTGTTGATGTTGAACCACCAATCGAAAAATTCAAAATTTTTGAAAACTCAACTTATGAGGTTGGTGAGTGTTCTAAAAAGAATTTGTACAAAAAGTATGCAAAAGACAATCAAGTATGGGTTGTTAAGAAAGTTGATGTGAATGTCGGCGATGAATCTGGTTCCACAAAGCCAGAAGAGCCACAGGTTGAGATGAAAATTTCAGTGAATGATGATGAGTTTCCATCACTGAAATTTGAAGAAGTTAAACAGAAAGTTGGCAAGGTTGATATTTCGAATCAGTTTTACAACGACAATACTAAGTTTGATGTCGAGAAAACATTCAATGGAAGTGTTAATAAAATTTTTGGGAAAATGTTGAATGGGAAAGTTAAGGGGGTTAAAGATTTTTATGCAACTTAAAAGGCAACTTACAACCCTACTGCGCAAGAACTGAAAGCCATCAAGTCTGAAAAGACTTGCATGGAAGTCTGTTTCCCTTGAAGTCTTAGGACTATGCCGGAGATCCCAAGTTTGTAATCGTGGATCAGGAATCGGCATCTTTCTTGATAATTGTTTTTGTGATTGAATTTTAAAAATGTTTAAATTGTTACAGGATAAGTGTGAATTGCCGGAGCTTCCAGGTTGGTAAGTGTGAAGCAGGAATCGGCATCTTTATTGGTAACATGATTTTGTGTAGATGTGTTATTCCTACAAGTTGGTTGATGAAGGTTTAAACTTACAAAGTGATTTGTCAAGGTCATTAGTTTGAACTTGATGTAATCCTGATACGTATATGTGAAGGACAATATGATGAACCAAACCCCTAACTTTACAAGTGGTAAAAACAAACTCATTTTCCGGAAAAATCATTTTGATTAAAACAAACTTAAGTGTTTTGAGATCTAAATGAGAAAATAGTTTTGTGAAAGGGGGAGTTCTGATTGTTTATGCCAAGTGGATGGCGATTTGAAGCGATTCGATATCGGTTGTCAAGTTTGTTGTACAGTTTATTTTCAAATTTTCCTAAAATGTGTTTGCATTTTAGGGGGAGTAGAAAATTTCAGAAAATCCAAAAACATTTGAAAATTTGAAAAAGACAAAAACATGATAAAATCAAAAATGAGTTTTAGTGTTAAAGAAGAGGAAATGATAGTACATCAGTAGACAGTTACAGTACGCTAAAGAATTGTAATGATTAAATAAGCGTTAAACAGTCTCACTGATGAAATGCCGATAGGTTTTTACACATTTAGTAAGCTTTTTCGGGATATAAACTTAAATTCAAACTTGCTTATTTCGTGGGGAATACTACTTGGATATATAGGTAACCCCTGAAATCTCGTTTGAAAGGTCCTTCTTTCTGAGATACTAGGTCTTTATACTCAGTGATATCTGGGGTATTATCCCGGGACTTCTGCTGAATGGAAGTTCTGACCTAGTCCCCGGATAATGCTTTCTGCAAATGCTTGAAACATAGCATCGCCCTCAGCAAGCTGATGAAACAATAAAATTGATAGTCGCTGCTGTTGTAATGCAAAAGATCCTCTAAAGGGGACACACCCAAAAGTCAAGTAATGATCTCTCTGCTGAACGGTAGTTCTGACCTGAGCTCTCATGATTCTTCATAATTTATTAACCCCTTACAGATATCATCTGTGGTATACTCACCTGTAAGACTGAATATTGGGATCTGGATACGGGAGTATATTCAAGAGGTGGGACACATGAATGAGTTTAAGTTCTTAAAACACCTAACTCATATCCTGAATCAGTTGAAATTTGTGTGAAAATTTAAGTGGATCAGTATATTGGCAATCTAAGTGAATTGTTTAATTCTTAATGTGTAACTAAGCTCAACGGTACTTGTGACTTGTCAAAATCTGATATGATCCTCTTACACAAAACTCACAAAAAATATTGTCTGTAAATATTTCTTTATTGTATTTCTTTACATTCAAAAATTACAAAAAGATTTTCAATGTGTTTTAGCATAAATTTTTTTGAAAAATTCAAAAAGATTTTCGACAATTGATGTTGAAGAGCTAAATTTCAAAATTCCAAGTGCCAGACATGATGAACAAATGGTTTGGGAAAATGTGTTTTGAAAAGAAAAATGATCAAAGTATAAAATGATTCATCAAGTTTATTGAGTTATTTTTGAGGGAGAGTCAGTATTAGTGCATACATTGAATTGTTAAATGCGTAAAATTTACTTTTAGGTAGAGTGAGTTTGTGCAGGTTTAAGTATGAGTTTGATTGATGATCCTGAGCTGGATGACAGCCAGATTACGATCTTGGAACAACATCAGAAAGAGTCAGACAGATTGTGATCCTGAAGCAGATGATGCTGAAGAACTAACGGAATGCCAGCACATTGCAAGGGGAAGTCTGTTAATTTTGAGAGAAAGAATGAAGCTCAAAGACTGATCAAGACTGAAGATGCAAAGACTCGACATGTGAGACTCGTCAACATCTGAGGGGGAGTCTGTTGGTGCACACATCTGTTGTATTCGTCTTACATCGAGTTTTCGGTTTGTTGCGGTTCGGAACAAGAATGATGTCATCATTCTTGATGATGACATCATCCAAGTGACCTAATATGTTGCATCATCATTACAAACTCACGTGAAATAGAGTTTGCTAGAAGACAAAAATTATGAAAAACAGAATTGTATGTTCATATAGGACAAATATTAGTGACTGATTTCGCTCATAGGGTCATTTGGTAGAGGTTTCGCTTATTTGTAAAGGTGATTTCGCTTATTTGGTATTGTAGGGGTTTCGCTCTTATGTCATATCCCTTGGAGCGAAACCACCATGACTGTAAATAGGTGTTCCATGAGCGAAACCAGATAGATATCAGTCCCTTGTATTCCATACCGAAGTGCTGCCGGTGTGAAGATCGATTGTACACAACGTTTATTCAATACAATCAGTGTTTTAAAGTGAAGATAAAGTTGTTTCTATCTTTGTTTCTTAGTTTCCGCCTCTGAAACGAAGTTAAACTCCTCTGAATGACTCGTTCGGGTCGGTACACGATCCTACAGACTATAGGATATTTGATCCTTGATCATATCCTAAAACTTTTAAACATGATTTATTAAACATTTATTCTTTACTTATAAATTCAAAGAAAGTGAATAACAACAGTAGAAAAATAAAGAATTCACAAGGATAACAACACGGGAAATAGCCAAAAAGTTAAAGTTTTATTTATTCACAAAAGTTAAACCCTTTTAAGTTTGTCAAAATTGCCAACCCAAGTTTCTACCAGCAATACGTGGCCCGTCCACTTGGGTTGGCAAAGGGTGTCCATTGTTAACAGGTCCTGAAAGTGCAGGAAATAGAAGATGGCAGGATAACAAGTGGTTTCATCCCCCAAACAGAGGATCCCTCCACCACCTATTATCCTACCTATTGTCTAAGGATCAATGATCCACAACCCTATAAACTATTGTTCAAAGTACAACCCAACATTGTTTCAAAACATCACAACCAAAAAACTTTCAAATCCTAAAAAAATGGGCTCCAGCCGCATCTAGAAATATCCATCATCGCCCGTTTCTGCAGCTCACACCTTGGTTGCATCACCACCAGCTTGATCCTTCCCGCTGCCACTTGCCTCAATCGCCAAGACCTCGGTAGCCTCCTCCTCATCCTCTAGCTCAGCCAGCTTTTCCTTCCAGTCCTCCTTGTCCCAAGTGGTCCTGTCGAAGTCAGGATCCTCAGCCTCCTGAGCCATTTGCAGCTTGATCTTATACATGGTGATGGCAACAGATACTTTAGCATCCTCCAGCAGGTCGTGCTTCTCATGATCAGCATTTATCTGGGCCATGACTACCTGCTGCTTTGCCAGAGCGAGGTCCTTCTCAAGACGAGAGATGGTTTGATCCTTGGCCAAGAAGATCTTTTGGAACTCCAGATGCTTCTGTTCCGCCTCCTCAACGTATGCATCAAACAACATTTCGATCTCGGCGAATTTTTGCAAAGAAGACAAGGTAAAATTCAGGATCCATGATCCTCAAGTGGGCAGGATAATCAAGCATAGTCAGTGATCCTTACATCAGCAAAGTATTCTTGGAACTGGTGGCGGATAAAATGCAAGCCTTCAAGATTTTCAGCTTCGGTGGCCTTCCTCTTCTTTCCCCCCTTGGAGGTGACAGGTTTGGGAACTATGGTACTTGGGCTAGCAGCAGTTTTCTTTTTTCCGAAACGGGGAGCCACAGTGCTAAGATCACTGACACTGAAGCGGGTGGCCGACCTTGAGGATTTTCCAGCACCTATCAATCCAAAACAGCAGATAAGTATTCTTGTTTTATTTGCATTTCAACATTTGAACATATATAAACTTGGATACTTACTTGACATTGTAACAGAGCCTGAGGATACTTCTTGAGAATCCTTGGTGTTTGCTTAAAATGACCTTACTGCAGGATCAAGATTTTGGAAAGCGGTGATCCTCTCTTTGGTTGCAGGTGATGGAATGATATTTGAAACAGAAATAGCTGCAAAATAAAAACAAAGGGGTTAGTGATCCTCAGCAGAAACAGGGTATCCTATGATCCTTCTATAAGGATCCTCTATCCTACCATGAGTGGTCCATTTTAAGGGGAGATCCTTCCCATCCAGGATAGAATCACTCCTAACGAAGAAGAAACGTTTCTTCCAGTTGGTGTCATTCTTGGTGGTTTTCAGGATTGGATGAGGTTCACCGGGTTTGTGTTTGAATAAAAAGCGGTGTGAACCATGGCTCACAAGGTTGTACAGTTCAGCAAGTTCAGACATTCCCAGCTCTATATCCTCCTGCTCAATGATTCTCTCAAGGGTATATAAGACCCTCCATATCATCGGCATAGCCTGGATATAGGATATGCCGGTAAGGGAGAAGAAAGACTGGGTAAAAGCAGGGAAAGGATAGGAGTATCCTATCAGAAATGGGGTAGCCGGAAAAGCAACCCATGTTGCAGAAACGAAGTCACTCAAGGCGGTAGGATTAAAAAGTTTAAAGACAGAGTCTGTCGGAAAACAATGACTAATCCTGTTGATATCAGGATCAGTAAAGCAGCAACGTTCCTTCGGAGAATCTTTGATGATCCCTTGGCTTTTCAAAGGACTATCTTTCTGGTGATCCTTGGCAGGGGATGATCGTAACTTCATCGTGAATCAAGGGTTTCAAAGAAGAACAGAGTAAGAAGGAGAAGAGAGAAAGGGGAGAGAAGTACCTGCTTGATCTTCGAATGAGGATTTAAAGGGTGTAACGCTGGAATTTAAATGCTTCCTAACCCTTATCTCTAACTTGAATTTATAATGATGATTCTGCAGGGATGTCGCTTCAATGACGTAGGATCTGCAACGGATAGTTAGATCCTAACGGCTATATATCCGTTAGTTTGTTGCAGATAAGATCAAGAAAATATAACTCGCTAATTTACACTTTACTCCTTATATTTTGGGGGCAATTGTTAGGGGAGGATTTTCCAATCCTAAGGATCACGGATCCTCAAGTGCTGCCAGGATCATGGATCCTCAATTCTGTTTGAATTAAGGATCCTCAGTAGGTGTTGCAGGATCAGGATCCTTATTGTTATCCTTATACTGACGATTGTCTTCATTGTACGTAAGCTTGTTTTGCAGGAGCAAAGGCATGGACCAAGTCTCGCCAAAATTCCTGGAGCATATTCCCTTAATATTCCGCACGTGCTTGGTTCTTGTAAACGTTATGGAGATCGTGGGGAGCTTGCACAATTTGCGGATAGTGAGTTAGTTTAGTTATTTCTAATTTAAAATGGGGATAACAAGCTTGAGTTAGAACACTTGGATAATTTTAGCAAATACACACACTCTCGTAACAGCTCTCAATTAGCTCTCAAACACTACTTGGCGATTTAATACATTTTTGCACATTGCACACTAGTGATCCTTGTAACAAGCTTTTTATCATCCCGAGTTGTAAACTTCTTTTGATTAATCTTAGTTGGTGATCGGTAGTTTCCATCACCCGAGGTTTTTTATGCCGGAGATCAACTCTTGATCAAGGGCTTTTTCCTCATATAAATCCTTGTGTCATTTGTTTATTACATTTCTGAGTTATCCTTCACATTGTTCATTGATTCAAGCAACACACCTCACAACAAAGGATTTGGTTGCATTATCCTTGCTTGATTTTTGAACAAAACAAATACCATCAGGATAAAGGGCATACCACTGATAAATGTTGGGCTCCAAATCAAGAAATCTAGAAAGCTGTACAATCCGATAAACTTTTACATCTTGTAAAGGAAGTCTAGTGTGACAACCGGTAGTTTACGCCCTTAATTACGTGATTAACAAGCGATTAACGTGACATTGAATAGTGTTTACAGCACAAATAAACTTGATTTGGCCTCTGGAGTGCCTAGGAATGCCTGATCGACTTTAGGGTACGCACATGACGGTCCACAGAGAACCTGCTAAATGATAAGCGATAACGATCTGAAACCGTACGAAATACAGACGACGCCGACAAATATTAAAATTTTTTTACGATATATTTTAGCTTCGTAATTAAATTCTTACATCCGTGGTTAAAACCGGATCGAAAAACGGAATAAAGCGGTGAACGACGCATTTTCCGCGATTTAGTGCAACCGACGGTCAAATTTGACAACGACGAATACCGACATTAATTATACATAGATTTAAAACTAAATTTATAATCTATGACGTTCCGACGAGTTCGGTTTGAAAACGGGTCTTGTAGAGAATTACGGCCCCCCGTTACACACGAAATGGGCTTGTGGGCCTTGGGCCCAAGCCCAAAACCCACAAAATAGACCTGTGTATATATATAAGAGACCTTATGGTCTTATATTTCCCATTAATGCAGACATTCAACAAGCACAAACCCAACACACACATCTCGATCTCTCTCACTCTCTCGGCATATTCACCGGCGACCGGAGTCGGAGGTCCGACCGAGCTCCGTCGCCACCCTCCTCGCCGACAAACTTTCACACCCAAACACCCAACCCTCACCTCTTACACCCCCCTTACCCACACTGGACTGGAGACAACAGAACCGCCGCACGCGGCGGCGCGTGGCGGCAGATCAAGAAGAAACAGAGAGAGAGGCGATGAGAGAGAGAGAGGCGATGAGAGAGAGAGAAACGGCGAGGAGAGAGGCGGAGCAGAGGTGACGGTCCGGGGGTCCTTGTCTCGGACCGCCAGTCGATTCGTTTATCTGGTGGTCGATGTGTTTATCCGACGAGCTCCGATTCAGGTGGTGTTTCTGTTTTGATTTAGAGTGTGGTTCAGTTTCGAATCAGACGCGGCTCAGTTCAGCTTGGATGGTGGTCGGCGGTCTGTGAATCGGTCCGATAGATCTTTCCGTTTCAAGGCACGGGTCAGCTCGGGGAGGACATCGGATGCTTCGGGTGCTCATCTCAGATTCATGCTCGGCTCGGGTCAAGCTGTCTCGGTTCGGGTTCCATGAGGCGAGTTAACAAGCGGGTCCGGTTTGGTCAGGCTCAGATTTTGGTTCGGTTTAACTCGGTCAAACCGAGTCAACTCAGGTCAACGGGTCAGACCTGGTGTGGTTCGGGTTCAGCTCAGATCGAGTTTGGTTCGGTCAGATTGGTCAACTTCAGATGTGGTTCGGGTCAACTCGGTCAACCGAGTTAACTCGGTCAACTCAGACAACGCGAGTCAACCCGGTTGACTCGGTCAACTCAGCTTCTCGACACGAAGAAATTGGTAAAGAATTTAGTGACGTGAATAACTATTTACGTAATTATAAGGTTTTATTAGTTTCGTGAATCGAGCTCGAACCGAACAAACGACAAATCATTAATTGAGTATTTACTTGGATTTGCTTATTATTTCGTTTATATAATTTGGTTATATATAAAAATTATTGAATAGTTGATTGCTTTTTGAAAATATTACGACACTTTAGTTGTCGGGGGCGACCAAAAACAGAGGAAACTCTGCCCGTTTTTCAAGAAATCCGTAATATACAACGCGTTTTATCATAAAATAAAACTTGTGGATTCAAATATTGTTTTATAAAATTTCTTACGACGACACTTTACGACTTACAAAAACGACGATGAAGCAAACTATTATACAAAATAGTTATAGTTATTATATTTAAACTCGAATCTTTTTAAAAATAAATATATTTTTATATATTTATTTCAAATAACGGACAACACGAAATCGTTTATACAATACATATAGTTATGTATTCATTTTCGAATATCAAACAACACAGATTCGCTTTTATAAAAATAAATACAGTATATATATTTATTTTAAACATGCAACGACTCGATGAAGTTTTATATAAAATAAATATAACTTTTATATTTATTTCGAACGCCTAAACGGCATCTACACATATTTTGATAACTTTCACACAAGACACGATATATAATACAAGTTTATTATATATTACTTTCATACGAATATTCTTATATATCAACATACGACTTTTCAAAGCGAGCTAACAAGTGTAACTTCTTCGCTTCTTTCAAGTTAACGATTTACCGTCAAATCGTTCGATTAACGACTCGGTAGAGCTCGGTGACACGTGGTTTAGTTACCGTGTTCATTTAGAAACTTATTTAGATATTCCATGTTAGGAATATTGTAGAATGCTCGTTAGCAAGTCAACTCTTGGAAATGATGTTAGTGCACTATGTCTATTGACTTCGTCTTGTATCATGTAATAGGAGGTTTTAGAGTTTTATATGTTAGCATCATGATTTAGCTTGAAATAGTTCAAGGGAAATCATGATTTAGCTTGAACTGGTTCAAGGGAAATCATGATTTAGCTTGAACAGTTTCAAGCTAAACCTCAACACTATATATAGGATTCAAGCTAAATCATGATTTAGCTTGAAGAAGACTTTTGCACATTAGCTCTAGTTCTAGAGAGAGAAACTAGAGAGAGAAAGTCTTTAAGTGATTCAAGTGATTGTACGTTTCAGATCTTAAATAGAATCACGTTTATATTACGTCTTGTGTGTTTCGGTCTCGATAGTTCACGGATTCCGCACGTCGAACATTCGTTTAGCAATCGTTTCGGCGTCAAACCGGTCCTAACAAGTGGTATCAGAGCAGGAGCTCGATTTCTTTGATCAAACAACAAGATTCGTACCAGATTACAACGTTTTCAGATCTGAATCGCATCATTTCTTCTTCATCTACTCTTTCTTTCACGTTTTCTATGGATTTTCGTCAAATTGAACGGGATTTCACGGTCCGAATTGGATGATTTTTTAGTATATCGTGCGAAAATAGTTGATAAACAACCCTACCAAGTTTCAGATCAAAACTCCAAGCCGTTTAGGAGTAATTTGAATTTTTGTGATCGGATTTCATTGCAATCAGCGAGATTTCGCTTGAAAACATTGACTGTTTGAAGCGAAATAGTTAATTTCGCTTGAAAATCCTTATTCAGAAAGATTTCGCTTGAACAGAATAACATCTGATTTCGCTTCAAGTCAAAACATTTGATTTCGCTTCAAGTCAGAACATTTGATTTCGCTTCAAGTCAGAACATTTGATTTCGCTTCAAGTCAGAACATTTGATTTCGCTTCAAGTCAGAACATTTGATTTCGCTTCAACACATTGGTGTGGGATTTCGCTTGAACAGTTAACACTTGATTTCGCTTGAAAGTTGTTAACTGATTGATTTCGCTTGAAGGTGTTGGTCAAGAGATTTCGCTTGAAGTCTGATTTCAATTCAACTTGGGATTTCGCTTGAGTTCGCTATTTTGCTTGAAAAGTGAAATTTCGTGTCGAGAACATTTCACGGCAACCGAGTGTCAGTCTATTTTCAGTTTATTTGATATTTGATTAAACTGATTGGTTGTTTGTTTGTTTGTGATTCCAGGTTATTCAAGAATTTCAAATCATGGCTAAAGTGTTTGATGAACAGGAAAACGAGAATCTTAAAGATTTAAATGATTGGACTTCTGGATCTTGGTTTGATAAGAGAGATAAGAAGGACATTTGGAATAAAAGATTCGAAAATTTTTTCTGCATGAAAAATGAATCTTTGGAAAAGTTGGATAGACGTTTTGATGAATTGATTGATAATATAGATAGAGATGAGATAAAGTTTTCAAATGCTGAAAAAATTTCAAAATTTGATGATGCATTACCTCTAGAATGGGATGAATTTTTGAGTGAACTAAAAAGGAATGCAAATTTCACAAAGTTTTCATTAAGAGAATTCATCAATAAGCTTAGATCACATATGTTTGATAAAGAAAAAAGAAAAGAAGAGTTGATGTATGAGATGAAAAAGGATTTAGAAAAGATAAATTTGGAAGTCATTATCGAAATGAGAAAAAGATTTTCTGTATGTCTTGCTGCAAAAAATGTCATGAAATATGATATTAAGAGTGGTTGTTTTATTGATGAATATGCAAACCCTCTTGATTTTGTTAAAATTTTTTGTGCAGGAACATTCAGGATGGAAGCAAAGAAAGAAGCTGATGCTGAAAAGATGAATGAAAAATGTTCAAAATGTGAAAAATCTGAAGCAGACAATGCCAAATTCTTGAGTGATGCGGAGAATTTGACATTGGAAAACAAAGCTTTGAAAGATGGGAAGAAAACTGATGATGAACAGATTCTGGAGTTGCGCGTAAACTGCGAGAATTTGAGATCTGAAAACAACAAACTTTTGGAGAATGTTGAGAGTTTGTTATCAGAAAATAAAAATTTGAAAGAGAAAGAAACAGATTTTGAAAGCAAAAATAAATCTTCAGAAAATGAAGATTTTTGGGTAAAGCTGGAAAACAAGAATTTGAAAGCAAATGAAACAAAATTTCAAGAACAGATAAAAGCTTTGGAAAATGAAAAGTCTGTTCTTGAAAACATTAAGATTGAGAATGAAAAGACAATCAAGTCTCATTTTGAGAGAATATCTCAGCTTGAAAATGAAGCTGAGAATTCAAGGAACAAAATTGATAAACTTGAAAAGAAATTGAAAGGTTTTGTGACTTCATCTGAGTTCTCTTGTCCAAAACCAATCAATTCTGTTCCAATAAGTGACAATGTCACAAACTTTGACAATGTCAAAGTTGAGGATTGTGATGAGAAATCTGATGATGAAAATGAAAAAGATAAAATTGAAAAACAAAAATTGTTTTTGAAATTAAAAGATAAATTTCAAAATACTGTTTTGCAAACTACTGAAACAGGTGAATGTTCTAAACAAAAACCTGTTAAGAAGAATGCAGAACAGAAACAAAAAGATAAAAATTTGAAAAATTCTAAAATTGAAAATAAAAGCTCATCAGATAAATCATCCAATCATTATCAAAAGTCACAAAAATTTAAAAATGAAAACTCACAAAAAGTTGGTAATAAGTGGTGCAGGTTTGACCACAGTGCTCAAAAGACAAATTCAACATTGAGGAGGAGAAATGACTATAACCAAGCCAAACAATGTTATGATCTGAAGGTTTGGACTGACAGAAGTGGATGGTACGATAACAGAGTGTGCTACACCTGTGGTGTGAGAGGACACATTGCTGTTAACTGCCAGAATTGGAATTTTGAAACACGAAGATGCTATAATTGCCATATCAGAGGTCATATTGCCAGAGATTGCCCAAAGAGATCGATGGGGAGATCGAGGGTTGAATCTCAGAGAACGATAAAGAAACCAGTCATTGTCAAGCCCAAAGAACAGAAGGTTCTAGAAAAGAAAGTAAAGCTTTCACAGGGGCAGAGAGACAGACTGAGGAAGAAGAGAAAGAAGGCGAGAGAGTATCTTGAGAAAATTTTGTCTTCGGGTTCACCGGTTGGTTCGAATAAAAGTTCTGATGAATCGATTCACTCGACAGCAAAGTCAAGCAAATCGAATTCTTCAGATACAAATCTGAGGACAAAAGAGAAAAAGGAACAGAAGAAAATGGTCGGCGATGAATCTGATGTTTCAAAGTCAGACAAGCCACCATCAGGCAATGAATCTGACTCATCTAAGTCAGATAAGCCAAGTTCGGGCAATGAATCTTATTCCATAAAATCAGAGGAGCCACAAGTTGAGGTAAAGAAGGAAGAAACTGTTCTTTTGATGAATGATGAAAAATTTCCTCCATTACAAGCCACAAACACAAAATCAAAAGGTGTTGATGCTGGAAAAATGTTTAATAGAAATGTTAAACATATTTTTAGTAAGATGGTTGATGGTAAGGAAAAAGGAGTGAAAGAGTTTTATGAAGAAAAGAGAAAAGCTCAAAATACACCCAAGGACAGTCAGGCTTGGGTGAAACTTTTCAAATAGAAAAATCTGACTTGCCGGAGCTTCCAGGTTGGTAAGTGTGAAGCAGGTATCGGCATCATTCTTGAGAAATTCACAGGATGGTAATTGTGATATTTCGTCTTACAAGTGGTTAATCAAGGACATTAAGTTGTACTTGATTTTCTACAAGTGATAGTGGTGTTTGATCTTATATTGTTAAAATTTTTACAAAACGGTTAAAAGAGAACAAGGTGATGAGATAACCCCGAATCCACAAGTGATGGATAAACAAACTAATTTTTTTCCGGAAAAACCATTCTGATTAAAACAAACTTAAGTGTTTTGAAATCATTATGGGAAAATAGTTTGTTGTACAGGGGAGTGTTGATTGAATATGCCGAAACCCTCACGGCTGAACAAACATGATTACTTTCATCAGATTGAAAAACGGTTTTCAAACTGTTAAGATCAATGGGTTGTAAATCATGAGGGTATGTTATATTTTCTGCTAAAAGTGTTATATTTTCTGCAAAACAGAGCATGAGAAGCAGAAAATGGATGGCGAGACAAAGCTATCAGTGTTGGTTGTCAAATTTTCTTTATATGGTTTTGCATTTTAGGGGGAGAAAAATTGTCAGAAAATACAAAAACATTTGAAAATTTGAAAAAGTCAAAAACATGATAAAATTCAAAAAAATTGAGTTTTTGTGTAAAAAAGAGGAAATGATAGTACATCAGTAGACAGTTACAGTATGCTAAAGAAATGGAAAGTTTAAATGTGTTAAACGATCTCACCGTGGATGTGTCGATAGGTTTTTGCACATTTAGTAAACTTTTTCGGGATATAAACCTAAATTCAAACTTACTTATTTCGTGGGGAACACTACTTGGATATATAGGTAACCCCTGAAATCTCGTTTGAAAGGTCCCTTATTCTGAGATACTAGGTCTTTATGCTTAGTGATATCTGGGGTATTATCCCGGGACTTCTGCTGAAAGGAATTTCTGACCTAGTCCCCGGAGAATACTTTCTGCATTGCTTGAAATATAGCACCACCCTCAGCATAAAAAACGATGAAACATTGCAAAATGCTAATCGTGTGCTGTTGAAACTAAAAGATCCTCTAAAGGGGACACACCGAAAAGTCGAGCTGTCATCTCTCTGCTGAACGGAAGTTCTGACCTGAGCTCTCACGGTTTCGTACTATAATTTATTCCCCTTACAGATATCATCTAGGTATACTCACTTGTAAGACTGAATATTGGGATCTGGATACGGGAGTATATTCAAGAGGTGGGACACATGAATGAGTTTAAGTTCTTAAAACATCTAATTCGTATCCTGAATCAGTTGAACTTTGTGTGAAAATTTAAATGGATCAATATATCGACAATCTAAGTGAATTGTTTAATTCTGAGTGTGAAATTAAGCTCAACGGTACTTGTGACTTGTCAGAAACTGATATGATCCTCTGACGCATACTCAAACAAAAATATTGTATGTAAATATGTTTGTACATATTTCTTTACTGCTTTATGTTTTCAGAAAATACAAAAAGATTTTGATTTCTGCTTTATTTTCGACAACCGATATCTGAAATGCTGATTTTCAAAATCTAAGTAAGCTGATTGTGTTTCTGAAAATAAAACAAGTTCATTAAATTGAAACTTGATTTAAAATCAAAAATTTCAAAAACAGTTTGTGATATCTCCAAGGTCATTAGTTTGGACTTGGATGATTAACTGTGAGGGAGTTGGATTCTTTAACACTGCCAAATCTATACAGTTTGTTGATAGGGGGAGTGGTTTAGAGATTGATTGAGAATTCAAAATGATGTTACTTATAAATGTTTGAGAAATTGCAGATGATAGTCCAGATTACGATCCCGAGAGCTGAGTCTTAGGGGGAGTCTGAAGACAAGCTGAAAGAGAGAAGCTTGTAGATGGAAAGCTAGGTGTCGATCCCAAAGCATGGAAGCTTGATGAAAGGGGGAGCCTGAAGCTGATGGAAAGAAGATAGAAAAGTGATGGATGCTTACAATGTTACAATCTGAGTGAGGATGCAGAATGATCAAGACTGAAGAAGGTGTCATAACAGAGATTAGTCACTGAAGACTTCGTCAATATCCAAGGGGGAGTCTGTTAGTGCACTATGTCTATTAACTTCGTCTTGTATCATGTAATAGGAGGTTTTAGAGTTTTATATGTTAGCATCATGATTTAGCTTGAAATAGTTCAAGGGAAATCATGATTTAGCTTGAACTGGTTCAAGGGAAATCATGATTTAGCTTGAACAGTTTCAAGCTAAACCTCAACACTATATATAGGGTTCAAGCTAAATCATGATTTAGCTTGAAGAAGACTTTTGCACATTAGCTCTAGTTCTAGAGAGAGAAACTAGAGAGAGAAAGTCTTTAAGTGATTCAAGTGATTGTACGTTTCAGATCTTAAATAGAATCACGTTTATATTACGTCTTGTGTGTTTCGGTCTCGATAGTTCACGGATTCCGCACGTCGAACATTCGTTTAGCAATCGTTTCGGAGTCAAACCGGTCCTAACAAATGACATCACGAAGTCGTATATAGCTAGCTTCGCACAGGAATATTCAGGTAAGTTCATAACCCCACCTTTTTACGGATTTACATTTTTCTAAATGTTTTTGGGGTGGAAAGACATGCACTTTTTGCAAAGCATACAAGAATTACATATTTCTAAACCATTTTACAAGCAAGTTTTAAACTGACACAACTGGTTTACGAAAAGCTTATGTTTTACACCGGTTTTTCAAACAAGCATATTTTTCGAAATATGCATACACACGAATTCTTGTTTTCTAAACTACGGAAAAATACAAATACAAGAGTTTACAAGATACAAATATTACAATGTTTACAAATGGTATGATACAAAAACAAGAAGCACTCTTGGTGAGAACGAGTACCAAGTATGATGCGTTTTAAGGAATGATACGAGAAATGATACAAGAAGTGATATGAGAAATGATACGAGAAATTGTGTCATGAATAGGGTACCATAAGCACCATTAATCAACAATATACCTAGACCGCAGAACAAAAGGTTAGATCTAACGGGTGTCGGGCAGCCTCACTCTTGGTGAGAACGAGTACCAAGCAGTGCTTTTGTGTCTCAGAATATGCCAACTAGAAAAATGCCTAAGGTTTGGTTGCTTCCTATGTCGTGTCACATGTTAATGGCCTTGCAACCCATTAACAACAAGATACATACAGAAATACTTGATTTATACAAGATACATACAAAAATACTTGACTTATACACGATACATACAGAAATACTTGATACATACAGAAATACTTGATACATACAGAAATACTTGATTGACGGTTATACAGCCTTTACAAATACAAGAGTTCACATACATAATGCGTTACAAATACAAAGTTTCCATATAACATGACAAGAAAATGATTTTAAATTCGTTTTCTCAACAATACTTTAAAAACCGGTTATTCAGAAAGATTTATTTCAAATCTTTTACAAACAAACTATGAACTCGCTCAACTTTATGTTGACTTTTTCGCATGTTTCTTTCTCAGGTTACATTTCAGAAACTATGGCACGGTTGGAATAGGAGAACCATGTGGAGTCGAGTACTTAGTGGCGTTCATTTTCTAAAAGACTTAGCTTATTTGCTTCCGCTGTGCAATGAAGATACCAGTCCAGTCACGCCAATGCTCTGATATTTCGGGGTGTGACAGATTGGTATCAGAGCTATAGATTACAATGAATTAGGTCTCTGTAGAGATACCTAGGCTCTAACCTCACTTTCCCCTGGGAACTTAGAATATTAAAACCTGAATACATACAGAACGCCTAGTACTCGAATATGGTCTCCAACTGTTGCCGAAAAACAAACAGTCAAGATTTTGTTTTCAAACATACGTTATTGTGGTGTTTACACACGGTACACAAGACAGTCACATACATTACACAAAACTCTGAGAGTTTAGGAAACATGCATTTAAGACCTTCGGAAACTCATGATGAAGTTCATTAAAGGTCATCACGTAGAAACCGCGAATATTGACTCGGGCACACACTACTATCCATATTGTCTATGATATTTTGAATTCCCGAGCAAGCAGCCTACGCATAACGAAATGCTAGAGCACAGGTATACGTGAAACTTAAGCTATACATCAACGGAGGTTGAAGTACGTCACATACGACTTTCGAGGAAGCGGCAGTTTGGCACGCGGTCCTGCAAACGACACGAGTCATGCTAAGGAGAAGACGTATGTCTCCGCATTCCCCCTGACTCAATAATGACGAATACGCTATGATCGACACTCCATGGTAATGTCACCCAACAACTGGTTACCACATGCAACCCCAGGTAAAGTCCTTAAATTTCTTTTATTGAAATTTCGACTTTCACTTTTACTGAGTAGATTTTCGTATCTCTACTCCTCTTAATGGTCATTGTGTCACGATCATTTCTTTCATTATAGCGAATACTCATTGCTTCATTTCTTGAAAACTTATATGTTACGCATGCATCGTTTGTTACGCATGCGGTTTCGTTTCGAATAAAGTGTTTCATTAAAGTTCAAATGTTATTACGCTAAATCTAATTATTGATTTGTGACTCGAATGACCCGCATTATTGTAATTGTTGGCTCCTTTGTAATCAAGTCAACACATTTTCTTGAAATCCCTTTCTTTTCAAATTACATACAAGGTTTTCGTTGTGACCATGCCGAAAGTTCTCTTGTCGATACATGTAATTATTGTCGGCTTGTGCCGAAGTCAAATTCAATTGTTTGAACTTGTTCATTACACATATTCAATTCAAGACACCATATGATGTATTGAAAACATCATATTCGAATTCGTTTTAACAAGCGTTTCATTGTTCTGGGTCGTAGTAGATTTGTTTGGTCTACGACTCCATTAAGTCGTTTGTTGATTTCGACACTTTGTGGTGTCAGTATAAACTTGTAGCTTGGGCTAATTATGATTGAGCATTTGATGCAAAACACAGGTGATACTTGTTTAATCACCGCTATATTTGAATTGTTTCATTCACTACGACACCTTGTGGCGTCGGTAGAACTTGCAGCTTGGGCTGATTATGATCGAGCGTTTCATGCAAACTATTACATTTGAGCTTGTTGAAATATAAGTTCATTTATTGGATGCGATCATTTCTAGAAATCATTTGCATCTAGTGATGCGTCCTTGAATTCACATCATTCGAATAAGTCTTGATTCGATTTCATTATCGTTCACTTTGGTACTATTCGTATTTAACTTACGCATAACGTAACTCTAAGGAGTTGACGTAGTCTAAATTTCGAGGACGAAATTTTATTAACAGGGGGAGAATGTGACAACTGGTAGTTTACGCCCTTAAATACGTGATTAACAAGCGATTAACGTGACATTGAATAATGTTTACAGCACAAATAAACTTGATTAGGCTTCTGGAGTGCCTAGGAACGCCTGATCGACTTTACGGTACGCGCATGAGGGTCCACAGAGAACCTGCTAAATGATAAGCGATAACGATCTGAAACCGTACGAAATACAGACGACGCCGACAAATATTAAAAAAATTTTTACGATATATTTTAGCTTCGTAATTAAATTCTTACATCCGTGGTCAAAACCGGATCGGAAAACGGAATAAAGCGGTGAACGACGCATTTTCTGCGATTTAGTGCAACCGACGGTCAAACTTGACAACGACGAATACCGACATTAATTCTACATAGATTTAAAACTAAATTTATAATCTATGACGTTCCGACGAGTTTAGTTTGAAAACGGGTCTTGTAGAGAATTACGGCCCCCCCTTACACACGAGATGGGCTTGTGGGCCCTGGGCCCAAGCCCAAAACCCACAAAATAGACCTGTGTATATATATAAGAGACCTTATGGTCTCATATTTCCCATTAATGCAGACATTCAACAAGCACAAACCCAACACACACATCTCGATCTCTCTCACTCTCTCGGCATATTCACCGGCGACCGGAGTCGGAGGTCCGACCGAGCTCCGGCGCCACCCTCCTCGCCGACAAACTTTCACACCCAAACACCCAACCCTCACCTCTAACACCCCCCTTACCCACACCGGACTGGAGACAACAGAACCAGGCAGATCAAGAAGAAATAGAGAGAGCGGCGATGAGAGAGAGAGAGGGGCGATGAGAGAGAGAGAGAGAAACGGCGAGGAGAGAGGCGGAGCAGAGGTGACGGTCTGGCGGTCCTTGTCTAGGACCGCCAGTCGATTCATTTATCCGGTGGTCGATGTTTTTATATGACGAGCTCCGATTAAGGTGGTGGTTCTGTTTCGAATCAGACGCGGCTCAGTTCAGCTTGGATGGTGGTCGGCGGTCTGTGACTCGGTCCGACAGATCTTTCCGTTTCAAGGCACGGGTCAGCTCGGGGAGGACATCGGATGCTTCGGGTGCTCATCTCAGATTCATGCTCGGCTCGGGTCAAGCTGTCTCGGTTCGGGTTCCATGAGGCGAGTTAACAAGCGGGTCCGGTTCGGTCAGGCTCAGATTTTGGTTCGGTTTGACTCGGTTAAACCGAGTCAACTTAGGTCAACAGGTCAGACCTGGTGTGGTTCGGGTTTAGCTCAGACCGAGTTTGGTTCGATCAGATTGGTCAACTTCAGATGTGGGTCGGGTCAACTCGGTCAACCGAGTTAACTCGGTCAACTCAGACAACGCGAGTCAACCCGGTTGACTCGGTCAACTCAGCTTCTCGACACGAAGAAATTGGTAAAGAATTTAGTGACGTGAATAACTATTTTTGTAATTATAAGGTTTTATTAGTTTCGTGAATCGAGCTCGAACCGAACAAATGACAAATCATTAATTGAGTATTTACTTGGATTTGCTTATTATTTCGTTTATATAATTTGGTTATATATAAAAATTATTGAATAGTTGATTGCTTTTTGAAAATATTACGACACTTCTAGTTGTCGGGGGCGTCCAAAAACAGAGGAAACTCTGCCCATTTTTCGAGAAAATCCGTAATATACAACGCGTTTTATCATAAAATAAAACTTGTGGATTCAAATATTGTTTTATAAAATTTCTTACGACGACACTTTACGACTTACAAAAACGACGATGAAGCAAACTATTATACAAAATAGTTATAGTTATTATATTTAAACTCGAATCTTTTTAAAAATAAATATATTTTTATATATTTATTTCAAATAACGGACAAAACGAAATCGTTTATACAATACATATAGTTATGTATTCATTTTCGAATATCAAACAACACGGATTCGCTTTTATAAAAATAAATATAGTATATATATTTATTTTAAACATGCAACGACTCGATGAAGTTTTATCTATACTACTATATTAAGAGAACTAGGATTTCTATCCTTTTGGTAATTTTCCATTGTGTACACATCTTCAAGCAACATGTACAAGTGAACCAAGCTATTTTAGAGGGGGTAAACTTGCCCATTCTTCAAAAATTTAAGACACTTTAGGGGCATTTTAGGGATTTTGGCAATGTGTAACTATAATATTAAGATAAAATTAATATGACATATGAAGAATCTAGGTTAATTGATTAAATTTATTAAGAGTTGAGAACATGCTTTTTTCAATTAATAATAGGAACTCCAAACATTTAGACATTTATATTGTTTGATGATTTGTATCATAAATTCTACCGATACTATATCTACTAAATTGATAAGTTGGCTAAAAAGGCCAACACCCCTTCATTCCCTTCCCCTCGCCCCTCCAGTATCACTTTTCTCTCTCCATCTGGAACCCTAGCTTCCTCCGTAGCTCTCCAATTGCAGGTTTGTTCCTATTCAGTTCTTCCCAATGTTGTTTCAGTTGTTTAAATTACTCATAGATGAGATAAATAAATGTTTTAAGTTAACATCGATTGGAAAAGGTGTAACATGCTACTCATGATTTTATATGACGTATTCACTCACCTAGCAAATAAAAGGAAGCCCGTGAAATATATGAAAGGTAAAATAATTTCAACTTTATTGTTTGTTTTTCTTGATACTAAAATATTGTTGTGAACTGCATACACTAGCTGAATGGCATGAAAAACAGAGATAATTCATATAAAAGTGACAACATACCCGGACAATCTCTTCATATGTTTCATCATCGATCTTGACAGTTGTTACAATCTCCTCAACGTCCCCAAGAATCATGTTTAGATGCTGGTCATAAGCCTGGAAATGGCAAATCATCAGTCGATAAGTGCTCTTTTCGAAGCAGTGTTTTCATATGGTTCACATATATTTGATCTTATGATGCCAGCAGCTCAAATTTCTGTCCTTAGATCTGTTACAACTTAAACTTCACATTGTATGATTGATGGTGATTTTTGTGTATGGAAAATGATGAACTTTCTTTTGACCACTTGATTTGTTTCTGCACTGGTGGGCATCCTTTTCATGTTCATTATTGTGCTGTTGCTTTGGCTAAACTGTGTGTTTGTGATAAATTACTAACGCATAAACACGTTTTAACGCCATACATGAAACACGAATTAATTAATCATGTTTGTGTAATTTGATTATGTTTTAATACATTGATATCTAATCTGAAATTTGTGCATTGACAGAAAGTTTCTTGCATTGATTCGGCTTTCCGTGGCCTTTTGTTAATTTGAAATGGGTTGAAAAAAATGTATTGTCTGCAAAAGTTTACTGAAGGTCCACCATTTTTGCCACCACTAACATAATTTGTCCAAAATTAGATTTTTAGTTTTTTTAACCCTTTTTTACCAGTTAACTGTTGAAACAGCAGGAGAAGTGAAAGCAGTGGCTGATATGCACCAGAGGAAAGCAGAAATGGCTAAGCAATCTGATGCTTTTTTTTCTTTACCAGGTTTTTTATCACTTCATATTCTTTCACAAAAATTCTATGCATAAATTCATCATCATCACAACTTTTTTGTAAATACACCATATCCTTGTCAAAATTCCATCTTTTCGTTCACGCTTTTTTCGAATCCGGGTAAATGAAACAAAACACGTGTAGGCAAGCATCAGGCATAAAGAGACTTGTACATGGTGTATAGTAAAGTTGTAAATCAAGCACAGTAACAGTTTGTGAGAGTGTACACACAGGGTGCATATGTTTTGCTTCATTTAGGTGTTGATATATTCAGAATTGACATACTGATCAGTAACTTTGGACTCCCCATGGGCCCGTTCCAGTAAGTTTCTCTAAAGCCTAACCGCCTCTTTAACTTTAAAATTGATACAAGAGTATTGTATGAATTTGTGAATTAAGGCGTATACATCGTGAGCTTGCTAAAATCAAGTATATATGGCTCTTAAATGCAGAAATTAGAGCAGATGGTGCAGAATGAGGGTGATATTACGTCATTTCAACTTATGCACTCTCGGGATTGTTCACAGGTATACAAATTCAGAAACCATGAATATTGCATTAATTTAATTTTATTCTGAATTTTTGAGTCGCTTCAGGTCCAAAGGTTGGCGTCAATTTATCGTTTGAGAAGTTGCAGTCAAGGTTCAGGAAAAAGAAGGTACTGTGTGTTAACGAATTAGTATATGTTATAATTTGTCTATTTTTTTTTTGTTTGAGAACTTGTCTCTTTTGATTTCATCTTAGTCTAAATAATATAGAGGGGTTAACTTAGATTATATATTCTTCAGGTTTGTAACAGTGACGCGAAGCGAACACACTGGAATGCCATCTTCCAATGACCGAATCCACCTTGAAAAGGTGAGTAAAATTTAGTTTATTCGGTTACTTCACATTATTCATATCATGGATCACATTCATACGATGAAATAAAGTGGTTAACGAATTACGCTTTTTGTTTTGCAGCTTATAGATGATGCTAATAATGTAGTTAACAATACACCGCCTGCCAAAATGGCTGCAAATAGTAGTAAAAAAGCTTCAAAAGGAACCACTGGTTTGAGTCCGTTAGACTCGAGATTAACAAAAGCCAAAACTTACGGTGAATCAAGCAGCAAGCAAAGAAGAGAAAAAGACAATACAGTAGTCACTTATGCTAAACAACTCGTTTCATTCATCCCGTGTGGTAACATGGAACTCGAACCAAACGTGACCACTTTACCTGTTGATGAACCAAAACCGAGAGACCAAACTGCCTGCTCATCAAGCTACGGTGCTTTTGAGAACCACACAACCGGTTTCGGTTCAAGAATGATGGCAAAAATGGGGTATGTAGACGGAAACGGACTGGGGAAGGATGGTACAGGAATAGCCGAGCCTATTGTAGTGATCCAACGGCCCAAATCACTCGGGTTAGGAGCGGAGCCCGAGGCTCCTGAAGACACAACCCCACCACCACTAAGGATAAAGGGTCAAAGCTCTAGGAGCAGTGAAAGTAGGGGGAGATCGGGATCGGGAAATGCACGTGTTGGGTCGTTTGAAAGGCATACGAAAGGGTTCGGGTCGAAAATGATGGCGAAAATGGGGTATGTTGAAGGGTCGGGTCTCGGGAGAGAGTCGCAAGGCATTGTTGACCTGCTTGTGGCTACCAGGCTTCATAAATCTAGAGGCTTGGGTGCCAATGGTTAGCTTTTATTCACCCTTGAAGTGGTTTAGAAAAATGAGGTGGTGAAACTCATGATTCATGTTGTAGTTGAATATGTTCTAACATGTACCATGTAATTTTTTTATTTTTTTTATATATCACATAAGACACTTGTAGTGTTACATCTACGATGTAGCGTTTGTCATATTAGATTTTACTTTAATAAAAAATGCGTGAATAATTTTCACTATGGAATTTTGCGTTTTACACATAATCACACCGTTGTATTGCAAGCTTGTTCAAATTCTTTTATCTTCCTTTGATATCATCATTGAGGTACATAATAGAAAACATACGAAACTTACATAAATTCATGTATTGAATATCAGTTGTGGTTTGTAATAGACATAATTGAATATGATATTAGTTGGGACACCCACTGCAACGCGCGGGCCTTCCCACTAGTATAAAATAAATATAACTTTTATATTTATTTCGAACGCCTAAACGGCATATACACATATTTTGATAACTTTCATACTAATATTCTTATATATCAACATACGACTTCTCAAAGCGAGCTAACAAGTGTAACTTCTTCGCTTCTTTTAAGTTAACAATTTACCGTCAAATCGTTCGATTAACGATTCGGTAGAGCTCGGTGACACGTGGTTTAGTTACCGTGTTCATTTAGAAACTTATTTAGATATTCCATGTTAGGAATATTGTAGAATGCTCGTTAGCAAGTCAAGTCTTGGAAACGACATCACGAAGTCGTATATAGCTAGCTTCGCACAGGAATATTCAGGTGAGTTCATAACCCCATCTTTTTACGGATTTACATTTTTCTAAATGTTTTTGGGGTGGAAAGACATGCACTTTTTGCAAAGCATACAAGAATTACATATTTCTAAACCATTTTACAAGCAAGTTTTAAACTGACACAAATGGTTTACGAAAAGCTTATGTTTTACACCGGTTTTTCAAACAAGCGTATTTTTCGAAATATGCATACACACGAATTCTAGTTTTATAAACTACGGAAAAATACAAATACAAGAGTTTACAAGATACAAATGTTACAATGTTTACAAATGGTATGATACAAAAAAAAGAAGCACTCTTGGTGAGAACGAGTACCAAGTATGATGCGTTTTAAGGAATGATACGAGAAATGATACAAGAAGTGATATGAGAAATGATACGAGAAATCGTGTCACGAATAGGGTACCATAAGCACCATTAATCAACAATATACCTAGACCACAGAAAAAAAGGTTAGATCTAACGGGTGTCGGGCAGCCTCACTCTTGGTGAGAACGAGTACCAAGCAATGCTTTTGTGTCTCAGAATATGCCAACTAGAAAAATGCCTAAGGTTTGGTTGCTTCCTATGTCGTGTCACATGTTAATGGCCTTGCAACCCATTAACAACAAGTTACATACAGAAATACTTGATTTATACAAGATACATACAGAAATACTTGACTTATACACGATACATACAGAAATACTTGATACATACAGAAATACTTGATTGACGGTTATATAGCCTTTATAAATACAAGAGTTCACATACATAATGCGTTACAAATACAAAGTTTCCGTATAACATGACAAGAAAATGATTTTAAATTCGTTTTCTCAACAATACTTCAAAAACCGGTTATTCAGAAAGATTTATTTCAAATCTTTTACAAACAAACTATGAACTCGCTCAACTTTATGTTGACTTTTTCGCATGTTTCTTTCTCAGGTTACATTTCAGAAACTATGGCACGGTTGGAATAGGAGAACCATGTGGAGTCGAGTACTTAGTGGCGTTCATTTTCTAAAAGACTTAGCTTATTTGCTTCCGCTGTGCAATGAAGATACTAGTCCAGTCACGCCAATGCTCTGATATTTCGGGGTGTGACATCAAGGACGACAAGAAGCCGGCAACAGCTGTTGATAACCCGAACAATGAAGCTGGCATTAACATGATTCGAGCTACTCAGCCTCGAGGAACCAAATGACCGAGCCAACACATAGCAACCTGGATGCACCAGCCAACTTACTTTCCAGCAATTGATTCCGATGACGCTCGAGACTGACCAATTATCATTTCTGCTGTAATCGACGGACACCTTGTTTGACGAATACACGTCGATAGGGGACACACCTTAGAAATCATGTACATGCAATGTTTCGAGCACCTCGCCCCTCAAACAAAGCGAAAGCTCATAGAAGTATCCACTCCTTTGGTAAGTTTCTCGGGAGAAGTAGTACAACCAGTCAGGCAAATTACCCTCCCAGTTACATTTAAAGAAGACAACAATTCTCGCACCATACAACTTATATTTTTGGTCGTAGGCTCTAAGTCTATCCATAATATAATACTCGGGCGACCGGGAATGTGCGCTCTTCGTGCTATTAGTTCCAAAATACACGGGGCCATAAAATTTCCCACCGAATCAGGTATTGCCACTATTTATTTTGAGTCAAATTTGTGTGAAGCAGAAGTAATACAAGCTGCAGAGACTAGTTCCAAAAAGTCAGAAGTCCCCACCGAGTTGTGGTCTATCAACCCAGAGTTTCAAGAGCAGCAGGTAGCAATCAGAGCTCAACTACCAAAATAAACCAAAAAGCTCCTATGGAATTTACTCACTAGCTCGATCGAAGTGTTTTCCTAGCAACACTCTGACATGCAGGGTGTTGCTAGAGCAATGGCACAACTCCGATTGAATGTGAAGGAGTCAATGAAACCAATAACCAAAAGTAGGAAGCATATGGCCCCGGATCGAGCTAAGTCTATTGCCAAAGATGTAAAAAGCCTTTTGGATGTAGGAATCATTCGTGAAGTCCGACATCAGACTTGGGTTTCCAATCCAGTCATGGTTCGGAAGAAAGACAACTCGTGGAGGATGTGTATTGATTACACTGATTTGAACAACGCCTGTCCACAAGATTGATTCCCACTCCCTAAAAATCAATGAAAAATTGACTTTGTCACCACGTTCCATTTAAGATGTTTTCTGGATGCATATAAGGGATATCACCAAATTCAAATGGTTGTTAAAGATGAAGACAAAACAACTTTTGTCACAAACGAAGGAATCTATTGTTTCACCAAAATGCCCTTCAGGCTAAAAAATGTAGGAGCCATATATCAATGCTTGATGAACATGGCCTTTAAAGATCAAATCAAATGGAACCTGGAGGTGTATGTCGATGATATTGTAATCAAGATCGGTGATGAGGATATCATGCTTAAAGATATCCATGAAACTTTCACTAGGATCTGAAGCATAAACAAGAAGCTGAACCCCAACAAATGCACGTTCGGTGTTGAGAAAGGAAAATTCTTAGGGGTTATGGTCGGATCAAATGGCTTCCGAGCCAGACCAAATAAAATAGATGTGGTGCTCATCATGAAACCACCATCTTCAGTCAAAGAAATCCAGTCTCTAAACAGACGCCTCACAGCACTCCATCGTTTCTTATCCAAGGCAGCAAACAAATCTCTGTCGTTCATGAATATTCTCCGAAAAAGTTTCAAAGCGGAATTCAAATGGTCAGATGAAGCAGCACAAGCCTTCAAGGAGTTAAAAACTTGTCTAAGTACCCTACCAGCCCTCACAGTACCGAAGGAAGACGAAGTCTTAACAGTGTACTTAGCTGCATCACACGGTGCGATCAGCGCTGTTCTGGTAGCACACCGAACTGGCTCTCAGATTCTAATCAACTATGTTAGTAGAACCTTGAAAGACTACGAGATGAGGTACCCGAGTTTAGATGTAACAACCCTCGGTAAAACCAACACCCTTATAATATTTCCGACACTCTAATATATTATAAAATGTCCCAATATGTTTTATATTATACCCCGTATGTGAAAACCGAGCCCTAGTTATGTTATAATTATAAAATAAATCAAAAATCTGAAATTTGTAAGTTGAGGCAGGCCGCGAAAGACCTCACCTCAACCTTACGCGGGTCACGATAGATCGTGACACGCGATTACACCAGAGGCTGACACGTGTCGACATCGTGTCAAGTCTAGTAGCTGACCCAGCTAAGCTATAGTGTTGACCGGTGTTGACGCGGGCCGCGTAAAGCAGCCCTTGTCTTTTACGCGGGCCGCGACAGGACTAGAATCAGCAACTATATAAGAAGGCCATCAGTCTACGTTTTTCGTCACTCATTCTCAAATCTCAATTCACAATTTCTGTAGAAGAGATATTATAGTCGGGTACTATACCCCTAATTAGCGAAGTTCTGCTCCGTTGTAAGTATTATAACCCCAGTTTCATAATAGTTACGCTGCCCGATTGATTTAGGGTTCCGTAACAACTGTCGTGGTTCTGCCCGACGTAGTTGTTGGAATGCCGTCTCGGGGAGGTATCATTAATATTTTCAAAGGGTTATGGTACTAACCAATGTACATTTGTATAATTTATAGATTATATCCAGGAAACCCTTACGAAAAGCCTAAGACAGCAATGTGAGTTTATCCTCTTTTTGTTAACGTTTTTGGTAATGTTTTACCAAACCTTAAATGTTTTACTATGAAAATTAGCAGTGATTGAGTCTTTGTAGTTATTCAATTACTGCCGGTATGTTGGGGTTTTGTATACAAAATTTATACTACTTGTGAGTAGTAAGTCTGGATGACAATACGTTACCATTGGACAATGAGTTAGCCAATGGGTAATATGACCCACAAGTCAGGATTGATAGTACCAAATGGAGTAATTGTGTAGACATATACAATGTGATCGCTCTCAATACTGTTCACTGTGACTTTAAACTTGATTAAATTGGGATTCACTCACCAGTATTTCCCGTTGACAAATATTTTTAAAACATGTTTCAGGTAACCCAATGTGACAGCCAATTAGTAAAAAGCCAGCTGGAGAGCACTGAAGGCTTGGAAAAATGTGGCTATAAAAGTTACCTAATAAACGATGTTTTAAATTTAATAAAATAGGGTTTGTCCCTATAAATGTATTGTAATAAGAAACTTGGGTTTTGCCCATGTATTTATTAATATCAAGTATGGTGGTTTTACTCTGATCAACATTTCCTAACTACGGTCCTGATGTAAATTCCGCTGCAAGACTAAATAAAACTGATACCACCAAACTCTGTGATCACGTCCGCCCGTTCCCGTGGATTAGGGATCGGGGGTTATGATAGAAGGTGGTATCAGAGCCTAGCCACTGGTCTGAGCCAAAGAAGTGTTCTGCTGACACTTAAAATTTTAAAATTTTGTGTTAGGAAATAAATTTTGGAAATATATGCATAACTGTATTTAATTGTTATGTGTTATTTGACTATTTGTTAGTTTACAGTATGAGTAAGAAAAGAATTTCGGACATCTATCATAAACTAGATAGTTCACCGAAAGAAAAGGGAAGTTCATCTCAAACAAATTCCTCAAGATACTCAGCAGATACTGAGGAAGGGATATTTGTCCGTAAAGCACAGTATGAAAATCCACTTACCTCTAGTAAAAGAAGCCGGATTCTTAGAAAAAGTCAAGAGAACATGAAAAAGTCTCAGGAAACCCAGAAAATAGGCAGTAACCCACCTTGGGAGGATAAATTAGACGAAAAATGGGGCAAATCTCTACATGTTATCTACTGTAGCAGTAAATGCTAACTTATAAGTTAAATCACAAAACCAGTTTTTGCACCTGCGACACTTACAAGCCGGAAACGTTAAACTATTAAATAAATTGTTAGTATAATTTGAAAGTTCAGTTGTAATCTAGCAATAGTTGTCTTAAATAAATTTTAGAAAATTTCTAAATTTCCATTTTGTGATTTACAAAATTTTAACTTAGAATATTGTGTGTTTCTCCATAAATCCAAGAACTTAGGACTCTTGGGGAGGAAATTTTAGAAAGCAGTGAGAGGATGCGTCAGGTGGGAGAGCGTCTCGTATGGAAATACGATGAGCGCAATATGGATTTTTGGATGAATCCATATCCGTGAATGTTAGAATGGAGGAAGCAGTAGTAATAATAATATAATAAAATAAAATATGTGTGTATGGATGCATATTACTATTTTATTTTTGTTGGTATTGTAATCTTTATTTCTGTACTGGTGTGTAATAGACGCATAAGTATCTGAAAAGAGTAAAAGTAGCAATGATCTATGTTTTTGGCTAGATTGAGTGTCATGTGATTTACTATATTAAGATATTATTTGTAATATTAATATGGGATAAATGTTTAAAATTCAGATGGCCGACCAAGGAAATCAAGTCAATTTGGATAATAACCCGGAAATCCAGAATGATAATATTCAGAATGACGATAATCTGAATAATGAGAACCCAAACAACAATAACAATGGAAACCAAGGGGATAATAGTGCTATCCAACACATAGTAGCACAGGGAATTATAGATGTCATGCCATTTATACTTCAAACTGTTAAAGATGCTGATAATAAAAGTAAACATAGCAGTAAGCGACCTGTTGAACCAGAAAACAGTGTGAACAATGGACCGGTACTTCAAATGCCTATTCCCAAAAGAAGAAGAACTATGCCTTATGGTTGTTCTTATAAAGAATTCTGGTCTTGTAAACCAATGGAAATCTCGGGCAATGAAGGGGCTATTGCAACCCTACGCTGGATAGAGAAGACTGAGGCAGTCTTAAGGATAAGTAAGTGTGCTAAAGAAGTTAGAATACTGTTTGCTTCTAATCTGTTTAAGAATGCAGCACTAGAATGGTGGAACACTATCCACCAGACAAGAGGAAGTAATCAAACCTACAATATGGAATGGGAAGAATTTAAAAACAAGGTAGAAAGGAAATTCTGCCCACCCAATGAGAAAGAACAGATAGCAAACAAATTCTTAAATCTTAGAATGACTGGTGTAGATAGCAAAGGGTATACTAAGATATTCTTTGAATATGCTAGGATAGTGCCAACTCTTGCATCACCAGAACCAGTGTTAATTTCTCGTTATATTTGGGGATTAATTGGGGAGATTAGACACATAGTCAAGGCAGCTAGACCTCAAACCATAGAAGAAGCTGTAGAATTAACAAATACCTTGACTGATGAGTTAGTTCGTACTAGAGAAAAAGACCAGAGGAGAAACCTAACTCAAAGGCTTACTCAAGAATTCCGTTCCGGAAATTATAACCGTAGGAATATGGGTTCTACCTCCACAACATACTGCAAGGTCTGCAAGAAAAAGCATTCGGGAAAATGCTCCATTCTCTGCAATCATTGTAAGATGCCAGGACACAAGGGAGAAATTTGCAGGAAGAAAACCAGTAATGGATTATGCTTTAATTGTGGAGAAAAAGGTCATATAAGGACAAACTGTCCGAAACTGACCCCAGCTGCAGACAACAAGAATACTAAAAATGCTAGAGCATTTGTTCTGACTGCAGAAGAAGCCAAGATGATCCCAGACGTTATAGCTAGTACGTTTTTAGTTAATGATGCTTTTGCCAAAGTATTATTTGACTCTGGTGCAAACCAAAGTTTTATTAATACATCGTTTTGCAAATTTCTAAATCAGTCATTAACTAAACTACCACAAGAATGCGTAGTAGAGACAGCTAATGGAGAAACCATTAGAATTTCTGAAATCTTGCAGGGAGCAAGCATAGAAATTTTAAATCAGAAATTTATTGCAAACCTATATCCCATGAATCTGGCAGGATTTGATGTTGTGTTAGGAATGGATTGGTTAATAGCCAATAAAGCCAGTATTTTATGTGATCAAAAGCTAATCCAAGTAAATTCACCAAAAGGTAAAATGGTCACAATTAAAGGAGATAAGTTCTCTAAACCCACTAAATTCATATCTGTGATGAAAACTGCAAGTTGTATAAGAAAAGGTTCTATAGTGTATTTGATTTCTATAATCACTAACACTAAAGGAAAGGATTTAAAAGATATTCCAGTAGTATCTCAGTTTTCAGACGTATTTCCAGAAGAATTGCCAGGGCAACCTCCAGATAGAGAAGTGGAATTTAGAATTCACTTAATACCAGGAACCTCACCAATTGCCAAAGCACCTTACCGTTTGGCACCTGCAGAAATGCAAGAATTGAAGAAACAATTAGATGAATTGTTGGAAAAAGGATTCATACAGCCGAGTTCGTCGCCATGGGGAGCGCCGATATTGTTTGTTAAAAAGAAGGACGGATCAAGGCGTATGTGCATTGACTACCGTGAATTAAACAAGGTTACGATTAAGAATCGGTATCCATTACCGAGAATCGATGATCTGTTTGATCAACTACAAGGAGCTCGATTTTTCTCTAAGATCGATTAAAGGTCAGGATATCATCAATTAAAGGTACAGGAAGAGGATATTCCTAAAACTGCATTTAGAACGAGGTATGGTCATTATGAATTTACTGTCATGCCATTTGGTTTAACCAATGCCCCAGCTGCATTTATGGACATGATGAACCGAATATGTAAGCCATATTTGGATAAATTCATAATTGTATTCATAGATGATATTCTAATTTACTCTAAGAGTAAAGAAGATCATGCAAGACATTTGCACGCACTTTTAAGTTTGTTAAGAAAGGAAAAGCTTTATGCTAAGTTTTCAAAGTGTGAATTTTGGTTAGAACAGGTACAATTCCTTGGACACCTAGTCAATCATGAAGGAATTCATGTAGATCCAACAAAGATTGAAGCAATTACTAAATGGAAAACCCCTGAATCACCAACTGAGGTTAGAAGTTTCTTAGGATTGGCCGGTTATTATAGAAGATTTATTAAAGATTTTTCTAGAATAGCCATTCCCTTAACTTAGTTAACCTGTAAATCTGTTAAGTTTGAATGGGGTTTAAAACAAGAAGAAGCCTTTAGAATTCTTAAGCAAAGATTGACCCATACACCCATATTAGCATTACCAGAGGGAACTGAAGATTTTGTAGTCTATTGTGATGCTTCTAGATTGGGTTATGAATGTGTGTTGATGCAACGCCAAAAGGTTATAGCTTACGCATCTAGACAACTTAAGAATCATGAAGTGAATTATTCAACCCATGATTTAGAATTACTGAATTAGGAGCTATAATTTTTGCTCTTAAGATTTGGAGACATTACCTTTATGGTAGTAAGTTTACCATATTTACTGATCATAAAAGTTTAAGGTATGTTTTTGGACAGAAGGAATTAAATATGAGGCAAAGACGTTGGATGGAATTTCTTAGTGACTATAACTGTGATATCCAGTATCATGAAGGAAAAGCAAATGTAGTGGCAGATGCTTTAAGTAGAAAGTATCATGAAAAGCCAAGAAGGGTACGTTCTCTTAAATTAAATCTACAAGTAGATTTAAATAATCAGATAAGAGAAGCACAAGAATCAGTAATCAAGGATGATTCTGAAAAATATAAAGGTATGCTAAAAGAATTGGAACAAGGAACAGATGGAATTTGGAGATTCCATAAAAAGAGAATATGGATACCTAAATTAGGAAATCTGCGTAACCGTATATTAGAAGAAGCCCATAAGTCTAAATATACGATGCATCCAGGAAGTGATAAAATGTACCAGGATTTAAGGAAAAATTTCTGGTGGATAGGAATGAAAAAGGACATAGCAGCCTATGTTTCTAAATGTTTAACTTGTTCACAAGTTAAAGCTGAACACCAGAAACCCTCAGGTTTGTTACAACAATTAGAAATGCCGGTGTGGAAATGGGAATTAATAACAATGAATTTTGTTACTAAATTACCCAAAACTAGGAAAGGAAATGATACAATCTGGGTGATTGTAGATAGACTAACCAAGTCAGCTCATTTTCTACCAATGAAAGAAACAATTAGTATGGAACAATTATCTAAATTGTATGTAAATGAAATTGTTTCTTTACATGGTATTCCTTTATCAATTGTTTCTGACAGAGATAGTCGATTTACATCTCATTTTTGGTCAAGTTTCCAAAAGGCAATGGGAACCAAGATAAAGCTAAGCACGGCTTATCATCCTCAAACAGATGGACAGAGTGAAAGAACAATTAAAACAATGGAAGACATGCTTAGAGCTTGTGTAATTGACTTTGGAGGTAATTGGGACAATCACTTACCTTTAATAGAATTTTCTTATAATAATAGTTATCACACAAGTATCAATGTCGCACCATTTGAAGCACTTTATGGACGAAAGTGTCGAACCCCAGTCTGTTGGGCAGAAATTGGGGAAAAGCAACTATCTGGACCTGAGATAGTACAGGAAACAACTGATAAGATTATTCAAGTCAAGGAATGACTGAAAGCAGCACGTGATCGACAAAAGAGTTATGCTGATAACCGATGCAAACCCTTGGAATTTCAAGTAGGAGATAGAGTATTGTTGAAAGTCTCTCCTTGGAAAGGAGTAGTAAGATTCATTAAAAGGGGAAAGCTAAGTCCCAGGTATGTTGGACCTTTTAAGATTATTAGAAGAATAAGACCTGTAGCCTATCAGCTACAACTGCCAGAGGAAATGGCAGGAATACATGATGTGTTTCATGTATCTAATCTTAAAAAGTGTTTAGCTGATGAATCATTGATAGTACCTCTTAAGGATATAGAGGTAAATGAAAAACTTAAGTTTGTAGAAAGACCTCTACAAATTGAAGACAGGAAAGTCAAGAATCTCAAACATAAGAGATTAGTTCTAGTCAAAGTGAAATGGGACTCCAAAAGAGGACCTGAGTACACATGGGAACTCGAATCAGAAATGAAAAGGAAATATCCGCACTTGTTTCAGTAGATCTCGAGGACGAGCTCTAAAACAAGGTGGGGAGAATGTAACAACCCTCGGTAAAACCAACACCCTTATAATATTTCCGACACTCTAATATATTATAAAATGTCCCAATATGTTTTATATTATACCCCGTATGTGAAAACCGAGCCCTAGTTATGTTATAATTATAAAATAAATCAAAAATCTGAAATTTGTAAGTTGAGGCGGGCCGCGAAAGACCTCACATCAACCTTACGCGGGCCGCGACAGATCGTGACACGCGATTACACCAGAGGCTGACACGTGTCGACATCGTGTCAAGTCTAGTAGCTGACCCAGCTAAGCTATAGTGTTGACCGGTGTTGACGCGGGCCGCGTAAAGCAGCCCTTGTCTTTTACGCGGGCCGCGACAGGACTAGAATCAGCAACTATATAAGAAGGCCATCAGTCTACGTTTTTCGTCGCTCATTCTCAAATCTCAATTCACAATTTCTGTAGAAGAGATATTATAGTCGGGTACTATACCCCTAATTAGCGAAGTTCTGCTCCGTTGTAAGTATTATAACCCCAGTTTCATAATAGTTACGTTGCCCGATTGATTTAGGGTTCCGTAACAACTGTCGTGGTTCTGCCCGACGTAGTTGTTGGAATGTCGTCTCGGGGAGGGTATCATTAATATTTTCAAAGGTTTACGGTACTAACTAATGTACATTTGTATAAATTATAGATTATATCCAGGAAACCCTTACGAAAAGCCTAAGACAACAATGTGAGTTTATCCTCTTTTTGTTAACGTTTTTGGTAATGTTTTACCAAACCTTAAATGTTTTACTATGAAAATTAGCAGTGATTGAGTCTTTGTAGTTATTCAATTACTGCTGGTATGTTGGGGTTTTGTATACAAAATTTATACTACTTGTGAGTAGTAAGTCTGGATGACAATACGTTACCATTGGACAATGAGTTAGCCAATGGGTAATATGACCCACAAGTCAGGATTGATAGTACCAAATGGAGTAATTGTGTAGACATAAACAATGTGATCGCTCTCAATACTGTTCACTGTGACTTTAAACTTGATTAAATTGGGATTCACTCACCAGTATTTCCCGCTGACAAATATTTTTAAAACATGTTTCAGGTAACCCAATGTGACAGCCAATTAGTAAAAAGCCAGCTGGAGAGCACTGAAGGCTTGGGAAAATGTGGCTATAAAAGTTACCTAATAAATGATGTTTTAAATTTAATAAAATAGGGTTTGTCCCTATAAATGTATTGTAATAAGAAACTTGGGTTTTGCCCATGTATTTATTAATATCAAGTATGGTGGTTTTACTCTGATAAACTTTTCCTAACTACGGTCCTGATGTAAATTCCGCTGCAAGACTAAATAAAACTGATACCACCAAACTCTGTGATCACGTCCGCCCGTTCCCGGGGATTAGGGATCGGGGGTTGTGACATTAGAGAAACTTGCTTTAGCATTAGTACATGCCTCTTAAAGGTTATGTCGATATTTACAGACTCACCCAATCGAAGTCCGGACCGATCAAAAGATCCAGCATGTTTTACGGAAACCAAAAGTGTCCTGTCGAATGGCAAAATGGGCCATCGAACTCGGTGCTTTCGATATCACCTTCCGAACAAAAGGCTCGCTAAAAAGTCAAGTAATAGCATATTTCTTGGTAGAAATGCCCGAAGAAATCAACAAAGCACAATGCCTTAATCTTGCCCCAAAGAAGCCTTGGCTCCTGTACACAGAAGGAGCATCAAGCGCCGAAGGAGCAGGAGCTGGCCTGATCTTAACCGACCCGGAAGGAGCAGATGTAACGAACGCCTTGTGTCTTGAATTCAAGTGTTCAAACTATGAGGCAGAATACGAAGCGTTACTCGTCGGACTTCGTCTAGCAGAAAAGGTCAGAGCCAAGGATGTGATCGCCCATGTTGATTCTTTACTTGTGGCGAACCAAGTAAACGGTGAATATGAAGCACGGGATCCAAACATGATTAAATACTTGGAACGAGTAAAACAAGCAATGGAAATGTTCGATTCGTGCAAAATCGAGCACGTCCCCAAAGCAGAAACAAGAAAGCAGATGCATTAAGTAAGCTGGCTTCGGTCTCATTTAGTCATTTGGCAAAAGAGGTATGGATCGAGGTTTTGACCTCACCTTCCATCGCCACTTCAGAGATTTTGCAAGTAGCAGCTCAAGCTCAGTCATGGACGACTCCAATTATCAATTACTTGGTTCATGATGTTTTGCCCACCGATAAAGCCTAGGCCCGAGAAATCCAAGTAAATTTGCTCCAGTACCAAATGCAAGATGGAGGCTTGTATGGAAAAACTTTCTTGGGCACCCTGTTAAAGTGTTTGGATCCCGAATAGGCAAATTAGATAATAAGGGAAATTCACTACGGTATCTGTGGAATCCATGCTGCCCGAAAATGATAGTAGCAAAGATCAAGAACAGAGGATATTATTGGCCAGGGATGCATGAAAGTGCAGTCAAAAAGCTCCAGCAATGCAATGAATGCCAGCGATATGCTTCAGTAAGCTTACGGGCAAAGAATGAGATGACCCCAGTAACAGCGGCTTGGCCGTTCCAAAAATGGGGTGTCGACATTGTCGGACCTTCCCCAAATCGAGTGGAAGCACACAATATCTACTGGTGGTCGTCGATTATTTTACCAAGTTGGCAGAAGCTAGGCTATTATAAGTTATCTCCGTATACAATGTCACACGATTCTTTTGGGAACAAATTGGATGTCGATTTGGTCTGCCTTTGTACATCGAAAGTGATAACGCCAAACAGTTTGTTAAAAATCCCTTCAAACAGTAGTGTGAGAATTTAAAAATAAACAAGATCTTTTCATCTGTCGCTCATCCACAAGGAAATCGGTAAGTTGAACAAATCAATCGATGGATCATTGATGGAATAAAACGAAGAGCCGGCACCGAGGGAAAAGGTTGGGTTGATGAATTGCCGAACGTTCTATGGGCACACCAAACGATGCACAAAACTAGTAATGGAGAAACCCCATTCAGTTTAACCTATGCCACCGAAGCCGTTATACCGGTGGAGGTAGGGCTACCGAAACAACGAATCAAAAATTGTGAAGAGAATGAACGAGAGCTCCAGACGAACCTAGACTTGTTAGAAGAACGTCGGCATGTGGCGGTAATCAAGGAAGCCCGGTATAAAAAAAAGTTAGAAAAATTTTACAATGCTCGTGCTAAAATTTTAAATTCAAAGTTGGGGATTACGTGCTTTGTAGCAACGAAGCAAGCCAAACGGAGCCGCCTGGCAAGCTGACGCCAAACTGGGAAGGCCCGTACCACATCAAAGAGGCCAGCAATAAAGGCTCGTGCATCGTTGAAAAGATAGATGGTACTCTGATCCCAAGAACTTGGAACGGAGTACATTTGAAGAAATGTTTCATGTGACCAAAACGAGTCACCGCACCAAGATCACTTTCCTTCCTTTTTCTATTTTTCCTCTGTAATCCGGGAGGGTATGCCCCGGTAACATTTCCAAATTTTCCTTATATAAACCGAGGGGGAATACCTCAACAACTACATCGTTGTATTACTTTCCAGTTAATAAAGTGATCAAATTGTTGATTGGTGCAAAAGCAATATGATATTTATATCTTAACTCTATGATTAAATTATTTTAAGAGCTCGAACGAATAAGTGCACTACGGGCCACGACCCATGCCTCATGCCGATCGAGAAAGTTTATTAGTTAAAATAGAAAAAAAAAACTATTAAAAAATGGTTCGAACCGAACCCACCTTAACTTGCAATGTCTAATCAAACGTTAGCAGGGTACTCAAATAACCGAACCAAGTACACCGAAAAATACGGTATAGTTCAGGCATAGCAAACATCTAAAAATAACAAGTGTTTGCATCGGAAAAAAGTTTGGTTCGGACGCGAACCAACCTGAAATCCAGCATCTTCGTGCATAACAGTTTATATCAAAACTTGAATAAATATGTCAAAACCAAAAATTTACCATTAAACATAAAAGTATTCAATAGTACAAGTTACAAATTTGACCGAAACACAAAACAGGATACAAGAAAATAAAACAAACACTTAAGAGCTACCATCCACAATCGACAACTCACCCATCTCCTTGATCTTTGATAAAAGTTCGTTCATCAAGGCTGCCACTTTATGAAGAACTGAAATGTTGAAATTGTCAAAAGCTTCAATAGCAACGTCCAGGGCAACTTTAGCATCTTCGTCATACCCCATCACCTCGGTCACGGACCTGTCGGTCGTTTTGGCCGCATGGTAACCTTGTTTGATCCCCTCGTTAACACCGTAGGCATTAACGAAGCTGGTAAGGTCAGCAACCACCTTCTCCAGCTTGGGGCTCTGGTGCACCAACCGGACCACCCATTCCACGCCTTCGGTGAGGAACCACTGCTTCGTTAAAAGTAGCTCCGATACAAGGCTATATAGTGCAGTTGTTTCGCTTTCGTATCGGTTCAGTAGCTTTGTCATCTGAGCTAATACCTCTTGGTGAGCATCCAAGATCCTATTCCTCGACCTCTCCACCTCTTCTTTCTCTGAAAGAAAAAAGTAATTCAAATTAACAGAGAAACACTTATGATTCTACAACAAAAAAGGAGGGAAAGAAGTTTACCATTCTCAAGACGAACGTGGTCGGCCACTTATTATAGGCCATCTGCATCTCATGGTGCTTCGTCTTCCACTTATCTTCGACCTCGGTCAGCTTCGATTGAGTCTCTTGAAGGTTTACATTTGCAACTTCCAAGTCCTGAACAGTTTATCCCTCGCCTCATACGTAGCAGCAGCCGAAGCCAGGGAAGCCTTATTGATCTTATTCGTCTCCAAAACTTTTTCTTTCAAATGACCCATGTTGGCATGAAGCGAAGCAATTTCTAGCTTAACATTGGTGCTCATCCCCTCCCGCTTCTTCAATACGGCCACCTCCATCTCAAACCTTCGGCAACTACACTCGGCTTCAACCCTCCTCTTATGTGTCTCCACCACAACGGAGTTTAACTGCGCCTGATTAAGCATTAAAGCACTCCCAAGCTCAGGTCCACTCATCCTCCCCATAATGGAAGTGCTCGGCATGAGTACCTATGTGGAACAAAGACATCTTCGCCGATAAAGCATCCACAATTCTGTCTTTATTCGTCACAGACCAGTCAGGTACATACCTTTCCAAGGCTTCGGCCGAATTGTGACACCTGTGTCACTGCGACCATCAAATGAATACCAAGCCAATGAGATATTATGTTTCATACTTGGGATCTGTAAAAATATGTGTATTATTTGCACATATCAATTTTTGTTCAATTTCAAACTCTACATCGCTTTCTGGAGAGTTATACGCCAACTGGTGCGTAAACGTAATCAGTTTAATGCGAAAAACACTCCGGAACATCAACATATGCTTAACATACCTTAAATAACCTCTACATAACTTAGAAATAAGTTTTGAAGGCTTTGGTATGGCAAAATCAAGTTTAATCGCTTACAGGGACTAAATTCGACAAACTACGAAAGTATGCCAATCTGAACTGTAACAGACATTCCAGAACATGACCATAAGTTAAACATACCATAAATATCCTTTACATATCTTAGAAATAGGCTTTAAGGGGTCCGGTGTGCTAAAATAAACTTTTGGGTCATTCAGGGACTAAAAGCGTCAAAAAGTGCACAAGTTTGCATTTTCGCGCATAACTTACGTTTTGAATACATCCGGACATCCAAAAATTTATGTAAGCACTAAAATATTTTATTTTAGTGTTTGGCATGAGAAAAATCCAATCGTCGCGCAATTTGGATTGTTTTTCGCACTTATGCGCATTCCGTCGTAATTAAGCGAACATCGCGATCATACGACCAAACGAACCAACATCCGGCATATTTTTGAACATGTTTCATGTCCACAATGTTTAGGCATCATTTTAGGGCCTTGAAGTTGGCTTAACGGGCCTTAAACGTGTCGAAATGAGCCTTAAACACCAACAGGGACCAAAATTGTCAATTCAGCAAACTTGTGTCTGATCAGTGCAGCCCAGGCGGGCCGCGTAAGTTTCTTCAACATGTTACGCGGGCCGCGAGGCCCTCCCAGACCAGATTAATCTATTTTAACAGCTGTTATGCACTCCCAACTCAATTCCACATGTTGATACCTGATCATGGGGGGCCAATTTGAGTTACCTTAGTGTTGCAACAAGTGTAGGGACAAGATTAAATCACGGTTTACGAGGAACGATCCTAACGGTGGTCCAAATCCTATAAATACCCAACCCATTCACTTGCAAAACCCACTTGAATTCTGAGTTTTTCTCTAAGTGGTTGTGTTTATACACTTCCTACCTGAGATTACTTGGAAGATCAAACTTGCGGGGACCCTTTGTAAGTGTTCTTTCGTTCTTTTCATTCATTTTAGCGTTAAAGTCAAACTTTGTTTGACTTTCTACATTGACCAGTTTATGGTCAATGCGAAGTTCGTTTGAACTTCATAACGTGAGCGTAATCACGATGGTTATAGTCCCTAGTGACTATACCTACTGATTACCACATTATCTAGGCACAGTGACGAGTCGTAGTTTCGGCCAAAATGCGCATTCTTACGTATTTTGTAGCCAAACTACTCTTAGGTATCAAAACCGTTTGTTTTGATACCAAACCTGTTTTCTAAACTTAGTTAAGCATGTTTTAACATGCTTAGCTCGTCACTTTTAGTTTAGTGCTTATATAGGGTCGTAAGGTAAGCGATCTAAACAATCGCTTATACTTTCGAACCCGACCCATTTGGTCGATCATTAGGATCCGATCAAACATATTAGGTGACCATAGTTGTATAAGGAATAACCTTCTGAGGTTATACCTTATGGTCACATCATTTGAGTAGTTGTATGATAGGTACTATATATGCCTTAGGTAAATGACCAAAATGCCCTTTTTACGCCAAATTTCATATTAAGCATATGTAACATAACTTTTGATATCTAAACTGATTTGGCAACAATATTAGACATGTTAAGGCATATTTTACTTATCATAGGGCTAGTTAGGCGTTCCGAACGCGTTTTACGCGAACGACGCGTTAAAGTAGCCTAAGCTACCTAAACGGTTCGTAATGGGTCGTAAGCACTTAGGCTAGGTTTCATTTTAGTATGTAGGCTTTGTTAAACCATATTACATGAGTTTCCATACTCATTTGGTTTACGAGCCCTCATTTTATCCGATCCTCCGATTTAGGTCCGGTTTATTAATGTAGTTACCTATATTAGGTGTCGTTGATTTTCCGTGATCTCTAGAATTGCTTGGTTGTTACTCTAGGACTTCTAGGAAATCTCATGTGAGTACATAGACCCCTCTTTTACTGTTTTCAAACTGTTTTGGGGCGAAACACATGTGCCTACTTGTTACTTTCATGCTTTCCTATTTTCACATCATATACTTGCTATGTTCATTAGTACATTTATAGTACATGATTTACATTACATTGTTTCGCTATGTATGTTTACAGTAGCATACTTAGTACATTGTTTTACTTTACATTTCTGCTATGTATGTTGACTGAGCATGCTAGCACATTGATTTACATTACAATAGTTGCATATGTTTACTCAACATATGGACACATTGTTTTACATTGTGTTTTGTTGCATATGCTCATCCAGCATATGAACACATCTATTACATTTTGAACCGTTTGTAACTATTTGACTATGTGAACCGTTGTAACTATTTGACTATGTGAACCGTTGTAACCATTTGATTATATGAACCGTTTGTAACTGTTGAACCGTGTGAACCGTATTTGACCATACATAAACATTTCTACAATTGTTAAACATTTCATCTTGGTGGCTGTTTGGGTAAGTGATTTAAGTAACGAGGCGACGTGTAATACGATAAAAACATGGTGGATACGCCGCTGGTACTTCCTATATATAAGTGCTTTTATGGTATTACATATCGTAGCGTTATTTAAACCATTTCAGTTTAGACATATTACATCTACAATACAATCTTCACATAAACATCGTTTTACAAATAACTTAACTTATACAAACTCATTTTACATGGTTATTCACTTAACCGTGCATTATTCTTTTATACACATATATATCATTTGGTTTATTTATCACTTTTCAAATGATTTATGAAAGGAAACATTCAACAAGATTCATGGCTACTTTTTATTAAACAGTTTCTCTAAACGCAAGTCATGAATCCTATTTTCACAAAACCTATGTATCTCACAGGCATTTTTATGCTGATGTACCTATTTTCACATGTGTTTTCAGGAGCCGTTGCATAGGATGATCGAGTCACACTTAGGCGGACCTGTGCCTTAGTGACTTAAAACAAAGCAAGAACTAGTTGAATTATGTTATGTACTCTTTGTTTCTTGTTTAAGACAATGTAACTCTCTTGATTGATAAATAAAAATATAACTTTAATTGCCATGGTTATGAAACAATTAATTCTGTTACAACACTCCCCGACGTTTCCGCCATGTTTTGTTGTTCTACGTGGTCGGGGTGTGACAGAAAAGTTGGTATCAGAGCCAATGGTTATAGGGAATTAGGTTATTAGTAATGCTTTGACCTAGACTATAACCTTTATAGGACCCTAACGCAAGTTATCTTGTGTTTAGATCTTAAAACATGCACGTCACCTATCCTTAGGTGATAACCACGACGAGAACATCAATTCTGAATCCGCTTTGAAAACTAATCATCTGTTTTTGGATGATTGATTACTTGGTTTTGAACCCTCTATTGTAAGGTTTTGAACCCTCTGTTACAAGGTTTTGAACCCCTTTGGGTTTTCAAAATCTCGTCAAAAGTTTTTGAGTCCTAAATAGTGTGAACACGTGCAAACTGGAAGAGTGAATGCCTGTACCCTGGGTTTTCTGTCTAAGGCTATAGTGTTCGTACAAATCCACATAATCAGACCAGTCACTCTTACCTGGGAACTCTTGGGGTGAGTGTCCATTTATAGGCGAGCATGTCTTCGCGATACATTATGAGGACCTACTTGCTTTGATTCAACCTTTGTGTGTCGTTTGTTTGCTTCGTAGTTCAAACAAATGACCATCACCCATGATTTTGGTCGGTAGTCATAACATCCTATTCTTACCCAATGCCATTTCATTTGTTTTCTCTCTTATTTTCCCCTTTTTAGAATGCCTCCTCGACGCGATAATCAGATAGCGAATGCCGAACTCGTAGAAATCATCGTGCAGCAAATGGCTGCTACTTTCCCAAATATTATTGCTCAATGGAACCAAGCCAACAACAACAATCATGCTCCATGCAATTTCAAGAGTTTCAATTCGGCTAAGCCACTCAAGTTTAGTGGTTCTGAAGAAGGAACTGGGCTCCTACAATGGTTCGAGAGCACTGAGAGTACATTTCGTCAGTGTCCTGATAATCGCAAGGTCGAGTTTGCTTCCAGTGTGTTTCTGAAGAGGGCTCTTACATGGTGGAACGGGGTGATGAGAGACCGTGGTGCTGAGGTTGCTTTAGCACAGACTTGGGCCGAGCTTAGGGCTCTTATGATGAAGGAATTATGTCCTCGTCATGAGCTAAGGGCTCTAGAAAGGGAATTTGATGATTTGAAGCAAGATAGCGGTGAGCATCGGGCCTACATGGACCGTCATGAGGAGTTAAGTCTGTTATGCCCAAACATGCGCCTTTGGATAAGGCAATCGAAAAGTACATTGATGGCCTCCCTGACTCAATACAAGACATTGTGACTGGTAGCAACCCTACTACAGTTAGACAGGCCATTGAGCTATCTGCAACCTTGACTGAATCTCAGATCAGGAAAGGTAAACTTTTTCGAAAGGGTGACAAGAAACCAACCGAGGAATCAAAGACCATGGATGAACAGACTGGATCCCCTAAGAAGTCAAAGAAGCGAAAGGCTTCTCAGAACTTCGCCATGGTCGCTCACAATGGTCAAGCCGTCCCCAACCAACCAGCTCAACCCCCTGCTAGGAAGCCCTACAACGGAACTGCACCCTTGTGCAACCAATGTAGCCTACATCATCATGCTGGTGCGAAGTGCCGCACATGCCAAGTTTGTGGACTTATAGGTCATACAGCGAGGGTTTGCCCAACTACAGCTGCACCCAACCAAGTTAACAACAATCCTGCTCAAGGTCATTTTCCACCAGGTTCTTGTTTCAACTGTGGCGAGATGGGCCATTTCCGAAGAAACTGCCCAAAGCTTGCTAATGCGAATCCAGCGCAGGGATGAGCATCTGACCGAATGGAAGACAACGTTGTTTAGAAATAATCAATCTTTATGTATTATTCTCTTTTGTTGTCAAGATCTAAGAAACAGTTGTTGATGTTGTTTATAAATAAATCTTTTATTTACATTGCAATATGTTTATTATGGTTGCATGAATAAACAACATATCCCCTACGATACCGACAGTCGAGGAACCGTATTCCTTGAAGAACCGACTACCCCCAAATTTCTTCCATTGTTTGATCTCTTGCGTTTTCCACGAAATTCCTAAGTACCCGTTTCTTTCAAGGAAAACGAAGTACAAGACGCCAAGTTAATAACAATTAGAGTAAATTGTCATTTTAGTCCCTGAGGTTTGGCTAAAATTGCCACTTTAGTCCAAATAGTTTTTTTCTTGCCATTTTAGTCCAAATAGTTTTGTTTTCTGCCATTTTAATCCCTGACTTTTGTTATTTTTTGCCATTTTCATCGACCACCACCACCGACCCCATCATAACCTTCTATCATCGCCACCACATGCCTGCACCGTCACCACCGACCCACACACCCCACCACCATCACCACCCACCATTTCCACCACCACCGGCCACTTTTCCGCCACCCACGTCATCAACCAACACCGCCGCCATCATCGTAAAACCAACAACCACCGCCATCATCTTCACTGTAAACCGGCACAACACAATCCCCATACCATCGCACCTGCAAAAAAAGAAAGAAAAATGTGGTTTGGCCAAAATTCACCGAAGTTAACTAAATTTTTTGAATGGAGTTAGTGGGTTGGATGAAAATGGCAAAAAATGACAAAAGTCAGGGACTAAAATGGCAGAAAACAAAACTATTTGGACTAAAATGGCAATTTTGGTCAAACCTCAGGGACTAAAATGGCAATTTACTCTAACAATTAATAACCAAGAAAACAATTATGTGATTAAGTGCTTATGTGTTCCCTTTTATGTTTTGTGTGATCCAAACTATGTTATCCAAATCCTCGTAGAATCTTCCATATCTTCGTATAAGGGATTCATGGTAGGATACCCAAAGGTACTATCTAAAACCCTTAATGGACTTCTACGTTGTAGTTAAGTCCCTCGGATTATAAGGTACTACTCCATAATTAGACCCCTTGAGTGGTCTAGTTAAACAGATTGATCCAAAAATCTGGTTAGGAATATCATGTGATGATATAGCTAAAAGGACTCCTTGGTGGCCTAATTAAAAAGGATCATCTGTCGATCAAATTAAAAGGACCCTATGGTAGTCTAGTCACCCTCATCACAGGCTTGATTTTCTTCCCCTAAACATTACAAGACAAACTGTGCGGACTGTGCAAGGAATTACGTAATTATGGATGCATACATAATTATGGAATTTAGTGCACAGAAATCACAGCAAGTTCTGTCATGTATCTAAAGTTAACCCAAATTCATTTCCAACTCTGATGAAGCAACCGTTGAAAATGACTCCGTCTGTTCATTTTCGTTTCTAAAGATTTTCCGTTGAGGAAATGAATATCCATTTGTGTAATCCTTCATTTCCAACTCTGATGAAACAACCGTTGAAAATGACTCCGTCTGTTCACTTTCGTTTCTGAAGATTATCAGTTGACGAAATGAATATCCGTTTGTTTAATCCTTCATTTCCAACTCTGATGAAGCAACCGTTGAAAATGACTTCGTCTGTTCACTTTCGTTTCTGAAGATTATCCGTTGATTATTCCTTCATTCCCGTTTCTGACGAAGAACCCGTTGAGGAAAATGAATCATCCATTCATTTTCGCTTCTGAAGAATATCCGTTGAGGGAAATGAATATCCGTTTATTATTCCTTCATTCCCGTTTTTGACGAAGAACCCGTTGAGGAAAATGAATCATCCATTCATTTTCGCTCCTGAAGAATATCCGTTGAGGGAAATGAATATCCGTTTAGTTAAATCCTTCATTTTTCATTTCCGAAGAACCCGTTGAGGAGAATGACCCCGTTCGTTCATTTTCGCTTTTGAAAAATATCCGTTGAGGAAAATGACAAGATTATGCTTTATCTTTGATGGTCATTTAACACAAAGTCACAGACAGACTCCTACAAATAAATTTCGGGACGAAATTTCCTAAAGTAGGGGAGACTGTGGCACCTGTGTCACTGCGACCATCAAACGAATACCAAGCCAATGAGATATTGTGTTTCATACTTGGGATCTGTAAAAATATGTGTATCATTTGCACATATCAATTTTTGTTCAATTTCAAACTCTACATCGCTTTCTGGAGAGTTATACGCCAACTGGTGCGTAAACGTAATCAGTTTAATGTGACAAACACTCCGGAACATCAACATATGCTTAACATACCTTAAATAACCTCTACATAACTTAGAAATAAGTTTTGAAGGCTTTGGTATGGCAAAATCAAGTTTAACCGCTTACAGGGACTAAATTTGACAAACTACGAAAGTATGTCAATCTGAACTGTAACAGACATTCCGGAACATGACCATAAGTAAACATACCATAAATATCCTTTACATATCTTAGAAATAGGCTTTAAGGGGTCCGGTGTGCTAAAATAAACTTTTGGGTCATTCAGGGACTAAAAGCGTTAAAAAGTGCACAAGTTTGCATTTTCGCGCATAACTTACGTTCTGAATACATCCGGACATCCAAAAATTTATGTAAGCACTAAAATATTTTATTTTAGTGTTTGGCATGAGAAAAATCCATTCGTCGCACAATTTGGATCGTTTTTCGCACTTATGCGCATTCCATCGTAATTAAGCGAACATCGCGATCATACGACCAAACGAACCAACATCCGGCATATTTTTGAACATGTTTCATCTCCACAATGTTTAGGCATCATTTTAGGGCCTTGAAATTGGCTTAACAGGCCTTAAACGTGTCGAAATGAGCCTTAAACACCAACAGGGACCAAAACTGTCAATTCAGCTAACTTGTGTCTGATCAGTGCAGCCCAGGCGGGCCGCGTAAGTTTCTTCAACATGTTACGCGGGCCGCGAGGCCCTCCCAGACTAGATTATTCTGTTTTAACAGCTGTTAACAACTGTTATGCACTCCCAACTCAATTCCACATGTTGATACCTGATCATGGGGGGCCAATTTGAGTTACCTTAGTGTTGCAACAAGTGTAGGGACAAGATTAAATCACGGTTTACGAGGAACGATCCTAACGGTGGTCCAAATCCTATAAATACCCAACCCATTCACTTGCAAAACCCACTTGAATTCTGAGTTATTCTCTAAGTGGTTGTGTTTATACACTTCCTACCTAAGATTACTTGGAAGATCAAACTTGCGAGGACCCTTTGTAAGTGTTCTTTCGTTCTTTTCATTCGTTTTAGCGTTAAAGTCAAATTTTGTTTGACTTTCTGCATTGACCAGTTTATGGTCAATGCGAAGTTCATTTGAACTTCATAACGTGAGCGTAATCACGATGGTTATAGTCCCTAGTGACTATACCTACTGATTACCACGTTATCTAGGCTCAGTGACGAGTCGTAGTTTCAGCCAAAATGCGCATTCTTGCGTATTTTGTAACCAAACTACTCTTAGGTATCAAAACCGCTTGTTTTGATACCAAACCTGTTTTCTAAACTTAGTTAAGCATGTTTTAACATGCTTAGCTCGTCACTTTTAGTTTAGTGCTTATATAGGGTCGTAAGGTAAGCGATCTGAACAATCGCTTATACTTTCGAACCCGACCCATTTGGTCGATCATTAGGATCCGATCAAACATATTAGGTGACCATAGTTTTATAGGGAATAACCTTCCGAGGTTATACCTTATGGTCACATCGTTTGAGTAGTTGTATGATAGGTAGTATATATGCCTTAGGTAAATGACCAAAATGCCCTTTTTACACCAAAATTCATATTAAGCATATGTAACATAACTTTTGATATCTAAACTGATTTGGCAACAATATTAGACATGTTAAGGCATATTTTACTTATCATAGGGCTAGTTAGGCGTTCCGAACGCGTTTTACGCGAACGACGCGTTAAAGTAGCCTAAGCTACCTAAACGGTTCGTAATGGGTCGTAAGCAATTAGGCTAGATTTCATTTTAGTATATAGGCTTTGTTAAACCATATTACACGAGTTTCCATACTCATTTGGTTTACGAGCCCTCATTCTATCCGATCCTCCGATTTAGGTCCGGTTTATTAATGTAGTTACCTATATTAGGTGCCGTTGATTTTCCGTGATCTCTAGCATTGCTTGGTTGTTACTCAAGGACTTCTAGGCAATCTCATGTGAGTACACAGACCCCTCTTTTACTGTTTTCAAACTATTTTGGGGCGAAACATATGTGCCTACTTGTTACTTTCATGCTTTCCTATTTTCACATCATATACTTGCTATGTTCATTAGTACATTTATAGTACATGATTTACATTACATTGTTTCGCTATGTATGTTTATAGTAGCATACTTATTACATTGTTTTACTTTACATTTCTGCTATGTATGTTGACTGAGCATGCTAGCACATTGATTTACATTACAATAGTTGCATATGTTTACTCAACATATGGACACATTGTTTTACATTGCGTTTTGTTGCATATGCTCATCCAGCATATGAACACATCTATTACTTTTTGAACCATTTGTAACTATTTGACTATGTGAACCGTTGTAACTATTTGACTATGTGAACCGTTGTAACCATTTGATTATATGAACTGTTTGTAACTGTTGAACCGTGTGAACCGTATTTGACCATACATAAACATTTCTACAATTGTTAAACATTTCATCTTGGTGGCTGTTTGGGTAAGTTATTTAAGTAACGAGGCGACGTGTAAAACGATAAAAACATGGTGGATACGCCGCTGGTACTTCCTATATATAAGTGCTTTTATGGTATTACATATCGTAGCGTTATTTAAACCATTTCAGTTTAGACATATTACATCTACAATACAATCTTCACATAAACATCGTTTTACAAATAACTTAACTTATACAAACTCATTTTACATGGTTATTCACTTAACCGTGCATTATTCTTTTATACACATATATATCATTTGGTTTATTTATCACTTTTCAAATGATTTATGAAAGGAAACATTCAACAAGATTCATGGCTACTTATTATTAAACAGTTTCTCTAAACGCAAGTCATGAATCCTATTTTCACAAAACCTATGTATCTCACAGGCATTTTTATGCTGACGTACCTATTTTCACATGTGTTTTCAGGAGCCGTTGCATAGGATGATCGAGTCACACTTAGGCAGACCTGTGCCTTGGTGACTTAAAACAAAGCAAGAACTAGTTGAATTATGTTATGTACTCTTTGTTTCTTGTTTAAGACAATGTAACTCTCTTGATTGATAAATAAAAATATAACTTTAATTGCCATGGTTATGAAACAATTAATTCTGTTACAAAACTCCCTGATGTTTCCGCCACGTTTTGTTGTTCTACGTGGTCGGGGTGTGACACGAATCCACATCCATTGCGTTATCTGAAACACCTAACTCCCGACACACTAGAATGGCTTCAGTCTCGTACCATAATGGGGAGGATGAGGCACTGTCCCCGCCATCCGTTTGTCACGGGCTAGGACGAGAAATATTGGACGAAACAACGCCCGTTGGTATCTTACCCTGAGGAGAAGGACCAGCTTCTTTTGGTGATATAGGACAAAACATATCTGCATCTCCCCCGGCAACCAATCTTTTATCCGCATCACCGAATGATAAGGGGCTCGTAGCACGTACGGCCGAACTCGAGGAGTTTTCCCCTCAGTTGGAGGAGCTGCCAAATTGTCTAATAAAGCTCTAGAAGCCGAAAAAGCAGGAGTTTGCTCTGGATCACCACTTGGTGAGAAATAGACAGAAACTTAGGCCTTTTAGGCTGCTGCATATTCAAATCTGACTTAGACGCCTGCTTGCGGCAGCGCTTCAGGGTTTCCTTCGGCTACAATATCACTTCAGCCTCTTCATTCACTGGACCTTCGTCTTGAACAGATAGGTGTTCTCTTCCATACAAAATCACATTCCCAGCATAACCACCCTCCTAAGATCCCCGAGCATCACCTGACTCCGAAGCTTTCCCGTTGTCACCAGCTGCTGCCGAAGCACTCCTAACAGGAGAAACATTAACTATTTGCTCCGGCGGGACCGAGCCCGAACCCCCTTGACCCTCATAAACAACCGGGTCACAAATTTGGTACAAATTTTGATTCACTATGTCGAGGTACGACTTCCCCTCCTTAGTTTTGGTAACCCGAATCTTAAATTCAGGTAGGTCGAAGGACTTCAACCGAAGAGCATCCTTTAAACCCATGACTGCACCATAAACAAACAATGAAGCTATGATTAGTGTCCCTTCTTAAAAAAAGACAGGGAAGAATATAGACTACAACAAAAATAGACACCCTATTACGAGCTATAATAACCCTCTCCGTGCCAACGAATCATCGGATAATATTCAGGTTCGAGCGAAATTGTGCTTATCTTCCCCATGACAAGGTTGTGTTCGGAAGCTTCTGAATCTGACCGGCTTCTTTAATCAATGAAGCGTATAGAACTTTGTCATACACAAAGCCCTCCGGAAGGGGTCCGGGATAGGTTGACCTCCTTAACCACCAAGTCATTTCAGCAAGAATACATTGATCATCCACCAAGAAGAAATGATCCTTACAATCTTTCATACTTGTCGTAATCCAGGAAAAAACATGTGGCATTTTTATTCTTAACCTCAAAAGTATACCAATCCCCGGTCCGGTTCAGCTTGTAGAAGGCTAGAAACACATCCAAGTCCGGGTCTGAGCCAAGGACATGACCCGATAACTCAAAATGATTCACCTTGGCTAAGCCAAAGGGATTCATCAGAGACAAATGTACTTGGTGAAACATGAGAACATTAATAAAAAATAGGGTAAAAGGGAGTCTATAGTTACAGTAATAAAAAAACCCTAGTGTAAACTGATATCTTTCCTTGCCTAAAAGGATAAATAGGAGTATTCTTCTCCGGAAGAATTGGATTAAGAGACGAAGGGACATGATATTTTTCAACAAGCCAGTTCAGTCCCGATTGGGTCAAAACATTAAAGATGACAGTAAGACTACTCTTGTTCGACATAATAACAAGAAGAGAAAACTACGAACCTGATGCAATAACAAAAGCTCGAAGATGAAAGGTTAAAGGAGGTTGAGTCAGAAATTAGGAGGAAGAAGAAAAGGTGAAAAGGGGAAAAAATTACCCTCCCCCTTTTATATAGACGGTGAAAGAAGTGATAGCCCATCACCGCCTTATCTCAACCAATAAGAGAATGACACGTCGCCAGCCTGACGTACTCGAAATGTCAAAAATAGGGAAAAAATAAAATGGCAGACGGTCTGTCACACCCCGATATTTCCACGTATTACCGGTGGGCCCGGTGGGGAGTATCGTGACGTAGTTGATATCATCATAGTCAAACAACACAATTTTAAATGCACAACGAAAGCAAAAGATAGATTTATTTCAACCGAATAAATTGTAATATCAAGTATCACAAAATAGTTGAAAAGATCCACAGGCGGATCAAATAAAAAGGAAACATAGTTCATCAGATTTAAAATGCATCCAAGCTTGCGAAACTCTTATTGATGCTAAGGAGAGGCCAGCCTATTTCGAGTAGTACCTGCACTTAGCCTTTTTGGGAAAATACGTCAGTTTACACTGGTAAATACAATTAACTGACTCATTTTGAAAAGGTTTAGAAAAATTGATTTGAATGCACAAGGCACAAAATATTTTATAACTTGGGATAATTATTTATATATAAACTTGTAAAAGAATTACATGTTCGTTATACGTTCAGTAGCCTGGGTTGGATACCGGGTTAAAGATTAATAGACACACCACATGATATAGTCCCGCGGCGAGTTATTCTCGTAACCGGCGGTTATACCTTATTATTTATATATGCACTGTCGGGTGTACGCCTACACCCCGTGCTTAGTTCGTGGCCATTTCGTAAAATGATGTCAAGGATATCCGGGACATGGTCATTAACCCCCCAAAGGTTATAATCAAACAAAACAATTTAAACGGGTCATTTCAATAAAGTAACCTTCATACAATTAAAAATTCAATGCCAGACCAAGCGGTATTTTATATACCGTACCCCAAGCCCGTATAGGGAAAATAAGTTAAAAGTATTTACCTTTGCAAGTAATAATCACAAATAGCAAGTGCACGTAGCTTTTACCAGGTCTCCTAATCTGGAACAAAGGTTTTTAATAACCTATTAGATTCCTAACGGGTCTTTAATTAAGCCTAAACTTAGACCGGTTAGTTTTAAAAGAAGATACGGTTCAAACGCACGATTAAGCGAAGACCGGAATAGAATGTGATTTAGACCCGAAAAGTTTGGAGACTTGTGCAATATGGGTAAACTAAACACATTCTGGATTTTGAGACAAAAATGATAAGGTTTGACCCGTTTCGGCTAATTTATGCAAACTAGTTACATAAACCGCACCGAACGCGAATAATGCGTAACGGGTAACCTAAAGATTCATGAACAGGTTTCCTAAGTTAATATTCCTTAAATATGTTGTGACATCAGTAAGATATCTTCTATTATGCCCAAAACGAATTTAAACTCAAACTATGCCCCGTAGGGGCATTTTGGTCATTTTAAAGTTTATAAAAGAGTTTAAATAATAATCTGAGTTACAGGTCTGATATAATCAGTAAAAATACTTAAGTTAATAATTTTTAACAGTAGGGTATTACATATATGTGAAATTTATCATTTAAAACCAAACTATGCACCTTAGGGGCATTTTGGTAATTTCACATAGGCTTAAAAGGTCAAAACTGGAAATCTGAGTTTAAAACTTTTGCTTACTGTTAATATATAAAAATTTACTGAAAATATCAGTAGGTATCAAACCTTATATGTTTAAAATAGTTTTAATACATACTATGCGTTAAAAACACTTAAAAAGGCGATTTTTGAGCTATTTCCGGGTTTGTAAAAGAAAGCTGATATTTTTATTATTCCAGAAGGCTCAAAATATTTTATTTATCATATTAGATCAGTAGAAAAAGGTTTGGCATCAAAATAATTTGTAAACTCATTTTATAGGCTAAAAGGGCAAAACAGGCAATTACCAAATCAAGCTTAGAACTCTATGTTATGCTCAGCCTAAAATTAAATAAAAATCTTCAAAAATCCCAAAATATTATATTACATCAGTGGGTAAAAAGTTTGGTATCAAAAATTGGGTTTAGATAGGCTATATGCTAATTACGCCGTTTAATTAATAAAAAGCTTTTCATTTACGCTAATGAGCATAACTCCTAATCTAGACCTCAAACTGGTGTCAAATTTTAGGGACAAGTTTATAAATCAGTAATGAAGGTTTCTATTCTTTTACTTTTCCACAAATCAAGTTTTAAGGTGAAAAGAGCATAATAGTCAACATTTAAGCATTTAACGGAAACATGCAAATGATTTATATAACTAATGAACCAAGTTGTATAATCACAGAGGGTTATACTAACATGAAACCTGGTCCAAATAAAGCTCTAAGGAAATTCTAAAACATGCTTAAATGGGTCAGAACTGAAAGTCAAAGCAGAAGTCAAATTATGCGACTTTCGGTTCCGAACCGGGCCTAAACTAAAAATTGTCAGGGTGAACATGTTTAGACATGTTCTTACATTAATTACCAAGTTATATTACTGATAAAACAGGTTGCATGGCTTCTACATTGCTAATTATGTATTAATTTGAAAATAAGTTTTCTGTTGACTTTTTAATATTAACTTTGACCCGACAATTGACTTACTTAGAGTGGGAATCAGAGAGTACCCTTTTAAGGGTTTATTACCCACATAATTACCAACTCATAGGTATTTTTAATTCGAGATTTGACTGGACAATTATTGATTAATTACGAAGTCAAATCTTAATTACGATGGTTTGACTTTAAGCTAATTAACTAAGTAAAACTGGATTAAGGAAGGTTAAGGACACTTACAAAGGTCCTAAGCATGACTAGTGACTCCTAGGAAGGGTGCTTGAGCTCCAATATTCTCCAGAAGTGAAGTTGTGAAGTTTGCAAGTGAATGTGATCAAGTGTTGCAATTAAAGGGCTCCTTATATATGAGTTTTGATGCCATTAGATCATGCCAAGCAACTCTATGCATGGATTCAGATCATCACAACTGTCCCTAGTGCATGAAATACCAGTGGGGGAGTCCCTGGTATAAGAAAACAAGCTTTTAAGTCGGTTACAGACCTGAACTGGCAGCTGCCAGGAGTTTTCTATCGCTGGCATGTTTACACGGGCCGCGTAGACCCTTAAGGAGTCTTACGCGGGCTGCCTGGCTCCCCAGGACCAGCCAAACAAGTTTCAGCTAATTGCAATTTGGCCCCTGGTCCTTTATAAAGTGGTTTTAAGTTCCAAATTTGCATTTTCAGCCCTCTAACTTGATTTTTAAGGACCTTAAGACTTAACCAAACTTTGTTAATTCCTTGGTTAACTTTGTGATTACCCGTAAGGTCATGAATTTCAACGTTGACGCTTTTAACCCCTCGTATACGAATATCGTCATAACTTTCTCATACTTTATCGAAACCTTGTGAAATTTTTATCACTTATTCTAGTGAGCATAATTAATTGTTACAAAGCTTCGGGTTGGCTAAAAGGTCACTCAGAGGTATACTTTAAACATGTTGACACATTTAACCCTTGTAGTTTGTAATCTCTCACTTTCTTCCACAATTAGCTTCGTATGATCCATGATTCATTCGTTTAAGGGTATAAACATCGTGTAGGGTTATTGCAAGACATATTTATCCATTGTTGACACTTTGAACCCTTTTATTCACATACTTTCTCTGTTTTTCAACTTTAGTCCCTCTAAAGAAATCTTCTACACGTTTAAAGCTTATGACACGTGTCGATACATTATTGGACATAAATTTTCGAGGTGTTACACGGTCATTTAGATTAAGTGATCGCCAGAGCGAATTTTAAAATCAAAAAAAGCTAAACAAATCCCACCCAAAAGAAACTAGATAAAACTCCACAATTAGTTCGCAGCATTGCTAACAAACGCCACGAACTGGGGGGACTTGATGACGTAATGCATAACTCACCGAACCGAACGTCACATAGCAAGGATCGGACAACATGCTCCAGACTACAAAGGATGTCCGACCTGAAGGATCTTTCCTAATTAACTAAGGGCCCACAACCCTAACCACCTAACAGTGACTGGTTCGGCCATAAATCCCCCGCCACATCAGCATACAACCAAGTATAAATACCATACTGAAGTCTTCACGGGTAATCAGTACTTTCTCTCTCTAACTATCTCCAACTCTCTCACTGGCTTTTCCCTGTTCTTCCCATACTTATTCTCACACCCGAGCTACTGATCCTTGAGTCTTCAATTACCATCTGCCACCATTGCCACAACCACCCCCACCACCAGTAGCAGCAAACCAACACCATCACTGACTTCCACCACCGCCCACCAACACCCCTTAACCGCCGTACTCTCACCCTTGAAACTCGCAACTCCAGCAATCAAGCCAAAAGTCATTAATATAGCCTCTACAACCACAACGTCACCAAAAACACCAGATGGTGACGGATTTGCAAATCACACATTCAATCGAGTTCCAAATACTTACCTCCACCCCAGAGCCACCATGAAACCCAAGTCCATCTCTCTGATGTCTCTAGTAAGCATAGCCAAAACCCTAGGTCACCGGAATTGCGTGTAACGCCCCAAAAACCCAAATGTTAAAATTACAAGAATGATTTATTTTACATGGTGTGATATTGAGGTAACTAAGTTAGTAAACTTGGTTTTAAATACTAGTATGTGAAATGATATAAATGACAAGTTTCAAAAGATTGAGGGGTTAAAAGGGAAAAGTGTTAAATAAAACACTTGACAAAAAAACTAAGTCAGTGTTCGGGGTTCTGGGCGTGCAATCGAGAGCAGGAGCCAAGGGAAGAGCCAAAACCCTAACAATCTAAAATCATCAAATTGAAAAGGAGACCAAGGGCAAATCGAATGCATGGGTCTAGATACTCTTTAATCTAAGTGTATTGATCATAAGGTGAGTTCAATTTCATGTTTTGATACTTTTTGTTAAATGGGTTTTAATTAATCCGTGAAGATTGTATGAATTTGAGTTTGTGTGAGGGTTAATATCATTATGTAGAATGCAAATTATCTTTGAATTTGATTATAGCAAAGGATTGAAGTAAAACCCACTTGTGTTAATCACATGATAAGATTTTAGCAATTCTTAGATGCTAAAACTTATGAGAAATTGAAGGATGAATGTATAAGTATTAGAGTTTTGGTAGATGTTCTTGATGTAGGCTAAGAAGCTAAGTGAAGTCAGTTGAATTGATCAAGTGTGGTGTGAATGAGTAGGTTATGCATAAAGCACATGTACATAGTGCTTAAAATATTGTATACACACCAAGTGATCGCTTAAATGCTTGAATGGTTAATTTTATAAATTTTGAATGAATTAGGAAGTCTTGCATTGTATTTGGAAAATGTAAAGTTAATAAATTGTGAAATGTGTTATGGAAAGCGAATGATGCATGAATGTAATTGTTATGTAAATTAATGGTGTAATCTAAAATGAGAGCGGATTATGTATAGGATTGTAGTTAGAAGGTAAAAGTTCGTATGCAAGAACTTATGCATTATGAACTAACTAATTTATGTGTCATGTATGGTAGTAATGAAGCATGATGATACATATCTCATAATTGCGCTAATAAACTAACGAAAGTCAAATATTGCAAGATTTGAAAGCCGAACGAATGAATTTATGTAAGCTAACCGTGTTATGAATGTGATGACATGTACGGATAGGAATCATGTCAACATGAGCACAAATAAGGAAGTACCACGGGTCGAAGGTAAACACGGAAGCTATGTGCAAATTCGGACGCACGAGGTAAGTAAATTCCCGGACTTCCTCTTTAGTAGTAAATGAAATTATTGGAATGATATTGATAATTGTTAGTAGCTATGTTGAGATGTGTTTTTAATGATGATGTCAAGCAAGGGTATTAAGTAAGTGATTTCTGAAATCAATTCTTAGTTGTTTAAGTAAGATAACGTCTATTTAGTTAAGCATATTGACGATTGAAGTTAAATATGGTTTGGTTGTATGAATTTCAGAAATTTTAGCTAAGTAGACCGAACGGTTAAAAAATGAGGTCCTATTGATATGACGGAATGATGCTTAGGTAATAAATATAATTGCATATTAGTACGCTAATCGAGAAACGGAGATGCGGATTAATAGTCAAAGGACTCGGTGTGAGTTTTAAGTATAAATGAATGAGTTGTTTGGTAGGACATGAACGGGTCAATTAACTAGCAAATGAATGTAAAAGTAAAAAACATATAAGTTAAGAATTTCCTTAGTCCGGATATTAGATTTTGAGTCCATACGCTAGATGACTGAATTACGATCGCGTAGGAAGAAACAGATTGTAAAACGGAGTTGTAAAATGAAAGTTATGCACGTTTTATGCAAAGTAGGATTGAGTATTTAGAGCTGGGAAACTGCAGCTCAAAAGAAAAATAACTTTCTGTCGAAAAGTGGCCGACGTGCCCCGCGACGGAGAAAGGTTAATCTGTCGCGCCCCGCCACCGGCTCTGGCAGCCCGCGAATGATGAGATCAAAGCTGTCGCGGCCCGCGACAGCCTACAGAACTGGCAAAAAATCTTTATTTTGTTTGTTTTGGGCATGGAACTTGTTCTAATCGGTTTTTAAGGTCTCTTAACTAATGATTAAGATGGTTTGTGATTACAAGTAAGTGCTATGGGTCTCTGGATAGTATAAGTATGGTTTACTTTTGTGTTAGTGAAGGAAATCTATAGTGAATGTGTTTAGGGATGAGTAAGTATGTATGTCAATATGTATAAAATTTATATAATGGAAGGCTACAAATAGGACGTGTTGGAATTAGTACATGAAAATAAAAGTGGTAATTAAGAGCTCGTAAGTATGTATAAATGTAGGAATGTATGCATGTATAAATGTAAGCCGCTATGTATGTACGTAGGAATGGTATCAATACGCTTGAGTGTTGATGAATACTAATGTTATGTCTTGTGATTGGAATGTAATGCAGGTATGAGAACATCGGGTTCATGAAGAATTGAAGCCGAACTCGGAATAAGAGAATTCAAGAGGATAATCAAATGGATTAAAGTTTATATTGTCGAATGTTATATGGTCTTTAATTTATATGGTAATAATGTAGTATGATATTGTCGATGACTAGTGGTTAAGTTGTATGGGATGCCCACAGGTATCGCACGGATTTCCACTACTACTACCGAAGATAAGCATGCGTTGATCGAGTCATGGAGCAAGGGTTGTACGGAAGAGTAGTCACATTGTTTAAATTATGTATCGTTTTGAAGTATTAATTCAAGTATGAATGTTGTAAAACTTCTATATGAGACTTCTCACAGTTATAATTTAACCCTTTACGTAGGTAATGTCGTTGATGAATAAAGAAATTTTGAGCTTATATTTCCGCTGTGTCGTTTTTTAGTTATTACGTGTTAGGGTCTTACAAGTTGGTATCAGAGCCCTGGTTTGAGAGAAATCAAGTAGAAGGAGGTAAATACTTGAACTCAAACCTGTGTGCTCTTGTGACAAGGAACCCGTACAATCCAAGACTCGATCAAGGCCTAAAGGTAGAAGCGAATATAAGTATGTATTAAAGTATGTATATAAAGGAAACTATTAGTATGTTATTTGTAAGGTAAGCATAATTGCTTGGAAAGGATGATCCGTGAATGCGGTCTAGGACCGGCCCCAAGGCATGTAATAAGACAAATTGACCCAGGTACGTAAATTTAACATTGGGTGCATATAATGGTAAGATCTATCAAGTGAAGGAAAAAAATTAAATGAAAAATAATAATAGAATGGAAATGAAGTTTTGAAAATATTACACGTGCCGAAACCTAATTCTTCGGACAAAAGGTGACGATTACACGAAGACACGAAACTAGTATGTGGATTGTGTACCTGGCCAGTACACAAGAAACATATGACGTTCGTGAGACCGTGATAATTGTTACAGGTATGTCCGTTAGAATTAGGTAGTAGGTGGACGTAAGGGTGAAGGGAAAAGTAAGACTCTCAGGGATTTGAAAGTACCAAATACACATGAAAGGAATGAAAAATATGAATGGTATGTTAGAATCCACGAGATGGATTCGAAACATGAAAGGAATGAAAAATATGAATGATATGTTAGAATCCGCGAGACGGATTCAAAACATGAAAGGAATGAAAAATATGAATGATATGTTAGAAACCGCGAGACGGATTCGAAACATAGAAGGGAATGAATGATAGAATGAAAAAGTTTGAAATTCGTAAATAGGTACGAATCAAATAAGTAAGAATGAGTGATAAGAATGAAAGGTTCAAATGTGTAAGTAATTACAGACTAAGCAAGTAAATATTCTTTAAAAGCGGATATTATCCAAGCTATGTCTTAAACTTATATATATATATATATATATATATATATATATGTGTGTGTGTGTGTGTGAATATATATATATATATATATACACACAAATATGTTGTATGCAAGAATGGTTAAAGGGACGAATGAGTCATGCGGGTCAAATGGTAATCGCCATCTGAACCTTGTATTTAATGTTTTGTTTTGACAAGTTTTATGCTTATAGATAAGCGTAATGAATGGGCATGCATTACCACAAATTGGAAAGAAATAACCAACACAAGGTATGGATAATGAGTCGGTGGTTTTGACTTTCGCCAGGTATGTATGGAAGGTTATCCTTTCGGTAAGAGCTTATGGCTCGACTAGAGAGGGATTCAAACACGAAAGAATGAAAGTTTGAATCCATTGACGGATTCAAACATAAAAGAATACAAAGAATGAGAGAAAGGTAATATTTGTAGGCAAATACAGACCTAATACAAGAGAGTAAAATGTAAGAATAAAAAGACTGAAATCCTTAAGTAAGTATAACATAGCGGGTAGGCGATGAAAATAGCATTGTTGGGATAACCATATCACTTGACTAACGAAATGCATATATATGTGTAAGTGCATGAATGAACACGTAAAGGGTAAGTCATCGTTGATTAATAAAACGTAAATAAGAGTGCATTAATAGTTTGACTTTCTATAAGTCCAAACGGAGTTGAGATTATTAACTAGAAATCAAGTAATAGTAAAATAATATGAAAGGTTCGGTTTATTAATCAAGCAAAAACAGACGAAAGTTGTAGTAGCAAGAAAAACATTGGTTGAGAAGGGTAATGAATAAAGTTGCGTGATAGACATATTTGAAATTAACTCATAAGAGAGTACTACGTAAGCAATGAAATGTATAATGTAGTATGCCTAGTAAGTTAAGAATCTATGGAAATAATATAGGTGAATTAACACCGAATAAATTGAATAACTGAATGAAAATGATATGTTAAGAAGCGGTCATATATTGACCCATTATGAATGGGTCGAACGAACTAATGTCTTAAAAAGAATCTAGAGAGGGCTAGTATGTAAACCAGATGATTTAATTAACACCATACTCGAAGGAATGTGAAAGAAATGTGCTAACCTTCCATTTTATAGATAAGAACGGCAGGACTCTTGGTGAGTAAAACTGGTAGATTTGGAAAAGTATGTGCATGAGCGGAAGCTCGTCACATGGATGGGCGAAGTTAGTTCAGTTCAGTCGTGGACTCATGAAGAAGTGGAACAATACGGATCCTGGATTGATGATTTATGCAAGAAAACCGAGGTTAGTGATGTGTGTCGGTGCGAATATATTTTTATGTATATTTTAAGCCCTTTTTAACACTTTAGTCAAGTTTTAAATTTATAAAACACAATATTTTACTAACACTAAACACACATATGGGCAAGTGCACCCATCGTGAGCGTAGTATAGTGTTGGTAAGATACCGAGGTCGTCCAAGGACACAAGAGCTTTTAGTACCGGTTTATCCTCAACGTCTAATCAAATCAAAAGTTTAGAAAAAGTTTTAAATATGAAAATAAAAACTAAAAATGCTAAAAAATAAAATAAAACAGATAGACAATATGAATCACTTGGATCCGACTCGCCTTTAGTGTAACCTTTGATGCTTTCCGCACTTTTGCACTTTTTAAGAGATTATCTTAGTTATAGTAGTAGGCCTCTCTTTTGAAGGTGACGTTACCCTTAACCCAGTAGTTTGAGTCAGCAAGGATACAATCCTAAAGGGTCGGAATATTGAAAGATAATTAATTAAGTTATTAATGCGTAATGTGGTAGGCCCCTCTTTTGAAGGTGACGTTACCCTCTGCTAAGTGGTTTGAGTCAGCAGGGATACAATCCCAAGTAGCCGGGTTAATGTATTAATAGTAGTTTACATATGAGGGGATCAAGTCATTCGCACCCCCGCCATCTAATACCAGTGGGTATTGAAGGAGGTCCTAGTAAGCTTGACCCAGGTCCTTGCAGGATCTATACACTGAACAAGGCAAGAACCTTACCAAACCATTCCCTTAACCCCCGACCAGGTAGCCAACATATCTCTATATAGACCGTAGAGATATGAATGGTGTAAATCTTTTATTTTATATAGACGGTAAAATAACGCCAAGACACCACTGACAAATGATAAGGAAGTTTCACCTTCAACATAAGAAACTAGTTATTAAAGTCATTAATACAAAACCAATTAAAAAGTGCGAAAAGATTAAAAAATAAAAGTATTACACTAAATGCTTGTCTTCACCAAGTGATGTAAGAGACTTAGGCAAACATGACCTTTGATTGTCAAGAACTTTTACTATCAATCTTGGATCCCGAGACTACTACACACACTCTATGATGGATGATGGATGATGGTCACTACAAGAAAACTGGGTTTTTAGTACGCGCAAAAGCGTCCTAAAATGCTATTTTATAGGATCTTTCATTTAATAGGACCAACGGTAAAAGCGTTTCATGTAAAGGGGTCGTAATAAGTCCCGGAACGAAAAAAGCTTCCTAACATCTCAAATAAGATTATGAAACCAATTTTATGGTCGCGTAATATGTCTTTGAACAACCAAAATAGTGTCCTAATAAAAACATATTAGGACACTTTTATGATTTTCTAACATGTGCTTACATACTTTATCTTTTGATACACTTACAAGCGTCCTTATAAATTAATTGATAGGACCCTTATGATGTAACATTATAGCTAATTTAGTACCAAGAAAAGGGTCCTAATATACCATATAAGATTATAAAACCAATTTTATGGTCGCATAATATGTCTATAGACAACTTAAATAGCGTCCTAAAAAACATATTAGGACACTTTTACAATATTCTAATATGTGATTACCTACTTTTAATCTTTTGATACACGTACAAGCGTAGTTAAAAATTAATTTACAGGACCCTTATGATGTAACGTTATAGCTACTTTAATATCAAGAAAATGGTCCTATATCCCAAATAAGATTATAAACCCAATTTTATAAACAGACCATCAACATATAACATCCTAATAGTTTTTGTATAACATCAACTAATGAAAGAAATAAAACTTCATTATATTTCAAATAATCATGTTCATAACAAAAACACTAACCATAAATAAGTTATAACATTATCTAACATAAAGTCTTAACATTTAACAAATAAATTAAAAGCAATTAAAGAAATAAGAAGCATAAAATCTTGAGTCATCATGCGTCCTCAATCCTCATGGACTACCTACAAATAAACCATCCATGTATAAGCATTAAGCTCCATGATATTAAATTATTTGTATCACAAGTTTAACAAATACATACCGAGATGAATGGATAGGGCCATGCGATGGATGCATCAATACAATCTTGAATTCTAGAAAATAGACCATATGGCTTGAGCCCAAGCCTAAAAGCAAGCTTATTTAATAAAAAAGCCCAAGCCCGAAATTCGTTTATCGAGCTCGAGTTTGAAAAATTACCTAGCAGCCGAGCTTGAGCTTTAGAAACAAAGCTTGAATCGAACTGAGCTCGAGCTTTCATAACTTATATGAGCTTGGGCTTGGCTCGGCTTGTTTGCAACCCTATTACTTGAACCCGTTTTAGACCATATATCCTTGCTAGTTATGCTCTGCAATATAAAAGATTGTCAAATATCTCAGTCACATACCTCAAGTTCTTGTTTGCCATGTACACACGGGTCATTAATACGAGTATTTCATGGTCACCAATAAAGCAACCAATTCTTACATTGTCAAATCCCAAAACATAATTTCTAGAAATTTCTCGTGCAACTATATATCACACATTCGCACAGACCTTTTTGAAGTTATTGACTTGTTGTAAAGGCAATTCAATAACTAAGCTTCCAAAGTAAATCCTTTTTTGAATGATCTTACAATAGAACTCTCTACAAATCACACAAATCCAATTCAAATAGAATACGCATCCAAAAAAATATTGAACAAAAGGTTATCGAAAAGCTTACCCAAAAGGAGGAAGATTAAAGGTTACCCAAGAATCTATACGATTATCAAGTAGTTAACTCACGAAACAAGATAACTTGCACCAATTCAGCCTAATTCCAAGAATTAAAAATAGTTCAAAAGAATAAAAAAATAAAAATTATAGGATTTATAATGTTATAAAATAATAAAATAAAATAAAAAACTAATAATTATGAAAACAAAATCTAATAATGTGTCCAAAATTTACATATATGATCTTCTACCCTTTCTGATTGATAAAAATAGTGAACAAAAACTGGGCGTGATTAAAATATAAGCATATACAGTAATACATATACAAATTAATGCTTAATAGATGCATAATGCAACATTTTATATGCTAGAACTATTATGATATTATCTAGTACTAATAGTACAACTAATTATTTGCTACCAGCATGAAATATTCAGTTTCAATAGTGTTATTTCCTTTAAGGCTTCAAAGCACAAGATACCCAAATTGCCATAACAATGGGGGTGTACAGATAAACAACAAATTCTTAACAGGCTTATTTCAACAAACTTGGCTAAAAAGCAAGACTAAATTTCACAGTTGTTCACAGGTCGCTCAATTAGGCATTATAACAAACAAGATATGATCACTTAAACTCTACTTTGATATTTCTTACTTCCTGAATTAGCAAAACTTTTCACATGTATAACACAATAAACATAAAAAATGATATTTCTTGCCACATGAATCCATCTAATCAACAGAACATCGAGGATTTCTGTATGTTTGAAGAATCTGAATGATGCTCTCATCAAGAGCATAAGTAAGGTTAAAAAGATAAAAACAAACTAGATCATCCACATTGAGATAAAGTTACTGAGTTTAACTTCCGATAGCACCTACACTTTAAATTTCTTAAATCAGGTTTACGAGTTTTTTTTTTGGTCTAGTTGTTTATTTGTCGTTAACTACGGTTCCGGCGACGGATAATTTTGGGATTTTCAATTAGTGATTTCAATAGGTGTGTTATAGTACGTTTAGCAACTTGATCTCAAAATAAAACATGTAATTGTTATTAACTAGGTGTTGCCCCGCCCGCATTACGGGTGATGGCCGAATAATTCTTAACCAATTAAAAAAACAGTATTATAGTTTTGCTAGAAATAAAAAGTAAAAAGAGTGTTAGGCAGCTCCTTAACACGATTTTTAGCTGGGAGCAAAGTCATATTTTTATTTTTACTTGGAAGAAAAATCAAATTTTTTCCCAAGGGTAAAATCCTAATTTTTAGCTAGGGGAAAACCATATTTTTATTTTGCACTGGGGGCAAAAAAACGTTATTTTTAATTGAGGGTGATATCGTAATTTTGAACCGAGGGAAAAATCGTAAATTTTAGCTGTGGCAAAAGCATAATTTTATTTTGAGCTGTGGGAAAAGACGTAATTTTAAACTGGGGGAAAAACCGTAATTTTAAAGTGGGTATAAAATAATAAACTGATGTAAAATCGTAATTTTGAGCCGGGGGAAAAACAAAATTTTATTTTGAACTGGGGCGAAAACGTAATTTTGGCTGAGGATTATAGCGTAATTTTTTTACCGATGGCGAAATCGTATTTTCGGTTTAGCTGGGTGTAAAGTCATATTTTTATTTTGAACTGGGGAAAATCATAATTTTGAACCGAGGGTAAAATCGTAAATCTGAGGTAGGGGAAAACCATTGTTTTATTTTTAGCTGGTGGCAAAAAAGTAATTTTAAACTGAGAGTGAAATCGTAATTTTGAACCGAGAGAAAAATCGTAATTTTGAGCTGGGGGTAAAAGTGTAATTTTATTTTGAACCGGGGGTGAAGACGTAATTTTAAACTGGGGGCAAAACCGTAATTTTAAAGTAGATATAAAATAATAAAATGGTTGGTCCAATAGAAGAGCGGCCCCCCATTTCAACCAATGGTATTCCCTGCCATTGTGTTTGTATATGTTGAATAATGTCAAGGTCTTTCTAACATAGCTAATATTAAAATAATATGGAGTGATGTGTATATATTAAGCTGGTCCAACAAGGTCACTAGTTTACCTCTCAACTTAATTAAACCACCAGTTGATTGAATATGAAGCACAACTGTTGTTCCTTCGTTACCTTTGCATTTGTGTGTATGTACTTAGGGTAGATAATAATTAATTTTCACTACATGAATGTAATTCTTTTTAATAATCTGATCCTAACTATCCATATAAAAAGTTAATTAGAACTTTACACTAACAAATAAATGATATTATTCCAGAAACAATTTAGGTTAATCTTGATAAATTTAGAAGCGTAGCAAAGTGTAGCAATTAATTCATTCCAACCACCAGTTGTGTTGGTTTCATAGTCAAAATTAACAAGTGGAACAAGAAAAGAACACATCCATCATTCAATTCAATTTATTGTGTATTGAGCTTTGTTTTTATCTTGCAGATGGGTAGGTTTCTAGTCGCCGAACAATAACCCAATTCGTAAAACAATTACAGAACACGTACTTAGGGAAGATCGAATTCATTACCTCAATAATCGAACTGGAACAAACTAAAAAGTGAGGCAAGAGCGGTGACCGTGGCTGTTCTTGGCTCAAAGAACATGAGTAACCCAACTGATGGCATCGAACAGAGGTGGTATGTGACAATGATTGTGTAACCGGTGAAGCTAGAACAATGGCGGCAAGGTGGGTGCCCGATCCGTCGTAACAGAGGGAAGATTGGAATGCCGTTTTGAATGGAACAATGTCGTAGGGTTTTTTTTTATTAGAAAAAAAGGTTGATTAGAATGAGTAATCGTAATCCCCAAATCAAAGGCTGATTTGTTTCTTTTTTTTTTCAGAGATTATACAAAAACCAACTAAAAAAATCGTGCAAGCCAAGCCAATTAAGGGTCAAATTATAAATGTTATACTATTTCTATTTTCTTGAATGCCAGCAATTAAAGAAACACACGTAATTATTCATTATTAGTACATAAATTTCTTCCTTTTAACTTTGTGTTGAACGTAGAACAAAGAAAAAAATGGTATTGTTAAATGCACCCATAAATCAACTTTTTTTATTATTTATTTAATAGTGGAATGGCATTGTGGGTCAACCTACTCTAGTGCATTAATTAGATTTGAGTAAAGCAAACCAATTAACATTAAGTTAAATTTAATCATTTTTCATTAAAAATTTAGTCTACATCAATAATCGCATTAATTTGGTATCCTTAATTACATTTTAATCCATTTAAGGATTTAACTTTTACGATTTTTTATTTTTACACCTTTTATAGTTTAATTTTATGTTAAATTAACAAAACAAATCCATTTAAGGATTTAAAATTTATGATTATTTATTTCTAGTTAAAATGGTACTAGTTTTTTTTTTAAATTTATTTAACACGTGTAATAACCGAGATTTTTAAAGATATATTTTTTTTATTATTTGATATATAAAATTATATTTATTTAACCCGTGTAATACACGGGGTTCTAACTTAGTAACAAAATATAAGAAAGTAACAAAAGTATTATATAAATAAAATAATAACATTAAAAACATAATTATTACTTTTAACTTTTTAATAAAATATAATTATTACTTTTAACTTTATAATAAAATAATATAATAAAGTAGTTAATCATTACTAAATTTGCCTTTTGGGTATATTAATCTTTATCTTGGGTATATTATCATTTAATTCAATTTATTGTGTATTGAGCTTTTTTTTTTATCTTGCAGATGGGTAGGTTTCTAGTCGCCAAACAATAACCCAATTCGTAAAACAATTACAGAACACGTACTTAGGGAAGATCGAATTCATTACCTCAATAATCGAACTGGAACAAACTAAAGAGTGAGGCAAGAGCGGTGACCGTGGCTGTTCATGGCTCAAAGAACATGAGTAACCCAACTGATGGCATTGAACAGAGGTGGTGTGTGACAATGATTGTGTAACCGGTGAACCTAGAACAATGGCGGCAAGGTGGGTGCCCGATCCATCGTAACAGAGGGAAGATTGTAACGCCATTTTGAATGGAACAATGTCGTAGGGTTTTTTTTTTATTAGAAAAAGAAGGTTGATTAGAATGAGTAATCGTAATCCCCAAATCAAAGGCTGATTTGTTTCCTTTTTTTTATTTCAAAGATTATACAAAAACCAACTAAAACAAATCGTGCAAGCCAATTAAGGATCAAATTATAAATGTTATACTATTTCTATTTTCTTGAATGCCAGCAATTAAAGAAACACACGTAATTATTCATTATTAGTACAAAAATTTCTTCCTTTTAACTTTGTGTTGAACGTAGACAAAGAAAAAAAATGGTATTGTTAAATGCACCCATAAAACAACTTTTTTTATTATTTATTTAATAGTGGAAGGGCATTGTGGGTCAACCTACTCTAGTGCATTAATTAGATTTGAGTAAAACAAACCAATTAACATTAAGTTAAATTTAATCATTTTTCATTAAAAATTTAGTCTACATCAATAATCGCATTAATTTGGTATCCTTAATTACATTTTAATCCATTTAAGGATTTAATTTTTACGATTTTTTATTTTTACACCTTTTATAGTTTAATTTTATGTTAAATTAACAAAACAAATCCAATTAAGGATTTAAAATTTACGATTATTTATTTTTAGTTAAAATGGTACTAGTTTTTTTTTACATTTATTTAACCCGTGTAATAACAGAGATTTTTAAAGATATATTTTTTATTATTTGATATATAAATTATATTTATTTAACCCGTGTAATACACTGGGTTCTAACTTAGTAACAAAATATAAGAAAGTAACAAAAGTATTATATAAATAAAATAATAACATTAAAAACATAATTATTACTTTTGACTTTTTAATAAAATATAATTATTACTTTTAAGTTTATAATAAAATAATATAATAAAGTAGTTTTTTTTTTTTGAAAGGCAAATTTCATAAAAAACATAAACACAACCAGGCAATCTCCAAGATGGAGATCCCCAAAAACCAAATCCCTTACACTACATCAAAATCAAACTTTTGCCAATCCTTCCACCCCATTACACCCTTTTTACTTCTACTAGAAAACCAAACATAACTCAAAGCTTTAATTTCTGCGACAAGCTGAACGACATTCCGATTAACCTCTTGGAATATCTTTTCGTTTCTCGCCTTCCAAATCCGCCAACAAGTAACTACCATGATTCCATGAATAACCATCTTCTTTCTCGCCGGCCAAGAGGATGCCTGCAAAATGTCATGAACCGAAAAGAAAAAGAAAGGTGGCATTTTCATCCAATTAGCTATACCATACCACACACCATTAGCCAAGCAACACCCGGTAAACAAATGATCCACACTCTCCTCTTGCTCTTCACAGAAATTACAAACCGGAGACCCACAATCGATATTCCTCCTTTGTAACGCTTTCTTTGTGGGGATCCTGTCAAGAAGCATTCTCCACATAAAAATATTACATTTGGTCGGGATCCATTTGCACCAATTGTAAATCGCGTCCGTATGAAGAGAATGATCAATATCCAACCACTTCTTCACATCTTGAACGGAAAAACCATCTAGCGAACCATTATCCCAAAACCATTTATCACTTGTGTCACCCAACCTTTGAGCCGAAAGTAAATTACAACAAGCTTGAAATTGATCCAGCTCAAGAGCCGATTGCGGACTCCTCCTCCACTGCCAAGCCCCATTCGACACACCTTCTCCATCCCTAATCCGGTCTCTAACTTTACAAAACTTATCTCTCTCCAAACGAAACAAATCCGGATAAAGGCTCTTTAGAGGAATGCTATCGACCCAAGGATCGATCCAAAACATAATTTCTAGCCCATTCCCAACCCGACCCCTGATCATATTTACGCTGCTTCGGTCACCGATTTTCATCCGTAACCCACTCGTAACAATCTTCGACCAAGCACCATTAACTCTAGAGTTATGCGGATAAGCGTCCCACTTACGATGCGATCCATGAATAACTTCCACAATTCTTCTCCATAAAGCGTTTCTTTCCTGACGATACCTCCATAACCATTTAACCAAAAACGCTTTATTACATTCTCCTAACTTGCGGATGCCCAACCCACCAAATTTAATCGGCTTTGTGACAACATCCCAACCCACCCAATGAAGTTTCCTGACATCTACATTACCTCCCCATAGGAACTTTTTGATTAAACCTTCCAATACATTTAACACCCCAACCGGAGCTTTGAAGAGGGAAAAATAGTACGAAGGAAGACTAACCAGGACCGATTTAATGAGAGTTAATCTACCTCCAATCGAAAGAACCTTTGCCTTCCACCGTGTCAGTCTACTCTTAAACACATTAACTACCGGCTCCCAACTATTAATTCTATTCATATTTGCCCCAACCTTTATCCCAAGGTAAGTAAAAGGAGCAACCCCCGATTGACATCCCAACTCACTCGCCTTCACAACCACCTCTTCTACCCTTTTACCCACACCGTAAAGCGTAGACTTTTGGATGTTAATCCGTAAGCCTGAACACATGTGAAAAATACGAAGAATGCGCCTCAGACATACCAAATTGTTGTCTGACCATTCCCCCATCACCATCGCGTCATCAGCATATAGTAAGTGAGAAATCACCAATCCACCGCTATGAAACTCAATACCCCGGAACGCCCCAACATCACACGCCTTTTTAATAAGACCCGAAAACGCCTCCATCACCGTAATGAATAAAAATGGAGATAACGGATCACCCTGACGAATACCCTTCCCACAATTAAACTCGAAAGTCGGAGAACCATTCACCAACACTGATGACCGAGCCGACTTGAGAATACCATCAATCCAACGACACCACATATCTGGAAAACCCATCTGCCTCATTACCGAAATTAGAAAAGCCCAATTAACGTTATCATAAGCTTTTGCAAAATCGATTTTGAACAAAAAGAGTTCAGAGCCAGATTTCTTAGACCACGACAAAACTTCACTGATCAGAAGAGGACTATCCAAGATATACCTCCCCGCCACAAAGGCCGATTGTGTCTCGTTAATAATACTATCCATAACCGGCTTCAACCTGTTCGCCAGGACTTTAGAAATGACTTTACTAATCACCCCAATCAAATTAATCGGGCGATACTCGTCCAACCGCACTGGATCTTTCACTTTAGGTACAAGAGTAATAAAAGAAGAAGACACTCCCCGACTAATCTCTCCACTGGCCGCAAAGTTGTTCATAATATCCATGAAGTCTTTAGAAAATAACTCCCAATATCTTTTAATAAACCGAAAATTAAACCCGTCGGGACCTGGCGCTTTATCACTAACACATTGGAATACCGCCTCCTTAACTTCCTTTTCCAAAAACGGACGAGTGATCTCCAATACTTGATCATTATTCAACGTCTTCAACCCGTAACAAAGAAGATTCGGCCGCTGAGGGAACTCTTCAACAAATTTATCTTTATAAAACCTCAACACCTCTTTCTTTATATCTTTAGGCTTATGAATCCACACATCATTCACCGATAGACCTAGAATAGCATTCGAAACTCTCCGACTGTTAATCGAGCCATGGAAAAATCTCGAATTTTCATCACCCTCTTTCGCCCATTTAACTCTGGATCTCTGTTTCAAATCTTTAAGCTTGAAATACTCTACTTGATTAAGTCTTTTCTTAGCTTCTTCCAAGACCCAAATCTCTTCTTCACATAAATCCCTACCCTCCATAATAATTTCCAAATCCTTGATCTCTTTACTGAGAATATCCACCTCCAATAACTCATCCCTATTCATTTTCTTTTTCCACCACAGAATCTTAGCTCGCAAGACTTTGAATTTTTGCATCAAAACAATATCCGGGGCGCCTGATTGCCGAAAATCCTCTAACGCTTGTTTAACCACATCATCAAACCCTTCCCGTTCGAGCCAAGAATTAAAGAACTTAAACGGTTTAGCACCAAAATTACTCGAACCAATTTTCAAAAGCAAAGGAAAATGGTCCGAACCATCTCGATCTAAAACCCGGTACTCCGCGTTTGGCCACTTGTTAAAAAACGACCAATCTACAAATACTCTATCAATCCGACTTAACTTATTATTAGCTAAATAAGTAAATCCCCGACCTTTTAATCCAAATTCGAACAACTCTGTATCCTCTACAAACTCGTTAAAAGCATTAGTATCCGCCATGTCAAAATTAGAATTTCGCCGTTCCGCACGATCCTTCACACTATTAAAGTCACCGGCCACGATCCACAAACCATCCCCATCCGATTTAACCGACTTCAGAAGCTCCCACACCCTCCTTTTGTCTTGTAACCTTTGCGGACAATATACATTCACAATCGTCAGTTTGGAACCGTCACTTCTCACATGCCCCGAAACCACAAGCATATTCCTATCTTTCAAAACCGAAGCTTTATCAAACAACTTCGGATTCCAGATAGTGATCAACCCACCCGAACGACCTGTAGCATCCACATTCTCGAACTCATAGACCCCCGAGCCCCAGAAGCTACTAATATTAACTGTATACAAAGAACTGAATTGCGTTTCCTGAATCAAAATCGCTCCCGCCTCATTTTCCGCCTTTAATTTCCTGCACCACACACCTTTACCCTCCGCCCCAATCCCTCTAATATTCCAAGAAATCACATTCATTGGTCCACCTGTTGGAAGCCTTCTTCGTTAATGGCCTTTTCCACGGAATCACCAAACTCCTCAAAACGCTCAACTCCAAGAACCGAACCCAACTTAATAGTTTCAGTGGCTTCGATCCCAATCCCCTCTACTACACCCTCCACATTAGAGTTCGTAACACCTTCTTTATGGACCATCACATCTTCTACACCCTCCCTATTAGCGCGAACCTCATTACCATTAATCGCATAGATAAACCTATCAATGTCGAACGGATCCTCCCCTTCTCTAGCTCTTTTTTTCGGTCTCTCTTGCCCTGGAGGCGATGGAGACTTCTGCGCCCTTGCCTTTTTACGGAAACCTCTTGGCTTCTTACTCCGAATACTCGTACCATCATTTTCCAACTCTACCACATACGAATCCACTTGTTGTACATTCTGAACTTCAGCCACCAATTCAACATGTTGGTTATCCAGACCAGACTCCATTACAACCTGAACCCGATCACAAACATTCTCCATAGCTGGCTCCATATTATAATCTTGGTCAGCCACTACCTCATCATCATCTACATTCCCTGCCACTTCTGCATCAACAGAACAATAATCTATACAATTCGGCACCCACTCACTCATCTCCTCTTCAACAAGCACTGAAAAATTCTCCTCCTTCCATTTCACAGAGATCATCTCGTTTACTCTCAGCCCCGTTTGACGAAGAACCCCAATCATGACTCAAGACAAGTCAACCGTAGCCTCATCACACTCAGGCATTTGAACTACCTTGCCAAATTTACGACCAATATCTTTAAACAAACCTTCGTCATAAAGCATTAAAGGTACCCCGTAAATCTTCAGCCAAGCAATACGATCCGAATGGAACACCTGCCCCTCCCATCTTTCTAAACTATCAAAACAAACTTGCCAAACCTCCTTAGTTCGGACAAAATCTTCCATGCACACATTCGAATCAAACAGTAACACAACCCCTAAGCCACCCAAGTAACGAATACCAACCTTAGTATGGCCCAACAAATCCAACCAGATGCGCAGTTTAGAGAGCTTCTTCAAGTCCGAAACCCTTCCCACAGCCCCACAACCATCCCATAACATGCCTCCCTTACTCACAGCAGTGACAACAATTTCTGGATCTTTCTTCGGATTGACAACATTCAATAATGTATCTCTAAACGAACGACCATCCCCTTTACCTTGACCCACATTACTATTCTCTTCCACATGAGGTTCCTTTCCACTCCCCTTACCCGAATCAACTGCCTCCTCTTCATTCCTAACCGGTACCCATTTCTTATCCCCTTTCCTCACTACCTTTTCCCCATCCACAAACCGAGCCATCACAACATATAACTTATATGAACCAATCCAGACATCCTTCATGAGATTCTCTAAAGCTACCGGATCCCTAACATTCACGAAGGAAACAAAGCAGAAACGCTTACCAAGTTTATCGTATTTTCGTGCAACGTATATACTTTTGATCGACCCAAATCCTTTAAGAACGGCCATTACATCAGACGATGAGCAACCCTGTGGAAGATTGGAAACAAAGAATTTTGTTACCGGCAACTCGTCTTTTTTCGACCCTTCCCCTTGAACAGATCTTCTCCCTCTCCTCGAAGGTGCATCATACCACGTATCGACTTTGAATTTCTCCTTGCCCGCCATGCAAACGAGAACCAGAAAGCCTGTTCGTCTACCTTGCCGTCAAATCGCCTCCTAGTTTTTCGGAGCCACTAGGGTTAGACCTTTATAATAAAGTAGTTAATCATTACTAAATTTGCCTTTTGGGTATATTAATCTTTATCTTGGGTATATTATCATTCAATTCAATTTATTGTGTTTTTTATCTTGCAGATGGGTAGGTTTCTAGTCGCCGAACAATAACCCAATTCGTAAAACAATTACAGAACACGTACTTAGGGAAGATCGAATTCATTACCTCAATAATCGAACTGGAACAAACTAAAGAGTGAGGCAAGAGCGGTGACCGTGGCTGTTCATGGCTCAAAGAACATGAGTAACCCAACTGATGGCATCGAACAGAGGTGGTGTGTGACAATGATTGTGTAACCGGTGAAGCTAGAACAACGGCGGCAAGGTGGGTGCCCGATCCGTCGTAACAGAGGGAAGATTGGAATGCCATTTTGAATGGAACAATGACGTAGGGTTTTTTTTTTTATTAGAAAAAAAAGGTTGATTAGAATGAGTAATCGTAATCCCCAAATCAAAGGCTGATTTATTTCCCTTTTTTTTATTTCAGAGATTATACAAAAACCAACTAAAACAAATCGTGCAAGCCAATTAAGGGTCAAATTATAAATGTTATACTATTTCTATTTTCTTGAATGCCAGCAATTAAAGAAACACACGTAATTATTCATTATTAGTACATAAATTTCTTCCTTTTAACTTTGTGTTGAACGTAGAACAAAGAAAAAAAATGGTATTATTAAATGCACCCATAAATCAACTTTTTTTATTATTTATTTAATAGTGGAAGGGCATTGTGGGTCAACCTACTCTAGTGCATTAATTAGATTTGAGTAAAACAAACCAATTAACATTAAGTTAAATTTAATCATTTTCATTAAAAATTTAGTCTACATAAATAATCGCATTAATTTGGTATCCTTAATTACATTTTAATCCATTTAAGGATTTAACTTTTACGATTTTTTTTACACCTTTTATAGTTTAATTTTATGTTAAATTAACAAAACAAATCCATTTAAGGATTTAAAATTTACGATTATTTATTTTTAGTTAAAATGGTAATAGTTTTTTTTTACATTTATTTAACCCGTGTAATAACAGAGATTTTTAAAGATATATTTTTTTATTATTTGATATATAAATTATATTTATTTAACCCGTGTAATACACGGGGTTCTATCTTAGTAACAAAATATAAGAAAGTAACAAAAGTATTATATAAATAAAATAATAACATTAAAAACATAATTATTACTTTTGACTTTTTAATAAAATATAATTATTACTTTTAAGTTTATAATAAAATAATATAATAAAGTAGTTAATCATTACTAAATTTGCCTTTTGGGTATATTAATCTTTAGAGTTAATTACATAGTTAGTCCCTGTAGTTTGCACAGAATAACAAACTTAGGTACTAATAGTTTAAAATCAACTTCTAGGGTATTAACTTTTCATTTTGTAACGTTTGGAGGTATTAACTTCTAAGGTAATAACATAGGTAGTCCCTGTGGTTTGCACAAAATAACATACTTAGGTACTAACAAAATGTGATTTTAAGCCTAAAAATAAGCTTAATACCCCCAAACGTTACAAAATGAAAAGTTAATACCCTAGAATGTTATCAGAAACTATTTGTACCTAAACTTGTTATTTTGTGCAAACCACAGGGACTAACTAAGTAATTAACTCTAATCTTTATCTTGGGTATATTATCATTCAATTCAATTTATTGTGTTTTTTATCTTGCAGATGGGTAGGTTTCTAGTCGCCGAACAATAACCCAATTCGTAAAACAATTACAGAACACGTACTTAGGGAAGATCGAATTCATTACCTCAATAATCGAACTGGAACAAACTAAAGAGTGAGGCAAGAGCGGTGACCGTGGCTGTTCATGGCTCAAAGAACATGAGTAACCCAACTGATGGCATCGAACAGAGGTGGTGTGTGACAATGATTGTGTAACCGGTGAAGCTAGAACAATGGCGGCAAGGTGGGTGCCCGATCCGTCGTAACAGAGGGAAGATTGGAATGCCATTTTGAATGGAACAATGCCGTAGGTTTTTTTTTTAATTAGAAAAAAAAGGTTGATTAGAATGAGTAATCGTAATCCCCAGATCAAAGGCTGATTTGTTTCCCTTTTTTTTATTTCAGAGATTATACAAAAACCAACTAAAACAAATCGTGCAAGCCAATTAAGGGTCAAATTATAAATGTTATACTATTTCTATTTTCTTGAATGCCAGCAATTAAAGAAACACACGTAATTATTCATTATTAGTACATAAATTTCTTCCTTTTAACTTTGTGTTGAACGTAGAACAAAGAAAAAAAATGGTATTGTTAAATGCACCCATAAATCAACTTTTTTTATTATTTATTTAATAGTGGAAGGGCATTGTGGGTCAACCTACTCTAGTGCATTAATTAGATTTGAGTAAAACAAACCAATTAACATTAAGTTAAATTTAATTATTTTTCATTAAAAATTTAGTCTACATCAATAATCGCATTAATTTGGTATCCTTAATTACATTTTAATCCATTTAAGGATTTAACTTTTACGATTTTTTATTTTTACACCTTTTATAGTTTAATTTTATGTTAAATTAACAAAACAAATCCATTTAAGGATTTAAAATTTACGATTATTTATTTTTAGTTAAAATGGTACTAGTTTTTTTTTTACATTTATTTAACACGTGTAATAACCGAGATTTTTAAAGATATATTTTTTATTATTTGATATATAAAATTATATTTATTTAACCCGTGTAATACACGAGGTTCTAACTTAGTAACAAAATATAAGAAAGTAACAAAAGTATTATATAAATAAAATAATAACATTAAAAACATAATTATTACTTTTGACTTTTTAATAAAATATAATTATTACTTTTAACTTTATAATAAAATAATATAATAAAGTAGTTAATCATTACTAAATTTGCCTTTTGGGTATATTAATCTTTATCTTGTGTATATTATCATTCAATTCAATTTATTGTGTATTGAGCTTTTTTTTATCTTGCAGATGGGTAGGTTTCTAGTCGCCGAACAATAACCCAATTCGTAAAACAATTACAGAACACGTACTTAGGGAAGATCGAATTCATTACCTCAATAATCGAACTGGAACAAACTAAAGAGTGAGGCAAGAGCGGTGACCGTGGCTGTTCATGGCTCAAAGAACATGAGTAACCCAACTGATGGCATCGAACAGAGATGGTGTGTGACAATGATTGTGTAACCGGTGAAGCTAGAACAACGGCGGCAAGGTGGGTGCCCGATCCGTCGTAACAGAGGGAAGATTGGAATGCCATTTTGAATGGAACAATGTCGTAGGGTTTTTTTTTTATTAGAAAAAAAAGGTTGATTAGAATGAGTAATCGTAATCCCCAAATCAAAGGCTGATTTGTTTCCTTTTTTTTTTTTCCAGAGATTATACAAAAACCAACTAAAACAAATCGTGCAAGCCAATTAAGGGTCAAATTATAAATGTTATACTATTTCTATTTTCTTGAATGCCAGCAATTAAAGAAACACACGTAATTATTCATTATTAGTACATAAATTTCTTCCTTTTAACTTTGTGTTGAACGTAGAACAAAGAAAAAAAATGTAACAAGACAACTTAATGTATATTTTGCATAGAAACGTATATTTAGTTATTAGATTACCAAATTTAAAAAATAACTAACTTATTATTATTATTATTATTATTATTATTATTATTATTATTATTATTATTATTATTATTATGTTACAACCACTACTCACCACCACTCACCGGCCACAACCACCACCACCACCTCTCATCACCACCATCACCTCTCACCACCACCACCACCACCGGCCACCACCATCGCCGGCCACCAACACCACCACTCACCACCACCACTCACCGGCCACCACCACTCACCCTCACCACCACCGGCCACCACCACCACCACCACTCACCACCTCCGCCGGCCACCACCACCGGCCACCACCACTACTCACCACCACCAGCCACCACCACCACTCACCACCACCACTCACCGGCCACCACCACCGGCCACCACCACCACTCACCGGCCACCTCCACCGGCCACCACCACCACCACTCACCGGCCACCACCACCACTCACCGACCACCCTCACCTCTCACCAGCACCACCATCACCACTCACCGGCCGCCACCACCACCACCGGCCACCACCACTACTCACCACCACTCACCACTACCACTCACCGGCCACCACTACTACTCACCACCACCACCACTCGCCGGCTACCACCACCACTCACTACCACCTCTCACCACCACCACCACCCCCACCACCACCACCGGCCACCACCACCACTCACCACCACCATTCACGACCACCACCACCAGCCACCACCACTACTCACAATCACCACTCACCACCACCGCTCACTGGCCACCACCACTACTCACCACCACCACCACTCACGACCACCAGTCACCGGCCACCTCCACCAGCCACCACCCCTACTCACCACCACCACCACTCACCGGCCACCACCACCACTCACGGGTCAATAACCTAGTGTTATTGTAAAACTCTAGCGAATAAACGTCCTAGAAAACTTATGTTTTACGACTCAAATATCAAGTGTCCTATTACGGTGTATTATAATAACACCATAATGATTAAGCGTCCTATAAAGGTAAAAGTTATAAGACCCTAGTGTCAAGTGTCATATTAAGTTATGTTATAATAGAACTCTAGCGATTAAGCGTCCTATAAAACTGATGTTTTATGACTCAAATATCAGGTGTCCTATTACAGTGTATTATAATAACACCACAATGATTAAGCGTCCTATAAAGGTTAAATTTATAAGACCTAAGTGTCAAGTGTCTTTTTAAGTTATATTATAATAAAACTCTAGCGAATAAGCGTCCTATAAAACTAATGTTTTATTACTCAAATATCAAGTGTCCTATTATGGTGTATTATAATAACACCACAATGATTAAGCGTCCTATAAAGTTTAAAGTTATAAGACCCGAGTGTCAAGTGTCCTATTAAGTTAAGTTCTAATATGACTTCAACTAGAAAGGGTCCTATAACACTAAACATTTATGACTTAAGTACAAAGTGTCCTATTAAGTTTTGTTATAATAGGACCCCAGATGATCAAGTGTCCTAATACAGTACCACATAATGGGACACTAACAATTAAATGTCTTATAAAGTACTTTATTAAGATCTACATTTTAAGTGTCCTATTAAATTATATGATAATAAGACCCGAAAAAATCATCCATCCTATTAAATAGTTTTTTAGGACACCGGTTTAGTAGATTATATTATAAAAGGACCCCAAAAGTTTATTAGTCCTATTAAATGGTTTTTAGGACCCACTTTTACAAGCGTCCCACAGAAAAGGTCCTAAACAACCATTTTTGTTGTAGTGGGTGGTGGATGTGGGTTGTGATGGTGGTGGAGTGTGGGTGAAGTGTGAGAGAGGTGGTTTGCCAAGGGATGCTTTTGAAGTGAACCAAGCATCTCTATTTATAGCTTGCACAGAAGCCCGGACACGGCCCCGTGTCCATCCACTTTCTCTTTCTTCATTAATTGTAATTTATCTGAATTAGCTCCACACGCCCCGTGTCCGCTGGGCACGGCCCCATGTGCAGAAGCGTATGTTTACTATCAAGATTTGCTTGGATTCTGCGAATCTTAGCGTTGACCACGACCGTGTTGAGCTGGGCACGCCCCCGTGTCGGGAAATAGAAGCTTCTATAGGTTTGTCTTTTCTGTAGACACCTGAGCACGCCCCCGTGTCCACTGGGCACGGGGCGTGTTCAGCCTTCTGTTTGCTTGTTTTTGCTTGGGAAGATGCTGTCGAGGGGTCGAGCATGCCACGTTTGTTCCTTTTCTTGTAATTATGTTAGATTTTGCTGCATATTTGCTTCTTTTGTTCATTTATGCTCATTTAGTCCTGAAAATACAAAAGGAAGACAAAAGCACACTTTTTCCAACAATAGTACTAAAAAAGGGTTAGTTTTATGCCTCATTTGATGTAATTTATATGTTGCATTTTACACACGTCAGTTAGTAAAATGTCTAACTCATGAAACATAAGCGTGAATTAGTAGATTGAATACGAAATAAGGAAATGAAGGATAGGAACATATGTGGCTAATGCTAGAATGAAATATCATGAATGACACATGTGTGAGAAGGAAATTTATTGAACCACCATGATTGGTAAATGTATAAAAGCCTTATGCTTAATTAGAAAGGTAGAAACAAACCTTAAACTTGATATGATCGTGAGTATGTTCTTGCAATAGTGTACACCTTGAATGAATTCAAAGAATGAACCGCTAGCGATGAAGTGTGCTAGTAGCTAGCATTATAAAATGAAGGCGACACTATTAAGAGCTCTTGATAAGACTCCGACTTTTACGTGATTATGAAAGTATATTGCTTAACTTAAGGAGGTAGGTACAATACCTGCCATTATGTTTAATTAGGAATAAGACCGTTAGCCAAGATCCCGAATGTATGCGTATTGTAGTATGCCCTTTGAATGAGTACAGTGAAATGGTAGGAGAGCAAATGTGAAAGGTTTCGGGGATGAAACCTTCTTTAAGGGGGATAGACTTGTAACGCCCCAAAAACCCAAATGTTAAAATTACAAGAATGATTTATATTACATGGTGTGATATTGAGGTAACTAAGTTAGTAAACTTGGTTTTAAATACAAGTTAGTATGTGAAATGATATAAATGACAAGTTTCAAAAGATTGAGGGGTTAAAAGGGAAAAGTGTTAAATAAAACACTTGACAAAAAAAAAATAAGTCAGTGTTTGGGGTTCTAGGCGTGCGATCGAGAGCAGGAACCAAGGGAAGAGCGAAAACCCTAACAATCTAAAATCATCAAATTGAAAAGGAGATCAAGGGAAAATCGAATGCATGGGTCTAGATACTCTTTAATCTAAGTGTATTGATCATAAGGTGAGTTCAATTTCATGTTTTGATGCTTTTTGTTAAGTGGGTTTTTATTAATCCGTGAAGATTGTATGAATTTGAGTTTGTATGAGGGTTAATATCATTATGTAGAATGCAAATTATTTTTGAATTTGATTATAGCAAAGGATTGAAGTAAAACCCACTTGTGTTAATCACATAATAAGATTTTAGCAATTCTTAGATGCTAAAACTTATGAGAAATTGAAGGATGAATGTATAAGTATTAGAGTTTTGGTAGATGTTCTTGATGTAGGCTAAGAAGCTAAGTGAAGTCGGTTGAATTGATCAAGTGTGGTGTGAATGAGTAGGTTATGCATAAATATAACAACCATCCTGAATATTTTTCAACACCCTAATATAATTTAAAATAACCCTATATGTCTCTAAATACACCCCGTATGTGAAAACCGAGCCCAAAATACATTATGCCATTAAAAATAAATAAAAAAAACAAGAAAAATGAGGTTTACGCGGGGCGCGTAAGCCACCTCTTGAGCTTACGCGGGCCGCGACAGCTCTAAGGTCAGGCAAGCCCCGGTGTTGACACGTGTCAGCAACGTATTGAACCTATTAGTGACCCGGATCACCTACGCCTAGACCCCCTAGTACGCGGGCCGCGTAGGCCTTAGCCTAACCTTACGCGGGCCGCGAGAAAGTGAAAATCAGGCCCTATATATAGCAGGCATCGGATCTTCAGAAAACTCGTTCAATTTCTTTTCTCTCTCTCGAATTACTATATATAGTAGGCACTATACTCGGGTATAATATCCCCTAATTAACGAAGTTTTGCCCCAATGTAAGTATCATAACCCCGGTTACGTATTAGATACGCTGCCCGATTGATCCAGGGTTCCGTAACGGCTGTCGAGGTTCTGCCCGACGTAGTCGTTGGAATGCCGTCTCGGGGAGGGTATAACTAATGTAAATATAAAGGGTTATTATACTAACATGTGTGCATTGTGTAAATTATAGATAATATCCAGGAAACCTTAGAAGAAACCTAAGTTAGCAATGTGAGTAATCTCCTTTTTGTAAATTGTTTTTACAAAACCTTAAATGTTTTACAATGTTATTAAGCAGTGATTGAGTCTTTGTAGTTCTTCAATTACTGCCGGTATGTTGGGGTTTTGTATACAAAATGTGGAACACGTTACCATTGGACAACGAGATAGCCAATGTGTAATATGACCCACCAGTCAGGATTGACAATACTGAATGAGTAATTGTGTAGAAATAAACAATGTGATTGCTCTCAATACTGTTAAAGATAAGATGTTTCTTGATTAAACTTGGATTCACTCACCAGTATTTCCCACTGACAAATGTTTTTAAAACGCGTTTCAGGTAAAAAAAATGTAAAAGCCAATTAGAAGAAAACCAGCTGGAGAGCACTGACGGCTTGGAAAAATGTGGCTATAAAAGTTACCTAAAAGACGATGTTTTAAATTCAATAAAATAGGGTTTATCCCTATAAACATGTTGTAATAAGAAACTTGGGTTTTACCCATGTGTTTACTATTATAAAAATGGTGGTTTTACTCTGATAAACATTTCCTAACTATGGTCCTGATGAATTTTCCGCTGCCAAATGAATAAATGATAAACAAAAATGATACCACCCCAACTGGTCTCGCGGCCGCCCGTTCCTGGGACAGATAAGGGGCGGGGGTTGCAACAAAAGGTGGTATCAGAGATAAGCCACTGATTCAGCCACAGAAGTGTTCTGCTGACATCAATATATTATTCAAACTGTTAGGAAATTTATTATGGAAATACGTGCATATCTGTATTTAGTTGTTATGTGTTATTTGACTATTTGTTAGTTTTCAGTATGAGTGATCAAGGACCCTCAGACGCGTATCGTCAGTTGTCCGAGTCACCTAGGAGTGAAGGTACCTCTTCATAGCCTACCCTCTCTGGGTATGCTGCTGATAATGAAGAAGGGATGTTTGTCTTTAAGGCTCAGTCTGAAGAGCCATTCCCTCAGAAAAAGAGAGGATGGTTCAGTAAACGAGCATTTGAGCGTAGGAAAAGAATGCGAAAGTTGCAACAACAGAGAGTCCTAGCAGCAGCTAAGCGAGAGTCAGATGCCCATACACAGGATATGCTTAATAGAAGCCTAGCTAATTTCCATATCCTAGCAACAACTGCTGCCGACCCAACCCTGGAACAACTAGTAGCCCCACAACCCTTACCTTTATTCCCCACTCAGCCAATGGAGATAGAGAATAACCATGAAAATCAAGTAGAAATGCATGATTTCAACCCTGAGGAGATACCTAGGATACCAGCCCCTAATCCCTTAGACCCGGATTATGATCCATGGTTCGATGATCATAGGGATTATGTGGCACGCTATCACCTAAACGACGAACCCATGCCAAACTTAGCAGCCTATCCAGGTCTGGACCCTCTAGATCCCTACTACTACGACAACGATGAATACATTAGGGAGATTTTAGAGAATCCTTACCCTCAGGAGAATCCCATGCCCCAGTACCCGGACTCAGTACCAGCACCTGCACCCCCAATGAGTGCAGATAATGTGCATGAGCTCCGAACTTTCGAAGAAGAAATCTTGGAGAGTAGTGAAAGGATGAGGCAGGTAGGAGAGCGACTCGTCTGGAAATACGACCAGCGCAATATGGATTACTGGATGAACCCAGACCAGTAAGGTGAAGGTGGAATTGGTAATAATAACATATATAATAATAATAATAATGAATATATATATATAGGATAGGAGTTGGCCAGAAAGTCCAAATTTCCTAAAAAGTGTAAAAAGTCATAAAACACCATAATGTCAACCATAAAACACACCAAAAACCCACAAATAATATGATGAAGATTACTAAAACATCATGTATGTGGGTTTTGTGTTGTGTTTTAGATGTTAAGGCTCTGATTGTGGAATGACAAATATTATTGTGTTTTATGTTGTTTAGCATTGTGTGTTTTATATTCATAGTTCTACGATGGTGTGTTTGAAGTTTTTATGGACTATTAGAGTTTGAATATGGTGTTTTAGTAATATTCATTCTATTATTTGTGAGTTTTAGGTGTGTTTTATGCCTGAAATTATTGTGTTTTATGATTTTTTACACTTTTTAGGAAAAACACACTTTCCGTAGGATCTCCACTCTATATATATATATGTGTGTAATAATAATAATAATAAATGTTGTAGTATAGACCACTTTGTGGTTAGCGATGCATAGTAGTATTGTATTGTAATTTTTAAATTTCTAGTATTAGTGTGTATTTAACGAGTACTATAGTAGAAAAGAGTAAAGTGGCAATGCTCGACGCTTTTGGTTAAGATGTGTGTTGTGTGGTTGTTGCCCAATTTATTAATTATTTTGTGATATTAATAATTGTTAATGTTTAAAATCCAGATGGACGACGAGGTAAACCAGGAAAACCAGAATAACGATAACCAGAGTAACATTAACTTGGTTAATGAGAATCCGAACAACAACAACAATAACGGAAACCAAGTGGATAACAGTGCCATGCAGCATATAGTGGCACAAGGGATAATAGATGCAATGCCATATATTATCAGAACAGTTTGGGAAGCCGAAAATAAAAGTAAACATGATAGTAAGTGACCCTCTGAACCTGAAAACAGCATAAACAATGGACCCGTACTTCAAGTGCCCATTCCCAAAAGAAGGAGAACCGTGTCTTACGGTTGTTCTTATAAATAATTCTGGTCTAGTAAACCAATGGAATTCTCGGGCAATGAAGGGGCCGTTGCATCTCTACGCTGGATAGAAAAGACTGAGGCAGTCTTAAGAATAAGTAAATGTGCTGAAGAGGATAAGATAATGTTTGCTTCAAATCTGTTTAAGAATTTAGCACTAGAATGGTGGAACACTATCCTCTAGTCTAGAGGAAGTGATAGAACTTACAATATGGGATGGGAAGAGTTTAAAAACATGGTAGAAAGGAAATTATGTCCTCCTAATGAAAAAGAACAGATAGCAAACAAATTCCTAAACCTTAGGATGATTGGAGTAGATAGTAACGGTTATACTACATTATTCTTTGAATATGCCCGAATAGTACCAACCCTTGCTTCACCTGAACCAGTTTTAATCTCCCGTTACAACTGAGGATTAATTGGGGAGATTAGACATGTAGTCAAGGCAGCTAGACCTCAAACCATAGAAGAAGCTGTAGAACTAGCCAACACCTTGACAGATGAATTAGTCCGTACACGAGAAGAGGATCAAAGGAGAAACCTAACCCAGAAACTTACTCAAGAATTCCGTTCTGGAAATTCTAACTGTGGGAGAAATGTAGGATCTACCTCTGCACCCTACTGTAAGTATTGCAAAAGGAAGCATTCAGGAAGATGCTCCATATACTGTAACTTTTCTGGACACAAGGAGGAAGACTGCAGGAAAAAGATAAACAACAGGATATGCTACAACTGCGGAGAACAAGGTCATATCAAGCCTAACTGTCCAAAGATAACTCCAGCCGTGAATACCAAGAATACTAAAAATGCTAGAGCATTTGTTCTGACTGTAGAAGAAGCAAAGATGATCTCGGATGTGATCACTGGTACGTTTTTAGTTAATGATGTTTTTGCTAAAGTTTTATTTGACTCTGGTGCGAACCAAAGTTTTATTAATACTTCATTTTGCAAACTTCTTAATCAATCATTAACTAAACTCCCACAAGAATGTCTAGTAGAGATAGCAAATGGGGAAACCATTAGGATTTCTGAAATCTTGCAGGGAGCAAGAATAGAAATTTTAAATCAGAAATTTATTGCAAATCTTTACCCCATGAATCTGGCAGAATTTGATGTTCATTTAGGAATGGATTGGTTAATAGCCAATAAAGCCAGTATTGTATGTGATCAAAAGTCAATTCAAGTAAATTCACCAAGGGGTGAAAAGATCACAATTAAAGGAAATAAGTTCTCTAAATCCACAAAATTCATCTATGTGATGAAAACTGCAAGTTATATAAGGAAAGAATCATTAGTGTATTTGATTTCTATAGTCACTAACACTAAAGGAAAAGAATTAAAGGACATTCCCATAGTATCCCAGTTTTCAGATGTATTTCCAGAAGAGATACCAGGGCAACCTCCAGATAGAGAAGTTGAATTCAGAATCCATTTGATACCAGGAACTGCACCAATTGCCAAAGCACCTTACCGTTTGGCACCCGCGGAAATGCAGGAATTAAAGAAACAATTAGATGAATTGTTGGATAAAGGATTTATACAACCAAGCTCATCACCCTGGGAGCACCGATTTTATTCGTTAAGAAGAAGGACGGATCAATGCGTATGTGCATTGACTACCGTGAATTGAACAAAGTCACGATTAAGAATCGGTATCCCTTACCAAGGATAGATGAGCTGTTTGATCAATTGCAAGGAGCATAGTTTTTCTCAAAAATGGATTTAAGGTCAGGATATCATCAATTAAAGGTACAGGAGGAGGATATTCCTAAGACCGCTTTCAGAACAAGGTATGGCAATTATGAATTTATTGTCATGCCATTTGGTTTAACCAATGCCCCAGCTGCATTCATGGACATGATGAACCGAATATGTAAACCATATTTGGATAAATTCATAATTGTCTTTATAGATGATATTCTTATTTATTCTAAAAACAAGGAAGATCATGCAGCGCATCTTCACGCACTTCTAAGTTTATTGAGAAAAGAAAAGTTCTATGCTAAGTTTTCGAAGTGTGAATTTTGGTTAGAGCAGGTACAATTTCTTGGACATTTAGTCAATCATGAAGGAATTCATGTAGATCCCACCAAAATCGAGGCGATTACCAAATGGAAAACCCCTGAGTCACCAACTGAGGTTAGAAGTTTCTTAGGATTGGCCGGTTATTGTAGAAGATTTATTCGAGATTTTTCTAGAATAGCTATTCCTTTAACTAAGTTAACTTGTAAATCCGTTAAGTTTGATTGGGGATAAAAACAAGAAGAAGCCTTTAGAATTCTTAAGCAAAGATTAACCCATGCACCCATACAAGCGTTACCAGAAGGAGCCGAAGATTTTGTAATCTATTGTGATGCTTCCAAGTTAGGTTATGGATGTGTATTAATGCAACGTCAAAAGGTTATAGCTTACGCTTCTAGACAACTTAAGAATCATGAAGAGAATTATTCAACTCATGATCTAGAGTTAGGAGCTATAATTTTTGCTCTTCAAATCTGGAGACATTACCTTTATGGTAGTAAGTTTACCATATTCACTAACCATAAGAGTTTAAGGTATGTTTTTGGACAAAAGGAATTGAATATGAGACAAAGGCGCTGGATGGAAATGCTTAGTGATTATGATTGTGATATCCAGTATCATGCAGGAAAAGGAAATGTAGTACCTGATGCTTTAAGTCGGAAATATCATGAAAAGCCAGAAAGAGTATGTTCTATTAAGTTAAATCTGCAAATAGATTTAAATGATCAGATTAGAAAAGCACAAGAGTCAGTAATCAAGGATGATACGGAAAAATTGAAAGGAATGATTAAGGAATTAGAACAAGGAACAGATGAAATTTGGAGATTCTATAAGAAAAGAATGTGGATACCTAAATTAGGAAACCTACGTCACCGTATATTAGAAGAAGCCCATAAGTCAAAGTATACAATGCATCCAGGAAGTGATAAGATGTACCAGGATTTAAGGAAAAATTTCTGGTGGATAGGAATGAAGAAGGATATAGCTGCTTATGTTTCTAAGTGCTTAACCTGTTCACAAGTCAAAGCTGAACATCAGAAACCCTCAGGCTTATTGCAACAGTTAGAAATGCCTGTTTGGAAATGGGAATTAATAACAATGGATTTTGTTACTAAATTACCCAAAACAAGAAAAGGTAATGATACAATCTGGGGGCTAACCAAGTCAGCTCATTTCCTACCAATGAAAGAAACTTTCAGTATGGAACAGCTAGCTAAATTATATGTAAATGAAATAGTTTCATTACATGGAATTCCTCTATCAATTGTTTCTGACAGAGATAGTCGTTTTACCTCTCATTTTTGGACAAGTTTCCAAAAAGCAATGGGAACCAAGTTGAATCTAAGCACCGCTTATCATCCTCAAACGGACGGACAAAGCGAAAGGACAATTCAGACAATGGAAGATATGCTTAGAGCTTGTGTAATTGATTTCGGAGGTAATTGGGACGATCACTTACCATTGAAAGAATTTTTTTATAATAACAGTTATCACACAAGTATCAATGCTGCACCATTCGAAGCACTTTACGGACGAAACTGTCGAACGCCAGTCTGTTGGGCAGAAATTGGAGAAAAGAAACTATCTGGACCTAAGATAGTACAAGAAATAACATACAAAATCATTCAAGTCAAGGAACGACTGAAAGCAGCACGAGATACACAAAAGAGTTATGCTGATAACAGAAGAAAGCCGTTGGAATTTCAAGTAGGAGATAAAGTGTTACTAAAAGTCTCTCCTTGGAAAGGAGTAGTAAGATTCATCAAAAGGGGAAAGCTAAGCCCAGGTATGTTGTACCTTTTGAGATTATTAGAAGAATAGGACCTGTAGCCTATCAGCTACAACTGCCAGAGGAAATGGCAGGAATACATGATGTATTTCATGTATCTAATCTCAAGAAATGCTCAGCTGATGAATCACTGATAATACCTCTTAAGGATATAGAGGTAAATGAACAGTTAAAATTTGTAGAAAGACCTCTACAAATTGAATACAGGAAAGTTAAGAACCTCAAGCGCAAGAGATTAGTTCTGGTCAAAGTGAAGTGGGACTCCAAAAGAGGACTAGAATACACATGGGAGCTTGAATCAGAAATGCAAAGGAAATACTCACAGTTGTTCCAGTAGACCTCGAGGACGAGCTCTAAAATAAGGTAGGGAGGATATAACAACCCTCCTGAATATTTTTCAACACCCTAATATAATTTAAAATAACCATATATGTCTCTAAATACACCCCGTATGTGAAAACCGAGCCCAAAACACATTATGCCATTAAAAATAAATAAAAAAACAAGAAAAATGAGGTTTACGCGGGGCGCGTAAGCCACCTCTTAAGCTTACGCGGGCCACGACAGCTCTAAGGTCAGGCAAGCCCCGGTGTTGACACGTATCAGCAACGTGTTGAACCTAGTTCGTGACCCGGATCACCTACGCCTAGACCCCCTAGTACGCGGGCCGCGTAGGCCTTAGCCTAACCTTACGCGGGCCGCGAGAAAGTGAAAATCAGGCCCTATATATAGCATGCATCGGATCTTCAGAAAACTCATTCAATTTCTTTTCTCTCTCTCGAATTACTATATAGTAGGCACTATACTCGGGTATAATATCCCCCTAATTAACGAAGTTCTGCCCCAATGTAAGTATCATAACCTCGGTTACGTATTAGATACACTGCCCGATTGATCCAGGGTTCCGTAACGGCTGTCGAGGTTCTGCCCGACGTAGTCGTTGGAATGCCGTCTCGGGGAGGGTATAACTAATGTAAATATAAAGGGTTATTATACTAACGTGTGTGCATTGTGTAAATTATAGATAATCTCCAGGAAACCTTAGAAGAAACCTAAGTCAGCAATATGAGTAATCTCCTTTTTGTAAATTGTTTTTACAAAACCTTAAATGTTTTACAATGTTATTAAGCAGTGATTGAGTCTTTGTAGTTATTAAGCGGTGATATTCGTTATCTTCCCATTTTATAAAGCTCATCTGCAAAAATCACATGAACTAATCTATCTAATTCTACGATGTGGGTATATTAAAAGTTTCCCCGCCACAAAACTCATAGCAAAACGAAAAATAATGCATGGGTTCGAATCAGGGCTAGTTCTACTTTTCAAGCAAATGGAGCACCAACCACTTGACAAGAGCCATTTTTAAGTTATTATTCCCATCCATTGTTAAAGTAGGTCTAAAAAAGATAGACTGATCAGATGCATTTTAGCAGTATGACACTATTAAACCATATTTGGATTAATATAGAGTATAGTTCTAATATACGAACGATTTTAATATAACCTGAGGGTTTGGTTATATCAATCTAGAGGTTAAGGTTGGTATGCATAGTGGACTGCTTAACATACTTGTACACATGGCTTAAGTAGTAGTACTATTAGCTACAATGATTTCCCCTCACAACCCTAACTTGCTTTTAATATATACAAACGGGATCAGGAGAAAACGGTTGGAAGTGTGAAAACGGTGAGAACGGATCTTAGTCGAATACGTGGTGCGTGATATAATTAATGCAGAGAGGCTTTTTGTCCTTTTATTTTCTATCCAATGCATCTCTCACACACCGTTCTCATTTGTGGCTTGTAGGATTTTTTTGGCGTGTAGTTAGAAACAAAAACTCCATGGCGTTTTATTGTTTTTTTTAGACCTGTCTCGATAAAATAATCGTTTTTGTGTTACAAAGTAAATATCTTGGCGTTTAAGGCGTTCCCAAATTCATTATAATCGATTAATAACTCAAACATCTTAGCGTCCATGGCGTTCCCAAATTCATTATATACCTTTAATAATTTAAACATTACAAATTTTTTGGCATTTTTGTAGATCTGTCCAGTTGAATTAATCCCTTATATCTTATAAAAGTAAATATCTTGGCGTTCACGGTGTTCCTAAATTCATTAATAATGAAAAAAAATTACAAATAAGACGAAATCAAACTAAACTAATATTCTTCTGTGCATGGTATTACATCAGAGATGTACCCATTGCTTTGCTCATCATTTTCTTCAGACTCATCATCATCATCTAGGTCATTAGCGTATAACGCCATAATCTGGTTTAGCCTGTCTCGCATCCTTTCTTTAAATATAACCACAATCCTATATGTTGCATAGTTCAAAGGTGCTAAATCACAGAGTTGTTCAAGAAGGTGTAGTCTATCTGTGTTCAACACTTCGTTCATTGACAGTGTTCAGCACTTCGTCCATCGTCAATGAATAATCCTCCCCGTTTTGATAAGTCACTTTCACCGTTCTTGTTCTTCATCCAAACTCCAACCGGTAACTGTTGGTACATCCAAAACGTCATCATCATCGTCTGCTGGAAATCTTCTCTTCAATCTTCTTATTACTGTTTGAGTACTTTCACAATCGTTGGCCGTTGGAACCCCAAGGACCAGAATATCCCTCTGAACAGCCTCATCCATACTAAGTATGGCCTTGATGGTCTTGACCTTCACCCTTCTCCTGTTAGAGAACTTTAGGACGAAACGTCTCTCCGACCTATCAAACGTCTATGCAATAACCTGAGCCATTTTTTTAAGTTGTATAGCGTTTTAGACAATTTGTGACGTGTTAAGTTTGTTCACATGTTCAACTTATATAATGACCTTTTTTGGCGGGAAGTAGATTAGGTCTATATGCTTTTGGCGCTAAAAATAATAGAAATTATCTTTTTTCATGTGTATTTTTTATCTTTGTCAAGTGATGTAGGATGTGGACCTATAATGTGACAAGTAATTATGGCGTTTTGTCGTATTAATGGCGTTTTAGATAAATATGGCATTTCATCTGGAAGTGACTGATGTGTATGGCTTGTAGGTTAAGGCGGGAATTTTGAATGGCGTTTTGATCATTAGTTTGGCTTTTTTATTAGAGCAGTAAAAAGACCCTTTTACCCTTAATGAAGCACGCCCAAGTAATAAAGCTGATGTTATTTACGAAAACGCCATCACGCCATTCTAATCCGTAGATTGTTTCAATCCATCGGATAAGGGGCGTTCTCACTGCTTTCACACTTTTAAGCGTTTTCCCTAAATCCTGCCCCTTAGTATATAATATATTTAGATTTAGATGTGCCAATAATCTCTAGATCAAGTGGTGTAAGGCTTGCATTTCTCTTGAAATATGCAGATTCAACTCCTCCTAGTGCAGAGTGAGGCTCTAGTGGGCAATGATAGGAAACCCAGGGAAACCTAGGTTGGATCCTTGAGCTAAACGGGTTTTACCGGTAATTTCACCATCGTGTCTACGGGCAGGTGAGTTACCGGGTTTTACCCAGAATTGGTGGTAGACTTGGGTTACTCTTGGAGTACTCCGTTTGTCAAGTGGGGTGCCTCGAGAGTGCTCGGGATTGATTCTGTTGGCCGTTCAAAAAAATATATATATTTATATGTAAATTACGATTTTGGTCCCTATGGTTTATAGGCCATCACAGTATTTTACAATTTTGAAACTTTTTTGTAATTTTAATACCAATGTTTCCATCATATAGCAATTATAATCCACCTTACTAACTTCATTAATATCCTAGTTAAAACCAAGTCACATGTTAGTCATGTATAAAGAATCAACTTTCTACCGGTTACGTCATTGTTGTCGGCAATCTTCTCCATCGGACGAAGTGCAGCAACGCCGTTGGATTGAACAATAGCTCATATGTGGTGAGATATTTGCTGATTGACCCAGAGCTCATCTATGGTGTCATATTTGCTTGTGCCAAAGCTATTAATCAGCATTTGTTGGAAGATTATTGAATGGGTTACTTGAGTTGTGTAACAGGCCAGCGTTACCGCACCATGATATTGTTCGCTTTGGCAGCCAGCGCGCCCTCGGCGCCCGACCCTCATGGTTTTTAAAACGCGTCATGATGGTGAATGTATCTAGCCCCTTATAAGGAAGCCTTTGTTCCCCTTCACAACCAATGTGGGATATCACAAGTTGGGCCCCATTACTTGTTTCGATCCAGGCTTTGCTCACTGACCCGTATTTAAAACCCGAAAGGGTTACTTGAGTTAGGTCCCAAACATGAACCTGTCGTTGGACGTAGCGCAACATCATTGTCAACTGCAGCACAGCGACGTCTTCGGCTGCAACGCAGCGGCGTCTTCGGCTCAGCGCAGCGGCAGCGTCGGCCGGTCACAACGGTGTTCAAGATTGAACTGAATATGCTGATGCTGATTACTGCACTGCCATGATCCCTATGCTTGTTTTGAGACAGTTGAAACTTGTTGGGTTTGGAATAGTATAGCTTTCTTTCTTGCCATTGTTGCTACTACTTTGTGTTGTACCTACCATTTCATGTTATTACACTATTGATTTCATAGCATATGTCAAAACGCATCGTTTTTATGTGCTGTTAAATAACTTTCTTTCTTTAAATTTATTATGGGTATTTATGATTTTACCCCTGCATGACTAATGTTTGACTTGGTTTTAACTAAGATATGGATGAAGTTAGTAAGGTGGATTAAAATTGAAATAAAATAGAAATATGGGTATTAAAATTGTAAGAAGTTTCAAAATTGTAAAATACTGCAATAGCCTATAAACTATAGGGACCAAAACCGCAATTTACTCTCTATTTAATTAGCTTTGTTAGCTAATATATACATACATCGAGTTTATGATGCACGCAGGGGCGGATCTATGCTTTGTCGAGAGGTAGCCCGGGATACCCCTCAACTTTCTTGGCGAAATATAACATTCTTTCTTTTTTTCTCCGTTTTATATATGGGATACCCCTCAACATATATTAGGATACCTCAACATATATTAGGATACCCCAGAAAGAAATAGAAAAACTCTTGAGAAAGGGATGGACACCATGTTTGTTTCAGAATGCTGGTTATGAGTTTTAATAATGAAGAAGATGACTGAAAAATATTTAAATAATAAATTGTTGGGTCTTGTGCCCTTCTAATTAAAAGTATGATGTACCCAATAGTCTAAAGTCAGGTCCCACTAAGTATTAAGTTTAATATTAAATTAACAGTTATTTTAATGTTTGTACGGCTAAAAAAAGCAATAAGTATTTTATTAACTATATTATTCTGGTTTTTTTTTTTTTTTTTTTTTTTTTTTTTTTTTTTTTTTTTTTAATATGGGCTTTCTTTTGATTGTTATTACTTAATTTATTTTTTATCTTGATGTATGAGAGAATGCAATTTTATTAGTTTTTTTTTTATCTTGATGTCTAAAAGAATGTAATTTTATTAGTTTTTGTTAAGTAATTATATAAAAAGTTAGATTAAAATGTTTTGTCATATTATTAGTTATTAACTATATAATAATAATTTGATTTGTTGACATCGCGTGTTGCGGAGAAACGAAGCAAATAATAAGTTAAATAAACGTTATTTAAAAAAGAAGCATGTTGTTTATAAAGTCAAACCATCAGTACGGTTTAACATCGTACTGTTTTATAATACCAAATAAATACTCTATTTTTGAATACATGTTTGTTTATAAAGTCAAACCATCAGTACTGTTTTACAATCGTTTAAGTCTTATCAAATTAACAAATTTCTTTAGTTGATTGTATGGTTAGATTAATATTTAGAGTATATGCTTAGATTAATATTTAAAGTATATGATTATATATCATTTGTGTTTGATTTAGCCTACGTTAGAATAATATCAGTTGATATCGTTACAAACTTAACACCTCTGATGCAGGCTGCGAGTAACACACTACTAGTTAAATTTAAAACCTAACAAAAAGCAGTAAAAAATAGATTATTTAGTTTTTTCATACACAAGGCTCATAAAAATCGTCGTATTACTGTTTTTTTAAATAAGTCTGTATTTAGGGGCCAATGTTGTCTGCTTGCACAGGGACCTCGAGGGCATCCGAATTCTTAAGGACGGCCTGGGTATTTGTTTAACTTTATTTATTAGCGTATTTTGTTGATTATTTTATGAATGTACGGGAAAAAAAATTATGATACCCCTGAATTTTTCTTCTAGTTCCGCCACTAGATGCATGTATGAACTGTTGTATCAAGTTTCTAGTTATTTTCGTGATTGTTAATAAAGCTTTGGGAATTATCCAAATTATCGTGTTTACCTATTCTGGACGTGACCTTAACCTTTATTTTAGATCCCAAAATCACATATTGACTTCCATTTTCATGAAATTTCGGTTATCTGTCCCAGTTAGGTGCATTTCAAATATTGAACAAGTTTCCTGCATGTACCATCGAGAGTTAGCGATGAGTTATAGCATATTCCAGTGGCGGAGCTAGCCCATTAATTTAGGGGTATCCCGAATTTTTTTTTTTACCATGCAATCATACAATAATAAAAAAACGATAATAAATAAAGTAGTGGATAGTATGTAGTTTTCGTATAGAAATTTTTGGGTATATACGTTTTCGACCCCCGGTCGGAAATCTCAAGCTTCGCCACTGGGCATATTCACCTTCTGATCCAATAAACACAAGTCAAGAAGTCTGGTATTTCGAAAAGAGATAAAGGGTTTACACGAAAACGAACGAGAATCTAGCATAACAACTACAACAAGGTGATAACACCGAATCCATTACGCACTACATAAATCAGCATCTTCGAGCTGCTTATTGAAACATCGATGGATGTCATACATAAAAGCTTCGCAAGCACACAATTGTCGCGCACAATGTTTATAGCGTCTTGTAAATACCAACTACGGTTTCTCTTGGAGGTAAGCCCTCCTTGACAGCTGGACAGTTAATATAGTTATCAGACCATTCTATTAATTTTGGGAATTTGTCTTTAGGCATCAACTTTATTCCTAATGCTTCTTCAGCTGCTCCAACCCAAAGAGCCATGTAAGAAGCACAAATGTCAACCAGGCCAACGTTGTCACCGCCAAAAAACTTCTTGCCTTTGCCTTTCAGTTCATTTTCAAGAAATTGCATTTGCACATGAGCTTCTGCAACAGCTTGCTCCTGTCCACGGCTGACCATAGCCTTGAATACTGCAGGAATGCACTGAACATACCATATAAAAAAGAGTAATTTGGCAGATTAGCTTTTGACCACTAAGAAAACACTAGAGGTGCACAAACCGGTTTAGATTTCGTTCAAATTTGGTCAATATTGTTTCGGGTTGGAACCAGTTTTACTAAAACTGGTTCCAACCCGATGGTTCGGTTTGGTTCTAAACTGGTTCCAGTCAAACCAATTTTAATATCGGCTTTGGAACAAGTTTTTTTTCACCTCTATTTAAAAACTAGAGTTAATTATACAGATGACCCTATGGTTTTGGCAAAGTAACATACTAAAGTACTAACTTTAAAAGTTATATGTGTTACGGTTTGTGGTTTCAGTTTTGTAACGAGTTTTGGTTCTACGACTAATTTCTGTTAAATAATCCCTTTGGTTATAAAAGAGCATTTTGGTCAATAATGTTAGCATTTTGGTTAAATAATCCCTTTGTATTCTCTACATATTATGTGTGTGTGCGCGCGTGCATTTTGGCTTAGACTTAAAGCTCGTTACAAAATTAAACCACAAACCCTATAAAATGCAACTTTACAAATTTAACATGAATCATTTGTGTAACAAATTCTAAAACTACTCAAACAAAATGCACCATTACCTTATCATCAACAAACCTCGCCCAAAACCGAGCCTGCGCCTTCTCGTAAGCGTCCTGAGGCAAAATCGGAACCCCTTTCCAGACTTCATCAATGTACTCCAAGATTACAACAGACTCGCAGATCGGATTACCGTTGTGTACGAGCACGGGTACCTTCTTATTAACAGGATTGTATTTGATAAGGTCGGCACTCTTGTTTTTGAGATCTTCTTGGATAAATTCGTACTTGACTCCCTTGAGTTTCAAAGCAATTTCTGGTCTACAACTGTACGGACTTCCTCTAAAGGCGTACAACTTCACTATGTCCGACATTTTCAGGTTTAGTTTTGGGGTGCACGATGATTGATATTGATATATATTTATTTATGATTATGATGAGGTAATAAGTGGCAAAGCGGATAGAGAGGTCAACGTGTCATCAAATTCAAGGAAGTGATTCCGGTCGCTACGTATGCGCATACGTAATCATATCAGTTAATAACACGTGCTTGTTTTTGTGAGGGGCATTTAAAAACGGAAATGGTCCTAAACAAGAAGTGGAGTAAAATGCACGGATAGTCCCTCTGGTTTTGTAAAATTTCACCTTTAGTCCTCACATTTTTAAAATTACATGTATGTTTCATGTGGTTTGCTCAAATGTTACTCGGATAATCCCTGAAGTGGATGGACGTTAGTTTTCTCAATTAAGTGATTGTGAAATGACAAAACTACCCTTATTGTTAAAAAAATATATTAAACAACAAAAGACCTCACACCAACTCACCAACCTCTCCCTCTTCTCCACCCCCACTAGCACAAGTGCACCACCACCACTTTGCTCACCTCCCATCCATGCCACTCCACATGTCTGATTCGTAACTAATTCACAAAATTTGTTCACATCTTCCTAAAAGAGACCCTAATTTATCCTTGTTTACCATTTATCATTAAATATAAATTTTACTTTATAAGGGTGGTCGGTATCGTTGCGGTGAACCCTTCGGGGATTGGTCTTCACCGATCGGTGATCGGGTGCCGCCTTCAATTCGGTGAGCGGTGATGGTGTTGTGCGGTGAGTAGTCACCGATTGATTGATTGAGTGGGATTGATTGAGGAATATAGTCGTTACCTATCCGTTGGAACTTGCCGTTTATAAAACAAAATCAACTTTTCTTTATAAAAACAATATCATTCAACACCATTTTTCACCATCCCCTTCTCCATCCAACTCAATTTTTCACTTCTTCCATTTTCACTTCTAATTTCTAAATAATTGATGATATACCACCGCTATTCATTCCAATTGATATTAGTGAAGACGATAATTCTTCCTCAAGCGATAGTAGTTTAATTTTTTTTCCAAAATCTTATTAACGAAGCCGCCAACTGGAAGACACGGGTACTTCTAGAAAAAGGAAATCTGTCTGTCGAGATCGAGAGAAATGTCACGAAAACCTTATGAGAGATTATTTAATCGAGGAGCCCATATTCAACGAAGAGGTTTTTCGTCATAGGTTTCGTATGTCGAAAATGTTGTTTTTAAAAATTGTGAGTGATGTGCAAGCGAATAACTCGTGGTTTCAAGAGACCCTGGATGCGACTATGAAGAAGAGTTTTACACCGATGCAAAAAGTTACGACGGCGATTAAGCAACTTGCAACCGGTAACCCTCCAGACAAGTAAGACGAGTATTTAAATATGGCCGAAAGGACTTCCCGTGAATGTCTAGAAAATTTTTGCGAAACGGTATGTAATTTATACGCTTTTGAGTTTTTACGTAGACCTACTCGCCATGACGTTGCGCTCTTGTACCAAGCTCATGAGGAAAAACATCGCCATCCTGGGATGTTGGGTAGTCTTGATTGTACACATTTTGTTTGGAGAATGTGTCAAACGGAGTTGCGGGGTCAATATATGAGGGGGGATCAGAGTTACCGGACAGTTATGCTCGAAGCGGTGATCTCTCAAGATTTGTGGAGCATCTTGGAGAACAAGATTTACCCCACCTTCTGGCGGATTCCGACGACGAATAGTTAAATTAGTTTTTTTTTAATTTCTTTTTATATTTTAATGTCATGTTATTATTTTAATTTTATGTAATGTGTTTTTTAATTAAAAGTACTTTTATTTAGTTTAAAATATGTTTTATTTATTTATGCATAAATTTCTAGAAATAAAAAAAATATATAACTCAAACACCCTAATAGTGATTGACCGTTGCCAGTGATTGAGTGTAAAATGGGGAATGGAATGGGGACGTGACATGGCATGATATTATTGGCTAGAGAATAACTCAAACACACTAATAGTGATTGACCACTCCCTCCACCCTAAGATTAACACAAAATAATGTTGGAAAAGAAAACTCCAGATTCAGTGATGAAGATTATAAAGCATTGACCAAACAGAATCATCCGCAATAAAACAGAATAATACAATTACGATCCAAAAACAGAATAATCATTAAAAGTAAACAATCAATTAACACGATAATTGTTTAAACGTTCAATATCAAACAATCGATCAACATCTTCATCTGCTAGGGTTTCAAATTCAAATTTCTCGATTAAAACCTAAACAAATCGATAAAAAATTCACTTACATAGAAACACTACAAGCGCATACATCCTTAAATGAAAGCACCAACTGATAACCTTTCAATTGGAGCAACCGGATCTTCTTCCGGTTCCACGATATTCCTCTGGCGGCCCGTACTCGCCGGAAAAACATAAAGAAGACTGACTAAATCGGCGTACTGGAGGACGTTGTGAAGCACCCACACCATGGCGCTTCGTGTGACCTCAATGTCTTCTACAACTACTACTAGGTTTCAGGTTTTCTGATGGTTCCATTTGCGTTGGGGAATTAGTTGCAGAAATGGAGAGGGTGGCGTGGGTGGGAGGTGGGCAGAAGTGGCGATGGTGCTTGGGGGAGGAAAAGAGGGAGAGGGTGGGTGGGGTTGAGGTCTTTTATTGTTAAATGTATTGTTTTTATAATGGTAAGGGTAATTTTATCATTTCACATCCATTTAACTGAGAAAACTAACGTCCATCCACTTTAGGGACTATCTGAGTAACAATTGAGCAAACCACAGGGAATATACATGTAATTTTGAAAATGTGGGGACTAAAGGTGAAATATTACCAAACCACAGGGACTATCTGTGCATTTTACTCTAAGAAGTGAATATAAATGTCGTCTGTTTTTACATAAAGAATTGAATTTTTTTAAATGCAATATTTTAAGGTCGGTAGAGCAAATCAGGCTCTGCCACTTGGATTTGACTAACTTTTTTTTACACGGTGCATTGATTTACGTGTTTAACTAGTAATAGAAAATGCTAACAAAAACCAAATTAGCCCATCTTCCCTTTAACCTAGAGATAATCATCAGAATAGACAAGTTAACCTATATCCGTCGGGTAAGACGGCTAAAATTTCGCCGGCCAAAAAGACCCCTTGAAAAGTAGAATCTGATCCACCAAAAACCGATAAAAAGACACATGTAAAACGCAGGTTAAATTCAGGTGACGAATAAAAAAACGCAGGCTAAATAGCCAACTTATTGAAAAACGGCTGCTAAAATGGGAGGCTAAATCCTAGGCGTCAGATAATTTAGCTCACACTTTATATGTGTTTCAATCACGTTGACTATTAACTTATTAAGTGGACTCTTTTCTACTTTACCATTAATCTGTGTAAGCTAAGCCCTAATCGTCTTAGTTGGCAAATTATGTTTGACATCTTATTTTTTTAGTTAATACATAAATTAAAGTATTATATAAGAAAAATAAAACAATTACTGTTTGTCATTACTTATTTTTATTATTCTACCTAATTATTACTATATGTGATTTAAATTTAAATTTAGGGGCTGTTTGGCAACATCTGAATGGTTAAGTGCTGTACCTGTAAGAGGTCTGAACCATTAAGTGCTAAGAGGTCTGAACCATTAAGAGCCTGTATAATGCTTAACTGTTCAGAGGCAAATGTCTGACTAATTCAGATTAGAGGTCTTAACCATTCAGACTCTGTATAAATCTTAACCATTCAGAGGCAAATGTCTGAACCATTCAGACATGTGCTCGTGAAACAGTCTGAACCATTAAGTGTTGAACCAGTAAGAGGTCTGAACCATTAAGAGCCTCATTAATAGGTAAACAAACAGCCCCTTAATATGATACAAATAGTTAATACACATGTCAGTAGCCACAACACCCTTCTACACCGTGGGACGGGCTATTCTGGCCTTGCCGTCTCACCAATTCGCCCAGGCACGGGTAGAGTCTTGTTCATAAGAAAACAAGAAAACATAAAACTACAAAAGATAACTTTGTATTATCAGTTTCAACAAAGTAACAAAACAAGCAAACAACCAAAGGCTTACATACTACATCTTAATTGACAAACCAACTCTTAGACTGCTTATTGACACATCAATGAACAGAAACACACCAACTTCATAACCACACATTTACGGCCTTATTCCGCCTTACCAAACCGCTTCTTTAAGAAAGCAACAAAGTTTTCTCTTGGAGGTAAGCTATCCTTCACAGCTTGACAGTTAACATAGTTATCACTCCATTGGGTTAACTTAGGAAACTTGTGTTTGCTCCACACCTCTATTCCTAATGCTTCTTCAGCTGCTCCAATCCAATAGGCTATAGAAACAGCAACAATATCAACCAGGTTGATGTTATCACCTCCAAAATACTTGCTGCCTTTCACTTTTAATTCGTTTTCCAGAAATTGTAGTGCCTCGTGAGTTTCTGCAACAGCTTGCTCCTCTCCATGGCTGCTAATAGCCTTGAATATTGCAGGATCGCACTGAAACATACCCCATGATGTAATATCAGCTATAGTTAAATCTTAAAAGAATATCAAATGTAACAAAATTAACATTAACAATGCTATTAGAATCAGACCAGATAAAAACCAGTCGTGTTACCTGCACTACCGGGATTTATAAATGGGAAAATTACTAAAATGATCAGAGTTGACAAAAAAAAAAATCAAAAATAGACTTGAAAATTAGTCTTCACCAAAGTTAACCTACACTTTTTGTTAGAAGCCATCACATCAGCTCTACAAGACACCTAAGATTTAACCTACACTTTTTGTTAAAAAGCGCAGGCTAAACCCGCGTTTTGCTGAAAAAGCGGCGGCTAAGCCCGCATTTGTGGTGAAAAACCCAAGGTTTTAGTAAAAAAACTCTAGCCAAGCCTACATGCTTAAGGCTTAGCTGGAGTTTTTAAGGTCTGCTAAAGCCTAAAAGTCGATGGATGTTTTGATATCTTTGGGTCAACGTTAATCACTGATCAGATCAAGATCTGGTCAACCACTCATAGAACAATTTGACCAATCAGGTTACAAAACTGCTGAAACAAAAGTAGAAAACAAAATCAAGTACATCATCAACTAACACTTGAATAATCAGTAGAATAACAGAATCATTATTCATTACCTTATCATCCATAAATTTAGCCCAAAATCGAGCCTGAGCCTTCTCGTAAGCATCCTGAGGCAAAATCGGAACTCCTTTCCACACTTCATCAATATACTCGACGATCACAAGAGACTCCAATATCGGATTCCCGTTGTGTACGAGCACCGGTACCTTTTTATAAACAGGATTATATTTAACTAAATCAGCACTCTTGTTGCTAAAATCTTCCGCAACAAATTCATAATTAATACCCTTCAGATTCAGAGCAATAACCGCTCTGCAGACGAACGGGCTCCCTGTAACTCCGTGCAACTTCACCTCATCCGCCATTTTTTTTTTTTTTATGAATTGGTTCAGTTAGTGATTTAGGTTTGAGTTGATAGGTGGTGGTTTATGTGTGTGTATGTATATATATAGGTGCTGAGATGTGGGAAGGTTGTGATGGTTTCTAGAGTTTTTGTGCTGTGGATAGTTGTACGAAAAGTTGGAATTGATGTTGGGTTTGGAATATGAACATGATTTCGTATGATTGCTGAGGGGTTTGATAGAGATAGATAGTGCTGACAAACTATTTATTAATTTCTTATTAATTTTTATATATATAATTACTAGGTTATAACCCCGTGTATTACACGGGTTAAGTAAATAAAATATCAAATAGTTAATAACGAAGATTTCGCAATTATAAAACGATATTTTAAGACACTTTTCTGATATTCGAGCAACATATTGTTTTATGTATGATCAAAACTTGTAATGTTTGTCAATTTTATAAATATGAAAGCATTTGGACCATCGATTAGAAGACAAACTGTATCATCGACTTTCACATGACGTGAACCCAAGTTTATTTAAATAATAGTGGTCTTAATTTATTAGTTCTAAAAATATTGCTGAAATGTTTAGATTAAACATATAGCAATTAGCCAATTATATAAACTTATAGCTACAAAATAATATTTTAATTAATTCGATAAGTATAAATTATTGGTAATTATTAATTTATATAACTTTAAATTTAAATATATGGAATTGAGTTGCATCTTAAAAGGATGGTTGTTTTTAGATTAATTTATTAGTATGATAAATGTAGTTATTATTCTTCTTGTATTTTAAATATATTAAATAAATAAATTATTTATTAAGCAAGAAAATCATTCCCTCCACCCTTGTTATGAAAATGCTCGATATTTGTTTCAATTATTAAGATAGAATTTCTAACCGGGTAATTAATATAAATAAGAAAATCGTTCCCTCCACCCTCGTTATGAAAATGCTCTATATTTGTTTCAATTATTAAGATATAATTTCTAACCTAATCTTACTATTTTATTATTTGGTAGATTTATTCAACCAGATTATACATGAGTTTTTTAAAGATACGACGTTTTTAGTATTTAGTATATAAAATACATTTATTTAATCGGTGTAATACACATGGTTTTTAAAGATATAACTTTTTTTATTTGATATATAAAATTACATTTATTTAACCCGTACAACATACGGGGTTCATAAAGATATAATTTTTTATAATTTAATATATAAAATTACATTTATTCAACCCGTGTAATACACGGGGTTCTAACCTAGTAAATAATAAGATAATTTATGGAACTTTATCGTAATTTCTTAAATGTTTGAAACATATATTAAATTAAATAATAATTATCTACAATTAAGTAATAGTAGATGATCTAGAATAATGACAAGTGTCCTTTTCATGGTTTCTTTTATTATATAGTAAGATATGTTTTTATTAATAAAGGGGCAACTAAACACACTTATCTATTTACTTGTTACACCCTCCTCATCTTATAAACTTAGACTGAGGCCATTATTTTTCATTTCAAATAGGGTGTAACAAGTAAACAAGAAGTGTATTTTATTACATTTATATTTATATATACTACAATTTTTAACATTTTGTTGCATTAGAGATTGTACATTAAGCTTTAAAGATGTGTTGTGCAACATTTTACGTCTATCTTCCCCGTTTAACTAACTCATCACAATATGCGGATCCTAGATCGACTTAGCTATTGTTTTCTGTGTTTTATGTCTCGTGTGCGTGGTTCGACGTTTTTACGTCTACTTTTCGTTCGGCGTTATATATTTTCGGTTTCCATTTCTTTTGTTTTACGAGTTTTTCCGATTTTGGTTGTCGTTAACGATGTTATGGCATTTGTGCTACTTGGCACAATTCTACCGCCCCCGCGCAACGCGAGGGAGAGGGGCTTAATACTAGTTTAATATTCCATTTTGATTTGATTCTTACAGATGCCTACTATGATGTCTGTAAACTTAGGGCGAGAATATCACATTATATAATAGTGTAATTTGCAATACTAAAAGGCATAATAGGGTTGTACTTTGTGCAAGAGTGATGTTCAAAGCATTTGGTATTTTTACTTTGGGTTTTTAGGTTTGTAAACTGTTTAAGGCTCACGACTATTAGGTTTCCCCCCTTTTACCCCTCTTCACCAGCAACGACAGAGAGAGAAGAGACAACGGACGAAGGCGGTGGTGATTCACGACGGGGATGCGACGCTCATAACAGTGGTGATTCTTCGATATCTCAAGTTGTTGTTGGTAAGGTATCGGGTCAATGATTATGCAGATCTTGCCACCGTCTATCAGTTTCGTAAGTTGATTTCTGACCTTTAGGTTAATGTATTCGATAGTGGTTCTCTTCCTCGATTGCACGACCAGTAGCATATGGATTAGTCTCTAATTTTTTGGTTTTGATGTAGCGGTTTCGTCTTTAAAGATGCCTTTTATGAAGGTTCTTGCGATTTGGTTTGATTTCATCTGTGCCATTGAATCTTATAAATAGTAGGAGATACTGAGCATACGTGCATTGTATTATCACGGCCAACTGAAGTTCTCCAATACTCATTGAAGCTCTGAGTAAGTATTTCTTTTTCCCTAGGTCATCAAGCTTGCTTAAATCACAGTTAGGCTTTCAATTAAAGTATTGCCTTTGGTTGTAAATTTTGGGGCATATGTGTTCTCTTTCAGATGCCATTGCATACAATAATAGAGATACAAATGGGAGCCCAAGAGTAGAAGAGAAAGGATACAAGCTCATGGATTAAGATACACTTGCACACCAAGGTGACATTTATTGCTTGTAACTTTCTAACACTACTCGCGATATACGTTTATTTAACTTCTACTTCCCCAAAAATGAATTCAAACAGTACACGAAACATGGGTTACTAAACATTAATATTGTAATCGACTAATCTTCATTAATGAAAAATATATACTGAATACATAGATGGTTTCTATGGTATTGTTGGCACTACAAGTTTGATTTATTTTTCCTTAGAGATGTTACGTATACAGTTTACATTTTCAATTCATTAGAAAAAAACGCTTGATTATTTTCATTTAATGAAGTTAAAAATATACCAATTCATAAATAACACGTTTGATTCTTTAAATTAAATAAAGTTATATATAATCATGTGATATGATTATTTTAGTATTTTATACATTTATTTATTTATGAATGTTACTTCAAAACAAAAGCTAATAAGTAAAGAGATGTCAAAGTGGGGCTAGCCCACTTGGTAAAGACACATGCCTTTTAGATGAGATGTCAATGTGTGGCTAGCCCACTTAGTAGAAGTACATGCCTCTTAGACGAGGTGTGAGGTTCAAAATTGAGCAAACTAAGTAGGGTGTTAGACTAATTGTTGCTTTTGATTTGTGATCTTTGAAAGTGAGATGTATGCTAGATCGCCAAAGATTTATGATCTTTGAAAGTTTTTATACAACTTAAAAGGGTGTTAGACTAATTGTTGCTTTTGATTTCTGCAGTCATGGCAGGCGCAGGCGCTGCACCAGAAGGTTCCCAGTTTGACACTAGTCACTTTGATTGCAAAATGAACGAGCTGTAAGTTTAATTTGTTTATTTGATAGTTTTCGTAGACGTCGGTAAATACTTTCTAAGAAGCAATCGATCAAGTGGTTAAAACACATGGCTTTTACATGTTGCTCACATACTTTTATTTCTGTTATAGGATTTCTACTAATGGACATGATTTTTTCACATCGTATGATGAAGTTTATGATAGTTTTGATGCTACGGGTTTGGAAGAAAATCTTTTAAGAGGCATCTATGCATATGGTTAGTACATATCTAATTTTGTAGTTGGGTTAGTAATTAATTGACAATGGTAGTTATCTAATATATTTTCGTGATATTTTTGAATTTGTATTTTTAGGTTTGAAAAACCATCTGCAATTCAGCAACGAGGACTTGTTCCATTCATCAAGGGTCTATACGTAATTCAGCAAGCTCAATCAGGAACAGGAAAGACCGCAACTTTCTTGCCCCGGCATTCTTCAACAACTTCATTATAACGTAGTTGAGTGCCAGGCTTTGGTTTTAGCTCTAACGTGTGAACTTGCATAACAAATTGAGATGGTTATGTGAACTTGGTGTTAAGGTTCATGCTTGTGTTGGTGGGACCAGTGTTGGAAATATTGGTGTGAATGAAAGTCTCAAATGTGGTAAACACTTTGTCCCACATTGGTGTGGGAACAAAAGGAATGGCTATTTATAAGGTAAAGCATTTACCTACTAGTATAGCTTTATGACATGTTTTACCATAAGTCCTACCCGCGTGCGCAGGGGGGGTGCAAATTGGAACCGGAATTAGCTTGAACTTGTGTGTGCCCGCACGTCCTGCGGACACGAATGCAGCTCCGAAAAACCCGACCCCTTAAGCAATAATGGAACGAAGTGCACTGTGACACACACAAGATACACCAGCAGATAGTATACGAAACGCGACTCCTTCTCTCTGCAAGTATTTCAGGCAAATGTGCAGGTCCGGCAGTGCGCTGTAGCTGCTTCGAATCGGCGTGCCCTGGGAACAGACCGCAAATATGTTTAAGGGAATTGTGTTAAACACAAGCCCGGTTCACTGTTATTGTATTAATACGTTATTCGTTTCTGTTTCCTTGTTTATATTCCCAGTTTTACGACAGTGGCAGCAAAAGATGTTCTTTTATCTGACTACGTTGAACCTTGCGAGGTTCTTGACTGAAACCAATCCCAACGTTGATGAAGGGAATATGGATGTTCAGTCTGTGAGCGCTGCTCAAGCTTGGAATCATTCGGATTTCTTGTGTCGCAATTTTATTTTGAATGGTTTGGCAGATGCATTATATAATGTGTATTACAAAGCCAAGACTGCCAAAGAATTATGGGATTCTTTGGATCGTAAATACAAAACAGAAGATGCGGGCACTAAGAAGTTCGTGGTGGCTAAGTTCTTGGAATTTAAAATGACAGACTATAAAACTGTCAATTTCAAATTATTCTTCATGATATTCATGCGGAAGGAATGGTGTTGAGCGAGACATTCCAAGTGGCTGCTATGATTGAAAAGCTACCACCAAGCTGGGTAGATTTCAAGAACTATCTCAAGCACAAGCGAAAGGAAATGACCATTGAAGATCTTATTGTTCGTCTTGGTATTGAAGAAGACAACAGGGTTGCTCTAAAAGGGAGTGATGATCCTGTAAAAGCCAATGTTGTTGAACATGGCCAATCTTCAAAGGGAAACAAGAACGGCAGAAAGGGTGGAAAGAAGTTTCATGGGAAACGATCCAACCTTAGTCCTAAAGGGGGCGTTGGGAAAAAGAAGTTCAATGGAACTTGTTATAACTGTGGAAAGCAAGGCCATAAGGCCAACGATTGTAAGCTTCCAAAGAAAGAGAAAGCTCAACAAGCGAACATGGTTCAACAAGTTGATAAACTTGTTGCCATGGTCTCGGACTTCTCAATCTTGGTCACTGAAGTTAACCAGGTTGGGCAAAACCACAAAGATTGGTGGATTGATACGGGGGCTACCCGTCATGTGTGCTCTGACAGAAGCCTTTTTAGCACCTTCAAGGAGGTGACTAATGGAGAAAAGGTCTTTATGGGAAACTCCGCCACGGCCGAAATTAAAGGTGAGGGGAATGTGGTTTTGAAGATGACTTCTGGAAAGGAACTCACCTTGACAAACGTGTTGTATGTTCCAGAAATTCGTAAAAACCTTGTGTCCGGGTGGCAATTAAACAAGTTTGGTTTCAAAATTGTAATTGAGTCGGACATGGTCGTGTTGACCAAAAATGGTATGTATGCTGGCAAGGGCTATGCCCTCAACGGTATGTTTAAACTGAATGTAACCGTTATGAATGGAATGAATGAAAACTCCACTAGTTATGTTTACTTGATTGAGTCTTCTAATATTTGGCATGGTAGACTTGGTCATGTTAATTTTAATTCCATTCGTCGTTTGATTAAACTTAATTGCATACCAACATTTGATATCGAATCAAATAATAAATGTGAAGTTTGCATAGAAGCAAAACAAACGAGATCGTCATTCAAAAAGGTTGAACGAATCACTGAACCCCTCGAAATGATCCACACTGATGTGTGTGATCTAAAAGCAATTCCTACTCGTGGTGGGAACAAGTACTTCATCACTTTTATTGATGATAGTACAAGGTATTGCTATGTGTACTTACTTAAGAGTAAGGACGAGGCTATTGACAAGTTTGTCTTGTTCAAAGCCGAAGTTGAGAATCAACTAAATCAAAAAATCAAAGTCGTAAGGAGCGACCGTGGAGGTGAATATGTTTCACCTTTTATTGATGTATGTGCGAAAAGTGGAATCATACATGAACTCACGGCTCCTTACTCCCCTCAATCAAATGGCATAGCGGAACGGAAGAATCGCACTTTTAAAGAAATGATGAATGCCATGATGATAAGTTCTGGTGTAAACCAAAACTTGTGGGGGGAAGCAATCTTATCGGAAAATTATGTGTTGAACATGATACCCAATAAGAAAAAGGATGTAACGCCTTACGAATTATGGACGGGAAAGAAACCACCATACAAATCCTTGAAAGTGTGGGGGAGTTTAGCTGAGGTGGTGGTCACACCACCTAAGCGCCTACTAATAGGACCCAAAACGGTGGATTGAGTATTTATAGGATACACCCGTCCTTATGGTCCTTATCGTTTTCTTGTACATGATTCCAAGAACCCTGGAATATGCAACGGCACCTTAATAGAATCTAAGGATGCTTCATGGTTTGAACATGTGTTCCCATGCTCAGGTAAAGGTGAACCGAGTTTCACTAGACCAGTTGAGGAAATTGTTCCAAAAGATGAGGGTGCAAATAATGAACCTCAGGAACAATCTAAGATTGAGGAAGTTGAAATCAGGAAAAGTAAACGGCAAAGGACTGAAAAATCCTTTGGGCCTGATTTTCTTACCTTTATGGTAGAAGAGGAACCTCAAACGTACCAACAAGCGGTAAATTCCTCAGAAGGACCTCAGTGGAGGGAGGCCATCAAAAGTGAGATAAATTCTATCTTACAAAATCATACATGGGAACTAGTGGATCTTCCTCAAGGAAGTAAACCACTAGGATATCGATGGATCTTCAAGAAGAAGATGAAACCAGATGGGACCATCGATAAATACAAGGCAAGGTTGGTGATCAAAGGATATAAACAACGAGAAGGTTTAGATTACTTTGATACATATTCGCCGGTTACGCGAATGACCTCCATCAGGTTGGTGCTTGCCATTGTAGCCATTAGAAATTTGGAAGTTCATCAAATGGATGTGAAAACAGCTTTCTTGAATGAAAATCTCGAGGAAGAGATTTACATGGAACAACCTGAAGGTTTCATAGCCATTGGGCAAGAAAAGAAAGTTTGTAAACTTGTAAAATCCTTGTATGGATTGAAACAAGCTCCAAAACAATGGCACCAAAAGTTTGATCAAGTCATACTTGATGCTGGGTTCAAAATCAATGAATGTGACAAATGTGTATATGTGAAGGACACATCTGATGGATATGTCATTTTGTGTCTATATGTAGATGATATGCTCATTGCTGGAAGTGATGAAAAAATCATAAAAACTACAAAGGACATGCTAAAGGCAAGATTTGACATGAAAGACATGGGTCTTGCAGATGTGATTCTGGGAGTTAAAATCACACGAACCCAAAGTGGACTTGTTTTAAGTCAATCCCACTATGTGGACAAAATTCTTGAGAAATTTAATGCAAATGACTCTAAAGTAGCTAGAACTCCCATTGACACGAGTCAACATCTAGCTAAGAATAGAGGTGAACCTGTTAACCAGGTGGAATACTCAAGAATTATTGGCAGCCTGATGTATCTTATGAGTTGTACTAGACCAGACTTAGCATATGCTGTAAGCAAGCTAAGTAGATACACGAGCAACCCAAGTTCAATTCATTGGAATTATATAATCCGGTTGCTTCGCTACTTTAGATACACTCGGGAATACGGGTTGCATTATAACAGATATCCAGCAGTTATAGAAGGACACTGCGATGCAAATTGGATATCTGACACGAATGATTCCAGAGCAACAAGTGGGTATGTATTCACACTTGGAGGTGCTGCTATATCGTGGAAATCGTCAAAAGAAACGGTTATCGCTAGATCCACGATGGAATCAGAGTTCATCGCTTTAGATAAAGCAGGTGAAGAGGCAGAATGGCTACGTCAATTTGTTGAGGATATACCAAGATGGCCTAACCCGGCATCGGCCATTTGTATACATTGTGATAGCCAATCAGCACTTGGCAGAGCTCGTAGCATAATGTATAACGGTAGGAACAGACATATCAGACGTAGACATAACACGATACGACAACTAATCTCTACAGGAATTATCACTGTTGACTACGTAAGGTCAAAGGATAATATTGCGGATCCACTAACAAAAGGCCTAAGTAGAGAATTAGTACAGAAGTCGTCCATGGGAATGGGACTGAAGCCCTTGAAAATATAAGTTCATATGATGGAAACCTAACTCAGTAGACTGGAGATCCCAAGAGCTGTGTTCAATAGGAAAACCTAATTGTATGAATTAGTAAGGTCACTGTGGGGGATAACCCTACGTATATATTTAAGGGAGTTTGTTGTAAACTTCCTAGTCCATTCCTAAAAGTGACAAGGGTGAGGCTAAGCGTATGGCTTTTAGTGATTCGACTAAGGTAACTATACATAGTAAATCACCTATGTGAGAGAGAAGTGGGGTCGCTTCGAAGGGTGTTGTTGGGGGCACAATACCTAATGGCTCTCGCAGAACCAGGCTTATGTTCATGACCATAACGAACATAACTATGAGGACTTGACTTTGTCAGGGAGAGTCTTGTATGAAGTGCATTGTCGTCTACACAAACGGCAGACGAGTTCAAATACATCGAGTTCTACTCAGAGCTAGTGGGCTAAGTGCATTTCATAAGCGAAGGTTCAAAGGGTAACACCTACCTATCGTATGCAAAACTCAACTGCTGAAATCTAATTGGAATAATGTTGTCCGAGATTGACCTCCATTCATGTGGGGGATTGTTGGAAATATTGGTGTGAATGAAAGTCTCAAATGTGGTAAACACTTTGTCCCACATTGGTGTGGGAACAAAAGGAATGGCTATTTATAAGGTAAAGCATTTACCTACTAGTATAGCTTTATGATATGTTTTACCACAAGTCCTACCCGCGTGCGCAGGGGGGGTGCAAATTGGAACCGGAATTAGCTTGAACTTGTGTGTGCCCGCACGTCCTGCGGACACGAATGCAGCTCCGAAAAACCCGACCCGCGTGAGGCTGGTTTTTGCACTTGAGACCCGTATTTTATTTTTGTTAAATAAAACTGATTGAGCAATAATGGAACGAATTATTTTGTGCACTATCATTATTTAAGTTGAGTGATGAATTATTTTGTGCACTATCGTTTTTTTTTAATCTGCAATGATTGATCCCTTTATATGCAAATGGATACACTGCTGGCCACGAATTCTGCAATGATTTTATGCCTATAAAGCAAGTGCATTCTAATCAGTTTAAGACACACACAAGATACACCAGCAGATAGTATATGAAACGCGACTCCTTCTCTCTGCAAGTATTCCAGTTTTATTTCAGGCAAATGTGCAGGTTCGGCAGTGCACTGTAGCTGCGTCGAATCGGCGTACCCTGGGAACAGACCGCGAATCTGTTTAAGGGAATTGTGTTAAACACAAGCCCGGTTCACTGTTATTGTATTAATACGTTATTCGTTTCTGTTTCCTTGTTTATATTCCCATTTTTACGAGATAAGCTACCTGTAATAATACTATTTCAGTAGCAGTTTTGTAACAACCAGTGTTCGTGAGGATCAGCGGATTCTCTCAGCTGGGGTCCACGTTGTTGTTGGTACTCCTGGACGTGTTTTTGACATGCTTAGGAGGCAGTCGTTACGTTCTGATTATATCAAAATGTTTGTGTTGGATGAAGCTGATGAAATGCTTTCAAGAGGTTTCGAGGATCAGGTTATTATTTTTTTCATATAAAAATATTATTATATTATACATAATCTTAAAAGTGAATGTCTGTAGACATTTCACTTTAACCTTCAACTTTGTCAAAATCTTATATTTATCCCCTAGACATTTCACTTTACCTTTTTAACTTTTTCAAATCTCATTTTTACTCCTTTTAAGCCCCTTAAGTTTAGAAAATATCATTTTCAACCCCTTAACTTTTTAAGAAATTTATAAAATATCATTTGGACCCCTCGAGACAATATACAATCCAATATTTCTTTAATACATACGTAACTTTGGTGTATGCATTCGTGCGTTATTTTGTACGTTTCCAATGTATGAATCAACTCACATATAATACGTTTTGACTCGACGGTAAAATTTGAGTTTGTCGGGTCGTTGAGTCATCTACCACCCACACACGCATTACGCCATCCTTATTTTCCTTACTTATCTTAAGACTTGTTTCGTGTTTTGACACTTTATAGTACCAGGTTTTTCAATGTTTGATTATGGAAAAGAAAGAACTAGAGGTGCACAAAATTACGGGAACTGGACCTGGTAAAAAAAATCAGAACCGGGTATTTATGAACCCAACCCAAAACCGACCCTACCCATAAGGTACACATAGGGTATACATTTAGACCTTAATATCCATAACCGACCCTACCCATAAGGCACTTGATTATATGAATTTGATGACATTCTGATCAAATTTGATGAAATTTGGGTGAAATATTGGTGAAATTTGATGAAATGTGTTTAATATTGCCTGCACATTCTGATCCATTACATTGCATACGACAACTCACGAGCCTCTGTTACACTTACAAACTAACAAACACACACGCACCCCCCTTCTTCACCTCTTGCATTCTTCCCAGTTCCCTCCACTATATGTAGATACATATATACATACATACATACATACATACCTACGTACATACATACATACATACATACATACATACATACATACATACATACATACATACATACATACATACATACATACATACATACATACATACATACATACATACATACATACATACATACATACATACATACATACATTCATACATACATACACACACACACACACACACAGACTGAATCTTTTTTGTGCAGAGGGTTTTTTCAAGAACAATGGTGGAAAAAAGAAACCTTGTTCTGATTTGTGCTCTGTTTTTTGTCATAAGCAACATCAATGGTGAAGACCCATATAGGTTTTTCACTTGGAAAGTCACTTATGGTGACATTTATCCAATGGGTGTCAAGCAACAGGTATACTTACTTTCTCTCTCTCTAACATCAATCATTATTTGAGTGTTTCTTGAATGTTGTTGGGTTTTGCAGGGAATACTGATAAATGGGCAGTTTCCAGGACCTCAAATCAATTGTGTCACCAGTGATAACTTGATCGTGTCGACAATTACTTGAATGAGCCTTTTCTCCTTTCTTGGTAACTTCTTGATTCATTATTGTGTACTTAATGCAGGTCTTGATTCAGTTGTATTTTTTGCTGCTCGTAGAGTTTTATATATATATATATTATCCTGGCTATTGAATGTTGGTAGAAAAGAAGATGACCCACAGAATTAATAACATAAAACAAACAATAAAAAGGAAATAATTGATGAAATGTGTTTAATAGTGATTTGTAGGCTGCAATATTGGTGAAATTTGATGAAATTAAGACTCGGCATCATCTTGTGCAGGCAATATTGAAGGAAGCAAAGAAATATTTAACACCGGGGGGTAATACGTTTCTTACAACAAAGCATAGGGGGTAATAAGAAAGGATAATATAGTCATTTAACACCGAGGGGTAATATGTTTTCATACAACAAAACATAGGGGGTAATAAGAAAGGGTAATATAGTCATTTGACATCCCAGTTAACAGAACTGTTAAGTTTTTTAAGTTTTTTAACACCGAGGGTTAATATTGTAGCATTTGTCAATAGTTGAGCGATAAGACAACAAGATTTTCGTTTTAGGGGGTAAGGTTGCCAATCGCATCTAACTCCAGGGGGTAAAACTGTTGTTTACTCATTAAAGTATTAATTAGTAAAATGAATTAAAACCACTTATTATTATTCTTAAATAAGTACTATAATGTGAGTTAAATTTTAAATTTAATATGATGTGCATATCGTTAATACAAATGTCAATAGTCACAACATCCTTCTACGGAACATGTACTCCATTCTCTCTCTCTCTCTCTCTCATCGCCGCCCGGTAATCGCTAAGTGTGCTCGACGATGAATACCTTAATCTAGATAGAGTACGGGGTTTAATCGATCGGATCATTGGGTCCATCTAGATCTAACCTTTTATCCTATCGGGGTTTTTGTTTTATCCATTAGCCGCTTAGGCTTCCTGTGGTTTCATAAAAGGTTTATGATGAATGACGGAGGGGGAGAGCCGGACAACGGTGGTCCGTGGTCTAATGTACAGTATCAGAAAAATACCAGAGGCAGAGGAGATGGTATTGAGTGGACTTTTCTTGTGCAAAACATCTCTGACAAAGTGACTAGGAATGTGCTATGGCGGGCTTTCAAGCCGTTTGGATTTGTCTTGGATGTGTATGTGGCTCGGAAAAGAGATTCGAGGGGTAGATGCTTTGGGTTTGTCCGATACGTCGGGGTGGAGAATATGAAGGAGACATTGGTATCAATGAATACAGTGAAAATGTTTGACATGAAAGTTTCTGTTTCTTTAGCAAAATACGATAAAGAGCATAAGAAGATAAACTATGCACCGGATATGCTAGGTCGGAATGTTTGGAGGCTGAAGGTTTGGCAACAAGAAAATAAGAACCATGATGATGGTAACAGTAATGGTGGACATCATTCTTCAAAAAACCAAACGCCTAACCAGGGCCCGTCAGCTAAACCGTTCACTCAGGATGGGAGGTCGTATGCCGACTTGTTCAAAGGTGATTTAGTGGGAAATAACAATGGGGCAAAAGTGGTCACGATGGGGGGTAAAGGTTCTCTTTATACTCTTCATTGTATTGGAAGGTCTATTCTGGGCCTTGCCAAGAATGTTATGACAATAAGTAAGATGAGACAGGCTATAGAAGATGAAGGAATGAATGAAGTTGGTTTGTCATTTGTTGGGGGAGTGACGTACTTATTAACTTTTAGAGATAAGGAGTATGCGAATGTTTGCATGGAGTTGCATGAAGGTTTTTTCAAATCTGCTTTCTCTAAGTATCATTTATGGAATGGTGAAGATGTCACCTACAGTAGACTGGTGACCTTGAATATTACTAGAGTGCCATTTATAATTCGGGATAATATTCTATTTGATAATATTGGAGGTATGTTTGTAGAAGTTGTACAAAAATCGTCCTTTTCATGGCAGGAGGAGGATAACTCGTGTGGGTCGGTGATGGTGGTTACTTCAATTCCGTCCAAGATTGAGGAGGCTGTGGTTATTAAATGGAATAACAAAACAATTGTTGCTTGGGTGTCGGAGTCAGCTGGGCAATGGATACCGGAGATAGATGTATCCTCTTTACTGGGATCTCAAGATTCAGAATCGGAAATGGGTTCGGATTCAGATGCGGTGTCAGTAGATATGGAAGAGTTAGAAGAGGGTGAGATCAGACAGAATCTGGGTAATGCTGATTGTCGACAGGAAGAAGCCTTGAAGATCGGCCAGACAGAAAATACTCCGGTGGTTAACGAACAGTCGTTGGATGACCAAGAGCCAGTGGGAGATCAAGGGGTCTCATCAGTCAATGTTGGTGAGAATACAAAAGGTCTGCATGGGAATTTGTTTGAGACGGCGCAGGTTGATGGATTTAATGATGTACTAACAGAAAAATTGGGTAATTCAAATAATATCTTAAGTGGTGGGCCTAATAATGCCAATTTGGGGGATTTTAATGATGGGCCCAATGTTGAACTAGATGACGCTGGCCCAATTCGGGCTCCTAACCTGGGGAAAAGAAACAGGGACGTTCGCAGTCCACCTTCAATTGGGTCAACTTAGGGGCCCTCTCAGAAGATGTTTAATCAATCAAGTAGCCCCACCATTGATTCGATTGATCTGAATACCCCTGTTCGGGAGAAGTCTGGTAACATCGATGAGGGCAGTACTGTTCCTAACAATAATTCTGGTGCCTCGGAAATTCCACAAGTAGTTTCGGAAATCCGAGTTCGTAATTCGGGTGAGGAGTTTGATGCCGGCTCAGTTGAGGACGACCCACAGAGATTTTTTACAGAATAGGTCGAGGCAACAATCAAGGTTGGTTCTCTAATTGGGGTTGATCTTAATGGATTCGAACCAGCGACTGAGATGCTAGTTGCTGATGAAGGTGTTACGAATGGTTCTAGATGAATTGTTTGTCTGTAAACTTGAGGGGGGTGAGGAACAATCGCAAATCGGATTGGATTCGTGGTCTTAAAACTAGCTATGGGATTCACTTTATTGCTATTCAGGAAACAAAATTACAAGATGCTGAGTCTTTTATGTTCAACCAATTCTGGGGTAGAGCTGAATATAAATTAGCTGTGGAGAATTCTCAAGGAAGATCGGGGGCTCTAGCATGTATTTGGTGCCCGTCTGTTTTCAGGTGCGTTGATGTAATTCATAACATATATTTTATTGTGGTTTCGGGTTTTCTTGTGCAAACGGGGTGTAGAATTAATTTTATGAACATTTATGCTCCAAATGAGGCGATAAGTAGGCGAGCACTATGGTCGGAAATTCTGGATGTTAGGAATTCATTACAGGGGTTATGGGTCATGATGGGTGACTTTAATGAGGTTCAGTATGCTAGTGAGTGCCTGAATTCTGAATTTGTAGAAGCTAATGCAGATGCGTTTAATCACTTTATTCTCTTGGCTGGTTTGGTGGAATATAATATGGGTGGGGGAAATTACACATATATCTCTGACAACGGTAAGAAGCTAAGCAAATTGGATCGGTTTCTTGTGTGTTTGGGTTTTAGGGAACAATGGCCAAATGCAACGGTGCTTGCATTAGATAGGGTAGCGTCGGATCATCGGCCTATTGTTCTATCTACCGTCCAATCGGACTTTGGCCATATTCCATTCAGATTTTTTAACTCTTGGTTCGAGTTCCCTGGATTTCTAGATTTTGTGTTACAAATGTGTGGATCTTTCTCCTTTTCGGGTCCAGAAGATCAGCACTAGCGATAAAATTGAGGTGGTTAAAAAATAAGATTAAATCATGGTTGAAGGTGGAAAAAGAAAATAGGGAGGGTCTTTATGGTAGAAAAATAGGGAGGGTCTTTATGGTAGCCAGATTCGAACATACTCTTTAATATATATTTATTTTTTTATATGTTTTTATTTGGAGTTTTTATGGTAGAAAAAAATTTGGAGTTTTGTGTTACATAATCTTCAATATATATTTATTTTTTATATGTTTTTATTCCCGTACCCGTCCCGTCCCCGCTTCTTGAATTTTTTAGTTTTGCCGTTTCCCGTTCCTGTACCCGTCCCTGTACCCCGTTCCCGTACCCATCCCAGTGCATCATAGAGCACGAATAGGTTGAATGGGTTAATGATTGACGGTGTTTGGATAACGAATCCTCTGTCTATCAAGGAGTCCTTGTTTGAGTTCTTTGTCCATCAGCTTATGGAACCAATGCCTGTTAGGCTGGAATTGGTATGTTCGAATCTGGCTACCATATCGGAGAACGAGGCTATTATGTTGGAGAGTCCTTTTTCTGTGGAGGAAATTAAAGCCGCTGTGTGGGAATGTGATGGGGATCGTGCACCGGGACCGGATGGTTTTAATTTTAAGTTCATTAAAAGGTGTTGGTCTGGTCTTCGGGAGGATTTAGTTAAATTATTCAATAAATTCTATGATGCGGGTTCTTTAAATACGAGTTGTACCTCCTCTTTCATAGCCTTGATTCCAAAAGTTAAAGATCCGGTGAGTCCAGCTGATTTCAGACCTATTAGCCTTATTGGAGTAATCAATAAAGTTATCTCGAAGGTTCTGGTAAATCGTCTAAAAGGTGTGGTGGGGAGTTTGATTTCGGAGCAACAATCGGCGTTCCTGGCAGGTAGGAATATTATGGATGGTCCACTTGTTCTCAATGAAGTTTTCAGTTGGTTAAAAAAGTCTAAGCGAAGTGGGATGTATTTTAAAGTGGACATTAATAAGGCGTATGATTCAGTGAACTGGGCCTTTCTTGATTCGATTATGTCACAGATGAATTTTCCAAATAGGTGGCGAGCATGGTTAATGGCTACGTTGTACTCCGCTAGAGCTTCGGTTCTAGTGAATGGATCACCAACTCGGGAATTTGAATGTTCCCGTGGGCTTCGTCAGGGTGATCCTCTATCACCTTTCTTGTTTGTAATTGTTATGGAGGCTCTTACTGGTATAATGAAAAAAGCAGCTTCTATTGGTTTGTTTAATGGGATTAAAATTACTTCCGACTGGCCCTCTTTGTCTCATTTGATATATGCGGATGATGTAATGTTCATTGGGGAATGGTCGTTATCGAATGTTAATAATTTACGACGGATCCTGAGGTGTTTTTACTTAGTCTCTGGGTTGTGTTGGTGCACTTGTGTCTGTACTTTGTCTGTATTTTGTCATGATACCAAACGATGTCTTTGTTAGTCTTGTAAGTTTGACCAAGTCAACCATCCTCCTGGTTTGACTTGGCCAAACAGTTAGGCAATGGTTGTAATATGTCTGTGTCGAAGGATGTGTCATCGAAGGATTGTTTAGATCCTTCGATGAGCTCGAAAGATAAACCTTCGATGGATGGACCTCGAAGGATATCATCCTTCGAGGTATATGTGATCCTTCGATAGGTTTCAGGTCGATAGATGATCTTTCGATCAGTCTGTCTGATCCTTCGACCAGACGAGCTGGGTTGGGTATAAATACCCATGTAATGTGTTCACTTCATTAAGAGACAGAAAAGAGAGGTGAAAGGTGTGTGTGAAGTGAGTCTTGCAGAGAGCATTCTGTTGAGAGCACACACACACGAGTGTTTTAGAGAGTTTGCAAAACACATTTGTAAACATAGCTTTGTAACCGAACCTTTCTTCGTATTAATACAAGTGGTGTTAATCGGTGAAGATTGTGTGTTGTGTTTGTGCTTGTTCTATCTCGGTTTGCATGCTAGCTTGGATTCCGCACTTGCTAGTGTGTTAGACATTACAAGGAATAGGTTTAACCTCATCCTCCGAGGGACCTACAAGTGGTATCAGAGCCGTGGCTCTTTTCCTTGTTAAAAACCGAGTTTATACAAGACTTTGGAGTGTTTTGGACAAAAACTCACATGGTTTAGCACCCGTTTTTAGTGTTTTTCTTGCTTTTCCTGTCGTAAAAACGTGTTCTAAACTAACCGGGTGTGTTAAAAGACGGGTTGGGTAACTTAAAAACTTGTTTTTAAGAAATTTGGTAATTTCCGGCCAAATTTCGGCTTCTCCGGTGACCGGTTTTTCTGGCTTTTTTAAGTAATATTTTATGGTTCAAATATTGTTTTGGTAAAAAGTATGGTCTGACCATACCTTCTGCCGAAAGATTTCTACCAACCCATCACCTTTTCACCAACCTGTCACTTTTGTCAACTGTGTCAGTGCAGATCGAAGGATATCCTTCGAAGTCGAAAGATCATCTTTCGATCAAAGGAGGTTCGATAGATAATCATCCTTCGAACATCCTTCGAAGTCTGTGACTTATCCTTCGATCCAAGGAATCTTTTCGAAGCCTACATCTTTCGGTCTACAGTTCTTTTTCGAAAGATAAGGATCCTTCGTTTGGAGAATCTTTCGAAATCATTGTTCGAAATTCAACAGTGATCTTTCAAACACTGTTGATCCTTCGAACAAGTCTTGATCCTTCGACTTTAGTCTGTTTATGTTTAACAAGTTTGTGATTTTCAGGTATTATTATTCTTGATCAAAAATGAATCCAAGATGGGGTACTCCGGTAAATACAGAGATGTATTTTGGTACTCCGTCTCCGGATAGTGGAAAGTATAGAAACACGAGTTTGTCTCCTTCGTGGGCCGAATCTCCCGCACCGGTATCTTCTCAAGCTAATGCAATTTCTACCGGTCAATGGGCATTCGTATCAAATCAAACTCTAAGTATTCAAAGCATTCTCTTAAGCGAGAGCGAAACCGGAAGTTTGAATCGGCCTCCAAAGTTGATGCACTTATACGAATATCCAGGATGGATTGACAGATTTCATACATACGTCCTTGGACAAAATACAGAATTGTGGTTGCGGTTCATCACAGATTTCGATCAAACAATAGAGGTTGCCGCATCATCTGCTGCTACGTTTGTAGATCTTACGGAAGATCAGAAAAAGGTCTATGATTTGGAAAAGAAGGCATATGCCATTCTTACTCAGGCGTTAAGTAAAGATATTTATCATCAATTTGTCAGTTATAAGACAACGAAGAGGTTGTGGGACGCATTGAAGACAAGGGGCGTAGGAAATGAAGCGACACGTCAATTGAGACGTGACTTGCTAAAGAAAGAGTTTGATGGTTTTACTTGTATGGAGAATGAATCTTTAGGAGATTTGACAAGTCGATTTAATCATCTGCTGACTGAATTGGCAAATTTTGAGGTTGTTACAACTTCAGCAGAGATTGTGAAAAAGTTTGCAGATGCGTTGCCACCTCAATGGAATACTTTCTTGGAAATCATGAAGTACAATGGCACTTTAGCTACAACAAACTTCAATGACTTTGTTCAACTCCTGGAAAACAAGAATCAGGAAGAAACTCTCAAGGCAAAAAGAGTTCCCGTGCCACAAAATCCTGAAATGTATTATGGAACTTCTAGCACTTCTACAAAACCTTCTTCACACGCTCCAATTCAAACAGCGTTTGTGTCTAGCACTGACATGTATGGCAATACTATCCAAGTTCCGGTCAAGCCTCCTCGAACAGACATGTATGGAAATCCGCTTGAACCAGTTCCTCAACCAGTACCACAACAGCAAAGCCAACGACCTATCAGAGCAACTGATATGTTCGGAAATCCATTACCTGTTCGATCTACCGGACCAACAGACATGTATGGGAATCCACTTCCTCCTCAATCTACCGGACCAACAGACATGTATGGGAATCCACTTCCTCCTCAACAGCAAGCGTGTTATGGAAGCACATCATCTGCTGGTCAACAATCAAAGCCAAATACAGTACGGCTCGACACCTCAAGCTTTTCTAAAGTCAGTGTGGAAGTAGCAAAGGAACACATGGAGCTGCTAAACACTTTGGTGAGCGCATACTGTGGATTAGTGGAAGGTCAGATTGGTAACATTAATCTGACACAAGAAGACTATCAGCAGATCGATAAAGAGGAGATGGAGATGATGGACATCAAGTGGGCCTTTGCCAGTGCTGTTAGGCGAGCAAAGGATTTCATGGAAAGAACTGGCAGAACCAGCTTGGAAAGCAAGAAAGACACCAAGTATGGGTTTGATAAGCAGGCTGTTAAGTGTTTCAATTGTGGTGAACGTGGTCATTTCAAACGTGAATGTACGAGGCCATCTCAACATGGGAACCAAAATCCTTTCAGAGGTCAAGGCAACAGGGCAAATCAGAACCAAGTAAGGAACAATGAGCGCACATTGGTGCCTGTCAACAACCAGAGTCAAGCAGGACCATCTAATGCCAACCAGGCACTTGTGGTTCAAGTAGATGAAGGTTGTGATTGGTCAATTCAGTTGGGAAATGATGCTCCAGATGGAACAGCTTGTTTTGCTGAAGTTGTCAAGGATCTTAAACACGCCAGTGGTGGAGAATCTTCCACCAATGGTGATGAATCTTCTGAAGATGAAGACAGCTCCGGTTATAGTGGAAGCTCAGATGAAGAATCCTCCACTTCAGGAAATGATCATGTGGATGAGACATCAAGTGCGTCAGTTGATGCAGATATTGATGAGCTTTCAGAAGAAGCTACAGCAGGAATTGAAAGAAGATCTATTTTGGTGGATCAAGCTGCTTATTCTTCGTCTTCTCTCCATTCAGCCTTTATGGCTAATGTCGACAGTTCATCAAGTCAGGTATGTGTCGATGAACCCACTGCTGTTATTTGTGATAATTGTGATAGTTTAAGTATTAAATGTTCTGATTTAGAGACAAACATGTCTGAGTTGCAAGGCAAACATGATGCTTTACAAGCTAGTTTGTTTGACTTGCAAGACAAACATGCTTCTTTGAATGATAAGTGGTGTGGGTTGCAAAGCAAACACGAGGCTTTGCAAGAGAAATATGATGTGACATTCATCCACAATCAGAAGTTAACCGTGGATCTCTCGAAGTGCACTGAAGCCAACATGTTTTATGAAAACCATGAAAAGGAGTTTAAATCGATAATTGAGAAATTAAAGAAAGATAAAACCGAGCTAACAAAAATGGTTTCTAGAAAACAAACTGACATTAATTTGTATATAACTCGCCTTGAGGTAATGCAAAAGGAAATGGCTTGTGTTAAAACCGAAAGTGAGGCGATCCGGCTCAAGTTAGATAGTTATTTGAGCTCTAGCTATGTGTTGGATCACATCATTGACGTACAGAAAGAGAAAAAGGATGTCACATGCATAGGTTACAAAAATTGTCCACCACCTGTGAGACACAATTACGTTGCACTGCCTGATGAGGAATATAGAACTCACTTTGAACCATCTGTTCCTTTAGACGTTGAGGAATTTGCTACAGGACTCGGATACAAGAAAGAAGTATCATCCGATTCAGATGTGTCAGCAGATACATTTGTAACTGCTGAACAGAATCAGGATCCTCCAGTTGTGATTGAGGATGCTGATTCTTCTGATGATGAATCTGATGATACTGATTCAGCAAAGTCTGATGCGGTGATAAAAGAAGAGGACATACCTCTTGAGAATCATATTCTGTATGATCCTCCTGCAAAACCCGCTAAGACTGTTGCAATCGAGTCCTTGTCTGCACAAGAGTCGGAGAGTGTGGATTTGCTGTACACTCTTGTTGGTGATAATAAAATTTATTCTGACAAAGATTTTCCGATTAAGAATGTAAATCAATCCTTAATCAGTAAAGTTTTTGAAAATTCGACAAGTAAATTTCTGGGTAAGAAAGGATCACACGTTGTGGTAACACAGTGCCTTCCTATCCCAAAGGCTGAAGTTAGAAAACAATTTGGCAATCAGAAATTACCAACAGAGAAAAGGCAGCAAAATCATAACAAACAAAAAGGAAAATTGCCGGCTCAAAGCCAAAAGAAGCCAAATCAAAAGAAGAAAAAGAATGTGAACTTTGTGAAATCTAAGGGAACGGACAAAATTGAAACGTTTGAAAATCAATCTAACTTAGATTTTGTCAAGAAAGCAACAGTGATGAAAAGGAATGAACCAAATAGTTCAAAACCTAGTACCTCGGGATCACAAAGTTCATCATCGGCAAGACGATCACATGATACTTCGGGGTTTGTTGAACGAAGATCATGTTTTGAATGTGGTACAATTGGACATGTTATTCGAAATTGTCCATATCTTCATAAACAAAAAGGCAAAGTTAATGATCCCCGTGAACACAATCACCAAAAGCGATCTGTTTCTGTAAAACAAGATCCCCGACTTGTAAGAGAAAGGGAAAAGAAACAGAAACGCCAACAAGTCAAGGTGATTGAAAAGGCACTTAAAACTGATGTGGTTCAAAAACAATCTGTTTCAGTTAAGCCAGAAAACTCAAAACTTTCAAAAACTTCAAACAATCACGAAGTTAAATTGTTAAACAATCAAACTGGTAAAACTCAACAGACATGGAAACCTAAATTGACCACAAATTCAGGGGGACCATCACAATTCTTGAATCATCAAAGAATAGAAGTTATTGTTGTTGATGAAAATGGAAGACCCAAGACCACAATGGCTTGGGTCCCCATCTCCAACTAATCAAGTGAGTTCATGTGCAGGGTGTTCCAGGAGGAACTATCAGTAGTCATTGGATTGTTGATAGTGGGGCATCCAGGCACATGACAGGCGACATGAAGCTTCTCTACGACGTTAAATCTATTAGAGGAGGTTATGTTGCTTTTGCTGGAGATAAAGGCGGATATATTACGGGAGAAGGAATGATTTCCAACGGGGTTGTTAGCTTTGATAAGATCAACTTTGTACAACAACTTGATCACAATCTTCTTAGTGTTTCTCAAATTTGTGATAAGCAGTTCTCAGTACACTTTGATGCAAATGGATGTTATGTGCTGAAACCCGGCTTCAAAATTCCAAAAGAATGGATTCTCTTATCTGCTCCAAGGATAAATGACTTGTACGTCCTTGATATGAGCCAAGCTATCACAACGTCTGCACAAGCAACCTGTTTCGTTTCCAAAGCCACAGAAAAAGACACAATCTCTTGGCACAGACGAATGGGTCACATTCACTTACGCAAAATGAATCATTTGGTGTCAAATGAATTGGTGAATGGTGTTCCTCTTAAAAACTTCCATCTTCAAGACGTCTGTGTCTCGTGCCAAAAAGGAAAACAAACGAAGAAGCGGCACCCTACAAAGAAAATCAACACGGTGGCTGTTCCTCTTGAACGTTTGCACATGGATTTGTTCGGTCCTGTCAAGCACAAAAGTATTAGGAATGATCAATATTGCCTCGTGATATCTGATGATTATTCAAGATTTTCTTGGGTGGCGTTCATGGCACATAAGAGTGAAACCTTCGGTATTATAAAAAACTTGATCATTCAGATTGAGAATCTATATAAGTTGAAGGTTAGGCGGATACAGCGACAATGGTACTGAATTCAAAAATCATGCCATGGCGGAGTTTTGCACTTCAAAAGGTATTCTTCACGAATTTAGTGCAGCTTATACTCCTCAACAGAATGGCGTCGCTGAACGTAAGAACCGCACATTGATCGAGACTGCTAGGACTATGTTGGTAGAGTCACAATTGCCGATTCCATTCTGGACTGAAGCTGTGGCCTCTGCATGCTACACGTTGAATCGAGTCCTTACAGTCAAAAGGCACAACAAGACCTGCTTTGAGCTTATTAACAAACGGAAACCAGATTTGTCATATCTTGAACCGTTTGGAGCTCCGTGCACAATTATCGATCCTAATGGAAAGTTTGGGGCAAAAGCAATTGATGGATACTTTCTTGGGTATGCCACCCCGAACTTAAGAGTCTGGAATCTAGAGACTAAAAGGGTCGAGGAATGGTCTGAAGTCAGAGTACAAAGGCACACTTTACCAGTCAAATGTCCTGGTCAGCCTTGGATGTTTGAGTACGATGACTTTTTCAATTCGATCAATGTTGAAGCAGTTGAAGAAAATGCTGCGGCAAGGATGTTTTTCGAGAGTGACAATGCAACAGATTCACCTTTGGTTCGTCCCATTATTGTTAATCAAGAACCATCTTCAGTGAACAATAATGCTCTCGGCAATGAGGATTTTCACGATGCTACCGATTTGAACGAATCTTCAGAGGATGATGAATTTCTAGATGCAGATCAAGAAGCTCCAACATCAGCAGTACATGGTACTTCAGAAGGTACTCCTCCAGTGGATATCCTTAGAACAGCTGAAGCTACTGCATCATCCTCTTCGTCAATTTCGGGCATTGAATTGGTTGTTGATCTCAATCTCAACAATCTGGGTACAAATATTCCAGTTCAAGATAATCCAGAAACAAGGATTCACAATACCCATCCTCAACAAAATATCATCGGAAATGTACAAAGTGGCATTCAAACAAGAAACATGTTGCGAAACAACAACAATGCAGGCTTGTATGCAACTATCCGAGAATCTGGTCAACAAAATGATTGGTCTTTCGCGTGTTATGTCTCACAGGAAGAGCCAAGAACTTGGAAAGAAGCTTTGAAAGATAGCTCTTGGGTTGAAGCAATGCAGGAAGAACTGCAATAATTCCAGAAGCTTGGTGTCTGGAAACTCGTAGAGAAACCTGCTGGTTACAAGAAGATTGGTACCCATTGGGTGTTTAAATGCAAGAAGGATGACCGTGGAGTCGTTATTCGAAACAAAGCAAGGCTAGTCGTTCAAGGTTTTCGTCAGATAGAAGGGATCGACTACAACGAAGTGTATGCACCTGTTGCACGTCTAGAAGCAATTCGGATCTTTCTGGCTTATGCCTCATTCAGAGGTTTCAAGGTATACCAGATGGACGTGAAAAGTGCATTCTTACATGGTGTGGTGGAAGAAGAAGTGTACGTCGAACAGCCTCCAGGTTTTGAAGATCCTATCCATCCCGATCGGGTTTGGTTGCTCAACAAAGCTCTCTATGGTCTACATCAAGCACCGCGAGCTTGGTACGCAACCTTATCTAATTATCTGCTGGAGAATGGTTTTCGCAGAGGTCTTATCGATTGCACTCTTTTCATCAAAGAACAAGATGGAGATCTTCTACTGGTTCAGGTATACGTTGATGATATTATATTTGGTTCTACTAATGATGTTTTGTGTAGGAATTTCGAGCGCATTATGCAGGATAAATTCGAGATGAGTGCTATGGGGGAAATGACTTTCTTTTTGGGCCTACAAGTACAACAAACCGAGTCTGGGATATTCATCCATCAGACTAAATATGTTGGTGACATCTTGAGCCGGTTCCAGATGTCTGATGCAACGCCCATCGGTACCCCATTGCCGCAAAATCACGGAATTACTCCAGACTTGAAGGGTGAAGCTGTTAGCCCCTCATACTACCGCGCGATGATCGGATCTCTTATGTACCTCACAGCATCAAGACCAGATATAATGTACCCAACGTGCCTGCTTGCCAGATATCAAGTCAACCCGAAGGCCTCACATCTTGCAGCTGTAAAAAGGATTTTTCGTTATTTGAAGGGTTACCCTGACACCGGTCTATGGTACCCTAGGGATAATAACTTTGACTTGATCGCATTCAGTGATTCTGATTTTGGCGGATGCAAAATCGACGGCAAATCCACAACGGCTGGATGTCAGTTTTTGGGAAATCGCCTAGTCACATGGCAGTGCAAGAAGCAGACGTGCGTCGCTACATCAACATGCGAAGCTGAATACATTGCTGCCTCAAGTTGTTGCTCCCAAGTCCTATGGATCCAACAACAAATGCGCGACTATGGTTTTGAATTCCTAACTACTCCTATTTATGTTGATAATTCTGCTGCCTTACAGATCACTAGAAATCCTGTGCAGCATTCAAAGACTAAGCACATCGAAATTAAGTATCACTTCATACGTGATTGCTTTGAGAAAAGGCTAATCGATGTTGCTTACGTCCACACCGATGACCAACGTGCCGACCTTTTTACCAAAGCATTTGACAAATCAAGATTTGACTATTTATTATTGGTAAACGGCATTAAGGTCAAGCAAGAGTAAAACCAACATCGGAAAATCATTTTTGTAAATACCTTTGTGTTTTAAATTTGTCTTAATTTATTGATTTTAGGGGGAGTAAATCCAAAATTTGAAAATCCAAAAACATCGAAAAATTTCAAAAACACAAAAACAATAGAAAAACAAAAATGAGTTTCCTGGCGAGCAAAAGAGAAAATGATAGTACATCAGTGGTCTATCCAAGCCTCTTTAAACCTTAAATGAAAAATGATAAGCAGCTCTATATAAGATGTATCGGTAGGCTCACAATCATTTTAAAGTGTGCAGGGTGATATAAACTTAAATCGACTGAAGACCAGGTGGGAACCACTCATTGGCATATGGTCTTGGTACCGAAATTTCGTTTGAGAGATTGCCGAGGTTCTGAGATATTCGGTCTTTATGCTGCTTATCATCTGGGTATCATGGTTGTATCTTTTACCGAAAAAATAACGGGGACGCAAGTCTAGATCTTCCATGATACTATACATATGTGTACATACTGCATACGACCTCAATAAGTGATCAACAATCACATGTCCAACAAATAAGTGATAAAATATCACATTTATCCGGGAGTCAAGTTCGTCTCTCTGCTGTACGAAAGTACTGACCTGTTCACGGACTTGCTCTTGTGCCCGCATGCATCGAAAATCAAGTTCCTCATCAATAAGTGATTCTATCACATAAGGCTTGTTTTCAAATCAAAATAAGTGAGAATCTCACATCATATACGGTCAAACAGATGATAATCGGTATACTCACCGGTAAGATGAACCCTTGTGCATACCTTGATACGGGAATGTGTCGTGATGTGGATGAACACCGGTCGGTAAGTATAAATCATACCTTAACGTATCCCCTCGCCATGATTACATCTGATAAGTTGAGCTTATGTGGACAACAATACCGATAATTGTTATAGGATGCTTATCTTAATGTTAACTAAAAGAACAACAAGAGCGTTTTGGCATGACCGTACACTGATATGATTCTCTTACCCTCGAAACTCACAAAAAGAATGTCTGTAAATTTTTTATTTAATGCTTTCAGTTTCTTCATCTTTGTATATATTTACTTACTGCTTTCAGTCTTTAAATTTGAAATATTCAAAATTCCAAAAAGATTTTAGGTGTGTTTTAATATAAACTTTATAAAAGCCAAAAAGATTTTATTTCTATTTTATTTTCGATCGTACGATGTTGGAACTCAAGGCTTCGTTACCTGAAACCTGAACGAAAACCAAAACGACTAAATCTTCATAAACGGTCGAAATTTGCAAGTTTTGAAAGTTAAAAACCTAAAACTGAACAACTTGTTAAACTTTCAAACTGTCGGACGGTGTTTGATTAAACAATGGTCACACGTGTGTTGCTTGTTTATGTTTACTATATTCCAAGCAGTTGTTCTCATTACGCGTTTAGATTTCTTGCATGTGCAGATTCTAAAGGCAAGGAGAACATGGTCGATGACAAGCTTCGGAATGAAGACACGACGTGAAGGCACTCAAGTGATGAAGATGATCGAGTTGCCCCTGACCATCATCAACACCACAAGGATCTCAAGTTCTAAAGATCAAGATATTCACGAGCATAACTCAAGGGGGAGCTTATGTTAAGGGGGAGTTTGTCAACACACTTCCTACATGAAACGGGGAGTTTGTTGGTACACTTTCTGCTTTCAAGACGTGAAGACTTTAAAGATCCTCCGACATTGAAGACTTGAAAGGACGTCAAAGACTTGAAGACACGAGGGACCTACAAGAATTAAGATCGAGACAAAGCTACAGCCAAGGGGGAGTTTGTTGGTGCACTTGTGTCTGTACTTTGTCTGTATTTTGTCATGATACCAAACGATGTCTTTGTTAGTCTTGTAAGTTTGACCAAGTCAACCATCCTCCTGGTTAGACTTGGCCAAACAGTTAGGCAATGGTTGTAATATGTCTGTGTCGAAGGATGTGTCATCGAAGGATTGTTTAGATCCTTCGATGGATGGACCTCGAAGGATATCATCCTTCGAGGTATATGTGATCCTTCGATAGGTTTCAGGTCGATAGATGATCTTTCGATCAGTCTGTCTGATCCTTCGACCAGACGAGCTGGGTTGGGTATAAATACCCATGTAATGTGTTCACTTCATCAAGAGACAGAAAAGAGAGGTGAAAGGTGTGTGTGAAGTGAGTCTTGCAGAGAGCATTCTGTTGAGAGCACACACACACGAGTGTTTTAGAGAGTTTGCAAAACACATTTGTAAACATAGCTTTGTAACCGAACCTTTCTTCGTATTAATACAAGTGGTGTTAATCGGTGAAGATTGTGTGTTGTGTTTGTGCTTGTTCTATCTCGGTTTGCATGCTAGCTTGGATTCCGCACTTGCTAGTGTGTTAGACATTACAAGGAATAGGTTTAACCTCATCCTCCGAGGGACCTACAGGTTGAAAGTTAATTTAGCCAAATGTAGTATATATGGAGTGGGAGTGAATGAGGAGGAAGTTCAAGACATGGCACATCTTTTGAGGTGTAGACAAGGTACGTTTCCTTTTAAGCATCTTGGCTTATTGGTTGGTGCTAATATGAATTTGGCTCGGAACTGGAAAGCGGTGATCGAAATATTCAAAAGTAGGCTATCAATATGGAAAGCTAAAACACTGTCATATGGAGGGAGAATTACACTAATTAAATCGGTGTTAAATGCATTACCAACGTACTACTTATCTTTGTTCAAAGCACCAATAAAAGTCATTGACGCTTTGGATAAGATTCGTAGGGTCTTCTTTTGGGGTGGTTCGGAAGAAAAAGCAAAAATGAACTGGGTGGCGTGGGATAAAACAATTGCGCCTGTGGAATATGGGGGCTGGGTTTTGGCTCACTCAGGGATGCTAACTTAGCTATGTTAGCAAAGTGGTGGTGGAGGTTTAAATCGGTAAAAACGGGTTTGTGGCGTAGAGTCGTTTGGGCAATTCATCATAATTCGAGGGCATGGAATGATATCCCGGTAAAGACTTCAGTAGCAGGGCCATGGAAGAGTATCTATAGTATTCGGCAGCCTCTTTTAGATGCTAATATTGATCTAAAACTTGCTTTTTCAGCAGTCGTGGGTAATGGTAAGAACACTTATTTTTGGTTCGATAGCTGGATCGATCCGGTACCATTATATCTTAAGTTTCCAGTTTTGTTCAAAGAAGAGGTGTCCAAAGATTGTTTGGTGGCTGACCGTTGGGTAATTAGCGATTCCGGGCCTGCTTTAAATTGGGTTTGGGCTCGTCCAGGTCTCGGCCCAGCTGCGATTGATCAATTGCAGCAGCTAATGTCCATTTTTAGTAGCAGATCTGCGTCTTCGGGTTCGGATGGATGGAATTGGAAGTATGAGACTAACGGTTCTTTCAGTGTAGCAAGTATTAAAAAGATTCTAAGTTCTGTTGATCGTGTCAGTCCCGGTAGCGTTTTTGAATGGAACAACTGGGTCCCGAAGAAGGTCGGCATAGTGGCTTGGAGGGCAGAGATGGAGAGGTTACCGACTAAGTGTGCGTTGGCAAGACGGAATGTGCCGGTTCCGAATCAAATGTGTGTTTTGTGTGGTGATTACGAAGAGTCCTGTGATCACATTTTTGTTTCGTGTCACTTCGCACAAATGGTTTGGCAAAATCTGGCAGATTGGTGCAGAATTCCGCCGGTCATTGCGTTTGGTATTAAGGATCTACTTACACTACACGTTTCAAGCTCGGGCTCGAGGAGAAGGAAAGTTATTCATGCTATTGTTCTGGTGGCTTTTTGGTGTATATGGAAGATGAGAAATGATGTAGTATTCAGGCAGGCGGCCCCAAATTTTACACGTACCCTAGACAAGATAAAATCAATGGCGTACTTATGGATTAAAAATCGGTCAAAAGTGGCTACGTTATCATGGGAGGATTGGAATCGTTTTAATTTAGGTGTTATGTAATGATGAATCGTGTATTAGATTGGTGAAAAACGTTGTACATTTGGGGTGTAGCATCTTGCTACTATGAATAACAATTTTTGTCGGCCGTTCAAAAAAAAACATCCTTCTACGGGCACGAGGTAGATCTAGTCTCATTCAAAATAAACAAGTAAAGATAAAATAAAAAAACAAAAGATAACTTTGAATTAACAGCTTCAACAAAGTAACAAAACAAGTAAACAACCAAAAACTTACATACTACATCTTAATTGACAAACCAGCTCCTCGAAGCTGCTTATTGACACATCAATGAACAAAAACACACCAACTTCATAACCACACATTTACGACCTTATTACGCCTTACTAAACCGCTTCTTAAAGATAGCAACTAAGTTTTCTCTTGGAGGTAAGCTATCCTTCACAGCTTGACAGTTAACATAGTTATCACTCCATTCGGTTAACTTTGGAAACTTATCTTTGGGCAACAGCTCTAATCCTAATGCTTCTTCAGCTGCTCCAATCCAATGGGCTACAAAAGTAGCAGCAATATCAACCAGGTTGATATTATCACCTCCAAAAAACTTGCTGCCTTTCACTTTCAATTCATTTTCCAGAAATTGCAGTGCTTCATGAGCTTCTGCAACAGCTTGTTCCTCTCCATGGCTGGTAACAGCCTTAAATACTGCAGGAAAACACTGAAACATACCCCATAATGTAATATCAGTTATAGTTAAATCGTAAGAAAATATCAAATGTAACAAAATTAACAATGCTATTAGAATCAGACCAGATAAAAACCGGTCGCATCACCTGCACTACCGGTCCGATGGGATTTATAAATGGGAATATTACTAAAATAGTCAAGGTTGTAAAAAAAATCAAAAATAGACATGAAAATTAGCCTTCGCCAATCAGACGCCATCATATCAGCTCTGCCGGTTGAGACACCCAGTATTTAACCTACATTTTTTCTGGAAAAGCGCAGGCTAAGCCCGCGGTTTGCTAAAAAGCGCCGGCTAAGCCCGGGCATTTGTGGTGAAAAGCCCAAGATTTTAGTAAAAAGCGCTAACCAAGCCTACCCATATAGATATAGGTTAAGGCGGCTTAGCTGGCGTTTTTAAGATCTGCTAAAAGTCAATGGACGTTTTGAAATTTTTTGGTCAACGTTAATCACTAAACAATCTAGATCTGGTCAACCGCTAAGAGAACAATTTGTCCAATCAGTTACAAAAGTACAAAACAAAATCAAGTACATCATTAACTAACACTTGAATAATCACACAAAAAACAAGTAGAATTATAAAAAATAACAACAAAATCATTATTCATTACCTTATCATTAACAACTTTGGCCTTAAATCGAGCCTGAGCCTTCTCGTAAGCATCCTGAGGCAAAATCGGAACTCCTTTCCACACTTCATCAATATACTCGATGATCACAAGAGACTCCGATATCGGATTCCCGTTGTGTACGAGCACCGGTACCTTCTTATAAACAGGATTATATTTAATAAGATCAGCACTCTTGTTGCTCAAATCTTCCTCAACAAATTCATACTTGATTTCCTTCAGATTCAGAGCAATAACCGCTCTGCAGACGAATGGACTTCGTGTAACTCCGTGCAACTTCACCTCATTCGCCATTTTTTATTAATAATTAATAATTGGTTTAACCAGTGATTTAGGTTTGAGTTTATAGATGGTGATTTATGTGTGTGCATATACATAAGTGGTGAGTTGGTGGGATTCTAGAAAAGAATTCTAGAGTTTTCGTGGAATGTGAACAGGATGGCGTATGATTACACGGGGTTGTGAGAGCAAGTGAGCCTCCAAATGGGTTAGTGGTGAAATTAATCAAAATGTATAGAATAAGACTTAATTAAATCGGGGAAACCCTCACCTAGGGCTGAAGCTTGTGAACACTCACCCGAAGACACGACTGTGCAGTGAGGTAAAACCCGCTCAGTTCAAGGATTGAACTAGAGATCTCTGTCTACTCGCCTAATATCCCATCATCACCAGGTGCCGCAGAAAATATGTCTACTCGCCTAATATCCCATCATCACCAGGTGCCGCAGAAAATAATGAGGAGAGCAGTAATCGAACTTGAGTCTCTTAAAACACCAAGTTTCTCACTTACCACTCCACTGCCATCATTGGCGAGCGTTCTTGACTATAGTTATGAATTTCATATTTCAATTTAGAAAAAAAAAACAGATAATTATATGGTTTTTCTATATTTGGTATATTCATAGGATTTTTATTAAACTTTAAATTCTTTTTTGATTTGATTCTTATAAAAAAAATATAGCTTGTTAAGTTTAGAGCATTCACGTTTATGTCTTTATTTATCTCTATTTTTATTTTTTATTTTTATGTTAGAAATTTGAACAGTTTCTATTTTGCATCTTAAATCTTCATCTTTCTCATCATCCTTAAAATTTAGAGTTTTATAAATAGTGTTTCTTTAAATATAGAGATATATTGTTCGTCATCTTTTTAAATGTTTGTATGTATTTAAAAAATAGTAAAACATTTTTTTATGAGTAAGATAGAAATCTAGCCGAAGAATGAAACATGGTAGGTAAAACAAAATTTAGAAAAAAAATGTGACAGTTAAATAATAAGGTTGGGGATTGAGATTCTATTGTGGCGTGTTGCTATTATAAATGTTTTTGGGTTTATCGAAATGAAAGCGTTTAAATATCAATTTACGTGTTATTATCAAATATGAATGTTTTGATTTAATTCCTGAAGACGGCCTATTTTTTTAACAGCTAATTTCTTTTAATCTATGTTGTATATGGGACTTGAATCCAAGACATTTTCTTCCAAAACTAGGTGTTTAAAGACTTCGCTTTTGACAATGGACCACCACCATGTTAGTGAAAACGAGTTTAAGCATCACTTTTAAATACTTATTAGGTTATTATATTTGTTATAAAAATGCACCAGTATATGTAAATATTTTTTATGGTTGTATAATTTTGGATATTGTGATTAATTGAAGTGAAAATAAAATTTGCAGTCATCATCGTGAGGAAGGGATATCGATTCCTGGGCCACGTATGTGCTTACGTATTCTAGGAATTGAACATAAAAACTTCCTCGTTTTCTACAAAACCTTTTTTTTTTTTTTTTTTTGAACAGCAACAAAACCTTATTACATTAGTTATATTTTCCTTTACATCACATGTGCCTTAGTTTATTTTTATTAGTGTGTAGCACATGTGCCTTAGACCACCCGTAGTGGGCGGTATTTTTAAAAAAAAATTGAAAAAAAAAATGCTCAAAAACGCCCCCCCCCCCCTTACATGAGGCGTTTTTTTATAAAAAAAAAATTCAAAAAATTGAGTTTGGCGTTTTTATGATAACGCTGAAAAGAGAATTGCATGGGCCAATGGGAGTGGTCCAAGGTTTGACTGGCCAATGATAAGTAGTTTGCTTTTTTTTTTAATGGTTGGAAGTGGCATTATTCCCACTACGTCACTTTTGCAATAACGCCCTATGCTGACTGAACTGACACGTGTCGAATAATGCCCCATGATGGAGGCATTATTTTGTTTAACCACTACACATGGTCTAAATTTATTTTTATTAGTGATGTGTCTAGTTACTCGAAAAAAAATTATATTGTTTTGAATGGTACGACCATCTCAACCAATTTGTTTTCTACATATAAAATTTTTTTATTTTAGTTTCTCTTTATAATAAACAACTTTTTTTTAATGGTAAGGAACGACGTGCCAACCACTATGACACCGGGCGCTGTGGCCTTGGTCGACTGCTCGACCGCCGCCAGCCCCTTGGCTCTCTCAGATGCACGGAAACCCGACATTCATCCGCCCGAAGGCACGACAGTGGAATAATCGGTAAAACCTCGTCTCCCATCCAAGACGAACCGACGCCACCCGTATTCGCTCTTCACCTGGATGTCGCAGAAAATAATAGGGAGAGTGGGAGTCGAACCAGGGTCACAAGGAACACCAAATCTTTTCCCAACCACTCCACCACTACCTGACCATTATAATAAACAAATTAATTACATGAATGGTCTTAGTTTTATCTTCCCTAGTAAATTCTTTTTCTTTCAAGAATTATATACATTAGTTTTTTTTACGACGCACGTTGCGGAAAAACTGAGGAAATGATAATGTAAAACAAACGTGATTTGAAAATAAAGCATGTTGTTTAGAAAGTCAAACCATTAGAACGGTTTAGTTTATCATCATACCGTTTTATGATACCAAATAAATACTTTATTTAGAGTACAACTTCGTTTTTAACAAAATTTATAATAGAATGTCGGGGGAAAAATCAATCACAACTACGTACTTAAGTTTTTAGAAAAAAGTTATAAATGTAAGGGTAAATTACACTTTTCGTCCTTTATGTTTGTATCGGATTGCAATGGATGACCTTTAACATCAATAATTACAGTCACGATCCTTCATTTGTAAAACTTATTACACACTACGTCCTTTTACACTAACCTGGTTAAATATTTCAGTTAATCATATCACATAATGGTAATTTAGTATTTTAATGATTTAATTAAAAGTGGTTTAATAATAGAAAAAACACCTAAGATACATAGCACATATCATATCTTAGATCTCAGATATCTCTCTCAACACACACATTCTCTCTCTAAACCTTTTCTTCCCCAACCAAACCCACCACCTGCCACCACCATTACGTCGCCACTACACATCTGAACCACCACAATTACGTCGCCAAACAGAATCAGATCATGGTGGTGAAGAAAGGGGTGCGGTTTTCCGAGCATCATCTTCATCTTCCAACGAAAAACGACCAGATCTTGACGGAAAACGACCAGATATTGACTGAAAACAACCAGATATTGTCACACCTATACTATGTGTTTAAAAAGCGTAAAAAGTCGATTTTAGGCGATTTTCAGGTTATATAAGGAAAGCTGAGATTTTTATCAGTCCAGAAGGCTTAAAATTTTTTATTTAACATATAATCAGTAGAAAAAGATTTGGTATCAAAATGTTATGTAAAACTCATTTTATTAGTAAAAAGGGTATAACCGTCAATTACCAAATAAAAGCAAGAACCCCATGTTATGATCAGTTTAAAAATTAAAAAAAATATCCAAAAATCCAAAAATATTATATTACATCAATAGGTAAAAGGTTTGGTGTCAAAATTTGGGTTTAAATAGGTTTTACGCCAAAAATGCCGTTTATTTAATAAAAAGGTTTCAATTTACGATATCGAGCATAACTCCTAATTCAGACCTCAAACTGATGTCAAATTTTTAGGACATGATTACAAATTAATAATAAAGGTTTTTGTCCTCTCGCATTTTCAAAAATCTCGTTTTAATATCAAAAGGGCATAATGGTAAACTTTTAAGCAATTAACGGAAACATGCAATGAACTAGGATTTCTATGGAACCAAGTTGTATAACCTCAGAGGGTTATACTAACCTATAACATGGTCCTAAAGGAACCCTAAGGCACATCCAAACTAATCTAAATCGGGTCAGAACTGAAAGTCAAAGCAAAAGTCTACTTTTGCGACTTTCGGTTGCGAACCGAGTCTAAACTCAGAATTGTCGAGTTGAACATGCCTAAACATGTTCTTATATTATTTACCAAGTTATTTTATTGTTAAAACATGTTCCATAACCTCTGCATTGCTAGTTATGAATTTATTTGCAAAAATAGCTTCTGTTGACTTTTTAATTTTAAGTTTGACCCGACAATTGACTAAGTTAGAGTGATAATCAGGGGGTGCCCTTTTAAGGGTTTATTACCCACATAATTACCAACTCATAGCTACTTTCAATTCGAATAATGGCTGGACCATTAGTGATTAATCACTAAGTCAAAGCTTAATTACGACGGATTTGACTTTTGGTCATTAAACTAAGAAAACTTGAACTTAAGGAGCTAAGAACACTTACAATGGTCCTTAGCACGAATTTGGAACTTAAGAAAACTTGTTTGAGCCCCAGGAAGCTCCAGAGAATGAGTTATGAATAAAAATTCAAGTGAGCAAATGAACTCATGAACACAAGTCACTTATATAGCAAACTTGATGCTCCAAGATTGATCCACATGGCCCTACAAGTGATTCCTGATGGTCCCAGGTGTCCCCTATGCATGAAAATCTTTTAGCTCAGTCCCTGGAATCGAAAACAAGCATGCAAAGGCGGTGAAACTGGCTGGACATGCACCTGTAAACATTTTCTGCATCTGGCACTCTTACGCGGCCCGCGTAAGAGTTGGCCTTGGGTCTACGCGGCCCGCGTGGAGGGCTATATCCTGTAAACACTTTTGCAACTTTGCAATTTCAATCCCTGGTCCATTTAGACTTTATTTAAGTTCCATTTATTGCACTTAGGACCCCCATAGTTAACTTTTAAGGACCTTGGGTCATAAACTAACTCCGTTAAGCTCCCGGTTAGTTGTACGATCACCCGAAAAGTCTTGTATTCATCGAAACTCCCCAAAATTAATATCCAATATTCTTGAGAGCGACATATATAATTGTTACAATGTTTTTAGGCTCGCTAAAAGGTCACTCAGAGGTTACTTTCAACATGTTGACACTTTTAACCCTTATGCTTCGTAAGATCCTTATTTTAAGCACAAACGACTTTCTAAGTTCCACAAATTATTCGTTAAAGAATACGAACGTCGTGTGAGGTCAATCAGAGGCTCAAGAATGGCATGTTGACACTTTGGATCCCTTCTACTTACATATTTACATTGTTTGACAATTTTAGTCCCTCGGAGTCAATTATTTACACGTTTAAAGTCCATGACACGTGTCTTTATTATATTGGTCGTGATTTTACGAGGTGTTACATCCTCACCCCCTTAAAAGAAATCTCGACCTCGAGATTTACTAAAATAAATGAGGGTACTTCTGTTTCATTGTGGATTCAACCTCCCACGTGTATTCTGGGCCTCTACGGGCATCCCATTTTACCTTCACGATCGGTACATGCTTCCTTCAAAGCTTCTTAACCTGTCGATCCTCGATCGACAAAGGTTTTTCAACAAATTTCAAGCTCTCATCTATCTGCACGTCCTTATGTGACATACCTAGCGACTCATCGGCTGGACATTCTTTAAGTTGCAGATGTAGAATAGATTATGAATTCCACTGAGCTCTTCCGGTAGATTTAGCTTGTAAGCCACTGTTCCGACACATTCGATGATCTCGAATGGTCCTATGTATCTTGGGCTCAGCTTGCCTTTCTTACCAAAACGCATCACTCCTTTCCAGGGTGACACTTTGAGTAACACTTTATCGCCTACCTCGAATTTCAGAGGTTTACGCCTTTTATCTGCGTATCTTTTCTACCTATCCCTGGCAGCTTTGAGACGATCGCGGATCTGCACAATCTTGTCCGTCGTCTCTATGACTATATCAGGTCCTGTTAGTTGGACATCTCCAACTTCCGCCCAACAAACTAGCGTTCTACACTTTCTTCCGTACTAGGCTTCGAAAGGTGCTGCTTGAATACTTGAATGATAGCTATTATTATATGAAAATTCTATCAACGGAAGATGATCATCCCAACTTCCACCTAAATCAATAACACAAGCTCTAACCATATCCTCAAGTGTTTGAATTGTTCGTTTGCTTTGACCATCCGTCTGAGGATGATTTGAAGTGCTGAAATTTAACCGAGTGCCCAATGATTGTTGAAAGCTCTTCTAAAAATGAGACGTGTATCTAGTATCCATATCGGAGATAATAGACACTGGCACTCCATGGAGAGATACAATCTTATCCACGTACAGCTGAGCTAACTTGTCAGAGCTGTGGGTTTCTTTAATCGGCAAGAAGTGGGCCGACTTGGTCAGCCTATCGACTATAACCCAAACAGTATCATTTCCGTGCTTTGTCTTTGGTAACTTAGTGATAAAATCCATGGTTACCATTTCCCATTTCCATGTAGGAAGTTCAGGCTGTTGTAGCAAACCTGACGGCTTCTGGTGCTATGCTTTAACTTGCGCGCATGTCAGACATTTAGCCACATAAGTGGCTATAGATTTCTTCAAACCTATCCACCAATAATTTGCCTTTAAATCCTGGTACATCTTCTCACTGCCAGGATGAACTGAATACTTAGAACTATGGGCTTCTTGGAGAATCGCATCTCTAAGTCCTCCATAAATTGGAACCCATATCCGTCCATTCAATCTTAGGATTCCATCCTTGCCATATGATAACTGTTCAGCAGTGACGCCTAACTTTTCATTTGGATAGTTTATGTCCAATACAGCTTCCTTTTGTGCGGCTAACAACCTTTCATTCAAGATGTTCTTTAATTCAATGCTCTTGGCATTGATTCTAATGGGCTTAACTCTTTCCTTTATGCTCAAGGCATCAGCGACTACATTTGTTTTGCCTGGATGATATCAGATTTCACAATCATAATCGTTCAGTGTCTCCATCCAACGACTCTGTCTCATATTAAGGTCCTTCTGATTAAACAGATGTTGAAGGCTCTTATGATCAGAATAGATTACACACTTGGTTCCATATAAATAATGCCTCCAAAGCTTTAGTGCAAATACAACGACACCCAACTCTAAATCGTGAGTGGTGTAGTTCTTTTCGTGCACCTTTAACTGACGAGATGCATAGGCAATAACCTTGCCTTTCTGCATAAGCACACAACCCATACCTGTGTGCGATGCGTCGCAATAAACCACAAATTCTTCAATTCCTTCAGGCGATGTCAACACAGGGGCATTGCTCAACTTTTGCTTAAGAATCTCAAAGGATTCTTGTTTCTTAGGACCCCAATCAAACTTTATATTCTTGCGAGTTAGTGAAGTTAGGGGTGCAACAATCCTTGAGAAATTTTCAATAAAACGCCTGTAATATCCTGCCAAACCCAAGAAGCTGCGTATCTCTGTAGGAGTCTTAGGTTCTTTCCAATTCATAATTGCTTCAATCTTAGCGGGATCCGCCTGGATACCACGCTCACTAACCACATGTCCAAGAAATTGGACTTCTCGGAGCCAGAACTCACATTTTGAAAACTTGGCGTAGAGCTTCTCTTGCTGAAGAAGTTTAAGAATACATCAAAGATGCTTTTCATGATCGGCTTGATTCCTTGAGTATATAAGTATGTCATCAATAAAGACAATGATAAACTTGTCCAAATACGGCTTGCAAACACGATTCATGAGATCCATGAACGCTGCAGGTGCATTAGTGAGCCCAAAAGGCATCACTAAGAACTCGTAGTGACCATAACGAGTTCTGAATGCAGTCTTATGCACATCTTCATCTCTGACCTTCAGCTGATGGTAACCTGACCTTAAATCAATCTTGGAGAAATAACTTGCTCCTTGAAGCTGATCGAACAGATCATCGATCCTGGGCAATGGATATCTATTCTTGATTGTAACCTTGTTTAGCTCGCGATAATCAATGCATAAACGCATTGATCCATCCTTTTTCTTCACAAATAGAATCGGTGCTCCCCAAGGGGATGAACTAGGTCGAATAAAATCTTTTGCCAACAAATCATCTAACTGAGTCCTCAACTCTTTCATCTCAGTCGGTGCCAACCGGTAAGGTGCTCTTGCAACTGGCGCTGCTCCAAGAATAATGTCAATTCTGAATTCCACTTGCCTATCTGGAGGCAAACCAGGTAGTTCTTCAGGGAATACGTCTGGATATTCAGAGATAACGGGGATGTCTTCAATCTTGGGCTTTGGCTCATCAATGGTTACTTGTGCCATATAAATGACACAACCCTTTTTCATACACCTTGATGCCTTAAGCATAGACACTTGCTTAGGCAATCCATACTGGGTATCTCCTTGAATCGTAAGTGGCTCACCATAAGGAGTTTTGATATCCACTTGCTTCTTATCACATACAATCTGGGCTTGGTTATGAGACAACTGATGTGCACAAAATGCAACATATAAATTACATCAATTGTGGTATAAAACTAACCCTTTTTTAGTACTAATGTTGGAAAAAGTGTGTTTTTGTCTTCCTTTTGTATTTTCAGGATTAAATGAGCTTAAATGAACAAAAGAAGCAAAAAGGCAGCTAAATCTAACATAAATACAAGAAAAGGAACAAACGTGGCATGCCCGACCCCCCGACAACATCTTCCCAAGCAAAACAAGAGAACAGAAGACTGAATACGCCCCGTGCTCAATGAGCACGGGGGCGTGCCCAAGTGTCAGCAAAAAAGACAAAGCTGTAGAAGCTTCTATCGCCCACCACGGGGCCGTGCTCAGCGGACACGGGGCCGTGGCCAACTATAAGATTCGCAGAATCCAGGCAAATCTTGATAGTACAGATACGCTTCTGCACACGGGGTCGTGCCCAGCGGACATGGGGGCGTGGTCAACTAATGCAGACAAACTGCAATTAATGAAGACAGAGAAGGAGGATGGACACGAGGCCGTGCCCAATGGACACGGGGCCGTGTCCGGGATACTGTTCAGGCTATAAATAGGGGTGCTTGGCTCATTTGCAAACCATCCCTTGGCACACCACCTCTCTCACACTTCACCCACCACCCACCACCATCACAACACCATCATCCACCACCATCATCCATTGTCCATCGTAGAGTGTGTGAGTCGTCTCGGGATCCAAGATTGATCGTAAGAGTTCTTGACAACCAAAGGCCATGTTTGCCTAAGTCTCTTACATCACTTGGTGAAGACAAGTGTCTAGTGTAATACTTTTTATTTTTAATCTTTTCTCACTTTTTACTTGGTTATGTATTAATGACTTTAATAACTAGTTTCTTATGTTGAAGTTGATTCTTCCTTATCGTTTGTCCGTGGTGTCTTGGCATTATTTTACTGTCTATATAAAATAAAGGATTTTCACCATTCATATCTCCACAGTCTATATGGAGATATGTTGGCTACCTGGTCGGGGGTTAAGGGAATGGTTTGGTAAGAGTCTTGCCTTGTTCAGTGTATAGATCCTGCAAGAACCTGGGTCAAATTTAGTAGGACCTCCTTCAATACCCACCGGTATTGGATGGCGGGGGTCCAAACTCTTTGATCCCCTCATATGTAAGCTACTATTAATACTTTAACCCGGCTATTTAGGACTGTATCCCTGCTGACCCAGACTACTTAGCCTAGGGTAACGTCACCTCCAAAAGAGGGGCCTACCATAATATACATTAATAACTTAATTAATTATCTTTCAATAATCCGACCCTTTAGGATTGTATCCTTTCTGACTCAAACTACTGGGTTGAGGGTAACGTCACCTTCAAAAGAGGGGCCTAGAACAATAACTAAGATAATCTCTTAAAAAGTGCAAAAGTGCGGAAATAATCAAAGGTTACACTAAACACGAGTCGAAGCCAAGTGATTCATCTTGTCTATCTGTTTTTATTTTATTTTATTTTTCAGCATTTTAGTTAGTTTTTATTTTTCTAGTTTAAAACCTTTTTCTAACTTTTGATTTGATTAGACGTTGAGGATAAACCGGTACTAAAAGCTCTTGTGTCCTTGGACGACCTCGGTATCTTGCCAACACTATACTACGCTCACGATGGGTGCACTTGCCCATATGTGTGTTTGGTGTTAGTAAAATATCGTGTTTTATAAATTTAAAACTTAACTAACGTGTAAAAATGGGTTAAAATATACTTAAATTTACATAACACACTCACGCACATCATTTTTTTGGCGCCATTACCGGGGACACAAGGATTTTAAGAAAGTTAGGAATCAACGGCCTAATCGTTTTTTCTAATTTTTCTGTTTTTTTTTAGATTTTTCTTAGTTTTTCAGTTTCTGCAGAACTCAGCACGGGCCGTGCCTGGTCGGACACGGGCCGTGCCCAGCATTGTTACAGGCAGTTTTTATTTTCCGAGTTACAGAGAGCTGAGCACGGGGCCGTGTCGGTGCAACACGGGGCCGTGTCCAACTCCCCAGTAACAGGGATCCGGAAAACAATCACTGTATCTCTGACCATGGGCCGTGTTCATCTGAGCACGGGGCCGTGGTGAAGCTTCTGACCAACGTTCTTTTCTGTTTTTATTGCAGGACTTGGAACCCAGGCGCCACATCTGAACTTTCCACGTAGTGTATGAGCTCCAGTTCTAGTAGAGACATAAAAGAACCCCTTGAAGAACCCGAACGCTTTCTCAGAAAAAGACTTAAAGCCAAAAACCAAGAGAGAGTTTCGGGGGACCCACTTCCAATGGCGGACCAACGTACCCTAATGGATTACCTACGACCCACCGTAGGTAATCTCGGCGCCGCTATCAATGCACCGAATTTCGAAGCCAACAACTTCGAACTTCGACCGCATTTGATACAAATGCTTCAAAACTCCGCAACCTTTCATGGGCTTGCGGACGAGGATCCCCATCTACATATTACTTTTCTTTAGAAATATGTGATACCTTTCGGATCAATGGAGCATCAAACGACGCCATCCGCCCTCGAATGTTTCAATTTTCACTAAAAGACCGAGCTAAGGTGTAAGGACCTTCAAAAATGTCCCAAAACGACCCATAAGTGAAAATCCGGACCCCTGAAACCCTACTATGCATGAAAAATCAAGAAATCAAGAAAATCTGGTTTCAGGCGGGCCGCGTAAGCCATAAGAGAAGCTTACGCGGGCCGCTTCAAAGCTCTGTTGACGGATAAGCATTCCCGGTCCACGTGTCACACACGTGGCAAGTCTACCGATGACACCGTAGCCCTAATCTACGACTAGCTGGCCCTCGCGGGCCGCGTAAGATCAAGAGGGGGCTTACGCGGGCCGCGTAAACCCCAAAAATCAGCTATAAATAGAATTGGCCATGAGCAGTTCACTGGTGTCGAAAGTTTTGATCAAAAACGAAGATTCACTGCTCAAAATCATAATTTACATTAGGGAGGTGCTGCTACGATACAAGGTATTAACTCAATCGCTGCTATGATTCAATGTCCGATCGATTGAAACTATCCGATGGATGTTTAAGTGCTGCCCACATTAGGGCCATACTTTGTCATTCGTCGTGAATTCGATGGATGTTTAAGTATTGCACTTTGTCATTCGTTGTGAGGGTTTTAATCTCGTGAGTTATCGTAAATGATGTATTAGTTACTGACCTAGTTCGTGTGCATTGTTATTTAAATTAGGTTACAAGGCTAATCAGTAGGCTAAACTCTGCCCGTTTAAATCTGCAATGTGAGTCATTCTCTTTCTATCAATAATGTTTTACAATACTCCAAGTTATTTTCAAAGGTTATAATTACAGGGATTAAGTCATGGTTATCTTAATCACTGGCTAGTGGGGTATTGTGCACATTACTAAATTTCTCACGGTTAGACTAATAAATCCTAACAGTGATAATCATCACTACTTGGGTGAAAGGACCCAAAAGTGGTATGACCATCGTCACCAGGAGGTGACACGACGCCAGATAAAAATAAGATAGAAGCCATTGTAATCGCTCTTATGCTGTAATTTATAACTATGTGTCGTTTTATTAAACTTGAGTGACTCGCCAGTATTTCCCCGCTGATAAAATATTTTCAAAACATGTTTCAGGTGACTACTGTGAACCAAGGAAAAGTGCTACGGAGCACTAACAAGCTTGAAGTAGTGGCTCAGTTAAATAAATAAACATGTCTTGTAAACCAGGGAATTTCCTAGTAAAATTCCTCTATTGTAAATTACGGGGTTTATTCCGAATTATGAAATAAAATAATCGGGCATTTCAAGTTTTAAAAGATCCTGTAAAATCTTCCGCTGTCAACTCAATGAATAAATACCACGGGTTTCTGTCCCGCGGCTCCTGGACCGGGTCAAACCGGGACGGGGGCCGTGACAGAAAAAGGTGGTATCAGAGCCACTGATTTAAGCCCATTAAGTATTTAGAAATACTTAATTTTCCTAATTACCATCCTGTGATTATGTGTATTTGTTATTTTGACTATCTGTTAGTCTACAGTATGGGTAAGCAAAGAATCTCGGACATCTATCGTCAATTAGATAGTTCACCAAAAGATAAGGGAACTTCATTTCAATCAAATTCCTCAAGATACTCAGCAGACACTGAGGAAGGAATATTTGTTCGTAAGGCACAGTTTGAGAAACCGCTTACCATTAAGAAAAGAAGTTGGATTATTAGAAAAAGTCAAAAGAAAATAAAGAAGTCACAAACAAAAGAAGTGATAATTAATAAAGAGACTCAGGAAACAGGTGATAACCCACCATGGGAAGATGAATTAGACGAACAATGGGCAAATCTCTATATGTTAGCTACTACAGCAGTAAATGTTAACCTTTAAACTGCCAACACCCTGACCCAGTACTAGCACCCATATTATCCATAAGCCAGAAACTTTAAAGAAACTTGCCCATTAGATAAACAACTTAGTAAGAAAAGATAGACTAAAATAAATTATTAATGCACAATCCCTACTATATTTTAAATTTCAGTTGTAATTTGTAATATATATATATATATATAATCGCAATATTTTGTTTTAATCAATCTGTTTGTATAAATATATTAGATATTTGTAATTAATATTTAATTTTTCTGATTACCTTTTTGTGATTATGTGAAAATTCAATTTACAAAATTTTAACCTAGAATTTGTGTTTCTTCATATCTGCTAAACAGCATGAATGAGTTGTCTGAAGCTCTTCAGAATCTCAATCTCTATTCTGTTATGTGGAAGTTTCCAAAGACTTTACCGGTTATTGTGCCGACGTTGAGGAACCTATGGAATTTCAAGCCCAGCCACCGGAGAAACCCAAGCCAAAGAAGAGAAGAAGAATTGTGGGCTGGAGGCGTGTGCGCAGGAGGAAACCAGCGACACGGAAAGTTATAAAGACGGAGGATCCAAAAGATAAAGGCAAGGGAATAGAAATTGGGGAAAGTTTCAGGCAAGATCAGGAAATGCCACCCTGGGAGGAGCTGGATCATAAACTGGCACTTAGTGACCTCGGACCTACCGGTGAAAACCTCTTTAATTACCCAGCGGAAGCACAACTTCCAGTTGATATAGAACCTGATATCCCCGATCCTATTATCCACACCCAACCTCTACCAGCAGAGCTAGAAGAATGGTGGACCACCGACTGACAGTTTCAGAATCTCTTAAATAACCCTTATACCTTTTTCCCTCAGTTTGACCGAGAGCCTGCACCAAACCCACCCATGAGCAATGAGAACTTCGCTGAACTCCGCCATTTTGGCGAGGAGCTGGTGGATGCAGGGAATCGAATCCGGGAGGTGGGAGAACAGATCTCCTGGAAGTACGACGAGAGGGAACGTCGCTTCTGAGATGCCAGCAGATGGTGATGGTGTGGTTGTATAATAACAAAATAATAATATAATCATAAAAATATAATTATGTGAAATAACTTTAAAAAAAACTTTTGTAAGATAACCAGTTTGTACGGATGCCTATTATAATATATAAAATATCGAACGTCGAAAAATCGACAATTTTGGCTATACTTGTTGACATGATTATGTGCAATTATTTTATTATGTTTGATTATTAATTATTTTATGCTAATCACTTATATAAATTAATTACCAGATGGAACATGCTGGTAATGAACCCGTTAACGAAGTTAACCAATCTGAACAAAACCATGAAGATCAATTTCTGAATAGGCAAGATATCGAGAATATCGTTGCTAAAGGAATAGCCAATGCTATTCCAGCAATCCTTGTTGCTGCCCGAAATCCAGTTGAACCTCAACAAATTATTCCTAGCAAACGTACACACGGCGACAATTTTAGTAATAGTGTAAACGGAGGCGGTAACCATACTAATAACGACAACGATGGAATGCAAGCCCCACTCCTTAAGAAAATGAAAGCTGCAACGCCTGGTTGCACTTATAAGGAATTTCTTGCCTGTAAACCAGTTGAATTTGCAGGCAACGAAGGGGCGATTGTTGCACTGCGTTGGTTAGAGAAAACCGAGGCGGTGATTAAAATAAGTAAATGTGCAGAGGAAGACAAGGTCATGTACGCGTCGCATCTTTTTAAAGAAGGGGCGCTAGAATGGTGGAATACGGTACTACAAGCCAAGGGAAGCGATGTAGCCTATGCCATGAGTTGGGAAGAATTTAAGCGATTAATAGAAAGAAAATTATGTCCTGAGTATGAAAAGGAACAAATGGCGAATAAATTCCTGAACCACCGGATGGTGGATGTAGACTGTCGAGGGTATACTTCGACATTCTTCTAGTATGCTAGAGTTGTACCTACCCTGGCTTCGCCAGAACCGGTACTTATTTCTCGCTATATTTGGGGATTGATTGGCGAAATCCGTGATATCGTTAAAGCTGCGAGACCTCGCACTATTGATGATGCTGTGGAATTAGCTAACACCCTAACTGACGGGCTGATACGCACAAGAGAAGAAAACCGGAAAAAAGAAGTGGCCTAAAAGATTACCCAGGGATTCCGTATGGGTAACCGTAGTAATTTCAAGAAAAAGGGAACTGGGCAATCTTCCACTGTTCCATTTTGCAATGCCTGTAAAAGAAAGCATTTTTGGTAGATGCAAGGGGTATTGCAATTTCTGCAAAATTCCAGGGCATCAAGAAGAAGATTGCAGGAGAAAGAAATCCACAATCTGCTACAACTGTGGAGAAGCTGGACATTTTAGGCCAGAGTGCCCGAAATTGGTCAAACCAGCTGATAACAAAGCCAAACCTGCAAAAGGAACTACCAAGAGAAACTTAAGAGCCTTCCAGTTGACTACTCCGGAAGCAGAACTAATCCCTGACGTAATAGCTGGTATGTTCCTAGTTCACAACGTTTATGCAAAAGTATTATTTGACTCTGGTGCAAACCAAAGTTTTATAAATACTTCATTCTGCCAAGCTCTTAACATACCCTTAACCAACCTTGGACAAATTTTTACGGTAGAAACGGCAGATGGGAATTCTGTTAACATAGATAAGGTTTTGCGAGAAGAAAAGATAGAACTCTTAGGCCATAAATTCTCTGCAAACCTGTTACCTATGAATTTAGCCGAATTCGATGTGGTATTAGGAATGGATTGGTTAGTAGCCAACCATGCTCGAATTCTTTGTGATAAGAATTTTATAGAAATTCATACACCCACAGGAGAATTAGTGGTGATTACAGGAGATAAGCCACGAAAGCCACTAAAATTCATTTCATTAATGAAGTTGGCCAGTTATTCAAGAAAACAAGAAGTGGTGTATATGATTTCAGTAATCATTAACACAAAAGGTAAAGGACTTAAAGAAATTCCAGTAGTATCAGAATACCCGGATGTATTCCCAGAAGAACTACCTGGATTACCACCCGATAGGGAAGTAGAATTTAGAATTCATCTAATTCCTGGAACTACACCGATAGCCAAGGCACCTTATCGGTTAGCACCCACCAAAATGTTAGAATTGAAAAAGCAGTTATATGAATTATTAAGTAAAGGATTCATACAACCTAGTTTGTCCCCGTGGGGAGCTCCAGTGTTGTTTGTAAAAAAGAAAGATGGTTCGATGAGAATGTGTATCGATTATTGGGAATTAAATAAGGTTACAATTAAGAATCCATATCCATTACCTAGGATTGATGATCTTTTCGATCAACTTCAAGGAGCTAGATACTTTTCTAAAATAGACTTACGCTCCGGATATCATCAATTGAAGGTACAAGAAGAAGACATACCTAAGACTGCTTTCAGAACTAGGTATGGTCATTACGAGTTTACGGTCATGCCCTTTGGATTAACAAATGCTCCTGCAGCATTTATGGACATGATGAATAGGATCTGTAAACCGTATTTGGATAAATTTGTAATTGTTTTCATTGACGATATACTTATTTATTCCAAAATCCAGGATGAACACCGTCAGCACCTGCATGTACTCTTAACTTTGTTAGGAAAAGAGAAGCTTTATGCCAAATTCTCGAACTGTGAATTTTGGCTACAGGTGATACAATTTTTAGGACACATGGTGAATCACGAAGGCATTCACGTAGATCCCTCCAAAATAGAAGCGATCACCAAATGGAAGGTCCCGCAATCAGCCATGGAAATTAGAAGTTTTATAGGATTAGCCGGATACTATAGATGGTTTATTAAGGATTTTTCCAAAATAGTTGTACCCTTAACTAAGCTAACCTGTAAATCGGTTAAGTTTGAATGGGGACCTAAGCAAGAAGAGGCCTTTAAGATTTTAAAGCAGAAATTAACAAACGCTCCAATTCTTGCCTTACCAGAAGGAACAGAGGATTTTGAAGTTTAATGCGATGCTTCTAAATTAGGATTAGGATGTGTGCTAATGCAACGCAAAAAGGTAATTGCGTATGCCTCGAGACAATTGAAAAAACACGAGGAAAACTATACGACTCATGACTTAGAATTAGGAGCCATAAATTTTGCCCTTAAGATTTGGAGACCCTATTTGTATGGAAGTAAGTTTACTGTCTATACAGACCATAAAAGCTTAAGATACATATTTGGGCAAAAAGAATTGAACATGAGGCAAAGAAGATGGATGAAAATTTTAAGTGATTAGGACTGTGATATTCAGTATCACGAAGGAAAGACAAATGTAGTTGCTGATGCTTTAAGTCGTAAGTATCATGAGAGACAACGACAAGTTCGTGCTCTTAGATTAAGTTTACAATTAGACTTAATGGAACAACTGAAGAATATCCAGGAAACAACAATCAAGGATGATGCTGAAGGAATGAAAGGAAGAATAAAAGAATTTGAACAGGGAAGTGATGGAATTTGGAGATTCCATGAGAAAAGGATTTGGGTACCTAAGCAAGGAAATTTAAGAAATAAGATTTTAGAGGAAGCCCATAAATCTAGGTATACAATGCACCCGAGAAACAATAAAATGTATCAAGATTTAAGGAATAATTTCTGGTGGATAGGAATGAAAAAGGACATAGGTAATTATGTATCTAAGTATCTTACTTGTTCACAAATTAAGGCAGAACACTAGAAACCTTCAGGGTTACTACAACAATTAGAAATGCCTGTTTGGAAATGGGAACTCATAACAATGGATTTTGTTACTAAGTTACCCAATACCAGAAGAGGTAATGACGCGATTTGGGTAATTGTGGATCGATTAACCAAATCAGCTCATTTCCTACCCATGAAAGAAACCTTTAGCATGGAAAGGTTCGCCAAGTTGTATATAGATGAAATAGTATCCTTACATGGAGTCCCACTCTACATTGTATCGGATAGGGATAGTCGTTTCACTTCCCATTTCTGGACAAGTTTCCAAGAAGCAATGGGAACCCGACTAAATTTAAGCATTGCATACCATCCTCAAACAGATGGACAAAGTGAAAGGACGATCCAAACCCTGGAAGACATACTTAGGGCATGTGTAATAGATTTTGGTGGAAACTGGGATGACCACCTACCCTTAATCGAATTCTCCTATAACAATAGTTATCATTCAAGCATTGAAGCTGCCCCGTTCGAAGCACTATATGGACGAAAGTGTAGAACTCCAGTTTGTTGGGCAGAAATAGGAGAAAGTCAATTATCAGGTCCTGAAATAGTGCAAGAAACTACCGACAAAATTACTCAAATCAAGGAAAGATTAAAGACGGCTCGAGATCACCAGAAAAGTTATGCCGATAATCGACGTAAGCCACTAGAGTTTCAAGTTGGAGACAAGGTACTCTTGAAAGTTTCTCCTTGGAAAGGAGTAGTTCGGTTCGGTAAGAAAGGAAAGCTAAGTCCAAGATACGTAGGACCATTCCCAGTAATCCAACGTATATGACCAGTCACTTATCGCTTACAGCTACCAGAAGAGTTAGCTGGGGTACATGACGTATTTCATGTATCCAACCTCAAGAAATGTCTATCGGACGAATCATTAGTAGTCCCTCTTCAAGACATCCAAGTGAATGAAAAGTTAAAGTTCGTGGAGAAACCACTTCAAATAGAAGACCGGAAAGTCAAGTTTCTAAAGCACAAAAGATTGGTACTGGTCAAAGTCAAATGGGATTCGAAAAGAGGACCCGAATACACCTGGGAGCTGGAATCGGAGATGAAGTGAAAGTATCTCACTTATTTCAATAAATCTCGAGGACGAGATTCTAAATAAGGTGGTGAGGATGTAAGGACCTTCAAAAATGTCCCAAAATGACCCATAAGTGAAAACCCGGACCCCTAAAACCCTACTATGCATGAAAAATCAAGAAATCAAGAAAATCCGGTTTCAGGCGAGCCGCGTAAGCCATAAGAGAAGCTTATGCGGGCCGCGTCAAAGCTCTGTTGACCGGATAAGCGTTCCCGGTCCACGTGTCACACACGTGGCAAGTCTACCGATGACACCGTAGCCCTAGTCTACGACTAGCTGGCCCTCGCGGGCCGCGTAAAATCAAGAGGGGGCTTACGCGGGCCGCGTAAACCCCAAAAATCAGCTATAAATAGAATTGGCCATGAGCAGTTCACTGGTTTCGAAAGTTTTGAACAAAAATGAAGATTCACTGCTCAAAATTATAATTTACATTAGGGAGGTGCTGCTACGATACAGGGTATTAACTCAATCGCTGCTACAATTCAATGTCCGATCGATTGAAACTATCCGATGGATGTTTAAGTGCTGCCCACATTAGGGCCATACTTTGTCATTCGTCGTGAATTCGATGGATGTTTAAGTATTGCACTTTGTCATTCGTTGTGAGGGATTTAATCTCGTGAGTTATCGTAAATGCTGTATTAGTTACTGACCTAGTTCGTGTGCATTGTTATTTAAATGAGGCTACAAGGCTAATCAGTAGGCTAAACTCTGCCCATTTAAATCTGCAATGTGAGTCATTCTCTTTCTATCAATAATGTTTTACAATACTCCAAGTTATTTTCAAAGGTTATAATTACAGGGATTAAGTCATGGTTATCTTAATCACTGGCTAGTGGGGTATTTTGCACATTACTAAATTTCTCACGGTTGGGCTAATAAATCCTAACAATGATAATCATCACTACTTGGGTGAAAGGACCCAATAGTGGTATGACCATCGTCACTAGGAGGTGACACGGCGCCAGATAAAAATAAGATAGAAGCCATTGTAATCGCTCTTCTGCTATAATTTATAACTATGTGTCGTTTTATTAAACTTGAGTGACTCGCCAGTATTTCCCCGCTGGTAAAATATTTTCAAAACATGTTTCAGGTGACTACTGTGAACCAAGGAAAAGTGCTACGGAGCACTAACAAGCTTGAAGTAGTGGCTCAGTTAAATAAATAAACATGTTTTGTAAACCAGGGAATTTCCTAGTAAAATTCCTCTATTGTAAATTACGGGGTTTATCCCGAATTATGAAATAAAATAATCAGGCATTTCAAGTTTTAAAAGATCCTGTAAAATCTTCCGCTATCAACTCAATGAATAAATACCACGGGTTTCTGTCCCGCGGCTCCTGGACCGGGTCAAACCGGGACGGGGGCCGTGACATAAGGCTTGGCTTAACACCCTCCCAGTTGGCTCGGTAAACACCTGGGATGAACTAGCCCAAAATTTTCTATATAAGTATTTCCCTCCTGCTAAAACGGCTAAACTAATGACTGAAATTAATACATATTCACAAGAGGATGGGGAATCCTTATATGAAACTTGGGAAAGGTTCAAGGAGCTACTAAGAAAGTGTCCTCATCACGGTCTTGCGATATGGCAACAAGTATCCACTTTCTACAATGGGTTGTTACCACACATAAGACAAACACTTGATTCTAGCTCCGGGGGACTTTTAGGCAATTGTCGCCCAAATGAAATATATAATCAAATTGAGGAAATTGCTTAAACAAATTTTCAGTGGCACACTCCCCGAGGCAATAAATCTATTGCCCCGGGCGCCCATAAGGTTGATGAAAGCACTTCTTTACAAGCTCAAATCGAGGCCCTTTCTTCAAAAATCAAAAAGTTAGAAATGGCAAAAACGGTCTCGGTTATGGCTTGTGAGGGGTGTGGTGGGCCACATGAAAATTGGAGTTGTATGAAAGAATTAGATGATCAAATGGAAACGGTTAACTACTTGGATAATAGGCCTAGGCCGTCGGGTCCTCCAACGGGTACCTACAACCAGGGATGGCGTAACCACCCCAACCTTGGTTGGAGAGAACACGGCAAAAGTAGTAACCAACAAAATCTAAACCAACGAACAAACTTTCAACAATCACAGAATTTCTCTCAACAACAAGGTGGACGAGAAAGGCTTGAAGATACTATATCTCACCTCATCTCCGACACCGAAAAGAAAAACTCGGATCGATTTCAACAATTAGAATCGAATTTTAGAAATCAACAAGCTAGCATTCAAAACATTGAAAAACAATTAAATCAAACAGCTCAAAATTTCTCCGAGAGACCACAAGGCGCGTTACCGAGTAATACTGAGACCAACCCAAAGGCGCAAGTACATCTCATAACATTGAGAAACCGTAGCGTGGGTCCCGAGGAGGCTCCACTTCCACCAACTGAAAGAAGCCAATCTAGCCAAACCACAACTCCACTCACGCCCCAACAAGAGAAGGCTTCTCCACCAGTTCAAGAGCCTACTAAGACTCCTCCGGTTCCATACCCCGGTCGGTTAATTCGTCAAAAGACCGATGAGCAATTCGCAAAGTTCGAAATTTTACTAAAACAATTGCATGTTAATATTCCATTTATCGAAGTCCTAACTCAAATGCCTAAATATTCAAAATTTATGAGGGACTTCCTCACTCATAAAAGGAAAATTGAATCATTGCAATTAGTTAACTTAGGCGAAGAATGCTCCGCCTTACTACTCAACAAACTTCCGCAAAAGAAGCTTGACCCCGGAAGCTTCACAATTCCTTGCTCGATTGGGGAATCCCCCATTCGTAATGCACTACCAGATCTCGGGGCAAGTATCAACCTCATGCCCTCATCAATGTTTCACCGACTCGGCTTAGGGAAAACAAGCCCTACAAAAATAAGCATACAACTTGCCGATAGATCCGTCAAATATCCACAAGGTGTCGCTGAAAATCTATTGGTCAAAGTCGGCGAATTTGTCTTTCCGGCCGACTTTGTCATACTAGATATGGAGGAAGATACCGAAGTACCACTCATCCTAGGGAGGCCATTCCTAGCTACGGCCCAAGCAGTGGTAGATATGAATGATGTAACACTAACATTGAGGGTTGGGGACGAGGAAGTAAAGTTTGGAGTTGGAAAAAGAGTAGAAGACGAAGACCCAGTCAACTACATGAAGGTCATTGAATCAAGTTTGGATGATGCTCTCCGACGGTGTAGCATGGGATGCAAAACATCCCACTTGGGTAACATATGACCAGGCTTTGGGTCTAGCCAAGGACCCTTATAAACGTGGCGCACCACGGAGGCATTCCGCGGAACTATCCTTAGTTTAATTTAGATTAATTTTTATGTTTTCTAGTTTAGTTTTAATTTCCAGGAATAAAACACACTTGGGATGGTGAAGGATAACAAGGGAAACGTGAACCAGCACCCCATGCACGAAAACAGGGCCACCCGACAAATTTTTCTTCATTACAACAAGTTCAGCACGGGTCGTGCCCGCCCAACACGGCCCCGTGCTGCACAATCAACCTAAAAACTTATTTTTGGGACACATTGAGGACAATGTGTAATTTAAGCCCAGGCTTCTGTTTCTTTTTAACAATTTCAGTTACTGGCGATCTGAACACGGGGCCGTGTCCAGACGCCCAGTAACATAAAATTTTGCTTTTTCACACCTTTTTACACATTCAATCAACCTAAAAACTTATTTTTGGGACACATTGAGGACAATGTGTAATTTAAGTGTGGGGGGGGGGGGGGATGCTAAAACCTTGAATCTTGCAAGTCCTAAATATAAGCCTTACACAAAACTCTATTGGAACCGCTAATCACCCAAAAAAAAATTTTCAAATATTTTCATTTTTTTTACTTGTCTAGGTTTAATTTGGGAAATTCAAGTTCTAAAAAAAATTATATTTTTACAAATTTACAACCGATAGCGTCGTGATAAAAAGAACCAACACAAGAAAATTATGAAACGGCATGACAAGCTTAATTAAAATTTGATTATATATACTTGATCACATAAAAACCCATTCCCACAAAAAGTGAGTTTTGAGCCTTTATTGAGCATACAAATATATATCTTTTAACTAAATGCTCATTTTTCGTTTCTTGTGTGAATAGCCGCTTGGTTCTTACGACTCTAGAACTTCCCACGACGATACATTCCCTGTCCTTACCAACTTAAACCCGAGTAAGTAAATGACGGAGGCATTAGGACTAACCCTTTTTATTTCTACACCATTATTTATTTATTTTTTTTACCACTTACCCAAAATCCCCTTAGTTAACCCATTTGAGCCTAAACCTTTTCATTTTATAACCCTAAACAAACACCCTTTCACCCACCAAAACCTTTTTTTATTTTTAACCCCTTTGTTTTAGTAACAAGCTCGGTTTTTCTTATGACTTTGAAAAAAAAAATTATGATGATGATGAAGCAAAAGAGAAATAAACAAACAAGTTTATCAAAAATAACTTTGTTTGAATAATGGCTTCATCAAAATAAAAATTTCAAAAAATAAAAAGTCTTACGAAAACCGAAGCTTATTACGCCTTTCGCCCTTTTACTAACCACTAACCCAACCACCTACCTTTAACCCAAGCCTAACCCTTCACCTCAAAAGTCCTCTTGATATTTACAAAGGTATATAGTTAAAAAGGAGGAGGATTGATTACTTGGCAAGCTTATGGTAGGAGTAAGTTCCATGCCGCTCTCGAGTGATCCACTAAAAAAAACATCTTCGGCCGAGTGTTGAGTGATCCCCCGTGAGGTATGTGAACTTGTATATAAATGGAATTTTAAAAAGGCATGTTATGCCCTAATAAGTAATTTATCTTATGTAATGTTTTAAATAAATCATGACGAATAGGATTGTAAATAAATAAAAATAAAACATAATAAAGAATTTTGGAAATCCCGACACTCAACGACAAGCCCAAAAAAACCTTCTCTTCTACCCATTCCATTTGGGAGTTCAAACCCACATTATAAAGAGTTTTGCTTGAGGACAAGCAAAGATTCAAGTGTGGGGGTATTTGATGTGCACAAAATGCAACATATAAATTACATAAATTGTGGTATAAAACTAACCCTTTTTTTAGTACTAATGTTGGAAAACGTGTGTTTTTGTCTTCCTTTTGTATTTTCAGGATTAAACGAGCTCAAATGGAACAAAAGAAGCAAAAAGGCAGCTAAATCTAACATAAATACAAGAAAAGGAACAAACGTGGCATGCCCGACCCCCCGACAGCATCTTCCCAAGCAAAACAAGAGAACAGAAGACTGAACACGCCCCGTGCTCAATGAGCACGGGGGCGTGCCCAAGTGTCAGCAGAAAAGACAAAGCTGTAGAAGCTTCTATCGCCCACCACGGGGCCGTGCTCAGCGGACACGGGGCCGTGGTCAACTATAAGATTCGCAGAATCCAGGCAAATCTTGATAGTACATATACGCTTCTGCACACGGGGGCGTGGTCAACTAATGCAGACAAACTGCAATTAATGAAGACAGAGAAGGAGGATGGACACGGGGCCGTGTCCGGGCTACTGTTCAGGCTATAAATAGGGGTGCTTGGCTCATTTGCAAACCATCCCTTGGCACACCACCTCTCTCACACTTCACCCACCACCATCACAACACCATCATCCAATGTCCATCGTAGAGTGTGTGAGTCGTCTCGGGATCCAAGATTGATCATAAGAGTTCTTGACAACTAAAGGCCATGTTTGCCTAAGTCTCTTACATCACTTGGTGAAGACAAGTGTCTAGTGTAATACTTTTTATTTTTAATCTTTTCGCACTTTTTACTTGGTTATGTATTAATGACTTTAATAACTAGTTTCTTATGTTGAAGGTGATTCTTCCTTATCGTTTGTCCGTGGTGTCTTGGCATTATTTTACTGTCTATATAAAATAAAGGATTTTCACCATTCATATCTCCACGGTCTATATGGAGATATGTTGGCTACCTGGCTGGGGGTTAAGGGAATGGTTTGGTAAGAGTCTTGCCTTGTTCAGTGTATAGATCCTGCAAGGACCTGGGTCAAATTTAGTAGGACCTCCTTCAATACCCACCGGTATTGGATGGCGGGTGTCCAAACTCTTTGATCCCCTCATATGTAAGCTAATATTAATACTTTAACTCGGCTATTTAGGACTGTATCCCTGCTGACTCAGACTGCTTAGCCGAGGGTAACGCCACCTCCAAAAGAGGGGCCTACCATAATATGCATTAATAACTTAATTAATTATCTTTCAATAATCCGACCCTTTAGGATTGTATCCTTGCTGACTCAAACTACTGGGTTGAGGGTAACGTCACCTTCAAAAGAGGGGTCTACTACAATGTAGGATCGTTTTCAGACCCGAACGAGTCGATCAGAAGAGTTTTACTCAATACGAAAGGCGGAAACAGACGTATCGAGTTCAATTCAGCAAGAATATCACTTTAAACTGTCTTTAGATTGATTTGACAAAGAATTACAGCGAGTAGACACTTCGGCTCTCAACCGGAATGTTCAAGACTCCTTGAAACGAAATCAGACAACACATATATATAGGCGAGGTAATTCCGCATGAAACTGCCTCAAGCGAAATCACATTCAAGCAAAATCACTAATTTCGTTTGAACTGTCATGGTGTGATTTCAAGCAGAATTACATTTTCTAATTCCGTTTGAAATGACCTCTTACCCTATATTTGACATTTTTCTCGTACAACGTGCCCTGATCTATCTACATACAAACAAGACTCGATACAAGATGAAGTTGACAGACGCATGCACCAACAGAATCCCCCTCGAATGTTGGCGAGTCTTCAATGTCGAGTCTTCACATCTTCAGTCTTTATCAGTCTTCTCGACCTCTCTTCCGAAGTATCTAACAATGTAAGTATTCTTCATCTCTCTCTTCTCTTTATCAACTTATCTCCCCCTCGGATGTTGATCTAATCTTCAAATCCAGAATCACAATCTGGCTCTTCTAATTCTCTAGAACAGATCTCTTGATTCCTTAAGTTCATCAGCATCAGCAGTTCTAGGATTGCAACCTGGCCTACCTGCATAAACTCTACCTAAAAATAAATTTCACAAATTTAACATTAGACAAATTTAAAAATTACCACTTGCAGATATTAAACTTCAAAAATGATTTAACATTTAAAACGTTTCTGATGAACATTTGTGGATAAGATATTCAAAAAATGATTTTACAATGTTGATATTTGATGAACCACTTGAAGATATATCATTTTTACATTTAAAAACTTCTTTCAAACATACTCCCTCTCACTGATTGTCATCATGTTTAGCACTTAGAATTTTGAAAATCAGCTCTCCAACATCAGTTGTCGAAAATCTTTTTGTATTTTTCAAAATTTATGCTAAAACACTCCGAAAATCTTTTTGGATTTTTGAATTTAGAATGAAATGCAGAAAAGAAATATTTACAGACAATATTTTTGTGAGTTTGCGTAAGAGGATCATATCAGTTTTTGAGACAAATCATCAACACCATTAAGCTTTAAACATTTTAAGTTCTAAACGATTCACTTAGATTGTTAGTATACTGATCCACTTAAATTTTAACACAAAGTTCAATTGTTTCGAGATACAAGATTAATGTTTTAAGCACTTAAACTTATTCGAGTGTCCCACCTCAGAATATACTCCCGTATCCAGATCCTAATATTCAGTCTTACAGGTGAGTATACCACAGATGATATCTGTAAAGGGTTAAATTGCGAGGGCCGTGAGAGCTCAGGTCAGAACTTCCGTTCAGCAAAGAGATGACGGCTTCGACTTTTGGTGTGTTCCCTTTAGAGAATCTTTTCTTCAACAGCACATGATTATCATTTTTCAATGTTTCATGATTTTTTATGCTGAGGGCGGTGCTATATTTCAAGCAAGCAGAAAGTATTATACGGGGACTAGGCCATTGCTTCCGCAAAATCAGAAGTCCCGGGATAATACCCCAGATATCACTAAGTATAAAGACCTAGTATCTCAGAAAGAGGGACCTTTCAAACAAGATTTCAGGGGTTACCCATATATCCTAGAGATGTTCCCCACGATATAAGTGAGTTTGAATTTTAGGTTTATATCTCGTCACAATCCACTAAATGTGCAAAAACCTACTGGCACATCATCAGTGAGATCGTTTATCACATTTTGAACTTTCCAAATCTTTAGCATGCTGTGATAGTCCACTGATGTACTATCATTTCCTCTTTTTTACAACAAAACTCATTTTTTATTTTATCAGGTTTTTGGCTTTTTCAAATTTTCAAATGTTTTTGGATTTTCTGAAATTCTTACTCCCCCTAAAATTCAAAATCATTTAAAGGAAATTTGAAAACAAACTGTACAAGGTAAAGTGACAACTTTTGTGAATTGCTTCACTTCGCCATCCACTTGACATAAACAATCAGAACTCCCCCTCACAACAAACTATTTTCCCATTATGATTTCAAAACACCTAAGTTTGTTTTAATCAAATGGTTTTTCCGAAAAATTAGTTTTGTTGATTTCTCAAACCACTTGTAGGTTAGGGGATCAATTCATCACCTTGTTTTTTCAACCACTTAAAAAAATGTAACATTTTTAAGTTCAACCAACCATTACCACGTGTAGAAAATCAAGTACAACTTAATGTTCCTGATTTACCACTTGTAAATCGAAATATCACAAACGTGAATTTCTCAAGAAAGATGCCGATTCCTGCTCCACACTTACCAACCTGGGAGCTCCGGCAAGTCATACTTTTCACTCATCATAATATGTTCCATCCCAGTCACAAACCTGAGATAAAACACTCTTACGTGGTTTCTTTAATTTTTTCTCATAAAACTCCTTCACTCCTTTAACCTTTCCGTCAACCATTTTTCCAAAAATATGTTTCACTTTGGAGTTAAAGGCTTTTTCAACATCAAATTCTTTCTTTTCAGAGAAAAATTGATTTGAAATCTCAATTTTACCAACTTTTTGTTTAAAATTCTCAGCCCTCAATGGTGGAAAATTGACATCATCCATTGGAGGAACTGAATTCTCACTTTTAACCCCAATTTGTGGCTCTTCTGACTTTGTGGAATCAGATTCATAGCCCGAAAATAGCTCCTCTGATTTTGACGAATCAGAATCATTGCTAGAACTATCATCAGATTTCTTAACAACCCACTTGTGATTGTCAAGATTTGCTTTTCTCTTGTAAAACCTTTTTGAACATTCACTAACCTCAAATTTCGAATTTTTGAAAACTTTGAATTGTTTGGTTGGTGGATCACTCTCAACAATCTTTTCTTTCAGTTTTTCAGAGACTCCTTGTTTTGTTTGGATTGCCTTAGGACAATTCCTGGCAATATGGCCAATTATTTTGCATTGAAAACAGGTTCTTGTCTCCTTCTTCTGTTGAGCAACTCCTTTCTTCATTTCCTCTTGCTTCTTTGCAAGGAATTCTTTGTTTGATTGATTCCTGAACAACTGTTCCTTTTCTTCTTCAGTTGATGTTCCTGAAACAAAAACAGTTTTTGGTTTATAAGTTTTATCATTTTTATGATTTTTCGGTGGAATAAAACCTAATCCCTTTATTTTGAAATTACCGTTATGGTTTGGTTTCTTTCGATAACCTGAACCAGAACTGTAACCCTTTTTCTTATTTTCCCTTCGTTGAACTCTTGAGGTGTAAGGTTTAGGTTTTTCAGAAAGATTTACATCTTTTATTTCAGAAATATTAATTTCTGTTAGTTTGAAAACCTTTTTGATCATTTCAGTTTTGACACCTCTTATTGGAAATTCTTCATCAGAATATAATTTGTCAGAATCATTCAAAGTATATGCCACTTTGATTGGTTCGTCATTCAAATTAGATTTTGATAACAAAAATTCTTTATTGTAAACCCGTTTGTCCTTTTTTACTGTTGACTCTGACTTGTCAGACTTTGACTCTGAGTTTGACTCCAACTTTGACTCCTTAGTTTCATCTTTATCCAACACCTGATCGACCACTTTCTTTATCAACTCGGACTCATGATCAGTGTCAAACGATGTGAAAGTAACATCAATGTTATCTGGCAAATTTTCTGAAGACTCAGACTCCCACTGTAAATTGGTTGCCTTTCTGACTCTTTCTGAATTTGGATTTCTAGGAGAATATCCATTTTCAAGCGGGGGTGGATACTTTGTATAACTGGCACTTTGTTTCTTACCAGAAATCTTCACTTCAGTATCCTTTTTCTTTTCAGAAATCTTGTCATCAGATTCTTCATCTTCATCAAATGCCTTCATGCCTTCAACAGTTGGATAAACCCTGTCAATAACATAAGAAGTACATGAGTAACTTTTTAACAATCTATTAACTCTTTCTGTTTCAATCCTTTGTGTTTCCAGTTTCTGTTCAAGCACAGCACATTTTTCAATGTAACTGTTAACACTTTTCTGCTTTGTCATGAAAGCTCCTTGAAGTGTCTTCATTACTGTTGCTTGTTCACTGCTTGATTGGTTGTACTGATTCATTGCTTTGTTCAGAACATCATACGATTCTTTCAATTTGTTCATGTTATGAATCAAAGTACTGTTTTGCTTCTTCACTGCTTCACAGTTCTCACAAATCACTGAAATCTTTTGTGCATCAGCTTTGAAAACTGGAATGTCTTTTAATTTCTTTCTTATCACAGGAACTGCTTCATCATCACTGCTGACTGGTTTTTTAACTTTCTTCTTTTTCTTTTTAGCTTTTTCATCATCACTGTCAAATTCTTCCATCATTTTCAAATGCTTTTCCATTCTCTTTGCATAATAATCATCATCATTATCACTATCTTCAGCAACTCGAGCAACAAAAGCTTTGTGATTTGAAGTTTTGTTAGGATCATAATCATCCCAACTGAAATTTTCCCAGCTAAAACCTTCTGGTAATTTTTCATCATCTTGGTTTATCAGACATGCTTTACTGTCAGCTGAAACATATTTATCCCAACTGAAACTACTTGTAGATTTTTTATCATATTGATTCACCATGCATGCTCTCTTTGATGATTCCTCAATTGCCTTCTTGGCATGTGCAGTTTGTGGCTCTTGTTGATGTGGTTGTTGAGGAACTTGATGATAAATTGCTTTCCGATAATAATCATTGTTGTTAAATGGATTTTGAGCTCCACTTGCTTCGCGGTTTTTGCACTCCCTCTTGAAGTGTCCTTTTTCCCTGCAACGAAAACAAGTAACTTTAGATTTATCAAATCCTAAAGTAGAAACATTTGCATCACGGAAATCATCTCTTCCCATAATTTGTTTAAACTTCTCAGCTCTCCTCAACACACTCGCCAAACACCACTTTATATCCATCAATTCCATCTCCTCAGCATCGATCTGATCGTAATCCTCTTTTGTCAACATTGGATTCCCGATTCGTCCTGCGACTAAGCTCCCATATGACTCCAACACAGTTCCTAATAAAGACATATGACTTTTTGCAATTTCTTCTGAATAATCTTGATCATTCTCAAGATTTAGCACAATATTGCATTGTAATCTCTTGCCGTTCTTGGTTGCAGAAAAGTTTGGATCAAATGATGGATATGGAGAAAATCATGTTTTGATATTTGAACCTTGAGATGATCCACCAGATGAACTTTTAGCATTGAATGCAGTTTCGATCTTTGGTGACATATTGGTTTTATCACTGCTTCCTCCTTTGTAATACAATCCAATATCTTGTTCACCATCAAAATCTTTCATTCTTGAGATCTTTCTTTGTTCCATCTCCTGAGCTTCAATCTTTTCAATAAACTCGCTGAGTTTTAAACTGCTAAACCTTTTCTTGTTCCTTAACATCATGAGATATGTGCCCCAAATTTCATGTGGCAACGCATCAGCCAGCTTTTCAATCAACTCTTCATTATCTTTTGTGATGCTCAACCTCTTCATGTTTGCTAATAGATTGCAATATCTTTCTATGATCTGCTTTGTGTTTTCATTTTTTAAACCCCGAAATAAATCGAATTCCTTTTTCAAAAGCGATCTTTTGTTCTTGACCATCTCTTGGCTTCCAACAAACTTTGATCTTAATGTTTTCCAAATTGAATACGCACTTCCATTGTGTTGCAGTAAGATAAAGATATCTTCTTTAACAGCTTGATGCAATAGACTAATCATCATCTTTTCATTTTTGTATTTCTTTCTATCATCAGCACTCAGATCTTTAATAGCAATCTCCTCTTCATCATCATTCGTAGGTCTAATATACTTTGTTTCAACACACTCCCAAGCATCCAAATAATTTGCTTGCACCCAATTTTCGAATCGTTCTTCCCATCATTTATACTCTTCAATGTTCATAAGCTTTGGCGGTTTTTACATAGTGCCCGTTTCATTTTCCATGGTCAAGTTCTGAGTAACACTAGCTGGAGTAGTCGGGGTAGTAGCAAATGCGTTATAAAATTCCTCTTCCATGTTTCGGTTTCAAAATTTCACAAACAGGCAAGTTCAAACGGAATTAATTTTCACGCGAAATAACCTTTTCAAACGAAATACCAGCTTCACACGGAATCACCCTGTTCAAGCGGAATACCAACTTCAAACGAAATCCCTTTGGAGCGGAATACCCTTTCAAACGAAATACCTAATTTCGTGTGAAATACCCATACGGAATACCAACTTGAAACGGAATAACTAATTTCATATGAAACAACTCAAACGGAATTACACTCTGGAGAGAAATTAGCCAATTTCAAGCGGAATTACTCAAACTGAATAACGATTTGGTGCGGAATAGCAGATTTCACGCGGAATCAAGATGCAATTTCAAGCGGAATTATGATGATGTCATCAACTTCGAGCTGAATTTGGTCAAATTGATCAAGTTTTCATCTGTTTTAAGATCTGAAACTTTCAAGGGTTTGTTAAAACACAATTACGCACATAATGTGAGAAGTTTAGCCGATTTTAACCATGAAAAGTTGTTAATTTTGAAAAAGAAGGTGTAGAAATCAAAAATTGATGCTGAATTGGTATGAACTCTTCCTCCTGAGCTCTGATACCACTTGTAGGATCGTTTTCAGACCCGAACGAGTCGATCAGAAGAGTTTTACTCAATACGAAAGGCGGAAACAGACGTATCGAGTTCAATTCAGCAAGAATATCACTTTAAACTGTCTTTAGATTGATTTGACAAAGAATTACAGCGAGTAGACACTTCGACAGCACTTCGGCTCTCAACCAGAATGTTCAAGACTCCTTGAAACGAAATCAGACAACACATATATATAGGCGAGGTAATTCCGCTTGAAACTGCCTCAAGCGAAATCACATTCAAGCGAAATCACTAATTTCGTTTGAACTATCATGGTGTGATTTCAAGCGGAATTACATTTTCTAATTCCGTTTGAAATGACCTCTTACCCTATATTTGACATTTTTCTCGTACAACGTGCCCTGATCTATCTACATACAAACAAGACTCGATACAAGACGAAGTCGACAGACGCATGCACCAACATACAATAACTAAGATAATCTCTTAAAAAGTGCAAAAGTGCGGAAATAATCAAAGGTTACACTAAACACGAGTCGGAGCCAAGTGATTCATCTTGTCTATCTGTTTTTATATTATTTTATTTTTCAGCATTTTAGTTAGTTTTTATTTTTCTAGTTTAAAACCTTTTTCTAACTTTTGATTTGCTTAGACGTTGAAGATAAACCGGTACTAAAAGCTCTTGTGTCCTTGGACGACCTCGGTATCTTGCCAACACTATACTACGCTCATGATGGGTGCACTTGCCCATATGTGTGTTTGGTGTTAGTAAAATATCGTGTTTTATAAATTTAAAACTTGACTAACGTGTAAAAAGGGGTTAAAATATACTTAAATTTACATAACACACTCACGCACATCAACAACCAATCCATGCCTATCACTATGTCGAAACCAGTTAATTTCAAAGGAAGCAAAGACAGTGGAAAAGAGTGGTTCCTAATGGATATAAAACATCCATCTAGAACGATTGAAGCAGTTTTTACGGTACCATCGGCCAATTCTACTTCATACTTTATGCTTAGGGTTCTAACAGGCATATTTAATAACTTACAAAATTTATTATCCACAAACGACTTATCTGCACCCGAATCAAACAATACCCTTGCATAAACATCATTGATAAGAAAGGTACCTGTTATCACGTTGTCATTCTGAATCGCTTCTTGTGCATTCATTTGAAAGACCCTAGCATTGGTCTTTTTAGCCTCCTCGGGCTTCTTTGCATATTTTGGGCAGTTAGTCTTGATATGCCCCTTCTTGTTGCAACCATAACAGGTCACATCCTTCAACTTCTTGCAATCCAAAGTCTTATGCTCTTTGGACTTGCAGATCCCACATCCAATAGGCTTTGATTGCGACTGCGACTTAGATTTAAACCTGCATTTTCCAAAATGACGCTTCTGGCAGGTTTTGCATTTAGGCTTCTCATCTGTTTGCTGGCTACCCTTGTTAAACCCATAATTCTTCTTGTGGTCTGAGTTCCCCCTATGTTTCTTGTCAGAACGACGTGAGTTCTCATCCTCACGTTTCCTTTTTCCTTCATCGGAACTCTTAAGCGATCTCTGCCTAACTGCATCGAGAGTAAGGGATTACGAAAAATCAGCCACTGACCTAAAAGTAGTAGGTCTTGATGCTTTTACACTTTCCTTGATTTCTGGGGCTAGTCCCCTAATAAAACGAGCTATGCGTTTTGGTTCCGGTGTAACCAAGTATGGAACCAATCGAGACATGGTATTGAAACTGGTAAGGTATGCCTGACAGTCTAAGTTCTTCATGACCAAGGTCAAGAATTCAGTCTCAATCTTCTCAACTTCGTGTTGAGGATAGAAATTCTCTTTGATTAAAGTGACAAAATGATCCCATGTCAGGTTATATAACGTGATCTTCCCAGTAGCTTGGATCAATGACCTCCACCAAGTTAGAGCTTCTCCTTTAAACGATTGTGACACAAACTTCACAATATCTTGCTCTGCACAACCACTAATATCAACCACGGTGTCCATCTCATCGAGCCAGGTCATACAATTGATGGCTCCTTTTTCCCCTGTGAAGTCTCTAGGCTAGCAGGAGACAAAATACTTATAAGATCAGGTTTTGGCCCGAGGCTCTTGATTGAGCACAACCTGTCTAGACGGAACACTTCTCTGATTTGATGAATGATGAGATTCACTCTTGCGAGCTGTATGAGTCTTGGAGGGTGGTTTTGAATGTGGTACAGACTGAGTTCTGACACGGGTACCACTTGATTCATTAAACTGTCTATCAAGAGCTCGAGTAACGGCATTATCTATTAATGCCTGCAATTCCGCACCCGCTACATTAACTCTGGTAGTATCATGATTCTCCCTTGGGTGGCTGTTGACTTCATCTGACCCAGCCATGTAGCTTGATTGCTACATAAAATATTGACAAAGATTTGTTCAGGAGTCTATTATGGAATTGTCTTTTATGGCAATTCATTAACCATGGTAACTATAAACCATATTGGTTAATTTAATTTATTTAAATTTTTATTATATCTTATCCCAGTTATAAACTATTAAGGATAATAGGGTGGCATACAAAAGGCCTAGTCACAAGGACAATTTTTAATTCATAAGCCATGATTTTATAGAATCAAGGCATTTAGGTTTGAACATACTTCCTTACCTTTTCTTGACAGAGAGTCGTAGACTACAACTGTCTTTTGTCTTGTATGATAATGAATATGGCTCGCAGGCATTACATCACTAATGGATGTTTTAAATAATAAAGAAAGGAATTGGAAGAATCCAATATAAGGATGACTTATGTGATTTTATCGAATCACATTTTGCCAGGAGTGTTAACATGTTTTCAAATGTTAATAAGGATTTTGAATCTTAAAAAGGAGCTACCATCATGGCCCTGTCTTAATATGACACATGGGCTAGGTTTTGCCTTTAAGATTTTCTTTCAATATTAACATGACAATCATTCGGAAAGCTAAAACGATAAACACACTTTAACCACCTAAAATTGTTCTTTAACGTGCAATTGATAAATGTCTATGAAAATCTCTTAAAAATAAGTTAGTCATCCGTTAGGAGTTTTCTAACCTCACTTAATCAAGGAAAGTGACACCGATAAACACAATGCAACCACCGAGACAAGCATAAACTAGATTAAATCACAACCGAGTTCATTTTACAAATCTTGCATATAAATTCACCAAGATAGCAATTTTGGCCTAAACTACTAACTAAGCTAACAATTCATGGCAAGAATTCATAACAACACCATTTAACCCGTTAAGGTCCTTACGTGACGGAAAGCTTTCTTGATTAACAATAATTACCTTTTATTAAACCACTAACCATTTCTAGTATCATGGTGCACACATTTTAAACAAGTTAAGCATGTTCAAAGTCTACTAATACATTATTAATTAAGCTTCATCTTTCAACTATCTTAACTAATCATCCAACACAATTACTTATAATCAAGAAATCAACAACAATAACAAGGTTGCAAACTAATCATCAAAGATTAACATAGAAAATACTTCCAAGTGTTATTACAAACAAAATTAACATACTAATGGTTATAATTAAGCAAGGGATTGTTGTTTTTGCCCAAAGGCTTACAATAATACATAAAACATTAATCTAAATGCTTGAAACATTAACAAAATTATGGAAAGATTAGAGGATCAAACCATAAACAAGCACTAGATTAAGAATCCGGATAGTAATGGAGCTAAACGGCACAATGTGGCTTAAATCCGGGTCAAAAGCAAAGCCTACGGAGCCTGTAAAATCGCCTGTGAAGCTCCCAAAATTCCAGAGTTCCGAACAGAATGTTTCTGCATGTTTTTTATAACTTTTAGCGATCGCACGGTCGTGCCATTAAAGTGCACGACCGCTCACTTTTTGAATTATTGGAGTTACTGTTCACCATACCGCCTGGCATCATCAGATCTTGACCAGTCTTCGATCTCGCACGACCGTTCCGTTGGTGGCACGATCGTGCATCTCCGGGTAAGGGTTGCACGGACTCTTGAACAGGCAGTGCATAGCCGGGGTTGGGCTGGACATCGGATCCGCACGGGGTGCAACCCTCCGCACGATCGTTCAACTCCGAGATCTTGTTGCACTCAGGATTGCACTGTCGTGCATCGCTGGGATAGGCTTTGTCGTCGGAACTGCACGGTCGTTCCACTCATTGAAACGACCGTGCCAAATGCCCAGGTCAGAATCTTCACAGAATGTTCGCAGCTTTGTCGTTTCGTCCGGAATGTCCTCGTTTTCACTATCATCTTGTTTGGCATGCTGTTTTAGGCCTGTAAAGAAAAGTATACCAGATTAAGTATCCGATTAACGATTTTACGGCCGAAAACGCATAAAATGGGGATAAAATGGGGGACTAAAATATGTGTAAATTGGTGAATATAAAAAAGGCAGATCAATATTAAAAAGGAATGATATTTTGATTTATTTCATATATTATATTCATGCATATGATGACAAACGAAATTTAAATAAAACATTCCATTAAATTTTAAATGAAGTACATAGATGCCCTAAACGGGACTTGAAAGAAATAACATTGTCCACGTAGGGACTAAAATAGGAAATACTAGCCCTCGCAGGGACCTATTACATAAATAAAATGTCCACGCAGGGACTTAATTGAAATTTAAAAATTACAAAACAAATAAATTAAGGAATTTCAATAATCCCTCTTCTTTTTCCCCTTGAGCAGATTCGCCAAACCCTTAAGAAATCCCTGGTGGCTTCTACGCTCCTCTTGAACTTCTCGTTCCACCTGGCTCAACCTCTGAAGAATCTCCTGCTGTTGCGGTGGCTGGATCAGTGGCGGCTGCGGCGGCTGCTGTAGTGGAGGTTGAGGAGGTGGCGGGTATTGATACCCATACGCTTGGTACCCAGACTGGTATGAAGTTGCGTAAGGCCCTTCTGGATGGAGAGAATTGTAGTTGGCCGCCTCGAGATATGGGTCAACGGCAGGGGCATTGTAGTAATTGTAGCCAGGGTAAGCTAGCTGCTCTAAAGGGTTATACGCCGCTGTACCGGCGTATAAAGGAATTGGGTTATCATAACCCATGTGTGGTGGTGGTGCGACTGGCGCAGAGTCCACCTCGAAAACTGGGTTTGAAGGCCCACCCAGTTGTGGGTTTTCATACAGTGGCGGGTAGTGGCTGCCACTGGAGTGTTGAGGGGTGCTGAAATGGAAATCCACTCCTCGCACGGACATCCGTGCACCGGTTTTTCTTCGCCTCGGTGGGTCCGGAGGCAGTTGTTCTAGCGGTGGCGGTGGCGTAACCGTCTAGAAACGCGAATCCTCAGAGGGATCATGCTGCTGCTGCTGAGGTGGGTTGAAAGGGGGAGTGAACTCCCAATGGTAAGTGGCCCAACTTTCGGCAAAACTGTCTGGGCCCCGGTATGGCGAACCATGAAATGATGATCTGTCGGAAGTCTCTATGGGATGCGTGGGCGTCCCAGTTGGTGGCATCTTAGGATCGGAGTCGTCATCCATCTTCATTTCCCGAGCTTCAGGAAAATGGTCTTCTGGTCCCAATGGGTTATGGCCCATTGGTTCTTCAATTTGATTCACCGGGTTGAACCGGCTCTGGAAGTAAGGGGTCGGGTCCTGAAAGGCCCGGTGTGAACTTGACCGCTGCAACGGCTAGTAGGAGTGGTGAGAATCATTGGGCGACGATCTAAGCGAGACAGAACGCCTCGCGGGTTCCAGATATGTTCTCCAGTCTTCTTGAGGGCTGGAGCTATAAGCTGCTGAAGGTGTCCGGCGGTGGGAAGGCCCGGCTTCGTGGTCGTTTGGAGCAGTGATCGGCGCCTTGCCTCGTCCACCTCTTCCTCTGAATCTTGGCGGCATTTTCTTTGATCTTGTCAAAACAAAAGGAAAGCAACAAGGAAAACAATAAATGACAAAATAAAGATTAGGATTAGTCCTAAGTCCTTTGCCTAGACTCGAAAGTCAAGGAATGTGCAACTGTGTCATTGAGATTAAACACAAAAGGCTAGTGTTTAATTCACTCAATGTTGGCTCTAATACCAACCTGTCTCACCCCAATATTTCCACGTATTACCGGTGGGGAGTATCGTGACGTAGTTGATATCATCATAGTCAAACAATCACAGTTTAATGCACAGCGGAAGTCTAAAGTTAAAATATTACAAACCAATTCGAAAGTAACATATAGTATTAAAAGCGGAATGTAAAATGATCCACAAGCGGATCTAATATAAAGAGAAAACATTGTTCAACAGATTTAAGCATCAAAAGCTTGCAATACTCTTTATTGATACTAGGAGTAGCCAGCCCATTACGCATAGTACCTGCACTTAACCTTTTTGGAAAATACATCAGTTTACACTGGTAAATATAATTAACCGACTCATTTTGAAATCATTTAAGAAAATTGATTTAAATGCACAAGGCACAAATAATCTTTTATAACTTGGGACAATTATTTAAAAATAATCTTGTATACTGTTTTATATGTTTGTCGTTCGTCAGGGCCGGTTAGAAGAGCCGGACAAGATTAACTGACACACCACAAGTATAATGCCCACAAGGAAATTCCTTATTGTGGGATACCTTTTATACATACGCAACTGTTAGGTGTATGCCTGCACCCCGTGCTTAAGTCGTGGCCATTTCAATGAATGAGCCGAGGATATCCAGGACATGGTCATTAACCCCCCCAAAGGCATTGCACCAAACAAAACAGATTAAAACGGGTTATGTAAATATATTAATCACAATCCTATTTGAATAACTACATACCAAACCAAGCGGTATTATTATAATACCGTATCCCAAGCCCGTATAACGGAAAATAAGTTAAAAGTATTTACCTGAGCAAAAATACAATTTTATCTCATCCGTATAACAATCAGCAAGTGCAAATATCTTTTACTGGGCTCCTAAATCTGGAACGAAGGTTTTTAATAACCTATTAGATTCCTAACGGGTTTTACTTAAGTTTAAACTTAGACCGGTTAGTTTTAAAGAAGGTTCACGGTTCAAAACGCAAGACTAAGCAAAGACCGGATTAGAATGTGATTTAGACCCGACAAGTATGAAGACTTGTATAATATGGGTAAACTAAACACATTCTGGATTTTGAAGTAAAAATGATAAGGTTTGATCCGTTTCGGTTAATTTATGCAAACTAGTTACATAAACCGTTCCGAACGCGTATATGCACAACGGGTAACCAAAAGAGTCATGAACAGGTTCCACAAGTTAATATACTTTAAATATGTTGTGATATCAGTAGGATACCTTCCATTATGCCCAAAACGAATTTAAAATCAATTTAAGCCCCGTAGGGGTATTTTGGTCGTTTTAAAGATTATAAAAGAGATTAAATGACAATCTGAGGTTCTAGACTACAATGATCAGTAAAAATATTTATTTTTGCAAGTCATATCAGTAAGGTATTGCATATATGTGAAATTTACCATTTATAACCAAACTAAACACCGTAGGGCATTTTGGTCATTTCACATAAGCTTTAAAGGTCAAATTTGGAAATCTGAGTTCAAAACTTTTACTTACTGTTGAAGTATAAAGATTTACTCATAATATCAGTTGGTAATGTGTCTTAAATGTTAAACATAGTTTTAACCTATACTATGTGTTTAAAAAGCGCAAAAAGTCGGTTTTAGGCGATTTTCAGGTTATATAAAGAAAGCTGAGATTTTTATCAGTCTAGAAGGCTTAAAATATTTTATTTAACATATGAAATCAGTAGAAAAAGATTTGGTATCAAAATGTTATGTAAAACTCATTTTATTAGTAAAAAGGGTATAACCGTCAATTACCAAATCAAAGCAAGAACCCCATGTTATGATCAGTTTAAAAATTAAAAAAAATCTCCAAAAATCCCAAAATATTATATTACATCAGTGGGTAAAAGGTTTGGCGTCAAAATTTGGGTTTAAATAGGTTTTACGCCAAAAATGCAGTTTAATTAATAAAAAGGCTTCAATTTACGATATCGAGCATAACTCCTAATTTAGACCTCAAACTGATGTCAAATTTTTAGGACATGTTTACAAATTAGTAATAAAGGTTTTTGTCCTCTCACATTTTCAAAAATCTTGTTTTAATATCAAAAGGGCATAATGGTCAACTTTTAAGCAATTAACGGAAACATGCAATGAACTAGGATTTCTATGGAACCAAGTTGTATAACCTCAGAGGGTTATACTAACCTATAACATGGTCCTAAAGGAACCCTAAGGCACATCCAAACTAATCTAAATCGGGTCAGAACTGAAAGTCAAAGCAAAAGTCTACTTTTGCGAATTTCGGTTGCGAAACGAGTCTAAACTCAGAATTGTCGGGTTGAATATGCCTAAATATGTTCTTATATTATTTACCAAGTTATTTTATTGTTAAAACATGTTCCATAACCTCTGCATTGCTAGTTGTGAATTTATTTGCAAAAATAGCTTCTGTAGACTTTTTAATATTAAGTTTCACCCGACAATTGACTAAGTTAGAGTGATAATCAGGGGGTGCCCTTTTAAGGGTTTATTACCCACATAATTACCAACTTAAAGCCACTTTCAATTCGAATAATGGCTGGACCATTAGTGATTAATCACTAAGTAAAAGCTTAATTACGACGGCTTTGACTTTTGGTCATTATACTAAGAAAACTTGAACTTAAGGAGCTAAGAACACTTACAATGGTCCTTAGCACGAATTTGGAACTTAAGAAAACTTGCTTGAGCTCCAGGAAGCTCCAGAGAATGAGTTATGAATAAAAATTCAAGTGAGCAAATGAACTCATGAACACAAGTCCCTTATATAGAAAATTTAATGCTCCAAGATTGATCCACATGGCCCTACAAGTGATTCCTGATGATCACAGGTGTCCCCTATGCATGAAAATCTGTTGGCTCAGTCCCTGGAATCGAAAACAAACATGCAAAGGCGGTGGAACTGGCTGGACATCCACCTGTCCACATTTTCTGCATCTGGCACTCTTACGCGGCCCGCGTAAGAGTTGGCCTTGGGTCTACGCGGCCCACGTGGAGGGCTATATCCGGTAAACACTTTTACAACTTTGCAATTTCAGTCCCTGGTCCATTTAAACTTTATTTAAGTTCCATTTATTGCACTTAGGACCCCCATAGTTAACTTTTAAGGACCTTGGGTCATAAACTAACTCCGTTAAGCTCCCGGTTAGTTGTACGATCACCCGAAAAGTCTTGTATTCATCGAAACTCCACAAAATTAATATCCAATATTCTTGAGAGCGACATATATAATTGTTACAATGTTTTTGGGCTCGCTAAAAGGTCACTCAGAGGTTACTTTCAACATGTTGACACTTTTAACCCTTATGCTTTGTAACATCCTTATTTTAAGCACAAACGACTTTCTAAGTTCGACAAATTATTCGTTAAAGAATACGAACGTCGTGTGAGGTCAATCTGAGGCTCAAGAATGGCATGTTGACACTTTAGATCCCTTCTACTTACATATTTACATTGTTTGACAATTTTAGTCCATCGGAATCAATTCTTTACACGTTTAAAGTCCATGACACGTGTCTTTATTATATTGGTCGTGATTTTACGAGGTGTTACAGATATTGACAGGATACGGTGGTGAGGCTGGATTCGGTGATGGGGATTAGTGGACGGATACGGTGGTGGTTGCTGGATACTGTGGTGGTGGCTGAAATACGATGGTGGCGGCTGAAATACGGTTGTTGCGGCGGCTGGATTTAGTGGTGGTGAATCATGGAATCGGGTTTGAGGTGGGTTAGGTGTACGAATCATGGAATCCATGGTGGAAACTGAAACATTGACGCCTTGATATTTTGTGGCAGTGGTAGTTATTGACGCCATGAACAATGTTCGTAGCCATTTTTTTTTATCTCCCTGTACTAGAACATCTGATTTTGTGGTGAATTTTGTGTTTGTTTTGTTATCCACTCGGTAACGTGGGACCTCTTTTATCCAGATTGAATTTTTTATTGGATATTTATTATTTAGCTTACCACGTAAAGATCACGATGGTGATCCAAAAATCGGGATGACGATGGTGGTGCATATGGTGGTGGTGGTGGTGCTTATACAGTGTTAATATGATGGTGTTGTCCCTTGTGTTAATATGGTGGTGGTGGGTGGGATAAAGAAAGAGGGGTGGGGTTTATAAGGGAGATGAAACAGGAAGTTAAATGACATTTTTGCCCTCACAAGGGGTGCACATGACCTCACTTAATGTTAAAAATTAATTTGGTTAGTGTTAAAGGACATATGGTTTAATGAGTTTTACAAATAAAGGACCGTGACTGTAATTATTGAAGTTAAAGGTCATTCATTGCAATCCGATACAAACATAAAGGATGAAAACTGTAATTTACTCTTAATGTAAATTATTAAAGAAGTATCAGATTAATCGATAAATTAATATATGTTCTAAAAAAAGAATTATTAAAAAAATGGTATAGGAAATATATGGTCTTAAAAAAAGGAAAAAAAATTAAAATATGTTATTAAAAGTAAATATAATAACAAACTATTATAATATCTTAAATAAAAGAAAAACAAAAAACTATATATTATTATAAAAATAAAGTTACTATTCATCATTATTCGTCAACAGATACCAAATAAATACTTTATTTAGAGTACAACTTCGTTTTTAACAAAACTTATAAGAGAATGTCGGTGAAAAATCAAGCACAACTACGTACTTAAGTTTTAAAAAAAAAGTTATAAATATAAATTATTAAAGAAGTATCAAATTAATCGATAAATTAATATATTTAAAAAAAGAAAAAAAGAATTATTAAAAATGGTATAGGAAATATATGGTTTTAAAAAAGGGAAAAAAATTAAAAATATGTTGTTAAAGTAAATATAATAATAAACTATTATAATATATTAAATAAAAGAAAAAACAAAAACTATATATTATTATAAAAATAAAGTTACTATTCATCATCGTTTGTCAACAATATTTATACTTTTTACACTATTTCGAAAACCCAATGACTCAATCGTATGGATATGTAAAAAGAATTATTAAAAAATGGTATATGAAATATATAGTGTTAAAAAAGGGAAAAATTAAAATATGTTATTAAAAGTAAATATAATAATAAACTATTATAATATATTAAATAAAAGAAAAACAAAAAACTATATATTATTATAAAAATAAAGTTACTATTTGTCGTCCATCATCAACAATATTTATATTATATAATTATCTTTATATTTTACCAGTGAATAATATGTTTCTTACTTTTCATTTTTTAATGACAACGCTTACATACTTCTAAATTATACTACAATCTACATCTTACGTGAGATTGAACTCAAAACTTTTCACTAAAAGACAAAAGCCTTTACCAAATGAGCTAACTCAAGATTGACTTACTTTTCATTAACTAGCGAGTAAATTGCCATTTTAGTCCCTGAGATTTGGTTCAAATTGTCATTTTAGTCCAAATAGTTTTTTTTCTCCTATGGGTCCCTGACTTTTCCATTTTCTTGCCATTTTGATCACATTTCCTAACTTAGTCTAAAAATCTGGTTATAACCAGGAGTATTTTTGGTATAACTGTTGTGTAGTGATAACTAGGGGTAGTTTCCAACATAATTTATAAACCTCATAATAATTTAATGCTAAAAATACTCCTGATTATAAATCTTTTAGACTAAGTAATGTGATCAAAATGGCAAGAAAAATGAAAAGTCAGGGACCCAGAGGAGAAAAAAAAAAACTATTTAAACTAAAATGACAATTTAAAAAAAAACTCAGGGACTGAAATGGAAATTTTCTCTTAACTAGCATTAAAAATATGCTAGGTTGTAGCATAACCATTGTACCTCTTTAGATATATGCGTGTACATATTGCCATCATATATTCTAGTGGATCCGTTTTTTTCCTATGACATCCATTTCGTATGTCTACAACACACCTAGCATGCTTCGTGATTAACACAATTTATGACGAAAATAATCTATTATAAATTTTAGATAAACAAATATTTATGTTATTTCTATGATATCTAGTATTTGCACTTTAATATACCCGAAGTTGGTCTCAATAGTTAAACTAGAAAAAAAAAAATTTAAAAATGAAGCTATATCATTGTAATCTATCAATATTTACTTAGGGTGTAAGGAGTGGTTAAACACTTTAAAGTGGCAAACTAAAAAATCAACCAATCAGAGTGTGCCACGTCAATCAGTGAAAAATGTTTAAACTTTAGTGAAAAGTGTTGGCAATGGTTTAGACATTTAGTGAAGTGGTAAACTTTTTAAATAAAAAAAAAGGAAAAAGATGTGATTGGTTGAGATGGCATGGACCCCACCACACACCCCCCCTCTCTCTCCCCTTCCCTCCCTTCGCCGAATCGGTTATGCTTCACCGAATGTGACCCCTTTTCGTCAAACACTCATGCGGCAAAGGGCTTGGTATTGGTTGCCGATTAATTGCCGATCGGTGCCGGGTGGGTTCCCCCCCCCCCCCCTCTCTCTCCCCTTCCCTCCCTTCGCCGAATCGGTTATGCTTCACCGAATGTGACCCCTTTTCGTCAAACACTCATGCGGTAAAGGGCTTGGCATTGGTTGCCGATTGATTGCCGATTGGTGCCGGGTGGGTCCCCCCCCCACCCCACCCCCACCCCCACCCCGGACACCCTTAGATTTATTCAATGGTTTTTAAATTATTTAGGCTTCGTTATTCACAAGTGTTAGTTAAGTTTTAGCTTTTGTTTAGATATTTTTTAACTTCTATTAATTATGATGTTTTTTTATTAAACCAATCTACATATATATGTAGACTTTTAATGGTTAAATTTATAAATTTTGGGACAAATTGACTACTAATGGGAAACAAATTTGTTGTCAACCCGTCATCAACTTTGGGAAGGAGAAATTTATTCCGGTGGCTACGTATGTGCATACGCTAGAAGTAAATAAGAAACTTCATGCACCTTCTCATTTGTTCACAAACCTTTTACACACAATAATTTTTCTTTATTAAATTGTAGCAACTTTATAAAATATATTATATATTATATTAATAAAGTAATTGTCATCGGAATTTATCAAATTAGACAACTTCACACTTCAAAAAAATTACTTTAATCTTTTACAATTAATATATCGTTTCCTCTATAAACAAGAAATCATGTTTTCTTTCGGAGAATTAGATTTTAATAACTTTAACTTTCGCATATTGGTTCATAATAGTTCTAGCTTAAGAAACTCCCTCTGTCGGTCCCAACTTGCACACATTTTTCTTCCGTCGATCCTTTTTTAACTAAGATCTAACTTAGTTTTTTTGCTAACATCAGTTTATGTGGCACCACCTCCACCTCCACCACCATCACCCCACTACCACCACCACCATCAACCATCACCCACCCACCACCCACCACCATCAGCCACCACAACTGCTACCATCACCACCCACCATCAGCCACCACCATTAACCATCACCTACCCACCACCATCAGTCACCACAACTGCTACCACCATCACCACCCACCATTAGCCACCACCACCCACCCACTGATGTAATTGTCGTGGGCTAATTAAAAACAAGTATTTTATTTAAATACCTATTCGAGTACGGGTAAGTAAAATCGTATCCACAGAGAATTTGTGGTCAGTGTTTAACGATTTAACTAATGAACTACTATTAACCTAAATTGGGGGTTTGTTTGATTGATTAAGAGAACATGCAAATTGTTTCAGAAAGTATGTATTTTCAGATTGAGAAGAACTAACCCTCACCTAGAATCTCAATTACAAGTTTAACACAAAAAAATGTTTATTGATTCAAACACCACATAGACATAGCCTTGGGATTAATGAATTTGATTAACGATTAACGATTAGGGACAATTTTTAATACTAACCGTACAACCTAACAATCCGTTAAGATATACCAACTACCCACCGAATGACCAACCCGCTAACGATGCAAGAAAATCATCAATACATTTTATAAAAGACAAATAGTTCAAGTATGAATAACGTTTACCAAAATCAACACAAGTGATCATCAAGATGTATCAATTACAAGAATCAGAAAAACAAGGTAATTGTGCAAAAACTTAGCAATCGTTCACCCGGAGGAAGTCACAAGGATTTTAGCCGTGCATATTCATCACCACAGCTTCATATCTTGATTTGGAATGATTACTCATGAATAAACGGGAAAGAATACCTGAAATTGCCTTTTTCTTCTTCTGGATTCGTAAAAACGGCTTAGGAACTAAATGAGGATCCTCAATGCGATTTAGGTTAAAACCATATAATTTCTGAGTTGGTCCTCCCCCGCGCGTTGCGGAGGAGGCTTCTCCGTCTCTCGTGTGGCGCAAGAGAGCCAAATCTGACGGGCCCATATGTAAGTCCCAAAACTACCAATCGGATATCAAAATCACAATCAAAAGTGCGGAATACTAATGAAAGTGAGATGGACAAGAACGAAATTGATTGAATAATCAAAGTGCACACGGTTTCTAATAACCGTTTGGTACACGAAATTCGAAAACTCTAAGAAGAACAATAAACTGAACAGCAAAACTAAAAAGAACTAGGCTCACCCTATTTATTGTTACATAGGGTAACCTAATACAAACTGGGCCAAGCCCACATGCACACTCTTAACTAAACAAGCCCAAATCATTAATTAGCCCACATGGCTTATTCCAATACTATCTAATTCACTAGATAACTAAGCCCAATAGCTTGTAATTGTGTTTTATAAAGATAAGCGTAACCTTACTCAATTATATGGCCTTACACCACATATTTTACATCCTCGCGCGTTGCCGGATACCTTCTCCCCCGCATGGCGCCGGGGAGAAACTTTTCTAGAAGTTTGTTTTCGGCTATCTGCTTGATGCGTAAAATCCAATTTTCTGCATTTATGCTCCTTTTCCATTGATTAGCACCCATCAAACCTTTAAAACCCGACGCACAATAAGTTCAACATACCAGTACAAAATGACGCGTTAAAACTACGAAAACATGTACATAACTCATACAAATACAATGTGTTTTACCAACACATCACCCACCCACCACCACTAGCCACCCCACTTGCTACTACCACCCCACCTGCTACCACCACCAACATCCACCGCCATCACCACCCACCACCACCATCAGCCACTCCAACTGCTACCACCATAAACTTCCATCATTCTGCCACCCTGTAATATGTTCCCGGCGGTGAATGTACTTCCAACTAATAATATTTTCCTTTCGGGGTTGGGTTTTGAAAACCGATATGATGTCAAACCAGAGCTCTAAACATGAGGTTTTGATTTTAGGATACGGTAATTATGGTCATGGTAGCACAATACGTGGTAGGTCGGGTTCAGATTCGAAATGGTGGTGGCAGAAAGTGTTGGCAGAGGTGGATTTTGGTGGTGGTAGCAGGTGGGGTGACTGATGATGGTGGCTGAGTGGTGGTGGTGGGATGGTTGATGATGGTGGCTGATTTGGGAATGATTTTCAGTGATCCATATATTATTCATATGTTCAACTACAATCTGATTGAACAGCAGAATTCCCCCTCAGTAGGCGAACTTTCTCACTTAAGTTTTTTTTTTGCTCTGTGAGCTCCTAGAGTTAAGTTCACTGAAACACATAGTAAACTATTTATAGAGGAGCGAACTACTAGTGACATCACCATGAAATCGACCCTAAACAACCTATTCTATGTGTAACTGGAAATGGTTGCACAAAACTGCTAGACAGTTAGAAATAAATGACAAAAACCTAAAATTGTTGTTCAATACAATGTAAACAACTGGGATTCCCAAAACTCTTGGTCAATTCCAACACTTTTAGGAATCCAGTAGTTCTGGTCTTCGTTTGACTTGTTGACTTTGTCACACCCTCAAATTCCACATGCGGAGTATTACCGCGAGGCGTGTGACTGACCAGGATCATGCCACAAATCATATTGAACAATTAATTAAAATATAGAAATCCATCACCGTCAATACGATCAGTGACTAAATATTCAATAGTTCAAAAAAAGTCTAAGTTGACAGCGAAAGCAAAAGTTTAAATTCCAAACAATAGTTTAAAAATCCTAATTGTTTAATAAGAACCCAACAAACAGTTCTTCGCAACAGCGACACTCCCCCAATGCAAGCTCCTACGATGTACCTAATGACCTGCCAAAACATGCACAAGTGTGTCAACATAAAGTTGGCGAGTTCACGTTTTTTAGTGTTGTTTCAAAAACAGGTTGTTAAATTACTTAGTTTATAAAACATGTCATGGGGAGCTACCCCATCGTTAAGCTACTAAACTGTGTGGTACCAAAACTTGACTGTTGTAGTTGTTTGTGCCTCGTGTCAATGTCTACATCATTGACCAGTTTCCAAGGCAAAGTTCACGCCCGTCCTCCTCGGCATGGTGTGAGGTTTATCAAACCTAATAGCGCTATCAACTAATACCCCGTTCGCCAAACCGGGCGACTAATCAATATAATGTGTGGGGACTTTCAGATAGAGTTCGTTTAGTCCGCTAAAGACATGAAGTATAAATACAATATTTAACATTATTCCAAACCGAGAATACTAGCCAATCCCAATCTATGGATAGTAGGCGGTCCCAATCCAGGGATAGTGTGGTTCCCAACACCCGGGAATGCATGCTTTTAGTAAAAAGTTGTGAACTCACCTTTGCTTAGCTCGGGAAATTAAATTACTCGAGCTAGTATGGTCAACCACATCCTATTGTGGTTACCATTACTATTAGGATTGTGTACAAATATTTCACGTATTTTCTACACTTATCTAACAAGTTGCATGCAAGCAAAGTTATCACGTAGCACGTAGATCATGTGAGGTCATACATGGATTTATAACAAAAGCCCAAAGGTGTACAGTGTAAGTGTGTGGCCCAACATAGGTGTGCGGTCACATAATAGTGTGCGGCTACATCATAGTGTGCGACATCACTTTAAGTGTGTGACCTCACATAAGTGTACGGTCATGTATCATATCATTGTACGTTGTGCATCATGTGAATGTACCATTTAGGAGTGTATGGTCAGGGGTATACGACATATAGAGTGTGCGACATAAGGGTGTGCGAGGTGTGAAGTGTGCCAGCTAGTCTTTCTACCCAAGTTAATAACTGCCCATGTTCACACGAATACCATAGGGCTACTTTTTATAGCTGTTTAGTTTGTTTATCAATTAGCATCATAATCAATCATGAACGACAATACAATCAGATTCAATAACCCACTTATTGCAAAGAATAATCAGCATCTTACAATCATACAACCCTAGTTTTTATATAACATCATAATGTAACACCTCGTAAAACAGTGTCCAATAATATGTTGACACGTGTAATAAACCCTAATAAAGTTAAACGTTGACTATTAGGGACTAATTTTGCGAAAAATAAAAAACGTTGAATGTAGAAGGACTAAAAGTGTTAACATGCTTAAACTAAGCCTCTGAATAACAATACATGGTATTCATAATTATAAATGAGCCACTCGTTGGTCGAGAGGAGCCGTTTGCATAATTATTTGAAAGTTTGCGCGTCGAAGGGTTAAAAGCATCAACATGTTAATTCTTACCTCTGAGTGACCTTTTAATGAACCGAGAGCTTCATGATGTTTGAACATACTCTCGGGAATGCCTAATATTGGCCATCTAAGACTTTTATGCCAATAAGTGATGTTACGCGCAACTTTGCAAGTTAAAGGGGTTAAAAGCGTCAACATGTTTAATTATACCTCTGAATTACCTTTTAACGAACCCGAATCATCATTACGTGTAATCATACTCTTGGGAATGCCTAATATGGGCTACATAGGGCCTTGATGCTATTAAACGATAATACGCGCAAGTTTGCGCGTTAAAGGGACCAAAAGCGTCAACTTCTAAAACTACACCTTTGAGTGACCATTTAAGTGAACCGGAAACTTCGTAATGCTCGGACATACTTCCGGATGTGCCCAATATCGGCCGTTTAAGGCTTTGATGCCATTAAATGATAATGCGCACACCTTTGTTCGACAAAGGGACTAAAAGCGACGACAAGTGAAACTACGCCTTTGAGAGTCCTTTTAATCAGACCAGGAACTCCGCAATGCTCGGCCGAACCCCTAAGTATTCCTAAGATTTGCCGTTAAAGGTTTTTGTACGTTATACTAATAATATACATGAAACTAGAAAGTTAGGTGTCATATATGTCATTTATGAAAGATCTAAAAGCTGAACAAAAAGACAAGGACCAGAACTATAAACCAGGATATTTGTTGCCTGGACTAGGCTGCTTTGGGGGCCATGAGCCCACAGGGCCTGCCCTTCGCGTGCCGTAGGAGATCAAACAGCAACATCAGCTGATATAGATGTTTTCCTGCCATTTATGACAGAAATGAAACTTAAAAGCTGAATAAATGATAACAGGGATCAAAAGTGGCGAACTGCCAAACTTTACTTGCTGGGTCGGACACCTTGGCAGGCCGCGAAGCCCTCTTGCGCTACCCTACGCGGGCCGCGACCAAACAACAGCAGCAACCAGATTGTATTTTGATGGGTTTTTTTTTATTTTTCTTGATTACCACTCATAGCCAACCATTTCTAGTAAACTAGGGACTTGTATACTGTTTTTAAAAAACCAGAATTACACCTATAATCATCTGATTGCATCTCAAAAACACTTGGCAAGATCATAAGGGGTCTTGAAAACTATAAATATATGTGTTTCACCCACATTTTCACTTGCACCTTCAAGTCCATTCTTCCTATCTCTCAATTCCTGGAAGTTCCTGAATCTTTGGAGCATCCTATGAGTTATTTTCAGTCCCTAGGACCATTTGTAAATGTCCTTTCATGACTAGTTTATTTTATTTGGCTTAAAAAGCCGAAAAGTCAAGCGTTTACGATAAACGCTTTGACTTTTAGTTAGACCGTAAACGGTCAAGCCATTGTTCGCAACAAACATGGCTACGTGATCGTAATTAGGTAGGTGTTAAACCCTCAAAAGGGCACCTCCTAAGAATCACGTTTGCTTGGTCAATTGACGGGTCAACGTAATATTGTTTTAAAAAGTCAACGGGGCAGTTTTCGAATTAATTGCGAGATACGTTTAGAAGTATTCTAAAATACGTTTTATCATTTAAAAAACTTGGTAATAATTATTAGAACATGTGTAAACATGTTCGGCTCGTCAATTCCAGTTTTAGGGTCGGTTCGCAACCGAAAGTCGCGAAGTTTGACTTCTGCGTTGACTTTCGATTATGAACCGAATTAAATTAGTTTTCTACTGATTTTAGGTTCTGTTACGATCTTAATTTAACGTAGCATAACCCTATATGGTTATATTACACGATCATACTAGAAATCTGAGTTATTTGCTTGTTTCCGTTATTATGCTTAATTTTGACTATTATGCCCTTATAGCTTAAAAATGAGATTTTTGAATATATGGTCATATAAATAACTTAGTTACTGATATATAAACATGTCTAAGTTAATTTGAGATTATTTTCTGGTCTCAAAACGATGTTATGCAAGATATCGTAAAATTGAACTTTTTATTAATTAAATTACGCTTTTGTACATAAAGCATGTTTAAACCTAAATTTTGGCACTAAATTCATTACCTACTGTTATGATATTATTTTTAGGGATTTTTGGAATGTTGGGTCAGATTTGATACTGACCATATCATTGAGTTCTCGTATAAATTATATAATTGACGATAATGCCCCTTTTGCTAATAAATGGTGATTTGCATATAATTAACATGCCAAACCTTTACCTACTGACTTAATATGTAAAATAAAATATTTTAACCATTCAAAGTTGGTCAAAATCTCAGAATCACATAAATATCGCAAATATCGTCAATTATCGAGTTTTACGCTAATTAGGTGCATAGTATGGTTTAAAACCATATTTAGCACCCAAGACTTGTTACCTACTGAAATTATAAATAATTTTTAATATTTTTACAGTAGGTATAAGTCATGAACTCATACTTCCAATTTTGTCCCTAAAGGTATATGTGAAATGACCAAAATACCCTTTCGGGGCATAGTTTGGCCATAAATGGTAAACCATGCATATGTATGATATCTTACTGATTTAACATCATAAAATAAATGTTTTTACAAAATGTTTTAGACCAGAACATCAGTTTACTATTAAACCTCTTTTATAAATATCAAAATGACCAAAATGCCCTTACGGGACTTAATTTGGTTTAAAAATCTTTTTGGGCATAATTGCTGATATCCTACTGATATCATAACATATTTAAATCATAATAACTTATGGAACTTGTACATGACTCATCCGGCTACCCGTTATGCATATACGCGTTCGGTACGGTTTATGTAACTAGTTTGCATAAATTAGCCGAAACGGGTCAAATCTTATCATTTTAACTTCAAAATCCAGAATGTATTTAGTTTACCCATATTATACAAGCTTTCATACTAGTAGGGTCTAAATTACATTTTATTCCGGTCATCGCTTAATCTAGCGTATCGTACCGTTTCTAATACTTTAAGTTAGCCGGTCTAGGTCTATGACCTAAATAAGACCCGTTAGCATTCTAAATTGGTTATTTATACCATCATTCCAGAATAGAGCCTTCCGGTAAATTGTACCTACGCTTACTTAATTGAATACAGCTGAGCTATTATAAATCTTCCAATTTAAGACAGGAGCTAGCTCAGGTAAATACTCTTAACCTATTTTCCCTTATACGGGCTTGGGATACGGTAATATAATTACCGCATGGTCAGGTATGGGATTCGAAGACCAATAAGTCGGGAAATTCAAATAACTTGTTTTAATTCGTATTGCTTGACAGAAACATTGGGGGTTAATGCGACTGTGTCCTGGATATCCTTGACTCATTAATTGCAAATGGCCACGACCTAAGCACGGGGTGTAGGCATACACCCGACAGATGCAATATGGTTATTTAATTAATTTTATACCCAATATGGGTTTCCCATTAAGGGAATAAGTGGTGTGTCGGTTAATCATGAACCGGCATAGTACCGCGCCCCGTATATAGAGCAAGTTATGTAAAACTGATAACATGAGATATAGTTTGTCCCAAGTATAAAATATTTTCGTGCCTTGTGCACCTAAACCGATTTATGAAACATTTTTCAAATGTGTCGGTTGATTGTATTTACCAGTGAAAACTGATGTATTTTCAAAAGTCTAAGTGACAGGTACAAATACGTAAATAGGCTGGAAACTGCTCGGGATTGTTAGACGAGGAACTTGTAACTCCTTCGCATAAGCCATTAGTCCGTTAACCTTCTTTTGTTTTAAATGATCCGCCTGTGGATTATTACAAGCATGTCTGTACGTAATACTTTGATATTTTCAGACATTTGTGTTGGTAATAATATTTTATATTCTAAGACTTCCGCTCTGCTATTCTGTGCATGTTTGACCATGACGATACCAATCTTACGTCACGATACTCCCCATCGGGCCCACCGGGCTGAGTTGTAATATCGGGGTGTGACAGGTTGGTATCAGAGCCAACGTTTGAGTGAATTAAACACTAGCCTTTTGTGTTTAATCTCAAATGACACAGTAGCATATTCCTTAGACCTTCTGAGTCTAGACTTAACATAGGAATGCTCTCATCCTTATTAAGTAAACATTGTTTTTGATTTTATGTATTTTATGAATATGTCGCCAAGCAAAGAAGCCGTTGATGAAAATTCTCCTCGTTCAAAGCCAAGAAATACCAAGCTTCGTACCTCGGCTAGGATAAGCAAGTGATCAGTTTGGAGGAAGACCTTTATGGGGCTATTCCCAAAACCAAACTTATTGAAATTTTTAACCAGACTCCGGAGTCCATACCGAACGTCCTTGAGGCTCAAATTTTGGAATCTGTACCAGTGGAGTCCATACTAGGAGATCCCTAAGGCTCCCGTATTGAAGATGATACCAATAAATGCCATTGATCAATAAATTCTTATCTCCAAGTTTTGGAATTCCAAACTTGGACTATGTTTAGTAAACTTCAAATCCGTGATCCAATTTAAAATTTTCTAATCATTAAATCCTTGGATCCTACTCCTAGCAACAAATCCTGAACTGGAATGCTTATTTAATTCACTGAAATCTTCAGCGTCGCTATGGCATACAACAAACAAAGAAGAGAAACAATCGGAATGAAGCAAGGAAGGCATTAGAAAATCAATCTTCCATTGTATTTCGTTTTCCTCTAAATCCCTGTATGGGCATTTAATTATTATAGTCCCTTCGTGGACATTATATTTCAATATAGTCCCTTCGTGGACATTGTATTTCAATAAAGTCCCTTCGAGGACATTATATTTCAAAATAGTCTCTTCATGATCATTACATTACAATATAGTCCCTTCATGGACGTTATGTTTCCATATAGTCCTTTCGTGGACATCATACTCTGTTATAGTCTTTTCAAGGACATGTCATTTCGTTAATAATCTTTTGTCGACATGTTATTTTATTAAAGTCCCATGGCGAATATAATAAATTCATCATAGTCCTTTCAAGGACATATCGTTTCACTATAGTCCCGATGTTGACATGTCTTATAGTCCCTATACGGACTTATATTTTTCCCTTTCGTCCCCGCGTGGACAAGTATTGCTTCAAAGTCCCTATAAGGACCTATCTCTTCTATATAGTCCCAGTATGGACATTTGTTTATTATAATCCCTATGTGAACATATCTTTCGATTTAAATCCCTGTGAGGACATCTGTTCAGCAAAGTCTCTTTGTGCGCATGCTGTATCAATATAGTCCTTTTATGGGCGTGTTATTCATTAAAATCCCTTTGGAGATATACTATTTCGAAATAGTCCCCTATGGACACAAAAATCTCATTATAGTCCCTTTTTAGACATGACATTTCATTATAGTCCCTTCGTGGGCAAACCATTTCAATATAGTCCCTATACAGACTTATAATATTTTGAAGTCCCTATACGGACTTATAATATTTTAATAGTCCCCATATGGACTTATAAATATTTCTTTTAGACCTCTATGAACAAATGGGATACTAAAAGTCCTAATAGAGGCACTATTGTAAATTTCCTGTTGGTTTACGGAAAGTTGTGAAAATCTTTTTATAGGTATTCTTTTCGTCCCTTACCAAACAATTGTAACGATTTTATTCAAACTTTTTCGATATGCTAAAAAATTTTAAAAGATATTCTTAACGGTATAACCTAGTCAATATGTCAATACATACATGCTATGATGGTAAAACCCTCTTAAGACAATAATCTTTGTTAACATCCAAGAACATGTTAACACTCCAGGCAGTGTGACTTGAGAAACCACACCAGCCGTCAAGGTATTTGGACTACGTCCAAGCCTTAAAGCCTATATGATCGAATTAGATCATGGGAAATATCATCAATGTGATGATCATAATATAAACATCCATTAGTGATGAAGTGCCTACGGGCTAAACTTGTTGTCCATTAAGACAACGACAGTTGTGGTTTACGACCCCCTGTCTAAAATGCTAGACTATGTCCAAGCCTCATAGTCTAAAAGATCAATATGATCATGACTAATATCATCTAATACGATGATCATATTATTTAACATCCTTTAGTAATGTTTCGCCTACGGGCTATATATTAAATTGTCTACTAGTGACATTGACATCTGAAACTGTTATGGTTCACCGTGCAAGGCGATGGTCAATGCCCAAGCCTTGTAATCTATGAGCTCGATAAGATCATGACTAATATACTCAATTATGATAATTATATAATTATATATATATATATATATATATATATGTATGTATGTATATGTGTAAACATCCATTAGTGATGTCCAATGAATTGCCTATGTGCCAAAAATGAATCGTCTTTCAAAACGATGACAGTTGTAGTCTATGACTCCCTGCCCAAAGGTGAAGAACTATGTTCAAGCCTTAAAGCCCCTGATCTAATAAGATTGCGGCTTATAAACTAATGTCCTTTGCGACAAGGCCTTTATGCCATATGATTACTTATGTCCTTCATGGCTAGGCTTTATGTCATATCATTTTTACGTCCCTGTGATGGGCCTCCGTGCCATATATATATTAAAAGTCCTTTAAGGCTAGCCTTCAAGCTACTCATAATCGTCTATATGACAAAGACAGTTGTGACATTGTGATCCCCTGTCAAAAAGGTAATGGACTCGGTCCAAACCATAAATGCCATTAATGGTCCCTTTTGTGACCTAGGCCAAATATAATTGATATACATTCAAGTAACATACTATAAGGAAGTTAAAACCTACTAGCCGATATGGTTTAATGATACCATGGCTTGATAATCGTCAAATACGATGACTAACTATTATTTTTGCAACTAATCAATTGTTATTATTGGTGTTTAGTACCAAAGCTTCAAAATGGTGGATTCTGATGAAGCACACAGCAGTACTGCAAATAGAAACAATGATGCAAATGTAAATGTTAATGGCGCTGATCTTCAGGCCATGATTGAAGCAGCAGTTAGTAGAGCTGTGGGTAAAGTTCTTGAGGATAATAAGGAGTCGAGTGCTTCTCGCTCAAAGTCCCATACAAAACAACATACATTAGCTCGCAAGGAGAGCTCTGTTCACTCTTCAAATGCAAAGAGCGAACATCAGAAGTTAGTGCTTCATGATAAGCCCCATTCAACTAAAGACGGGTGTACATACAAATACTTCGTCTCATGCAAACCCAGAAATTTTGATGGGGAAAAAGGGGCGATCGATGCCATGAAATGGCTCGATGAAATGGAAACTGTTGTGGACATCAGCAGTTGTGCTGAAAAGGATGTGGTAAAATTCGTTTCACAATCTTTCAAGGGCGAGGCCCTCGCATGGTGGAAAGGCATAATACAGTCCATGGGGAAAATTCCGCTATATAATATGGGATGGTCCAAGTTTGTGGAGCAAGTTATGTAAAACTGATAACATGAGATATAGTTTGTCCCAAGTATAAAATATTTTCGTGCCTTATGCACCTAAACCAATTTATGAAACATTTTTCAAATGTGTCGTTTAATTGTATTTACCAGTGAAAACCGACGTATTTTCAAAAGTCTAAGTGATAGGTAGAAATACGTAAATAGGCTGGAAGCTGCTCGGGATTGTTAGACGAGGAACTTGCAACTCCTTCGCATAAGCCATTAGTCTGTTAAACTTCTTTTGTTTTAAATGATCCGCCTGTGGATTATTACAAGCATGTCTGTACGTAATACTTTGATATTTTCAGACATTTGTGTTTGTAATAATATTTTATATTCTAAGACTTTCGCTGTGCTATTATGTGTATGTTTGACCATGACGATACCAATCTTACGTCATGATACTCCCCACCGGGCTGAGTTGTAATATCGGGGTGTGACACATAACCATAACCAAAACTGATCTATACTTGAATATCATTGGTAATCATCAGAATTCTAGCATACATACAACCCTAGATCATCGATTAATATCAAGCATACTTCCAGATCAGATCTAACAGTTAATTATCACAAGAAAATCACCAATTTCTTATCATCATACAAAACTAGTTATTAGATCATCTTTCATTCGATCAAACAATATCAAAACATGATATCAAGCAAACCCTAGATCATAATAATCTAATGTATAACAATGTTAATCCACCAATACATACACATGGCCGAGTATAATCAAAGAAAAAGTGGTAATACACTAACCGGAAGATGTAGAGCAAAAGAGAGTGCTAGATCGAGAGAGATAGGGCTTTGAGAGAATGACTGGCGTCGATACCAAGAAGAGGAAAAAAGTAGGGTTTGTTATTTCTTTTGAACTACAAAATAATGTACGTATACTACATGTATGCACACACATGAAGGATTTGGGCTTGGACGATTTCGGGCTTGTGAGGTTTGGGCCGAGAACAACAAGGTGGAAGAGGTGTGTGGCCTCTAGTGGGGTGTGCGACCCGGCACTAGTGTGCGGTTGATCTTTATTAATGAATAATTCATATAATATCCAATAAGCTCACAACCATTCAAATATAATTAATCAAGTATAATCAATCAAGTATATCAAGTTTAACATAACATACACAATATTACAATGTAAAGTGGAACATGAAGAGTAGTGATACGAAGTTAAAGGTTACGAGATTAGATGACGCAGACCTTGAAAGTATGAGTTGTCACATCATCCCTAAGTTGAAAGAAAGTTCGTCCCGAAATTTAGCATGCATTCACTGAAGAAGCTAGTGCAGTTGAGTGTTTTCACGGGGTGTCACATCATCCCCATGTTGATTTAGAATTTCGTCTCGAAATTCAGTAGTAGCTTCGGCACTGGATAAACAAATGAGGATACTTGTGCATCATCTGGTCTTCCCATTCCAAGGTAAACTCTGGTCCACGTCGTGAGTTCCAACAAACTCGAACTATCAGAATCTTACTACGCTTGAGTGTTTTGATTTCCCGATCCATGATCTCAACTGGTTCCTCAATGAAACGAAGCTGATAATCAATCGTGAGCTCCTTGAAAGGAACAACGAGAGTCCCATCTGATAAACACTTCTTCAGATTTGACACGTCGAAGACGTTGTGCGCACCAATGAGTTCTTCAGGCAAGTTCAGTCTGTATGCCATTGTGCCAATCTTCTCAGTGATTTCAAAAGGTCCGACATATCGTGGATTAAGCTTGCCCTGTATAATAAAGTGAACCACACCTTTCCAAGGTGAACCCTTTAACAAAACTCGGTCTCCAACTTGGAATTCCAACAGTTTTCTTCTCTTATCAGCGTAACTTTTCTGACGGTCGTGAGCCGTCACCATGCAGTTTCTGATTTGGGCAATTTTTTCTGTGGTGTCGAGTACGAGTTCAAGGTCAATGATTTGGCTATCGCCAACTTCAGCCCAGCACAGAGGTGATCGGCATCTCCGTCCGTACAACGCCTCGAACGGAGCAGCCTGAATACTGGTGTCGTAACTGTTGTTATAAGAGAACTCCACCAGATATATGCGTCTTTCCCAGTCGTTACCAAAGTCGATAACACATGCTCGCAGCATGTCTTTAAGGGTTTAGATAGTACGTTCAGTTTGACCATCCGTTTGCGGGTGATAAGATGTGCTCATGTCTAGACGTGAGCCAAAGAATTTGTGCATAGCTTACCACAAATCAGATGCGAAACGTGGGTCACGATCAAAGATGATGGAAATTGGCACTCCGTGCCTAGCAACTACTTCTTTCAGGTAGATGCTTACAAGTTGAGAAAATTTGTCGGTTTCTTTGATCAAGAGGAAGTGCGCAGATTTAGTTAAGCGATCTACGATTACCCAAATGGTGTTGTTTCCGCTTTGTGTTTTAGGTAAACGGTAACGAAATCCATGGAAATCTACTCCCATTTCCACATTAGTAACTCGGGTTGTTGTAGTAGCCCTGATGGTTTTTGGTACCCGATCTTGACCCTAACATAGGTCAAGCATTTGCTAACGTGTTTCGCAATGATCGCTTTCATGTTAGGCGACCAGTATAAAGCTTTTAGGTCATGATACATCTTGTCAGAACCCAGATGTATTGAGTAGTGAGACTTGTGTGCTTCGTCCATCACAAGCTCTCGTAGGTTTCCGTAGAATGGAACCCATATATGTTCCATGAAGTAGTGAATACAATCAGCTTTGAGTTCGAGTTGTTTTTCCAAGCTCCGCATGGACTCAGCTAGAAGGTTTTCTTCCTTTAGAGCTTCAACTTGAGCGTTGCGAATTTGCTCAGGAAGATTCGAATGAATGGCTAGCTGTAACGCCCGAACACGTTTAGGCTTGGTTTCTTTTCGGCTGAGGGTGTCGGCTATAATGTTTGCCTTACCCGGGTGGTATTTGATTGCACACTCATAGTAGTTTAAAAGTTTGACCCACATGCGTTGCCGCATGTTTCCTTCTCATCGAGTATATGCTGGAGACTCTTGTGATCGGTGTAAATCATGCACTTGGTACCGTACAAGTAATGTATCCATATCTTGAGCACGAAGACTACAACTCCCAATTCCAGGTCGTGGGTAGTGTAGTTCTTTTCGTGGACTTTGAGTTGGCGTGACGCGTAAGCAATGACTTTCTCACGTTGCATTAACACACAACCAAGTCCTTGGATGGACGCATCGCAGTAGACAATGAAGTGATCAGTGCCTTCAGGTAATGATAGAATAGGTGCACTACAAAGCTTTTCCTTCAACTGTTGGAACGCGGATTCTTGAGCATCACCCCACTTGTAGGTGATACCCTTTTGGGTTAGAGTAGTGAGGGGTTGTGCGATCTTTGAGAATCCCTCGATGAATCTATGGTAGTAACACGCCAGACTCAAAACTTGGTGGATTTCGATGGGAGTTCTAGGCGCAGGCCAGTTCTTAATGGAGTCTATCTTGGCTGGATCAACGTGAATCCCAACTTCATTGACCACGTGACCAAGGAAATGGACTTCATGAAGCCAAAAGTCACATTTTGAGAACTTAGCATAGAGTTGTTCGTTTCGTAAGAGTTTCAAAATAAGGCATAGATTTTGCTCGTGTTCCTCCTGACTCTTATAGTAGATCAGGATGTCGTCGATAAATACGATTACGAACTTATCAAGGTAGGGTTTGCACACTCGGTTCATGAGATCCATTAAAATCGCAGGTGCATTCATCAACCCAAATGGCCTGACAAGGAACTCGTAGTGGCCGTAACGAGCCCTGAATGCTGTTTTCGAGATGTCTTCGTCTTGGACTCTCAACTGATGATAGCCCGATCTCAGATCAATCTTGGAATAGAAACTCGACCCTTGCAACTGGTCAAATAGATCATCAATGCGTTGAAGTGGGTAGCGGTTCTTGACGGTCCCTTGTTTAACTCGCGGTAGTCTATGCACATACGAACTTCTTGAAAATAGTACGGGGGCTCCCCAGGGTGACCTTGTGTAACTCATCAGGAAAAACTTCGGGAAAGTCGCGAACAATAGGTATATCCTCGATCTTCTTCTCTTTGGTTTGAACATCAGTGAGAGAGCTAGAATAGCGGTTTCCCCTTTCGTAAACATTTCTGAGCCTTCAAGAATGAAATGATACCTACTACAACACCATCCTTCTCGCCTCGAATAATAAGGGGTTCGCCGACCGAACGAGGGATGCAGACAATTTTCTCTTGACAGGGTATTTCCACTCGATGATGGGATAACCAATCCATTCTGATGACAACGTCGAAACTTCCAAGAACAATAGGGATGAGATCGATAATAAAACTCTGACCGGATAACATAAGTTTACAACCGTGGATGGTGTGAGTAGCCTCGACGCTTTTACCTTTGGCTAATTCCATGAAGTGTTTGGAGTTCAAAGGAATTGGGGTAGATTTAAGCATCTTACTAACACTTAAGGACACATAACTAGTATCGGCTCCAGAATCAAATAGTATGGAAACAAAGTAGTCGTCAAGTAGGAACTTACCCATCACAACGTTCGGATCGTTCCTTGCTTCACCCGAGCCAATAAAAAAGGCTCGACCTTTTGCACCGTTCTCACCATTGTTGTTGTTATTCTTGTTGTTATTGTTTCCAGTGTCATTGTTGTTGTTATTGTTGCGGTTTTGATTCAACTGGGGGCAATCCCTCATGATATGCCCTTCACCTCCACACTGATAGCATCCTTTATTATTACCCTGTTGTTGCTGCTGTGGCCTCTGATTCTGTTGGGTTTGCTGCTGTTGCTGCTGATTTTATCTCACCTGATACAGGCTTTTACAATCCTTTGCTGCATGCCCCTGCTTACCACACCGCTTACAGGGATTCTTCTCGCATTGCCCATTATGGTGTAGGTTACACTTGTTGCCCTTCGGTCTATTTCCTTGATAACCACCCTGACTTTGATTGGCTGAAGTTTGCTGATTTGGGCTCTTGTTATCTTCAAACTTTCTTTGTTGTGACTAAGGTTGGGAGGAGCTAGAACCCTTGTCTTGGTTGTTATCCCACTTGCCCTTACTGTCGCTCGAAGTGTCAGTAGCAGCACTGTTACGCTTGGGCAACTTACCCTGTTCAACTGCTTGGTCTGTAAGATGGTGTGCCAATCGGATGACTCGCTAAATCGTGGGGAGGTTAGCTGAAGTCACAAAGCTTTGGATTTCAGGAGCTAATCTCTTGAGATAGAGCTTGATTCATTTGTAAGTAGGCTCGGACATATTAGGACAGAGAGCAGCTAAGTCATTGGACCTCTTTGTGTAAGCTTCAATTTCAGATCCAACCATATTCAGATTGTAATACTCCACCTCGAGCTTCTGAATATCATCTCCATGACAATATTCCTCCTTGATCAGATCCTTGAATTCGTTCCATGGGGTGGCATTGGCAGCCGCCAATCTAAGCATCTGAACCTGCGTGTTCCACCAGGAAAGTTGTTGCCTTCTAAAGTGCCAGTTGCATACTTCACCCTGTTGTTGGCAGGGCATTCACACATTCCAAAAACAGATTCGACCTTCTCGATCCAGTGTAGAAGGCCCATTGCTCCTTCAGTGACGTTGAAGGAGTGAGGTTTGCAATCCATGAATGCCTTAAAGGTACATACTCGGGGTTGGGCAGGAGCAGGTTGACCTCCGGGTTGAGCCGCTAGAGCCTCAGCAACTCGTGCATTAATCAAGGCCGTAAACTAGTCCTGAGTCATGTTAATACCGCCACGTCCTTTGTCGCGCCCGTTCATTATCTTTACATCCACAAAACACAAAATGAGAACGATATTACATATACAATTCATCACAATGGCATGAGGAATGCAAAAGAAAATTTAACTACAACGCATAATGGCATGAGGAACGCAAAAGAAAATTTAACCACTATGCCTTGGGTTTCTTGAGTTTTTTTTAACTCACATGGGATTTCTTGGTATACTTGACCTATATAAATACACACACACATACATAAATATTTGTATATTTAATGCGTATCAGTGTATTTTTAACGTATATAGAAATATAAAAAATATGTATGTATAATTTGAATTTGAATTTTGAATCGAATCAATTTGAAAACCATAATTTCGTATCCAATTTGAATTCGATTACTTGACTTGAATTCATATCAAATTCGAATATTTGAAAACCGATTCGAAATAATTGAATCGAGTCGAATTTCAATTTTTTTCTAATCGAATACTAAAAAACCTCATTCCCTTGTCCAACCTAGGTCTAACCAAAACCCCTTTGATATAGCAAATGATATTGTGTCCAAAAACCTTTTTTACAAAAAGGGCCAAGTGGTTCCATGGACAATTAACATAGCAGGTCTAACCGTAACCCCTAATTACCCCCCCCCCCCCCCCCCCAACATAGCAGGTGTAACCAAAACCCCTCTACTTCTTAGGAACCTCTCTATCTTCCAAACTATCCCAAAAGAGTCTAAGTAGGGCCAGTTTGGTTAAGTCAATTAAAGATAAATCAGACGAGTTGTGTTTAGTTTATGATAGCTAGTTAGATTATTATATAATTATGGGTTTTATTTTATGTCTAATTAGAAGTTCAAATCAGTCTCTAATTGTACCGAGTTATGGTGTATATATAACCTAATCGAACTTTTGATTATGAGAGTTAATTCATTTTTGAGTTATTTTTGGATTAATAAATTGGAGGGCTTATTTAAATTTGTGTGATTTACGTTTTTGTTTATTGCTTGGGACTTGAAAACCTACAAACATGTTTAGCTAGACATGTCATGTTTACATCGAACTAGCAGGCCGTCCATGGATAACTAGTTCAACCCATTTATTTATATTTTTTTTAAATAGGTTGTATGTCAACTTTTTATGTCACAACTTAAACAAATTGAGTTTTTGTTGTCAGAGTTTGGAAGATAAAAAAAAGAAATGAGCATCAGGTTGTATAGTTTAAACTCTGAATATGAACAAACAAACATAACCAGTAAGATCTCACTCAAAAAGTAAGGTTTGAAGAACGTGAGATGTAACCTTACCTATATCCCAATAAATAGAGAGGCAACCCCCCAAATGAGATCCCCGACTCAAAAGAACCCCCTTGTTTCATACGGTATGGAAATACAAGTAACAATAAAATAATCAGATTAAATGGGTTGTACTCAAGTTAATCCATATGTCATGCCCATATTCATGTATTTGAAACATTTTTTTGATCATGTCAAATTTTCTAGTTCAACTTGTCAATCGATAAACACAACCTATTTAAAGCTATGGTATATAAGTATGCAGAGTCAACCTAATTGTTAAATCTAGGGATGAGCTCGGTAGCGGTACCGAAAATCGTCAAATATGAGTGTCGATACCGAAAATGTTCGGCACTGTATGGTACTAGTACTTGAAGGTAAAATACAGGTACCGAACCAAAAGTACCAGTACCAAAAACGCCGTGGGTACCAAATTGGTACCGAAAATAATTCGGTACGTCACTGGTTCGGTACAGGTACCCGATACCAAACGCTCATCATTTTAATTTTAACAATAAATACACACTGTGAATTATAGATATAATATGCGTCGAGTCATGTCTTGCGCTTGCGCATGTGATCATAATGTAGACGTAGGATTTTATTGCAACTTGTTGGTCACAACAGGATCGCTGCCATGTTTCTAGTCGCAGTGCCGCACAGCATTTCCCTGCTCACAACTTATGCCTTAACCCCATCCCTTTTATCGAAACTATTGGTTCAAGACCGCCATGTTTTCAACATCATAGTCAACCACGATCCTATTATCATCTAAACTCTTTTTAGTCCCTGTGGACCGCCTTTTAGCGGGACCAATATCTCGTCCTTGGCCCTCTCTTGGGCCATGCCTATTTGCCTGACCTTCCTTTATGGTCTTGTCTCTTTGATCCGGTCTGTTTTTTTATTTTAATGGAACCGCCGCACATCCATCTTTTCATATAACGCAGTTACATTTATAAGAAACGAGCACCATGATGCTTAAGATAACTTAGTTTTACCAAAAGGAACCCTTCTATATGTAATCAATGGTGCTATATTCACCCGGCTAGTATTTCTTCCTTGAGCTCACATAAATGTTACATAACCCAAATATACAAGAAAATTAATTGAAGTGAAAATAAAATTTGCAGTCATCATCGTGAGGAAGGGATATTGATTCCGGGGCCACGTATGTGCATACGTATTCTAGGAATATAAAAACTTCCTCCTTTTGTACAAAACTTTATTACATTAATGATTTAGTGGGTGGGGTTAGTGTAAAAAAATAAGAAGTGTTTTAAGCCCTTAGATCTTATAGTTAATGATTACGATCAAGGGGAGCTTAAAATGTAAATTATGTTTTATTTTTTTAACTAATTTGGCTAAAGTAGTGATAATGGTGTCTTTTTATGAGTTTTTTTTGCTAAACTAGTGGTGGGTAGGGATAGTGTACAAAGTGTCTAAAGTGTGAGAAGTGTAAGAAGTGTTTTAAACCATTAGATCTTTGATCTAATGGTTGAGATCAATAGAGACCAAAGTATAAATTGTGTTTTAATTATATGGACTGATTTGAAATTTGTAGGGGTAATAGTGTCTTTGTATATGTTTCAAATTTGGTAACATCTCCTAAATTCTAGTGATTCACTCCTAAATTCTAGCGATTCAAATTTAACTGCTAAATTCTATCGATCCTAAATTCTAAAAATACAGAAATATGTAACTGCTACAAGAAATGTATAACACTATACATCCATCATATAACACTATACATCCATTATATAACACTATATAACACCATATAACACTTTGTAACACCATATAACACCATATAACACTATGTAACACTATATAACACTATATAACAATATATAACACTATACATCCATCATATACATGCTACCAGAATATAACACTATGTATCCATCATATAACACTATATAAACCAAAGAACACTATATAACACCATATAACACCATGTAACACTATATATAACACTATATAAAAATATATAACACTATACAATTCTGAATGGTGGTTGCACTAGAGAATTAATAATTGATGGTGTTATATAGTGTTTTTTGGTGGTTGCACTACAGAATTATATAACACCAAAAACCATTATATAACACCATATAACACCATGTAACACTATATAACACTATATAAAAATATATAACACTATACAGTTCTGAATGGTGGTTGCACTACAGAATTAATAACCGGTGAACGAGATGACACAAATTCGTAGATTAATTCGTAAATTCGAATTCCTATAATAAAGGGTGGCGGTTATTTTGGGCAGTTATCTTTTAATCAATTAATTGAAAGAAATAGAAAATTACTAATTCACCCTTTTGAATTAATTTAGATATAGGACACTTGTCATCACCACATTATTTCTCACCCTTCTCACAATATTAGATTAATGTACAAGATCCTCTACCACTAGTGGTGATGGAAAAAGTATTTACAATTTTAGTGTTTTTTGAAAATTATTTACCAAAATAGTGTTTCCATCTATTTTTGTATTTACCTTTTTCGTTTATTTAACATATCAGACTTATTTTGTATATTTTTTTATTTAATCAATGCATTTTCTATTTTTTTTCTTTATGTTGTTACTAGGTTATTACTCGGGATTGCTTCCCGGGCTCAAGAAAATTATTTAGGTTAATTATTATTATTATTAATTAATACACACTTAAGATCATACAAAAAACATGACGTATTAATGTCTTCACTATAAGAAGAGTTGTAAACTTTTCATAAACTTAATCACGAGTTAAAAACATGCCTAAATATAGATAATTGAAAATATAAACTTTGAAATGAAAGAAACGGTACACTACTTATGTAAAGATTAGATAATAATGATTTGAAAAAATGAATACAAAAAAATCACTGGTCGTTAAATATCTCTTTATACACCACATTTGTTGTTTTACAATAATAATACCCACAAACATGTTTAACTAACATTCGATTTAATATACACAGATGAGAAGTTCTCATTACAAAGTGGCATAATATCCACACCAAAAATTTCATTATCAAAATGCAGCATCATTCATCCTTTTGCGTGTGTATTGAATTCTCTACATGGCTCTGTTATCATATTTGTAGAGACCTATAACAGCATACATAATGAAGATGAGTATGGATTCAAAATTAAAATATAACTAATTTGAGTAGAAATAAAGATGACCTGCTCATTTAGAAAACAGATTCTTTGCTCCATGCTAGGAATCATAACTTTGGGTGACATATCAAGAACAAAATCCTTCTAATTGTTGCAACTTATATAAAGTTGAACATAGATCATCTAACCAACATAAATAAACCTTAAACAAATAAAGTTGAACATAGATCATCTAACCAACATCAATAAGCCTTAAACAAAACTGGTTTAAAAAAAATAATAAGAGACTAACTCATCTATATCCTCATTGTTAATAGCTAAGATGCTGACCGGGTGAAGCATTTAAACCCTGCCAAAGAATGCAATCCATTCATAATCAGTTATGAATACAAAAGATATAATGAAATACGACAACAACTTGCATTATTATAAATGCACTTACATACAGATCCCATGGATTCAGTTTGTGATTAACTAATTGACCTTTGGAGGAGTTAATGCAAAGTAAAGGACAATCATTTGACCCAATGTATTTCTCTTAGTTGCTCTAAATCACATGCAATAAAAAATAAAAATCTTATAATTTGATAGATGTACTAATAAAGAGGCGATCAGAAGTGAAATGTTGTATATGACTACATAAGCAAAGGATACCAATATAAATTATATAATAACTTATGTTCTCCCGCGGTGGTAAAGGAATTAAACTTAATAGTCTTAGATCATAGTAACAACCTGATAACCCCATAATTTAAACAATGGATGGAAATAGTATGAGTATAAAACAATCCACAATAATATTCACCTAAAATATTAAATGAGCAAAAAAAAAGTTCAGATGACCCGTGACCACAAATTCTAAGGTATATATGGAATGTTTTTTTCGAATTAAGTGGTGTGGGGAGGCCATCCTTCAAAAGGCGTTCCTTGGTTCCTTTCAAATACATAATCTAAAATAAAATTACATCGAGCTATATCACAAACATGTAAAGAATATTGTGACTGACCTAAACCCATTCTAACACATACTCATCCTGGCCCATTTTTTTATTAGGCAAGCCTATCCTGACCCAAACCCATTATGACCAAAACCCATTCTGACCCAACAACTAACCCAATCCAACTCGCCCATTTTGCAACCTCTAATGTTACACATCATCTTCTTTATGACCAGTAAATGAAACAAAAACTTAGCCAATACTCATATTGGTCGTAAGATTACCTAATGTATGCTTAACATCTAGTGGAAGGATTTCTAAAAGCTTCCAAAATGTAATAAAACTAACTTCAAGAAATATAAACATATGAAACAGATACATGAGTTCGGTCAGTTTCTTCATACCTGTCCGCAATTGATATTTGGCCATTTATGAAGATTTAAGGCCCATGCCATAAATATAATGAAAGTCTCAATAGCAAACTGAACTGCAGTCATCATTACTGGGTTTGGGAGAACTTCTAGAACATGTAAAACAATAAGTAGGATGAACTACATTCATTACTTTCACCAAATCTTTTAAAAAGACTTGGTATTAATTACAGGGCTTTGAGCATAAAAAGTTTTTAATAGTCTTGAGAGCAGCCTTTGTACACTATCTACTTCCACTTAGTTAACAACCTTCAATTTATTTACACAACAACATCGGTTGACAACACTCACCTCACAAAGTCAAGGCGCCAACCATCATAACCAATATTGTTCTCGAGCTAGTTCAGCCACTCTTTTATAACTTTTCTTACAAAATCCTGGGAATGATCAATGTTTTGTGCTGCATGAAATATGTCACCTGCAGCTAATAACATCAACAGATAAAGTGGCATCACTTTATTGAATCCAACAACAACTTTTCATCTATTAACGGTTATTACTAATGGCATAACTGTTATAAAAAAATAACATGAACAAATAGGTTGTTTTATGGCAACCTACAAGCATAAGCACATCATGTTAGTATCGTGTATCTTTGTTTTGTTATTGCTATTAATTATCTAGTTGTGAGTAGTCAAAACTAGGTAATCATTTTAAGAAGGCACATAAAAAGGGTGACTCACCTGAATAGAAAACCCGAATGCCGGACTTGAGAAGGGAGGCAAATAAAGGAGGCAGTCACTCACTCGTTGATTCTTCCATGTTCGCCATGTCATGCACTAAAACTATGTCATGACATAAAAAAAACTTTAGTTATCGAACTTAAAATAATTGACTTGAATATGAACTTGGGTTCATGTGATACCTACTACACAGGGTCCACTCGTTGACATTCACAAGGTGAGCATTGAGAGCGGTTGGACCCCCTTTCAACTCAAGAATTTAGTTCTTCATCCCCCACACAAACATCTACATTTGCTTCTGGATTTGGCTGCCAAGTGAAAACAATCATCAGGGACAAAATAATCCTGACCCATATCGTGAAAGGTTGCAAGATGAGCAGGTTGGGGTATAACGGCTCAAAACAAGTAATTTAGCCTGTGCCGGGTTGGCTAAAACACTCCAGTTCTGTCGCAAAACACATCAGATGATGAAGATGCCAGTATTATATAGTAAAGGCAATATGAAGCTAATTGCAATCAAAACCCTGACATTATTTCTATTCATAAACAAAAACCCTAACCGGATTTATGCATATTAAGAAACAGTTGTATCCTCACAACATGTTAACAAAATAAACCCTAGTTCCAAGAAACACATTGTCATATTGTCAATACATGGTAATCACATCAATAATAAAGATTTTGTAAACAAAATCCACGGTATCAACTTGTACATTACGTGTAAATTGAAGAGATTCAACAGCAGAAAGTGTTATGAAACCCCTAATTTCCGCAAAATTAATCTCCTAAATTATGAAAATCACAACCAGTTAAAAACTATTAGCTAGTTATAACAACAAAATAATTCACATTCATATTATTAGGGCAAAAACAATTAATCAGAATTTAACACCTCATGGAAATTAGAATTACAAATCCTATTTCTTTGAAATCAACATCGACCTTCTAGATTAAAAAACGAATCGGTTCCCTCACATTTTTTTCCCAAAGTTTCCAAATATTAACAAATTTATAAAAACGGTAATCTCATTGAAAGGAATTAACAACTAACCCGTGTTCCTTCTAATTCTTCACAAAGACATGATCATAGATTTACACATTGAATTTGAGTAAATCGAGCGAAGATTGAACAAACAATTTTGATAATAAAAAAATCAGAACGATGTTGATGATGCTAATAAATCAAAGGATTAGATCAAAATCAAAGGATTAGAGGAACGACTGTTTGACCACTGTTTGACCAAAGTCAAATCACTGTAACGCTTGTAACGCTGTTTGACCACTGTTTGACGAAAGTCAAACCACTGTTTGACCAAAGTCAAACAACTGTTTGCAAAAATATGATTCTTAGTGGTTCAAAAGTCTGTTTGACCAAAGTTAAAACAATGTTTGACCAAAGTTAAAACGCTGTTTGACCAAAGTCAAACTACTGTTTGGAAAAAAGAACCACTGCTTTCTCCACAAAACACTGTTTTAACCCAACAGTGTTTTGAAACCACTGTTTAACCTAACAGTCGTTTTGAAACACTGTTTAACCCACTGTTTAACCCAATAGTGGTTTCAAACACTGTTTAACCTAATAGTGGTTTCAAAACACTATTTGAAAGTTTTTGGCTCAAACCGTCAGTAACGGTTTCTTATCATTGCAAACCAAAACCAAACTGTTGAAAATTCAAATCAAACCAAACCAAACCGTTACAAATGGTTTGGTTTTACAGTTTAATATTTATACACCTTTATAATTATAATAAAAAGATATAAAATTCAATATCATAGAAAGCATCACCTTTTTGCAACAGCAAATACAAAGGCATAAGCCTGCTCGAGCCATTTAGGATCCTTCTTTTAACCAATTCATCAGCTGTTGGGAGGCGATTAAAGTTTGCGCTCCAATAAAAGAGGTTAACTTTTTACAACATTCACAAATTCCATTCAAATTTTTATAAATATGTATACTTACAAGTGAAGTTGTCGTCCTCCTCCTGCTGGTTTACATGCCTCTGGATCAGCAAGTTCCCAATTCTTTTATAATAAGTATTATTTTTATTCTATACCACCAACTCAAAAAGAGAATTGTTTAATAACTTTTTATCTGATTAAAATGTTTAGTTTGAAAGCAAACCTGTTTGAAGAGCAATGTGTACAAACAAAGGGCAAGTAAGCTTCCATCAATAACAATTACATTGGGCAATCCTTTCCTTGTGGCCCCAACCTAACAAAGATTGAATGTTACACAAACGGTACAATATTATATATTTACCTTGATATTTCTTATTGACAAAAAAAAACTTATAATATAGATAACTACACAGGAACCATTGCGAACTTTATTTGAGAATTCTTTTATTTTATCAAGAACTTGCAAAACAGGAGAGCTACATGAAGCACAATCCTGTTCTCGGTGCTACTGAAATAAAATACAGGAAATTAAGACCTTAATAAGCTATCATTCTAAACTTTTTTTAAATAAATATAGGGCTGTAAAGATTAAAGGGAAATAAATATATGAAAACCCACTCCCCTCCCTAATATCACATGATAAAATGCAACCACTTCTTACATGGATCCAAGACTTATACACAGAACTAACAGTGGGTCTAGAATCATCATTCTAGCTATTTTAAATCTCATACAAACGCCCATGACATTTATACCCATAATAGATCATCACTTTTTTCCTCTTTGTATTCCCAGGGACTTATCATCCAATCATTTCAGTGGACCGTTGCCTACTGCACTTGCAAAACTAAGAAACTTGACCTCATTGTGAGTACAAAACTGTTAAAATATCCATAAAGAGAGAGACGTGACTTTTACAAATCCACACAACTAAAATATCTTTTTCACTCTTTTGGCCCTTAAAGATATGTTTAAATCACCTCCCTTTCTAATTTAAACTCTTTTTTTTTAACTTTTGCGAGCTTGTTTTCTAGGAGGCTAAGCAACAACTTCACTGGGAAGATACTGCAATTTATTAGCCAATTGACACAAATTGAGACATTGTAAGAACCTAAAAGGTAATGCATTTTTGGCGATTTCTATTTTAACCATTGAACTTTTAAGAAATTTTGATTTAAGGTAATCGAATTTCCAAAGTTTTAGTTACATTTTCATCCATATATGTTGGTATTTTTTTACCATGTGGACTTGATACCTTAAATCAAATAGTTTCCCAAATCGCCAAGAAGGTTGAAGCGCTAGCTGATTGGCATCCTCGATTTTTGGTATACCAATTCCTCTACAACTCCCTATGAAAAACGATACATGTATGTTAATACTAATAACCAACGACTTAATCAGTTGTATTGTAAGTAAAATGTAAAACTCACTTTAATAGCCTGTTACATGAAGAGCATTGCAATCAGAAGACCGAACAATTCACCAGCCACCCGCGTGAACCGATTGATAATTGAGCAGGCACCCAAAACCAATAGCAAAACTAGCAAAAGAGCGGTCCACACACAAACCCTGTGCTCAATCAAAATACACAACTTGTTCAAAACTTCTTTTCTTTCAAAAATTATACAAGGTATGTTAGTTTAGTACCATCCAGTCCAGGCTAGAAAAAGGGGGTTGCCCTAAATCCTTCTGATCTTTTGCGAATTTGAACATAAACGTGTACATTAACACCGTCGGCTCAGCTACACCTAGTATCAGTAACGATTGTCCTCCAACTATAGAGTGGATAATGCCACAAAGTGCTGTTGATGCTAGCGTTTGAACTGTTGTTAAACTCCCCTCTGTTGAAAAAAAAAAACATATTAGCAGATGTTCAATACAAGAAACAAAAAGAAAACATTATTTTAACAACTGAAAACTTCCAAACCAGTATCTCTTTCTAGTTGCTCCCTAAAAGATATAACTGGAATCACTGAAGCGAAGAATATATACGTTGTTGGAGCCAGAATCCTGATCAAGATTACATCAAATGTTCAAATCATATGCACACAACATAATTCTCGAAAAGAAAATAATAGTACAAGGTTTAGAGAATCATTTAAACCTGATACCCGCACGGATGCCACCTGTCCAGTCTTGCTTGTAGCACAACAGTCTTCCTTTAAGATCTTTCTTTATTCCACGAATCTCCATGAAGAAGATGAAGAATATGTGCCGGTGACAAGTCACCAGATTTTTGTTGAATCGTACTGACACAAATTGAGACATTGTAAGAACCTAAAAGGTAATGCATTTTTGGCGATTTCTATTTTAACCATTGAACTTTTAAGAAATTTTGATTTAAGGTAATAGAATTTCCAAAGTTTTAGTTACGTTTTCATCCATATATGTTGGTATTTTTTTACCATGTGGACTTGATACCTTAAATCAAATAGTTTCCCGAATCGCCAAGAAGGTTGAAGCGCTAGCTGATTTGCATCCTCGATTTTTGGTATACCAATTCCTCTACAACTCCCTATGAAAAACGATACATGTAAGTTAATCCTAATAACCAATGATTTAATCAGTTGTATTGTAAGCAAAATGTAAAACTCACTTTAATAGCCTGTTGCATGAAGAGCATTGCAATCAGAAGACCGAACAATTCACCAGCCACCCGCATGAACCGATTAATAATTGAGCAGGCACCCAAAACCGATAGCAAAACCAGCAAAAGAGCGGTCCACACACAAACCCTGTTCTCAATCAAAATATACAACTTGTTCAAAACATTTTTTCTTTCAAAAATTATACAAGGTATGTTAGTTTAGTACCATCCAGTCCAGGCTAGAAAAAGGGGGTTGCCCTAAATCCTTTGGATCTTTTACGAATTTGAACATAAACGTGTACATTAACACCGCCGGCTCAGCTACTCCTAGTATCAGTAACGGCTGTCCCCCAACTATAGAGTGGATAATGCCATAAAGTGCTGTTGTTGCTAGCGTTTGAACTGCAGTTAAACTCCCCGCTGTTGAAAAAAAAACATATTAGCAGATGTCCAATACAAGAAACAAAAAGAAAACATTATTTTAACAACTGAAAACTTCCAAACCAGTATCTCTTTCTAGTTGCTCCCCAAAAGATATAACTGGAATCGCTGAAGCAAAGAATATATACGTTGTTGGAGCCAGAATCCTAATTAAGATTACATCAAATGTTCAAATCATATGCACACAACATAATTCTCGAAAAGAAAATAATAATAATACAAGCTTTAGAGATTCATTTAAACCTGATACCCGCACGGATGCCACCTGTCAAGTCTTGCTTGTAGCACAACAGTCTTCCTTTAAGATCTTTCTTTATTCCACGAATCTCCATGAAGATGATGAAGAATATGTGCCGGTGACAAGTCACCAGAGTTTTTGTTGAATCGCACCGACACAAATTGAGACATTGTAAGAACCTAAAAGGTAATGCATTTTTGGCGATTTCTATTTTAACCATTGAACTTTTAAGAAATTTTGATTTAAGGTAATCGAATTTCCAAAGTTTTAGTTACGTTTTCATCCATATATGTTGGTATTTTTTTACCATGTGGACTTGATACCTTAAATCAAATAGTTTCCCGAATCGCCAAGAAGGTTGAAGCGCTAGCTGATTGGCATCCTCGATTTTTTTGTATACCAATTCCTCTACAACTCCCTATGAAAAACGATACATGTAAGTTAATCCTAATAACCAACGATTTAATCAGTTATATTGTAAGTAAAATGTAAAACTCACTTTAATAGCCTGTTGCATGAAGAGCATTGCAATTAGAAGACCGAACAATTCACCAGCCACCCGCATGAACCGATTGATAATTGAGCAGGCACCCAAAACCGATAGCAAAACCAGCAAAAGAGTGGTCCACACACAAACCCTGTTCTCAATCAAAATACACAACTTGTTTAAAACTTTTTTTCTTTCAAAAATTATACAAGGTATGTTAATTTAGTACCATCCAGTCCAGGCTAGAAAAAGGGGGTTGCCCTAAATCCTTCTGATCTTTTGCGAATTTGAACATAAACGTGTACATTAACACCGTCGGCTCAGCTACACCTAGTATCAGTAACGGCTGTCCTCCAACTATAGAGTGGATAATGCTACAAAGTGTTGTTGATGCTAGCGTTTGAACTGCAGTTAAACTCCCCTCTGTTGAAAAAAAAAACACATATTAGCAAATGTTCAATACAAGAAACAAAAAGAAAACATTATTTTAACAACTGAAAACTTCCAAACCAGTATCTCTTTCTAGTTGCTCCCCAAAAGATATAACTGGAATCGCTGAAGCAAAGAATATATACGTTGTTGGAGCCAGAATCCTAATCAAGATTACATCAAATGTTCAAATCATATGCACACAACATAATTCTCGAAAAGAAATTAATAATACAAGCTTTAAATAATCATTTAAACCTTATACCCGCACGGATGCCACCTGTCAAGTCTTGCTTGTAGCACAACAGTCTTCCTTTAAGATCTTTCTTTATTCCATGAATCTTCATGAAGATGATGAAGAATATGTGCCGGTGAAACCCCAGTCACCAGAGTTTTTGTTGAATCGCACTGAATATTGAGAGAGAAGGAACCCTAGCTGCCGCAGCTAATCGTATGCCTTCAAAAATCGAGCCTCATCAGGCATGTACGTGAAGATGATCTAAATAGGATCAAGCTTATAGAAAATTATCGATGAACGAAATCATCAATGAAGGATAGAAGAAATGGATGAAATCGAACGAAATCATCCATGAAAGACAGAAGAAATCATAGCAAAATAAGAATAGATACATTCACATACCAGATGTTAATGAAATCGTAAGAGATAGTGGTGGATTTTCTTGATCAGCGGCGACAGAGAGTAGGGTTCATGAAGGAAAACATGAGGCAATTGAGGGATTAGGGTTTGTGGAGAATAAGTGTAAGAAAGAAGAATAAGAACATACCTATGATTAATATTGATGAATCGATGATGGAAGAACTGGATGAAGGAAAGGATCGTTTAGGGTTTGGAGAAAAGAGAAAGCGTGTAGGAGAAAATGAGGTGACAGAATGAATTAGGGTTTTTTAAGAGAGAATAAAGGGGAGTGGTACTGTTGGGCGGGAAAAGGAAAAAAATTGATGCCCTAATCCACTGACACGTGGCCCAAATTCTTTTCATTTATTATATATAATAGATAATAGATTCATTCCATCCATTTATAGTGTTTCTTACCAGCTCCTTATAATTCTTTTTTTAAATATACCCATGTCAAAGACGAAATATAAAAATACTAGTCCCAAACCAACTTAAATACTAATTAAATAAACTAACTAGATAAACATATCTAATAAACCAACAATTATCCCTAGTTTAATATGCATGACTCAATAAATAATTCACCATTATTATCTATAACCCGTTTTAATGTTTATCTTTTGAATTCAAGGTTATTGTCTACACAAAAGAATATAATCAAACATTAAAACTTGTGTCACACCCCGATATTTCCACATATTACCGGTGGGCCCGGCGGGGAGTATCGTGACGTAGTTGATATCATCATAGTCAATATACACAATATAATAGCACAACGGAAGGCTTGGTAGATAATTACTATTACAAACCATAGTTCCGAGTGTCCAAATAAAAGAATATACAGACTGGTTGTAATAGAGATCCACAGGCGGATCATAAAACAAATACAAGAAAACTGAAATAACAGACTTCAGGCATCTAAGGATTTGCAAGATCCTCTTATTTGACACCAAGTAGCTCCGGCCTAATTTCGAGAGGTACCTGTCACTTAGTCTTTGGAAAATACGTTAGTTTTCACTGGTAAATACAATTAACCGACTCATTTGAAAAGAGTTTATGAAAATTGATTTAGGCGCACAAGGCACAAAACCATTTATAACTTGGGACAATCTTTAATAAAATCTTGTATACAGTTTTATATGTTTGTCATACATATGGGGCCGGTTTGGAAGCCGGTCATGATTAACCGACTCACCACTATAAAACCCACAAAGGAGTTATCCCCAACATGTGGGTTATTTAGCATTTGCATCTGTCAGGTGTATGCCTATACCCCGTGCATAGGTCGTGGCCATTTTCAAATGAAATGAGCCGAGGATATCCAGGACACGGTCGTATTAACCCCTAATGTTTATGTTATCAAACATAACATATTAAAATGGGTTATGCAAATTTATTAATCACAATCCGATTAAATGATTTCATACTCGACCAAGCGGTATTATTATAATACCGTATCCCAAGCCCGTATAAGGGAAAATAAGTTAAAAGTATTTACTTGAGCTAGATGTGTAAGGATGTAACTCAGCCGTATGTTTCCTAAAGCCTTATGTAAATACCTTCTACCGAAGCTACTCAATCTGTATAGAAGGTTTATTAACCTATTAGGATACTAACGGGTCTTTATTTAAGTCAAAGACTTAGACCGGTTAGTTTGAAGGATACTTTACGGTTCGAAATGCTAGATTAAGCGGAGACCGGAATGGAATGTGATTTAGACCCGACAGGTTTGGATACTTGTATAATATGGGTAAACTAAACACATTCGGGATTTTGAAGATTTAATGAAAGGTTAAACCCATTTCGGCTAATTTATGTAAACTAGTTACATAAACCGAACCGAATGCATAAATGCATAACGGGGAACCAAATGAATCATATACAAGTCTCATATGTTATTAAGCTTAAAATATGTTAATACAACAGTAGGATGTTAACATATATGCCCAAAAAGTATTTAAAACCAATTTAAGTCCCGTAGGGGCATTTTGGTCATTTTAATATTTATAAAAAGGGGTTTTATAGTAAAATGATATTCTGGTCTAAAGTGTTCAGTAAAAATATTTATTTTATGGTGTTAAAACAATAGGATATCATTCATATGTGAGGTTTACCATTTATGGCCAAACTATGCCCCGAAAGGGTATTTTGGTCATTTCACATATGCTTTTAAGGACATAATTGGAAGTCTGAGTTCATGACTTATACGTACTGTAAAAATATTAAAATTTATTTATAAATTCAGTAGGTAACAAGTCTTAGGTGTTAAATATGGTTTTAAATCATACTATGCACCTAGTTAGCGTAAAAGTCGATAATTGACGATTTTTAAGATGTTTATGTAATTCTGAGATTTTGAACAGCCTTGAATGTTTAAAATATTTTATTTTTCATATCAAATCAGTAGGAAAAAGTTTGGCATGCTAATCACATGTAAATCACATCTTATTAGTCAAAAGAGCATTATCGTCAATTAAAGAATTTATACAAGAACTCAATGTTATGGTCAGTATCAAATCTGACCCAACATTCCAAAAATTCCTAAAAAAGATATCTTTACAGTAGGTAATGAGTTTTGGGTCAAAATCTATGTTTAAACATGAATTATGCATAATAGCGTAATTTAGTTAATAAAATGTTCAATTTTACGATATCATGCATATCTTTAATTTGAGACCAGAAAATTATGTCAAAACAATTTTGACATGTTTATATATCAGTACTTAACCTATATGTATGGTCATAATTCAGAAATCTCATTTTTAGACTAAAAGGGCATAATGGTCAATAATAAGCATAATAACGGAAACTAGCATATAATTCAAAATAGAGTTAATTACCAAAATCGTCCCTAAGGTTTGGGCAGGTTTGCCATTTTTGTCCAAAATGACACTTTTGTACCAAATTGCCCCCAACGTTTGTAACTTTTTGCCATTTTCATCCAAACCACTAACTTAGTTGTTTTTTCTGTTAAGTTGAGGATATTTTGATGAAACTGGCAAATATAAAACCACAGGGACGATTTTGGCAATTTACTCAAACTCTTTTAAATTTATTTTATTTAATTAATTTTGTTACATATATAATAAAAAAGAATATACATGCAATTTTTATATGAAAAAAATAATAGATTTGTCACATAATTTTTATAAATTTTCATCCAACCACTAACTAAGTTAATTTTTCTATTAAGGCGAAGGATGTTTATAAACTAAGACATAAATTAATTTCTAATTTTTTATATAGATCAGTTTTATAAAAATAAAATCTACTTAAACATCTAAATTTTATAAAACTAAAATGCTGGTGACCTTATTGAAAAAGGTCAAATAAATTTTTTTTATCATATGTACCAATTTTTTCATATAAAAATTGCAAGTATATTCTTTTTTATCATATATGTAACAAAATTAATTAAAAAAAGAAATTTAAAAGAGTTTGAGTAAATTGCCAAAATCTTCCCTGTGGTTTTATATTTGCCAGTTTCATCCAAATATCCTCAACTTAACAAAAAAAATAAACTAAGTTAGCGGTTTGGATGAAAATGGCAAAAAGTTACATATGTTGAGGGCAATTTGGTACAAAAGTGTCATTTTGGACGAAAATGGCAAACCTGCCCAAACCTCAGGGACGATTTTGGCAATCAACTCTTCAAAATATTAATGACCAGGTAATATAACCTCAGAGGGTTATACTACAACATAATATGGTCCTAATGAAAGCTTAAAACATAGAAGAATTAAGCTCAATCGGGTCAGAACTGAAAGTCAAAACAAAAGTCAAGCTTTTGCGGCTTTCGGTTGCGAACCAACCCTAAACTCAGAATTGTCGGGTAAAACATGCTTAGACATGTTCTAATATTATTTAACAAGTTATTTAAGTGATAAAACGTGATTTATATCCTCTACATTATCAGTTTTAATTATTTTATAAAAATCTGACTAGTTTGACTTTTAGACTAGTTACTTTGACCCGACAATTAACCAAGTAATTGTGATAATTAGGAGGTGCCCTTTTGAGGGATTAACACCTACCTAATTACCATCACATAGCCATATTCGCCTCGAACAATGGCCGAACAGTTTAGGTCTAAACACGTAATCGTGATAAGTCAAAGTGTTATTATGACAACTTTGACCTTTGGTTTTAAACACATAAAATCTACACTAGAGTGGCTAAGGACACTTACAACTGGTCCTTGCACGAAGAATGAACTAAGGTGGGCTCCCTCTTGATCAGGATTCCCAAAGAAAGCTCAAGAAATGCTTGAACTAGTGAGAGAAGTGATTTTGAGTGAAAGTGCAAGTGTAATGGCTGCCCAAAGGAGCCTATTTATAGTGAATGGAGGTTCCTCTAGATTATTACAGGTGTTTAGGGGAGTATTCAGATGTATCCAGGTGTCCCAAGTGGTTTTTAAAACCATCAAACAGCCATGGAATTCGATTGAACTTGTTTGGAGCTCAAGAAAAAGGACAAACCTGCAGATGCCATGCATAATCTGTCGAAACAGGCCCGTCGCGTCCCGCCACAGCAGATAGGGTGTGTGGTCGCGTGACGCTAGCCCTCCAGACAACTTTCAAAAGTTGTCACCTTTAGTCCCTGCACCTTTTAAAGCTTAATAACTTCCATTTTTGGCACTTCTAGTCCTTGTAGTTAGTTTGTAAATGATCTAGGAAGTATAACCAAACACAGTTAGGTCCGATTTCGCTAAACGATCACCGAAAACACTAGTTTCGTCTCGTTGACGCTTTTAACCCTTATTCTTGGGAATTTGCATAAACAACATATAAAGATATCGAAACCTTCATGGATTTCTCGGACCAGATATTGCGCATCATGTTTGTCAACGCATCGTAGAAGAGGACCCATATAAGACTTTCGATACAGAATTCCATCCGCCATCTCAAAATTGAGCGCTTTGTTCTGAATTTTCCTTGCTTCCGTTTTTCCTTCTGGAAGAGTTCCATGTTGTAAGAACATAATAATCGGGGACATCCAGGATGGATCCCCGATTTCTATCATGTTTACGTGTCTCAGAGGAACAGATGGGTTTGAGAGAACTTCAATACGGACCTCTTTTGCTAGGTGTTTGAAACTTGTAGCAGCTAACTTACTTAGTGCGTCCGCATGCTTGTTCTAGCTTCGGTTAATATGGATAATCTTGCAAGTCTGAAACTGATTGATTAAGGTTCTTGCTTGTTCAAGATACAAGGCCATTGTTTCACCTTTTGCGTTGTAATGACCATTAATCTGTTTGGCAACCAACAGAGAATCGACATGTGCTTCTAGATTCTTTGCCCCCATTTTAATTGCTAGGCGAAGACCTGCAAGAAATGCCTCATACTCTGCTTCGTGTTGGCGCTTTTAAAATCTAACCGAATGGCGTAAGAAAGTTCATGGTTGTCGGGGCTGACTAGGCGAAGACCAGCCCCTGCGCCGTCATCATTGGAAACACCATCTGTATATAAGATCCAGACCCTATCGTCGAAGACTGGAGTAGGATTTTGTATGGCTTCGCATTCTTGGATTTTATCGACAGGAACTTCAGTAACAAAATCTGCCAGAACTTGGCCTTTGATAGCTGGGCACGGCTTATACAGGATGTTATGTCTGCCCAGTTCAATGGCCCATTTTGCTAATCGGCCCGCAACATCCGGTTTGGATAAGACTTGACCCAAATGATAATTGGTACGAACAGTTATGACGTGGCTAGAGAAGTACCTTCGTAATCTGCGCGAAGCGTGAACCAAAGTGAGAACAAGTTTCTCCATGATTGAATAACGTGTCTCTGGGTCAGTCAATATCTTGCTGATGTAATAACGTGGAGTTTGGACTCCATCTCTTTCGACCAACAACATTGCGCCTACTGCTACCTCAGATGCGGAAAGGTACAAGATTAATGGTTCTTCTTTTCGCAGAGCCGTTAGAGTAGGTAACTGAATTAGCCATTCTTTAATTTCCTGAAAAGCTTTTTCGACCTCTGAAGTCCATTGAAATTGGCTCTTCTTTACTCAATTGCGCAATGTGCTTATGAACGGATAAGATTTGGCGGCATGGTTTGCTAAAAACCGGTTGAACATAGCTAGTCAACCAGCTAGACGTTGTATCTCTTTGATAGATGCTGGTGACGACATGAGCTGAATAGCTTCTACCTTTTCTGGATTGACTTTGAAACCATCCGTGGTTACGATAAATCCCAAGAATTTACCTTCCTCCATTTCGAACGAACATTTCACTGGATTCGGCTTCAGGTTAACTTTGCGCAAAGAGTCGAATGTGCGCTGGAAGTTTGTGAGCATTAATTCTTCTTCGGGACTCATGATGACAAGGTCGTCCATATAGACTTCGACTGTTACGCCGATATCTTCCCTAAATACTTTATCCATTAGGCGTTGGTATGTAGCTCCCGCGTTGAGGAGACCGAAAGACATTTTTGTGTAACAGAATATACCTTTGTCCGTACGGAAAGTTGTCTTGTCTTCTTCCTTCATTTGTACTTGGTGATAACCTTTATAACAATCTAGGAAGCATTTCCAGCGGAAAGATGCTAAGGAATCCACCTTTTTGTCTATCTCTGGGAGAGAATAACAGTCTTTTGGGCAAGCTGTAACACCCCAACCCGGGAAGGCCGATGTGTCACTATTACAGACATCAAATTCAAAAACTAATTCCGAAATTTAAGACAAAAAGACCCTAATTACATTTTCATTTCATTACCGAAATAAAACAAATCTTTATCTTCATGACACTCTTCACTTTTTCCCCACGTTTCCCAAATTACCTGTTTAACAAAATAAGACAAACACAAAAAAGAAACTATAGCTGAGCCAAAAAGTTGCTCAGTAACGGAGAAATCAACAATAACGTAAATGCATGCATATGAAAAGTAAAATGGGATGGTATTGACACTAAACAGATCTAACTAATGGCACTGAGACGGTTACTTATAACTTGAATCCCAAAACTGATACAGAACAAATACTGACCATAATCAGATGCATATAAGCATATCAAACATGTCAGAACATATACAAGACATACGTGATAACATGTAACAAAAAAATAAATCACGTAATATAGAAGTACCCACGAGCCTAAACAAAGGGGTACACAGCTAGCTAGTCCATGCACCGAGAAGGTGCGTGTAGGCGTACACACATTATTCCATCTCAACAGGAGTCAATAGTAAAGAGTCAGGAGTCAGAGCTAAGATCGATCTATTCGCCTCTAGGGGCCAGGTGCTACACAAGAACAAACCAGAGACGCCGTGAACTTTAGTTACACACCATCACGATGAGTGCCATGCCGTTAACGCCCCAACGACAAGCCTAACATATAATTGCTCGGGTGACAGACTACAAAGCCATATCAGAAAAAAAATGTATTTTGACATAAGTTTAAAGGGAACATGCAATAACGAGCACAAGGTATAAGGTCTATTGCATGCTACAATATATACTAGTCATATAACAATACGAAATAGAAACTACTAAGGAAAACATCTGTACTACAAAGTAACGGACTTGAATAAAAATACTATGATGTCAAGAAAAGGAATCCGTACTTAATTAGCAAGCAAAGCAAAATAAAAAAAAAGTCGCCCTTAAACAATCAAAAACCTATAATCCCATTACAACCCACATCAGTTTTATAAATAATTATTTGATTCGTTTGTGAAGGAATTCCCGGCGACCAAACCATTCCAAACCTCTTAACAATTTGAAACTTTATTCAAAATGATTACGAATGATGTCATTTAATTCTCTCAGTTTTGATGTCCACACTACAACAATATAAACCAATTGATATTATGAATACTAATCACTAATTTTAAAACCTTACATGTGTGGTATTTAATAACCAGGTATATATATAAATATTTAAAACAATCAATTTTGTAAACTGAGAATTACTTTAAACTTCAAGGTTCCTTGAACCTCTCTACCAACAGTAATAATATACCTTATTTAGTTATACTTATTTCATCATCTTAAAATCTATTTCATATTAAGAGTAGTTTCATGCGTGTACTTGCATGTATATATAAAAAAACAAAATGATTAAGTCAATTATCAAATAATAAACTATTGACTAGTTATGTTTAGATTTTGCATATGTAACAACTATATCAAAAGCAACACAAAGGATTAGATTTACGATCTACTCGTCGGGAAGCCAATACAACAAACCAGAACTTAATTTCTATATACGAATACGAATCAGACGAGGGTTTAACTTATTACCTTAATACTCGAATGGAGCTAATTAGAGACACACAAGGACGGTCGTACGGGACGGAACTAAGGTGAGCGGCAGTGGTGATTCATGTCGGCTAGTTCACCGGAACAAGTTCATGTCGGCTAGTTCACAGCATCTAACAAAAATAAACGAGTATAATTCGGTACCTGAATCGTGAGTTGAAGGTCCGATTGCAAAGGCGAGAAGTTGTGGTGGTTGTGCGGAGTGTGTCAAGGTCGTTGAATGCAACTGGTTGCAGCTCGGAGGCTTCGGATGTCGGAATTTATGGTGACAACCGGAGGTGCGACGGTTTCTAGCTAAAAAAAAAGAACGTGGGCATGAGGGCGGCTGATGATATCGTGGATTTCGTTGATAAAGGAGGAGTCTGATTAGGTATAAATCGGTTGAATGATCGAGTAGTCATCCATAAATACTGGTCGGGTCGGTTCGTTTGAGTTTAGAAAAATCTGGGATAAGGCTAAAGTACAAGAAATGCGGCTTGACAGAACAGAATTAGATATGTAGATGAAAGACTTTGGAATTCAAAAGATATCTTCTATTATTATTATATAGTTCAACATCATCTAATATATTTGCTAAAACATCCACTTAGATAATTTAATATTTTCATTAACTATATGTATTATTGGTTATAAAAACTAAGACATGTAACTCTATAAAATAATAATAGTTGGCATTACGAAAACAATTTAAATAAGTGGTGCGATAACATACTTATATTTTCTTTTAGTCATTCACTCTTAGTATTATATTAAATTTATGAATATTACAATTCTACCCAACTAAAAAAAATTGTCCTCAAAATTGCTAAGTATGTTAGGCGAATGCATTTAAGTCAAACGAATACAAAATAAACATAATAGTTCCATATACAAAACATCATACTTTATTAATATCAGATTTTTAAGAAGACAGATAAACGAGGACTACATCGAATTGAAATTCGTACGGGATCAGACAAAATCAAGCATATGAAATATAAGAGTACTAAGACTTAAACAGGTCCGATAGTAAGAGCACATGACAAGTCCTCCAGAGTGATCACCAATATTAAACCATAATGCTCGATGAAGTCGGGTACGCATAACACCTATGTCGACTCTGTGATAATCAGATATGCGCATTAAAAGCACGTAGACATGTAACATTAAACAATGAGAAAGGATCTTTCGAAAAACTTAGGTATGATGGAATATTAGGATCTTAAAACATTCGAATAGACATCAATCAACATAACTGGAATCCAAAAGCACACGTATGTACCTATAATTCACTATTACGTTCATGACCGTAATTGTCAATTATCTTACAACTGTGCCCTAACGGTCCTCCAATAATGTAGTTCAATCACCTATTCAAATTGTAAGGAAAAGTTAAGCGACGACAAATGAACCAAGGTCAATAGCTAAAATTTTAAGCAATAATTAGATGATATCAAAAGCATATGCGTCGATTCTACATGTAACACCCCAAATTTTTATGCGTTTCATTATAAAGATAAATGAATGAATGATGCCTTATTGGTAATGGTAAGATTAGACTTTAGTTTAATAAAAGAGGATTATTATGAAAGAAAGTCTAATTATTTGGTGAACAAAGTTAATTGAGTAGAAACTAGCCTAGTTAACACTTTAATATCAAAGTGTCATGTATTAAAACAATAGGGGCTAAAAGGTAACATTTTAGGAAGTCATGTTATAATAAAAATGCAGGAAGTGGGAGTTGTATATGTGTGTGTGTCGAGAATAGAGCAGGGAAGGGAAGAACTCCCTCTTCCAATTTCAACTAAAAATTCAGCAAATTAAGAGTGAATAAGGGCTAAATTCTTATGCATGTGATGGATTTCTTGAACATCTAAGAGTCTTTTATCAAAGGTATGTTGAATTTTGTGATTTAATGATCTTGTATGACGTGGGTTTCAAGCAATCCACAAAAATTATGAGATATTGGTATGAACATGTGTTAGAAAGACCACATAGAGCTTGAATTATGCTTGAATTTGGCCTAATTGATGGTTAAAAGTGAAAACCCACTTGAAGTAGGAACATTATGAAATGTAGTGATGAATCATGTACAAATTAAGGTGATAATTATGTATGAAATTACTTACAATAAGTGATTGTTAAATAAGGTTTGATGATGAATGAATGTCATATGAAATTAGGTAGAATTTGATGAACTTGATATGAATTAGTTGAAGATTATGCATGAGATACTTGTACTTTATGTATTGCTAGTGTTATGCACACCATGTGTTTGATGAAATGCCTAAGTATTGTTTGTTTATGTGTTAGAGATGATTTGTGCGCATATAATGGTAATTGATATGAATATGTGAAATGATGAGTTGTTAGCTTACTATGCTAATGTAAATATGAATTAAAGATATGAAATTGAAAGAATGTTGAATGCGAAATTGTAGGCGTGAAGGAAGAAGGTACAAGCCAACCCGGTTCGCAAGCAACGCAAAACAAAGGTAAGTTCATATGAACTTTGTTTATCTTTCATGTAGAGTATGAAAGTTAATTTTAGTACATGAGTCCTAGCGTAAAGTTGTTTTGTAAAATATGCCAAATTTTGATGTGTTGAGTATTAAATGATGATTAGTGAAATGAATGCGAAACGACCCGTCTTGAATGGGTCAAAATGTTGAAAGTGAAATGAATGCATAACGACTTGTCTTGAATGGGTCGAAATATTGAAAGTACGATGATGGAATGGGTTAAGTAAAGACTCGTTATAACGGGTCAAAATAATGAATGTGTGTCAATAATGTAAGGTACATTTTGACCCATTATGAATGGGTCAAATAATGACTAGTATGATGATGTAGGGATGTTGATTGAACCTTGACTCATTTCGGATCGGCTGAAAGGTTACTATATTTGAATGTTAACGAAATGATAAGAATGGATGTATATAACGGAGTTTGATGTTAGTATAGAAAGTATGTATACAACAAGAAAGTTAACAAAATGTGAACTTTGTTAACGGGTCGAATAAAGACAAAAATATGAAAATGATGAATTATGTTAGTATAATTAACTAATGAATGTTTCGGTCATTGTTTATGATAGGTAAATCTCATTCTTGATGACGGCGAGCTTGGATCGAACACCCTACAAATCATGCCCAGAATACGCTTCCGGTTATGTTTTTGTGTCAAACGGGTCAAAACTCTTTTTGGGGTTGTATGATGTTGTTTTGTGTCTAAGGTCTTTTGTAAGTAAACTAGTTGATAGTTATGGTTAATTAGTTTGGACAAATGTAGTTTAAAGATGTTTTGATGGTCGCGAATGGTTTATTTAACCGTAAAGGGTATTTTTGGTAAAATTGTATGAAATGGAATGAAAGTTTTATATTTTCATCATTTTTGACCCTATGTAAATGTGGGCGTTACACTACAAGATGTATACTGACGTGAAACATTTCTTGAAGCACGCATGGTGGCAAGGTTTTTGTTGCGCGTAGTCAAGTTCGTTCGATGTCATACTCAGTTCAGTCGTTTCATCCACTATGTTCTGAGTCATTTCATGATTTCAATAATGGAACCGCAATGATAATGGAATTACGATACAGCCGAGATACATTTAATAACTCTACAATTGTTTTTTTTTTAGAACAAGATAAACAACAAAACTGTTCACTTCAAATAAACGTTTGGACTTAATCGAAAACTAATAATTCATCGAATCATTATCCCATAAAATAACAAATTTTCTACCGATGGAAACTTTATATTTAAGAAAAAAACTAACATAGATAACCTAGATATCAAAACAAAGTACTTGAGAACTCATGGAAATATTGTAAACTGATATGGGAACCGATTTGAAAACTAATACGGAGATTATACAAAGCAGAAGTCAGACAGAGGCTAGATTGATACTGAACCCAATACATAAATTGGCACAGAGACTGATATATCGTCGGTAATAATAAATCAGAACAATTATCATTTTATAAACAATTTTCTCTTACCTAAAATCAAGTTAATTTTCATTATTATATAGAAATCCCAAAAGTATCACCTTGTAATAAATGTTAACCATGACATCTAAAATTTTTTTCCTTCCCTCAAATAGTTTCACTTAGAGAAAAGTGCCCAGATAGTCCTCGTGGTTTGCCCATTTTTCACCTTTAGTCCCTAACTTTTTAAAATTACACCTATAGTCCCCAACTTTTTCAATTTCATTCCTGGATAGTCTCTGACGCGTAACTGGGTTAGTATTTGGTGTTAGGTGCGTGTGAAATGACAAAATACCCTTACTGTTTTAAAATCAGATATACCTTCTTCTGTTCACACAAATTCATCATCCAAACACAAAATTATAATCCCACTTTCTTTAAAACAAGAGAATTGTCGAAACTACTATATTATAAATAAACGTTTAGATGTAGATCAAAGTCTAATGAAACTCTAATTTTGTATCAAATCATTATTTAACCAAAACAACTATATTTCTAATTTTGAAAATATATATTTAATAAATAAAAAAAATTTAGATAACCTGAGTTTGAAAACATGTGAACCGATACTCGAAACAAAATAGTTTTAAAAACAAATACTGAGGCAGATACCGGGACAAATGCTGAAACGGATACTGACAGATACAAACTAACGTATAACACGACATGTGAATCTAAGTCAAAACAGAAACTGATATTAAGACGGATCCTAAGACAAAACTGATACAAATACTGAGTCGGAGCAGATATAACCAGAATCAGATAGCGATTGACAAAAGAAACGCCTCAAGCAGATAGACCCAAGAAGACAAACTGACGAGTATGAAGATTGATCGGAAGTTAAAATCCTAACCCAACGTCTACCCATTACCTCACAGGTTCAGTTTATTGGTTTAAGTTTTCTATAGGAAAGAGCCTTTGCTCTGATACCATAACTGTAACACCCCAACCCGGGAAGGCCGATGTGTCACTATTACAGACATCAAATTCAAAAACTAATTCCAAAGTTTAAGACAAAAAGACCTGTTGGACCCAGTTTGGGCTTAAAAACTTCTTTTCACGTAATATGGCAAGTGATTTCAGTAGATGTGAAAAAGATGTGCGAAAATGGAAATCAGACTTTCAAGAAACAAGACCTACAGAATTATCAAGTTTATATCACTTTGAAACAAAATAGTTTACATGGTGATTGTAAGATTATTATCTAATACAAATGAATTTTGAATTCTGTGGGTGAGAGGGCAATGGAGTTTTGTAGTATGTATGAATGCTAAGCTTAACTGCCTCTTCTTGGTGAGCCTTCTATTTATAGAAGGCTGGGTACATGAATAAACATTTGTTTATTCATGCAATAAGTCCTCATAAAGTAGCCATTTGACATATTCATTGAATCCAACAGTCAAGTTGCCTTTGTAATCATGATATCTAATAATGTCAAGTTGCTTCGGTTATTGTGGTAGGATAGAGCTGATTTTTAGACAAGTGGGGTATTCATCGGAATTTCTGATAAACCACTTCATCAGAAATTCTGGTGAACAAATCATCAGAAAATCTGATGATCAGAATCGTCAGAAACTAAATCATCAGATCCATCAGAAATGACCTTCTCTGATAATCTTCTTCAGCTCTTGATCAACTTGTGATTCTTTGAAGTAGATGTTGCAGCTTTCAGTTGTCCTATCTGATCTTCTTCTTCTTGTTGTGATCTTCAGGACTGTTATCTTCTTCATAGATCCAGTTGAATATGATTTTCTTCAATACTTACAAATAAAGTTTCCTAACAGTTTCCCCCTAAGTATTGTAAGAAAATGAACTATCTCATGAACAGAAAATTTCCAAACAGTGGAAAATTAACATTTGCAAATTTAAACCAGTTACTGATGTTCTAAAAACAAATTACATAAAAGATGAAAATTCAAATAACAAGTTCTTCAAGTCAGCTTCAATTTCTTGTGCACATTTCCTTTCTTTAATTGCTTCTTGTAGGAGATGTACTTGTTGCAGATGTCATACATGTCTTTATACTAGGTTCTTGCTTGAATCCATTCTTCAATCATTTGTTCAATTTCTTTTCTGTGACCTTCCAAGTTCTTTCCTATCTTCTGAAGGTGTTCTTGTCTCTTGTTCATACCTTTCATTATAAACTTCAGAGTCTGATTTGAGTACTTGTAGATATCAACATTTCTGAACAGGGCTTTGTTTCTTTCAAAATCTCTGAAGATTACACCATAGTTATGTCCTTCATTTTTACTTGGCAGTTCAATGATGTCTCCAGATCTTGCATTTTTCAATATCTCTGAGGGAACTTTTGTCTTTGGTGATCTGACATAGACCTTTTTGTTGTGCACATGTTCATAGTTGATGCACAAATCAAAGTCTGAAAAAGTCATTCTTTCAAACAGCTGTATTCCAGCCTCTAATATGCCCTTTAATGCTCTTCTGACTTCTTTGGTGTTTTTCTTTTCTTTCTCATAATGATCCTTCATAAACAGAATGTCTAAAGGATGTAACTTGTCAGCAATTTCTTCGTCAGTCACTCTTTCTTCTTCCCCATTTTTTCTGATAAGTGTGTATCTGTTCTGCACATAAGTTTCTCCAATATCATCAGCTGCAACTTTTACTTCATCCACTTTTAAGATTCTTTTTACTGGATTCTCATTCTTGTAGTGAATGCTTTTTGAACCTCTTTTTATCCTCTCTTCCCTTAAGGCCAGTGTGACAGGAGTCAGTGGTCTTGGTGGTGCATCTTTTTTTGTCAAATAATATTTCACCAGATTGTATTCAGGGAGTATCATTACATCCCTGTCAATCTCTCTAGCCAAGAAAGACTGAGTTTCAGAGATTTTTCTTTTAACAATCTGTGGTTTCCTTGAATCACCTTCTTGTTCCCATTCATTCATTGTTTGCAGATTCATCAATTTACTCATTGCAGAGTCATCAGACAATGTTAGTTTTGGGACATTTTGAGAAGTTATAAGTTTCAAATTTGTAACAACTTGAGGTTTTGAAGTTGCTAACCTTTTCAGCATTTCATCTCTTGAGACATTTGGAGGTGGACCCATCATTGTGGTTCCAGCTTTGGTGATTGGTGTGGCTGATGATTGCTGTAGGGTTGGCTTTGGAACTTCTTGGTGTGAACTTTCAGCAGGAATTTCTTTCATGATTTCTTTGGGATCCACCTTGGCCAATCTTGCAATGTTGAAAGACATTTTCTTCACCAGTTGTTGCACCTCTTTTACATGATTTGAGTTGCTGGCTATGTTTTCTGAACTTTGGTAAATTCAGTTTGAGCTTTCATCTGTATTGCAGCCCATTCTTTTTGACAGCTTCTCAAGAGCATCTGTGATACTGTTGTTGCTTGCTCTTAGGATGGTAACTTCCTCCAAAACTCTGTTGGCACTGCTTGATTGTCTTGATTCCACAGCATTTGCAACTTGTGTCTTGATCTTTTCTATTTCTGGGAGAATCATCTGAATTTCTGATGCAGAGATATTGGATTCTGGTGCTTTTTCTTTCATCTTTTGAAGAGACTTTAGTGCTTTAGTATTTCTTTTAGTTTGTGTCTTTATCACCTCCACTGATTTTGATAAAGTCTTTAAGTTTGGCCTTTGACCTTGTATTTCTGATAGCAACATATCAAGATTTTCTTCTACTGGATTTATTTTGCAGGCTTTGTAAACACTTTCCAGCACAGTTTCCAAATTTTCTTGGTTCGTGGGTGTTCCTGGGATATTTGGAACAACAGATGTTCCTTCTAACATTCCAACTGCAAACACATTAGCTGCTGTTTTGGAAATGATAGGGTCACTTTTGGCTTTACCAGATTTTGGTGCAACCTTAAGTGTACCAGAATCATCTCCACCAGTGGTGAAAAACACATTTTCATCCTGGATTTCCTTATGTCCTTGAATCATATCAATATATGATTCTCCATAAGTTTTTGAGGTAAACAGATTACCTTTTACCATATTTCCTTGATCAGTTCCCTGATCTCTATCTGTTGGGATCTCATCCTCTTCCTGACTTTCTGATTCAGAGTTGAGATTAATGGAACTAGTAACCTCTTCATCAACATTAGTTTTTTCTATATTCTATCTTGTAAGAAACATTAACTGAACCTTCTGACTTTGTTTCTTTTGAATGAGTATCAATTAAAACTGTGTTTAAATGAGATGTACCAGCAACCCGTGATTCATAATAATGTATAACTTCGGTGGCTTCATGAGTTCCTCCAGCAATATGAGATTCTGCATAGTGTTCATGTTCCTTTTCTTGATGAATATCAAACTCATGATGAATTCCTCCTTCATGAATTTGTTGACCTTCAGCATGTTCTGTCTTGTTTTCTGGTGAGTTAGTTATCTTCAGAACTCCTTCTCCTCCTGCAGCTTCAGTTCCTGATGACCAGGACTTCTCAACTTCTTCTTCTTCTGGTGATGAAGAACAGTTAACAACTTCTTTGCTAGGTTCTTCTGTTGGAGTATCTGATTTTGGCCAGAAGTTCTTCATGTTGTAATCTGTATTGTGAGTCTAGGGGAATGAGGCATAGCATGCTTTCTGGTAACTCAGGGATGTCTCTGTCTGGTTCCCATCCATGATTGGCACTCCAGGCTTTCATGGTGTTTGAACTCCAGATATCTTCCAAAATTGGAATTTCTATGTCCCTTTCAGCAAATGTTTCAGAAATAAAAATTGAGATTAACCTTGGGTATGGCAGGTGTGAGGTTATTCTTCCATTTCTGGTGAGAATTGATCTTTTGAGTAGGTTAAAAATTTATGTTGCATAATCAATTTTGAACCTAGTTATGAGTCCATACATGATTGTTAGAATAACTTGACTGACTTGATCAGCTCCTCCTATCTTTGAAGTGAGACATTTGTTTAACACTTCCATCATCACTTGCCAGATGGCTGGCATTTCATTTCTTCTTACTGCTCCAATTTTGTTGATATTCTTTTTCTTGTAACCAAGCTCAACTATAAAGCTTATCAATTCTTCTTTGCTTGGTGCTTCAATGTAATTTTCAAGAACTGGAAGTTCAAGCCATTCTCTTACTCTTGCAGGAGTTAATGTTACAAAAACATTTCCCCATACATGAGCAGAGACCTAATTTTCTTCATCTTCAGTGAAAGTATGAATAAATTGCTGTAGTAACTTTTCTGGTACTTCTCTTCCTTTTGTTAGTGCTCCTGAGATTGGACATTTCATAAGATATTCTACCAGAACCTGATTTTCTTCATCTTCAGTGAAAGTATGAATAAATTGCTGTAGTAACTTTTCTGGTACTTCTCTTCCTTTTGTTAGTGCTCCTGAGATTGGACATTTCATAAGATATTCTACCAGAAGTTGACATCTTACATCATATTCCGAATGCTCTGTATTCATCAGCAGATTGTTTTCTTTCATTGGTAGAAATTCTGTGTCTTCAACAAAAGGTACTTCATGTTGAACAATTGGGATGTTGAGGTTTACTTCTGCCATTGTTGAATTTTGTGAATTATGGTTTGAAATTTAGGGATTTTTGGATTTTGAGTGAAGAACAAGGGATGTTTCGGTTTGAAGTTTTTGTGAATTTCTGCTAAGTGTGATTTATATAGTGAGGGTTTCAGCTGAGAATTGTGGGTTTATGGAGTTGAGGGGATATGGAACGTGCCATGTTATGGCGGTTAAAAGATCATTAATTGTCTTTATTACCGTTAGATCGTGTGATGTGAGTTTTGGTTCAGAATGTAACCGTTGGATCGTGGGTATCAAGACATTTAATGACGGTTGATCGTGTAATCGTGGTTATGCCCTTTCAACTTGTCCTTTCAATTTGTAGTTTCTTCAATCATTCCTTCACAAAAATGTTAAACTAAATTTTGATTGGAGAAAACTATCGGTTATATAACACCTTTTCATCTTTGTGGACCCCATTTTGTAAAGAGGTCCAATTAGCTTTCTTCATCCTCTTTTCCTTACCAGTCAAAGTTCCATTCTGATGATGTCATCGGAAATTCAACATAAATTCTGTTAAGAATATGTTTTCTCTTTTGTTTTGACTTTTGTTGACCTTTTAGATGTGGTCAACAGAAGTCAACTTTCTTCAACAGAATTTCTCAATTGAAATTCCCCCTAAATTTGTGACCCTCTTCAACAGATTTTGAAGTTTCTCTTTTGATTGATTTAGAGGTGTATTGATACCTTCTTTTTTTTTTAGATGAGGGGGAATGAGATAAGATCAGAAGACTTACATATGATTCTCTGGTGACATCCATGTCTCTTAACTTTTTCTGATATTTTCTAAAGCTTTTCCATTATTTTGAAGTTTTACCAGAAAAAGAAGTTAGAGGGACATTTTAAGTTTATGTTACCAGATTTTGTCTCCTGTCAATAGAAACTCAGAATTTTGTGACAATTGTTTTTGTTTTCTGATGATCATGTTTCTCATTTTTCTTTACCCATTTTTCTTTTTCCCAAACCATGAGCCAGACAGCAAAGCAATATAAGGAACACACTATATTAACATATTATCATGTAGAATATCTACATAAACTAAGTTTAAACAAAGAAAAACCTAATCAAGATCTACCCCTTCTCCATGATCCATATCAAGGAGCACCCATAGATTAGTCACCAAACCAGAATTCTGGTCAGTAGGTCTGAGCACACTGAGATTCATGTTTTGTTGAAGTCTCATCTCAGCTATGAGATAACCTGTAGGAACACCTCCAAAGCCTAGCTGGCTTGTGATTGTCCTCATCAGAAAACGAGGATAAATCAAGAATGGCCTGCCAGACCACATATTACTTGCAAAATCTTTCATTAAGTAATAAGAGAAATTGTAAGGTATGTCTAATATGAGTGCTCGAATAGTCTCCATCAACCTATGGGAAGCTTCATGATGATTAATGACCTTTTTTGAGAAGCATGCACCCATTTGTGTGATCAGAAATTGCCATGGCTTGATGAAGTCATATTTGGTGATTGCTCGTGGTGAGTTTACAGGTTTGTAACCCATCTACTCCAAGGTTTCTTCTATTTTAGTCTTTGTGAACATCAGAACATCATTATCATCATTGAGTTGTAGAACCGTCCTGATGATACCTTCAGTTACTCGAACTCTTTGGTTGAGCACCACACTTTCAATAAATATATGTCCTCTATTCTCATATTTTGACAAAGTTGCATTTTGCCAGAACATTTGAAGAATTTCTGGGTAGACTATTATATTGGCTGTGAGGGCATACTTCAAATTACTTCCCATGATCAGATTCACCACTGTTTGGTACTTTGGCATCCTTCCCAGTGAGGACCCTCAAAGTTGGTCCTTAATTTGAGGTTGTGGTAAGGATGATGAGGAAGTGGGAAACGATCAGCTTTTATGGTAAGCATTTTTGTGAGTGTGAGAAAGTGTGTGTGTTGAAGAAGAAGATTAAGTTAAGTTTTCTAGAGTTTCCTTATGTGATGGTGACAGTCTTTGCTTAAGGTGGTGAACATATATAGTAAACTTAAAGTTTGCCATAAATGACATCTACCTACTTATAGATTTTGTCCATCACAATCTTTGTTATTAAATTTCTATCAGATGGCATAAAGAATAACTGAGATAAACTCTCCTGCATTAAATGATTTAGGCGGCCATTTTCTGATTATATATCATGATTACCTACCAAAATGTCACTTTAGTGTATTTAATGAAGGAGAGAAAAAGCTTTACACCCACTAACGAGTTCCCAGAAAATCTTCTGTCATATAACGTTATTAACACTAAGAAGAAAAGATAAAATAATAAAAAATAAAGAAAACTAAACGTAAAAGCTACAGTTTATGAATTTGCAGAAATGAGATAAAGATGATGGCATGCATGAATTTGTTTTAATAATCAATCAATGATTCTGATTTTTCAACATGTTTTCTGATGAGTTACCAGAATTTCTGATGATTTATCAGATATTCTGATGATATATCAGATATTCTGATGATATATCAGATGTTCTGATGATACATCAGATTTTCTGATAATTTATCAGATTTTCTGGTGCTTTATCAGAATTTTAATCCTTTTTCTTTTGATTATTATTGAGACAAATTTTTAAGCATATTTCTGGTAATAAGGTTATTTGAAAAACCTTTATCACAGAATTGACCAAGATTTAGCAGATTGTACTTAAGCCTTCAACATAGGCTACTTTCTCTATGGTCAAACATCCATACCTCATGCATCCGTATCCCATGATCCTCCCTTTTACTCCATTTCCAAAATTTACCAATTTACCCAGCTTTGAAATAAAGTTGCTGAGTAAGCTCCTGTCCCCAGTCATGTGCTTGGAGATTCCTGAATCCCAGTACCAGATCTGCTGCACATGATGGTCCTGAAATGGAAAAATTAAAGGGTTTTTGGTACCCAGGCTTGCTTAGGTACTCTTTCTGATGAGATTTTAATCAGATTATTTTCTCTTAATGGCCTTTCATCAGAATATCTGTTATATGCAGAGCCATAAACAGATTTTTCATTTTTCTTTTGGAGATGGAGTTGAACAAGCTTCAGTATTTCAACACACATACAAGATTTATCAGAATTTTCTGATATTCTTTCTTGTGATGGAATGAGTGGATAAATTTGAAAAGATGAGTGAACTGCTTCTGAAGTCTTTAAAGATTCTTGTTTGCATTCACTTCTTTTTGGTTTAAAGTTGGGTTTTTCAAAAGAGTATTCAGAACAGGTTGACTTGCAAGATTCAGAATCAGATTCTGATGAAAATTTATCAGAAATCTGATGGGTTGCTTTTACAAAGACAGTGGGTTTACTTTCTCTTGTTTTTACATATCCTAATCCCTCTCCTTTGTTCTTTGGTGTGGACTCAATGAAGTTTATGAATTCTTTGGTTTGTTGAAAACCCCTTACATTAATTTCTTTATCATTGATTTTCTTGTAAAGATCTTTTCTTTCATTTTCATAGAACTCAATTTTAGCTCTGTGATCTAAACTTTCTTCTATGAGTAATTGGTTTTCAATTATGATTTTATTCATGGTCCTTTGCAACTCATCAGATTTTTTACTATCTGATTGATGTTTATCTTGCAGATTTAGAAAATCTGACATGAGCTTGTTTAGCTTGTGTTCAAGATCAAGATTATCTAAATTTACCTTTTGTCCTGAAGTTTCTGGTAGGTCATCAGAAAGTGCCATAAGACAGAAATTTGCCATTTCTTCCTCTTCTTCATCAGAAGAATCATCAGAAAGCCATGTATCTGTCCCTGCAATTAAACTGACTTGCTGCTGCTTCTTAGCTTCTTCCAGCTTCTTCTCATAATAAGCAACATCTTCCAGTTTCTTGGTCTTGCATTCTGATGCATAGTGGCCTCTCTGCTTGCACTTGTAACACACAACTTCAGCCTTCCCCTTATCCTTAGATCTACCTTATTCCTTAGATCTTCCATCCATCCTCCCTCTGTCACTTCTCTGGTATCTCTGGCCTCCTCCCCTCAACCTCTGCTTAAATGTTTTGGTGAGCAGTGCTATTGCTTCAGCAAAAGCTGAAAAATCTGATGATGTATCAGAAATTTCAAGATTTTGACTGTTTGATGGTTGTGGATCATTGGTAGGTGGTGTTCTTTGTGAGTTTGAGATAAGAGCTAAAGATCCCCCTCTTTGAATGGTTTCTTCAAATATTTCTTCCTCTCTGGGGATCAAGATGCAGTATAAGTCATGAAGACTCATATTTCCTAGTTCTAAGGTTGAGGACAAAGTCATGGTTAGACTTCTCCATTCTCTAGGTAAAGCATCTAGAAATTTTATGTTTCTTTCATCATTTGATTTTGTTATACCAAATTTCTTTAGCTCGTTCAAAAGTTTTGTAAATCTTTGATATGTATCATTTAATCTTTCATTGGGTAAACTTTTGAACCACTCATATGAGGAAACGTTGTTTGTTCTCTTGTTTCTTCTCATCCTTCACAAAGATTTTCCAACTGATCCTATATTTCCTTAGCTGATGCACATGCATCAATTTGTGAAAATATGTCATTGGGGATGGCCATTATTAAAAGTGACTTTGCCATTTCATCCCCAGCCACCTTTTCCTTGTCTTCCGCGCTCCAATTTATTTCACTTTTGGGAGCTCGGGAGGCAGGGATTGCAGGTGATTGGTCAGTTGCTGGAATAGCTGGTATTTCAGTCATTGGTATATGTAGACCCCTTTCAATGGATTGATACATAGCTCGGTCATGACCATTGAGGAAATTGACCATCCTGATTTTCCATTGGGGATATTCCTCTCTGACCAGAGTCGGAGGTTTAGACATAGAACCAATGTTAAAAGCATTATTCCATGATTGAAAGCTGGCCATATTTAGAGAAAAGAAGATGAGCGATTGATCGTTTGAAAATAATTTATTCAATCAGCTCTGATACCAATTGTTGGACCCAGTTTGGGCTTAAAAACTTCTTTTCACGTAATATGGCAAGTGATTTCAGTAGATGTGAAAAAGATGTGCAGAAATGGAAATCAGACTTTCAAGAAACAAGACCTACAGAATTATCAAGTTTATATCACTTTGAAACAAAATAGTTTACAAGGTGATTGTAAGATTATTATCTAATACAAATGAATCTTGAATTTTGTTGGTGAGAGGGCAATGGAGTTTTGTAGTATGTATGAATGCTAAGCTTAACTCAATTTCTTCTTGGTGAGCCTTCTATTTATAGAAGGCTGGGTACATGAATAAACATTTGTTTATTCATGCAATAAGTCCTGCATAAAGTAGCCATTTGACATATTCATTGAATCCAACAGTCAAGTTGCCTTTGTAATCATGATATCCAATAATGTCAAGTTGCTTCGCTTATTGTGGCAGGATAGAGCTGATTTTTTGACAAGTGGGGTATTCATCAGAATTTTTGATAAACCACTTCATTAGAAATTCTGGTGAACAAATCATCAGAAAATCTAATGATCAGAATCGTCAGAAACTGATGATATCAGATCCATCAGAAATGACCTTCTCTGATAATCTTCTTCAGCTCTTGATCAACTTGTGATTCTTTGAAGTAGATGTTGCAGCTTTCAGTTGTCCTATCCGATCTTCTTCTTCTTGTGATCTTCAGGACTGTTATCTTCTTCATAGATCCAGTTGAATATGATTTTCTTCAATACTTACAAATAAAGTTTCCTAACAAGACCCTAATTACATTTTCATTTCATTACCGAAATGGAACAAATCTTTATCTTCACGTTGCTCTTCACTTATTCCCCATGTTTCCCAAATTACCTATCAAACAAAATAAGACAAACACAAAAAAGAAACTACGTCTGAGCCAAAAAGTTGCTCAATAACGGAGAAATCAACAGTAACGTAAATTCATGCATACGGAAAGCAAAATGGGATGATATTGACACTAAACAGATCTAACTAATGGCAATGAGACGGTTACTTATAACTTGAATCCCAAAACTCATAGAGAACAGATAATGAGCATAATCAGATGCATATAAACATATAAAACATGTCAGAACAGATACAAGACATACGTGATAACATATAACAATAAATAAATCACGTAATATAGAAGCACCCACGAGCCTAAATAGAGAGGTACACAGCTAGCTAGTCCATGCACTGAGACGGTGCGTGTAGGCGTACACACATTATTCCATCTCAATAGGAGTCAGGAGTCAAGAGTCAGGAGTCAGAGCTAAGATCGATCTATTCGCCTCTAGGGGCCAGGTGCTACACAAGCACAAACTAGAGATGCCATGAACTTTATTTATGCACCGTCACGATAAGTGCCATGCCATTGACGCCCCAACGACAAGTCTAACATATAATTGCTCGGTTGACAGAGTACAAAGACATATCAGAAAAAAATGTATTTTGACATAATTTTAAAGGGAACATGCAATAACGAGCACAAGGTATAACGTCTATTGCATGCTACAATATATACTAGTCATATAACAATACGAAACAGAAACTACTAAGGAAAACATCTGTACTACAAAGTAACGGACTTGAATAAAAATACTATGATGTCAAGAAAAGGAATCCGTACCTTAGTTAGCAAGCAAAGCAAAATCAAAACAAGTCGTCCTTAAACAATCAAAAACCTATAATCCCGTTACAACCCATATCAGTTTTATAAATAATTATTTGATTCATTTGTGAAGGAATTCCCGGCGACCAAACCATTCTAAACCTCTTAACAGTTTGAAACTTTATTCAAAATGATTACGAATGATGTCGTTTAATTCTCTCAAAATTTTGATGTCCACACTACAACAATATAAACCAATTGATATTATGAATACTAATCACTACTTCTAAAACCTTACATGTGTGGTATTTAATAACCAAGTATATATATAAATATTTAAAACAATCAATTTTGTAAACTGAGAATTACTTTAAGCTTCAAGGTTCCTTGAACCTCTCTATTAAACAAAACATTATGATACCAATAGTAATAATATACCTTATTTAGTTGTACTTATTTCATCATCTTAAAATCTATTTCATATTAAGAGTAGTTTCATGCGTGCACTTGCATGTATATATAAAAAAACAAAATGATTAAGTCAATTATCAAATAATAAACTATTGACCAGTTATGTTTAGATTTTGCATATGGAACAACTATATCAAAAGCAACACAAAGGACTAGATTTACGATCTAGTCGTCGGGAAGCCAATACAACAAACCAGAACTTAACTTCTATATACGAATACGAATCGGACGAGGGTTTAACTTATTACCTTAATACTTGAACGGAGCTAATTAGAGACACACAAGGACGGTCGTATGGACGGAGCTAAGGTGAGCGGCAGTGGTGATTCATGTCGGCTGGTTCACCGGAACAAGTTTATAAATTTTCAGACCGAAACATCGACACCAAAACAGCATCTAACAGAAATAAACGAGCATAATTTGGTACCTGAATCGTGAGTTGAAGGTCCGATTGCAGAGGCGAGAAGTTGTGGTGGTTGTGCGGAGGGTGTCAAGGTCGTTGAATGCAACTGGTTGCAGCTTGGAGGCTTCAGATGTCGGAATTTATGGTGACAACCGGAGGTGCGACGGTTTCTAGCTAAAAAAGAACGTGGGCATGATGGCGGCTGATGATATCATGGGTTTCATTGATAAAGGAGGAGTCTGATCTGGTATAAATCGGTTGAATGATCGAGTAGTCATCCATAAATACCGGTCGGGTCGGTTCGTTTGAGTTTAGAAAAATTTGGGATAAGGCTAAAGTACAAGAAATGCGGCTTGACGGAACAGAATTAGATATGTTAATGAAAGACTTTGGAATTCAAAAGATATCTTCTATTATTATTATATAGGTCAACGTCATCTAATATATTTGCTAAAATATCCACTTAGATAATTTAATATTTTCATTAACTATATGTATTATTGGTTATAAAAACTAAGACATGTAACTCTATAAAATAATAATAGTTGGCATCTACGAAACCAATTTAAATAAGTGGTACGATAACAAACTTATATTTTCTTTTAGTCATTCACTCTTAGTATTATATTAAACTTATGAATATTACACAAGCCTTGTTGAGGTCCTTGAACTCAATGCACATGCGCTATCCGCCATTATTCTTTTGCCCCATTACTGGGTTAGCCACACAGGTTTGATATCGGACTTCGTGCAAGATGCCGGCCTGAAGTAATTTAGCCACTTGCTCATTCATTGCACGAGTCTTTTCCGGACCCAGACTGTGCTTTCCTTGTGCTACTGGCTCTGCTGAAGGTCGAACATTCAAACAATGTTCCGTCACATCTCTTGGTACGCCGGTCATGTCCGTTGGGGACCATGCGAAAATATCCATATTTTCGAATAAAAGTTCTTTCAGTCTTGCTCGGATTGCAAGTGATATGGCGTGTCCTAGCAAAATAGTTTGCTCAGGGTATTCATTGTTGAGTGCCCACTTCTCTGGTTCATTAGATGGAGATGGCTTTGCGGCTTTTACTGGTGGCTCGTCTTCTACAGACATGACTTCTTTGCTTAAATATAAAATTGCTACTCCGATTTCTGTCGGAAAACCGCAAGCAGCGTGTGGTATGGAGGTAATCATGCTAAATTCCCATTGTGAACGTCTACCCAACAATACATCATGGCGGGATGTTGCTGGCATAACCATAAAATTGACTTGAACGGTGCGCGAGTGTTCACCATTAGTGAGTGTGACGGGAAAGGAGATCTGACCCAGCTGAAAGACGGCTTCATTGCAGAAACTAGTTAAAGGAAAATCAATTGGTTTCAAGCGTGACTTGTCCTCTCGGTCTAATTGCTTTAAACACTGCTCATAGATAATATCCATAGAACTACGTGGATCGATAAACATGTAATTAGTACGATAATGACCAAAAATACCAGTTATGATGACCGGTCGTTCTTCTTGGGGGCCTCCTTATACAATAGGAAAAATTACTTGTTGCTCGCGCCAGTGTTGATTATGATTTCGCTTGTTGTTACTCTTGCACGATGGTCCTCCTTGCACCATGTATATTTGATTTGTCTTACCGGTTGGACTGTTATTTCCGTGAAGAAACAGTGATCTAAATTGACCGGAATCAATTAGATCTGGGGTTTAGTCTCTGCATAAAAAAGGATAATCCTCTCGTCGATTGCTGATTGGAAACTACTTCACCAGAGACACTGCAAAACAGAAAGCCATTAGACTCGCCACGGGGAGAATGGGGGTTCTCTCCGTGACCACCCTGTGGCATGAGAATAAGTACAGTGATCTCAAAGGGAAAGGTGTAGTAAGAGTGAAAGTATGTGAAAGTAGCTTGTGAGATCATACCTGAAGTCCCATATTTATAACCGAATTTTGGCACCAAAAAGGTGACGGAGGAGTGACGGAAATTACTTTTCCGTTGACAGTTATCTCATTCCGTCAATTAGTTAACTCCACATCCATGCACACGGATCGTGGATCTGATCGACGGATGGGGAGATGACACGTGGAAAGTGGCTTTTCGTAGATCTTTCTTCAAGTTAGTGCCATCATCGTGATTTAGATGAGGGCTCAAGATCATGCCACGTCACATTCGGTTATAACTGAATGAAGCCATGCACGATGAGCATTTAAGGCCTTCTAGAAGATCTACAGCTGTAAACCATTGCATTGTTGCCACGTGTCCATCCTGTTGCAACATAAAAGATTCCTTTTGTTCAAGTCCTGATTTCATGCACGCGAAATTGTTTAGGGCTTTATCTTCAAGCCTAACTGTACCCTTGCGCGAGCCCGCGCAGGTGTGTTAGTTGAATATTTGTCTTTCCTTTCCCCGGCGCATAGTTATCGAAGACTAATTTCTCTAAGTCTTGTTTAGAAACCGCTGCGCGGCCGCGCATGGTCTTTTTCAAGATGATCTTGGAATAAGGTTGTGGTGTGGTCCTATGCGCTTGCGCAAGGTTTTTGGGACCATACCCCTTCAAATACAGGTTTAAAACACCACACAATAGATTTTCGCATAGAACAGAAAAGAAACCGTATTATACGAGATGACAAATAAATCATAGATTATTAAAGGATCTTAAAAAAAACAAATCAGAATCCTAAAATAACTCCCAGGCGGTTATAGGAATATTTATCATTTAATTGAATTATTGAGTAAATTGTTATAAAGAATTATATTTATATATCAACTCCTAATATAAACCAATGTGTTCTCCAAGTTTAAATAAATATTCCATATATTCTATTGTAAATGACACACCATTAATTAAAAATCATCTCTTTCTCTCCCAATATCTCTTCTCTTCTTCTTGCTATTAGGCTTGTTCATAACAGGTTATCAGCATGATTGCTTTGGATCGCACAATCATAAGCTCTACCATGATAAATATTGCAAAGCTTGAATTTATGGCTTTAGATATTATTGGGAAAAATAATTTTTCATGGGTATTGGATGCTGAAATACACTTGAATGCCAATAATGTGGGTGAAACAATTAAAGAAGGAAATAAAGCAAATACCCAAGATAAGGCAAATGATCTTTTTACGCCATCATATTCATGAGGCTTTGAAAAGATAGTACCTCACTATCAAGGATCCACTTGTCCTTTGGACCAACCTGAAAGAAAAGTATGACCATCAGAAAACGCTAATATTACCAAGAGCTCGCTACAAGTGGATCAATTTAAGGTTGCAAGACTTTAAGTTGATAAGCGAGTACAACTCGGACTAGATTTTCGGTTTCAACCCGGAGAGGTAACAGTTGAGTAAAGCCTCATTAGGTAAGCTTACAATACAATTGCAAAGCGTCTCAAATTCGGCTTGGTAAGTGGTTATGGTTATTGTTTGTGTGAGTTTGAATAGTGTGGCTTGGTGGTTGTCATAGTCGGATGGACCGAAACGAAGTTCTAAGGCTCGTGTTAACTCGTTCCATGTCTCGAGCAAATGGTTATTGGCGAGGTATTTGTACCAACTAAGGGCTTCACATGTGAAGTGAAACACCAAAAGTTGTAACTTTTCGTTGTCAGGTATACGGCAGTAGCTGAAATAATTTTCAGCTTGGAACACCCGATACAAAGGATTGGAACCATCGAAATTGGGTAACATGATTTTGGGTGGTCTGGGGTTGGGCGGGGCATTTTGGTTCGTGTGTGAAGGGCCGGTGGTTGTTAATGGGTCGGTTTTGAGCACTTATTTATCTTTGGTGAAAACAGCAAGAAGGCGGTTGGTGGTGTCGATGTGTTGTTTTAAGGTGCATCGCAGGGATTCAAACTAGGCGTTGGTGCGGGCTTCGTTTTGGGCTGTGGTGGTAGCATTTTGAGCGATAAATTGAGAAATTTTGTCGCATAATTGTTTGATGGAATCATCGTTGAATGTGTTTTCTTTCTTGGGAGGCATTGTGAGTGATGATGAAAACACCAATTGATAGAACCGTTAAGTGGGTGAACCTCTAAGAAATTAAAGAGAAGAGACAAGACTTTTTACTGCAACTTTCTTTTTTTCATATCTTTCTCATACTAACTTACAATATTTATAGGGAAATGGAAATTCTAAACAAAAGGAAACGTGGATGCATATTGGGAAATTGGGGATGTGGAAAACATGGCCCACTAACTTTAACCTACTCAACTAAACATGAAATGATGGAAACACGTGAGATGCAGCTTTTAGTGTTGACTGTTGACCCGTATCATTGTTGTTGATGGTGGACATAGGTAGAGAGAGCAGAAGAAGGAGAGAGAGAGAGAGAGAGAGAGAGAGAAGGGTAGAGAGAGGGAAAGACACATATTCTCTATAATACAATATATATGCGTAGAAAGACTAAACTACCCTTGTGCGATCGTATTTAACTAAAAAAAATTATTGGGTTAGGCCCAAAGGATATACTGTGTAAGATTTTAAAACATAAAGTAAAAACTCGTCAATTTTAAAGGCAAAAGACACCACTTGAAAAAGGATATAAATATAAAGGACAAAATTTGTAATTCACTCTAAATTAAAGTATTATATAAGAAAAGTAAAATTAGTAAAATTAATTAAAACCACTCATTATTATTCTTATATAAATACTATAACGTGAGTTAAATTTTAAATTTAATATGATGTACATATCATTAATACACATGTAAATAGTCACAACACTAGTGGCGCAGGATATGAGGGGCCGGGGGGGGGGGGCGCCCGACCCCCCGAACTTTTTGCGAAGTAGTGTTACGTATCTATTTTTCGTATAGAAATTTTTAGGTTTATATGTATTCACCCCCCCGGTTTAAAAAAAAAAATAGGTATATATTTTTTTGGACCCCCCGGTTTAATTTTTTTTTTTGGTATATACGTTTTCGACCCCTCCTGTTTTATAAAAAAATATTTATATAGCCCATTAGGCATTAGTTTTTGCTGCTAACCGTTCCAAAAAAAACAATTATAACTTAGCCCATTAATTAAAAGCCCAAAGAAAACCCATTAACTTGAATAGCCCATTAGTTAAACTGTTTTTGCTGTTGTTGCTGCTGCTAACCGGTCACAAAAAAAAAAAAAAAATAAACTGCTTTTGCTGCTGTTGACGAGGACTGAGGAGAACAGAAGAAAAAAACGCAGGTGCGGCTGTGGGCTGTCTTCTTCGTTCGACTAATCGACTTCGAGGAGACGAGGTATGTGTTTTTTTTTATCTTTAGGTTTAAATCAGGGCTTAATTTATGTAATTTAGGTTTAAATTAGGGATGAAATTGGACCGATTTTTTGCCATAAACTTGTTGAAATTAGGGATTTAGGGGTGAAATTAGGCTGTAACCATGCTAGATATTAGAAAAAGAAAATGCCTTGTGTTGAAATTAGGGATTTAGGGGTGAAATTAGGCTGTAACTTGTTGAAATAGATCTTAAAGGAAGACGAGCAGAACTATAGAAAAGGAGATTGCTGAGAGCTTTGATTCGGAGTCCATAATTGACGAATTCAAAAATCTTAAAGAAAGACGAGCAGAACTATAATTCTTCATCTAGGAGAACCGGCCACCGGGTACCCACCTTCCTCTTCTTTTTAATGTTTTCGTGTCTTTGTTCAATTGTTTGTTAAACAATGTTTACGTTTTAATGTTTGAGAACGTATTTTATTTGATATTAATATTTGACCCGATCCGACCCGAATCGAATCACCGACATCCGACCCAAACATAGAATTTTTTTTAGGTCCGGTACCTTCCGCCCCCCCGAACATTTTTTTCAAGCTTCGCCACTGCACAACACCCTTCTACACCGTGAGACGGGCTACTTTGGCCCCTACCAGTCCCACCAATTTGCCCCCACACCACAGCCTATCGTCACAGGCACGATGTAGATCTAGTCTTACTCATAATAAACAAGTAAAGAATAAAATAAAAAAAAAACAAAAGATAACTTTGAATTATCAGTTTCAACAAAGTAACAAAACAAGTAAATAACCAAAAAACTTACATACTACATCTTTAATTGACAAACCAGCTCCTAGAAGCTGCTTATTGACACATCAATGAACAGAAGAAACACACCAACTTCTTAACCATAATTCACCAACATATTACGCCTTACCAAACATATTCTTAAAGTAAGCAACTACGTTTTCTCTTGGAGGTAAGCTATCCTTCACAGCTTGACAGTTAATATAGTTATCACTCCATTCGGTTAACTTCGGAAACTTGTGTTTGCTCATCACCTCTATTCCTAATGCTTCTTCAGCTGCTCCAATCCAAAAAGCTACAAAAGTTGCAGAAATATCAACCAGGTTGATGTTATCACCTCCAAAAAACTTGCTGCCTTTCACTTTCAATTCATTTTCCAGAAATTGAAGTGCTTCATGAGCTTCTGCAACAGCTTGCTCCTCTCCATTGCTGCTAAAAGCATTAACTACTGCAGGAAAACACTGAAACATACCCCATAATGTAATATCAGCTATAGTTAAATCGTAAGAAAATATCAAATGTAACAAAATTAACAATGCTATTAGAATCAGACTAGATAAAAACCGGTCGCATCACCTGCACTACCGGTCCGATGGGATTTATAAATGGGAATGTTACTAAAATAGTCAAAGTTGTAAAAAAATAAAAAATAGACATGAAAAAAACTACATTTTTTTGGAAAAAGGCGCAGGCTAAACCCTCGGTTTGCTAAGGGGATCCGGAGTGGAGTCGGCAAAATGGTTCGGCACCGAGCGGCAACCAATGCTAACCCCTTTGCCGCACAAGTGTTACCGATTTTGTGGAAGAAATCAATGAAGGGTTGCCGATGCAGGGAGAGGGAGGGGAGGAGAGAGAGAGGGGTGTGTGTGGGGTGGGGTCCATGCCATCTCAACCAATTACACATTTTTTTTTAAATAGTTTACCGATTCATTAAGTGTCTAACCATTGCCAACACTTTTGAGTATAGTTTCCCACTTTGACATGGCACACTCTCATTGGTTGATTTTGAATTTTACCACTTTCAAGTGTCTAACCACTCCCTACATCCTAAATAGCGCCGGCTAATCCCGCATTTGTGGTGAAAAACGCTAGATTTTAGTAAAAATCGCTAGCCAAGCCTATATATGTAGATATAGGTTAAGGCAAAAAGTCAATGGATGTTTTGAAACTTTTTGGTCAACGTTAATCACTGAACATGCAATGTTTTAAAAACCGGTTTTTAAATTAAACCGGATTAGGCTAAAAAATGGTTCAACCGGTTGAACCAGGTTGTACCGAGCGGTTCAACCGGGTTGACTAGTTAGTTATATAATTTCATAAATTACAACATAACTCAAAAATTAATCAAAAAATGTATGGTTACATGTTAAAAGATAATCCATAATAAAAAATAATTAAAAAGATAATTGAAAATCATTCAATTTTCAACAAGTTCATGATTACATAAAAGATGAAATTCACTATTATCGCTATCCTCATCAACTAGAGGATAACTATTTTAGTTTCATACAATATTAAATAAGAAGCTTTAGTTACGAATAATTATAATATATAAAAATTACGTAACATAAGTAACATATATAATAAAAATAAGTAACAACCCAAACTAAAATAACATTGGGTCGATACCGGTATTACGTTTCAAACCGGTATACCGGATTTTACCGCCGGTACAAACCTTATGCCGTTTCACTTATTTACCGGGGTGTTTCGTACCGGATTTACATCTAGAAACGGTAATACCGGTATAACCGGCCGGTATTTTACACTGTGAACAGGTCTAGATCTGGTCAACCGCTAATAGAACAATTTGACCAATCAGGTTACAAAACTGCTCAAACAAAAGCACCAAACAAAATCGAGTAGAATTATAAAAAATAACAACAAAATCATTATTCATTACCTTATCATTTACAACTTTCGCCCAAAATCGAGCCTGAGCCTTCTCGTAAGCATCCTGAGGCAAAATCGGAACTCCTTTCCACACTTCATCAATATACTCGATGATCACAAGAGACTCCGATATCGGATTCCCGTTGTGTACGAGCACCGGTACCTTCTTATAAATAGGATTATATTTTATAAGATCAGCACTCTTGTTGCTCAAATCTTCCACAACAAATTCATACTTAACATCCTTCAAATTCAAAGCCGTTTTCACTCCGCAGACAAACAGGCTTTCAGCAAGTCCGTACAACTTCACCTCATTCGCCATTTTTATTAATAATTAATAATTGGTTTAACAAGTGATTTAGGTTTGAGTTGATAGGTGGTGATTTATGTGTGTGTATACATATATATATAAGTGGTGTGTTGGTGGGAGTTTGTGATGGTAGAAGTGGTTTAAAAAAAAAAAGGGTGCCTTATTCCCACATACCCTATATCTTATTTTCACATCCCCTATTGTATACGGGCCGTATACAATTATACGGCTCGTATAGAATGTTTTTGAATAGGAAAATGCGCAGGGAATGTTTTTTTTGTTTTATTATATACAGCCCGTATACAGTTATACGGGTCGTATACATGTGTATACGATTTGTAAAACGTATACGGCTCAATTGATTTATTTTTGTGGGTTTTTGATGTTACCACATGTATACGGGCCGTATATATTGGCGTTTTTTCAAGTATCACGTTTTATTCCCGTAAAAACACAATCATTCTAGGGTTTCTAAACTCTTCATCACCTTTAACAATGTCGATAAACGTTGATCGGAACATGCCGCTTAAATCGGAGCACAGGTAGAGTGACGTTACCGATCAGTCCGTTGATGAAAACCTTAGCGATCGCAGAGATCTTCGTGTTGGTTATTTATCGATTCCGAGTAACTAGCAGAAGAACCTGACACAAACAAGTTCTCCACAGTTTGTTATTCAGATCTCTGTTCGATCATGTTTCCAAACTACAACACACGATACTTTTAATAAGTTGTCATAGTTGTCAAATTCGATTTCAACAAATCTTTTCATTTTCCTTCAATTTCTAAAACATTCTCTGTTACATGAAGACGTGTCGGGTTCTTCTACTAGTGGTATTATAATGAAGTATTGAAGATTGAATGTGCAAACCCAACCGTTTTTTACTACGGAAACGATGGCTATGCGAAATACAAACCGCAACCGTTTTTTACTACGGAAACGGTGGCTATGCGAAATACAAACCGCAATCTGTAGTTGCCTCGCTGAAATAACAGCCGGATGAAAACCGGGGTGCGGCTCAGGATCGAACCCCCCTCGGTGGGTTTGTCACCATCATTGCCGAATGTCCACTCCAATATGACACAATTGTGAATTGAACTTGAGTCTCCATTGTAAAACCCAAGTCTCCTATCACTAGGCCACAAGTGAAGGGGATTATTATTCTTAAATAATTACTATAACGTGAGTTAAATTTTAAATTTAATATGATGTGCATATCGTTAATACACATGTCAATAGTCACAACATCCTTCTACCGGCACGAGGTAGATCTAGTCTTATTCAAAATAAACAAGTAAAGATAAAATAAAAAAAAAAAACAAAAGATAACTTTGAATTATCAGTTTCAACAAAGTAACAAAACAAGTAAACAACCAAAAACTTAGATACTACATCTTAATTGACAAACCAGCTCTTAGAAGCTGCTTATTGACACATCAATGAACAGAAACACACCAACTTCATAACCACACATTTACGACCTTATTACGCCTTACCAAACCGCTTCTTATAGATAGCAACCAAGTTTTCTCTTGGAGGTAAGCTATCCTTCACAGCTTGACAGTTAACATAGTTATCACTCCATTCGGTTAACTTCGGAAACTTGTCTTTGGGCAACAGCTCTATTCCTAATGCTTCTTCAACTGCTCCAATCCAAAAAGCTACAAAAGTAGCAGAAATATCAACCAGGTTGATGTTATCACCTCCAAAAAACTTGCTGCCTTTCACTTTCAATTCATTTTCCAGAAATTGAAGTGCTTCATGAGCTTCTGCAACAGCTTGCTCCTCTCCATTGCTGCTAAAAGCATTAACTACTGCAGGAAAACACTGAAACATACCCCATAATGTAATATCAGCTATAGTTAAATCGTAAGAAAATATCAAATGTAACAAAATTAACAATGCTATTAGAAACAGACTAGATAAAAACCGGTCGCATCACCTGCACTACCGGTCCGATGGGATTTATAAATGGGAATATTACTAAAATAGTCAAAGTTGTAAAAAAAATAAAAAATAGACATGAAAAAAACTACATTTTTTGGAAAAAGCGCAGGCTAAACCCTCGGTTTGCTAAGGGGATCCGGAAAGAGTCGGCAAAATGGTTCGGCACCGAGCGGCAACCAATGCCAACCCCTTTGCCGCACAAGCGTTACCGATTTTGGGGAAGAAATCAGTGAGGGGTTGCCGATAGGGTTGTAAACGAACCGAACGTTCAGCGAACAGTTCGTGAACCGTTCGGCGGGAAGTTCGTTTATGTTCGTTTGATAAGCTTAACGAACGAACATGAACAAAAAAAATCGTTCGATAAGCTTAACGAACGAACACGAACAAAGGTCTCGTTCGTTCGACTGCGTTCGTGAACATTCGGTAATATGTTCGTTTATGTTCGTTCGTTTATGTCCGTTCGTGTTCGGTTTTTGATGTTTATTTTTCTAAAAATTTTTAACGTTTTATTAATTTTTTACTTTCCCCCATATGTATTTCCCTCTCCCTGGCCCTCTCCCTCTTTGATATCACGCTCCTTCATTCAGCCTATCTCCAATCGATTGAACCCAATATCATCCATCCCTTCAATTTTTAAATGGTATATCTAACTACTTTCTTTGTGTACAATGTTTAAGATTAACGGTGCCTTTTTTAATTTTCAAAATTAAAGTTCATTTGTGTTCGTCTGTGTTCGTTTGCGTTCGTGGTTAGTGTTCACGAACTGTTCGTGAACAACCAAAATTCCTTAACGAACGAACACGAACACAAACTTATGTTCGTCATGTGTTCGCGAACAGTTCACGAACATCCAAATTTCCTTAACGAACGAACACGAACATAGCCTTGTTCGTGTTCGTTCGGTTCGTTTACAGCCCTAGTTGCCGATGCGGGGAGAGGGAGGGGAGGAGAGAGAGAGGGGGTGTGCGGGGTGGGGTCCATGCCATCTCAACCAATCACACATTTTTCTTTTTTTTTAAATAGTTTACCAATTCATTAGGTGTCTAACTATTGCCAACACTTTTGAGCATAGTTTACCACTTTGACATGAGACACTCTCATTGGTTGATTTTGAAGTTTACTACTTTCAAGTGTTTAACCACTCCCTACACCCTAAATAGCGCCGGCTAATCCCGCATTTGTGGTGAAAAACCCAAGATTATTCCATATATAAATTAGTAAGTTATTGATGCATTAGCACTTGTAACTTGTGCTTGGGGAGTTTTCAAAAAAAAAAAAAACTTAATTTTCCACTTTCAACCTAAAAGTTTTATCTTTTACATTTTAACCCCCCCCCCCCCCCCTTTTTTTTTTTACTTTTAACTCTAAGTTTTCCATCTTTTATAATTTAACACAACACTTTGTTATTTACAACTTTGGTCCCCCATACTTTTTTATCTTTTGCAAGTTTTTCGTTTTACGTTTCGTTCTAAATTTTGCGAGTTAAGATGTCGTAGCGTGCATGTGAGGTTCAACGTTTTTGCTCTATTTTTTTCATATTTGATAGACCCGTCGCAACGCGTCCATTTTTCCCCTTTTGTAAAGTTCGTCGCAACGGGCGGGTCGTAGATAAACTAAGTTATTATTTTCTACATTTTACGTTTCTGCTTAATTTCTTCACATTAAGACACTATAACGGGTGTGCATGGTTCAACGATTTTAGTCTACTTTTCGTTCTGTGTAATTTTTACCATTTTATCTATTTTATTTTTACGATGTTGAGAGTCGATGTCGTTGTGGCATTGGTACTACTTGGCACTGTTTTACGAACGTTTTTAACCTATTAAATTTTTTATTAATATTTTCTTTCGGTTTACCCCTATTCTTCCTTTACTTAAAAACCAATTTTTGTGTGCATATTTTATGTACCGGTATGTATAAATATGATTTGTTCTATATTCCGACGTAAACTTTTTTATAGACGAGTCAGGTCAAATATAATACGTTTTCGTTTAAAGAAACCACTTTTACGTGCATATTTTTACGTACGTTTTGATATAAATTCAAGTTGTTCTACATTTTGAGGTAAACTTTTTTGGGAAATGATTTAGGTCAAATATAATATGTTTTCGTGTTTATTTTATGTATGTTTCGTAAAGTTTGTTTCGAACCGAGTGGAGTCAAATTATGGTTTTTTTTTTCTCCCTTTTTTTCGAAAGCTCTAATTAATCCCTTTCGATTACATGTGCATATTTTCCTTCATACCTGTTACGTTTTCTGTGTATGAGTTGGGTCATATATAATACGTTATGATTGTTCGATATGAATTTCATTTACTTTACGTTTGATCCAATCACAATGCTTATACAGGTTACACTGAGTTCAACTGGATACGTCGAAATATGTGTTTTCATATGGTTAACGCATCATATAACGTTTGGACTAATCCATTCAATATTTACGATGTACCCGCGCCGCAACGCGGACGGGTCTTAACCCTAGTTTTAGTAAAAGTCGCTAGCCAAGCCTATATATGTAGATATAGGTTAAGGCAAAAAGTCAATGGATGTTTTGAAACTTTTTGGTCAATGTTAATCACTGAACAGGTCAAGATCTGGTCAACCGCTAAGACTAAAGGGTATGGAGAGGATGGGCTTGGAGGGGATGAGCCGCCACGTAGGCGCCACGTAGGCGGCTCGTGGGGGATGGACCTCCTTCACATTTGAGAGGGATGGAGGATGGGGCTACCCCACCTCATTATTTTATAATTTTCTAAGTTTTTAAATTGAAAAAGGATGAGAGAGAGGGTATTTAAATTGAAAAAGGAAATATAATATTCAAGGTGGGGCCACATCTCATTCGGCTGGGGTGAACCGATTGGGCCGAGCCGAGGCTAAGGGGGGCGGTGTGGGGGCTCGGCGCCGGACCTAGCCGGGGCTAGCCGACCCCCATACCCATTAGTCTTATAGAACAATTTGACCAATCAGGTTACAAAACTGCTCAAACAAAATCAAGTACATCATTAACTTACACAATCACAAAAACAAGTAGAATTATAAAAAATAACAACGAAAATCATTATTCATTACCTTATCATCAACAACTTTGGCCCAAAATCGAGCCTGAGCCTTCTCATAAGCATCCTGAGGCAAAATCGGAACTCCTTTCCACACTTCATCAATATACTCCACGATCACAAGAGACTCCGATATCGGATTCCCGTTGTGTACGAGCACCGGCACCTTCTTATAAACAGGATTATATTTAAGTAAATCAGCACTCTTGTTGCTCAAATCTTCCGCAACAAATTCATAATTAACATCCTTCAGATTCAGAGCAATTTTCACTCTGCAGACAAACAGGCTTTCAGCAAGTCCGTACAACTTCACCTCATTCGCCATTTTTATTAATAATTAACAGAGTAAACTTCAATTTTCGTCCCTGTGGTTTGCTAATTTTAACACTTCCAGTCCAATAGTTTAAACATTGCATTTATCATCCATTAGATTGCTGATTTTAACAGTTTCAGTCCATTAGTTTCATGATTTTAACAGTTTCAGTCCACACCACTAACACTGGTGTGGACTGAAACTGTTAAAATCAGGAAACTAATGGACTGAAACTGTTAAAATCAGGAAACTAATGGATGATAAATGTAATTCATAAACTATTGTTCGTTAAGGAAATTTGGATGTTCGTGAACTGTTTAAATGAATTCTAGAGTTTTCGTGGAGTGTGAACAGGATGGCGTATGATCGCACGGGGTTGTTAGAGCTAGTGGAGATAGCGTCAGCGTTGTCGACTATAATTATTAACGGGGGATTCTATTTAGACACCGGAGAATCTATCCTTACACTTAATAATAATATGGATCGTATAGGCAGATACAGTCCGTATTGGATAAAGCTAAGAAATGGTAGACTGACAGGTGCAGGAGACGTCTGGCAGCTGGCTAATATGGATCGTATAGGGCTATACAATCCATATTAAGGCCTTGAATTTTTGAGGTTTGAATTTTGGTGTGTTGTGTTTGGTTTTTCGTGTTTTGAGTTTGGTTATTTATGTTTATTGTTGGTTATTTGTGTTTATTGTTGGTTATTTTCGTTTTAATGAGTTTTAAAATCTTTATTTTTTTATCGTTACGTATCGTGTTATAGCGTATTGTATCACATTTTTAACGCAGGGAATTGAACGTCTTCTCGATGTCTTTCAACATTTGGTCCTCTTCAGGACTCTTGATTACAAGATCATCAATGTAAACCTCGATATGTTTCCCAATGTCATCTCCAAACGTTTTTTCCATCAACCACTGGTATTTGCGCCCGCATTCTTGAGCCCGAATGGCATCTTTGTATAGTAAAAAATACCGATGTCGGTGCGGAAAGCGGTTTTATCTTCATCCTCCAGCTTCATCTGGACTTGGTGATACCCTTTGTAGCAATCTAAAAAACATTTCCGCCTGAATGGTGCGAGAGAGTCTATTTTCTTGTCAATCTCAGGCAATGAGTAACAGTCATTGAGGCGTGCCTTATTGAGATCTGTGTAGTCGATGCACATGCGCCACCCACCTGTAGACTTCTCGACCATTACAGGATTCGCGACCCAACTTTGGTAGCGCACATCCCGCAATATTCCTGCCTTGAGCAGCTCACAAACTTGTTCATTCATAGCCTTCGTCTTTTCAGTGCCTAGGTTGCGCTTCCTTTGGACTATAGGCTCAACAGATGGATAAGTATTCAAACAGTGTTCAGTGATGTCGCGCGGGATGCCCGTCATGTCAGATGGTGTCCAGGCGAATATGTCCATGTTTCTAAACATCAGTTATTTTGGGTGCGTCCTGATGTTTGGGGAAATTGCATGGCCGATCGTCACCGTTTGTTCTGGGTACTTGCGATTGAAAACCCATTTCTCTGGTTCAGGTGGTGAGACCTTACTGGCTTTAACTGGGCGCGCATCCTCTGTCGCCATCACCTCTTTGTTTGAATAAATAATCCCCACCCCCGTTTTGGTTGGGAAGCCAATGGCTGAATGGGGCGTGGAGGTTACCATGTTCATCTCTCCTTGGGTTTCTCTTCCGATCAGAACGTCGTGTCTCGACTTTACTGGCATCACCATGAAGTTGACGTTCGTTGTTCTTGAGTGTTTCCCGTCAGATAGCGTGATGGGGATGCTAATCTGTTCTAACGGGAAGACTGTTTCGTTGCATAACCCAGATAATGGATAGTCAACTGGCTCGAGACACGCATTATCTTCAGGGTCGAACTGATTGAAACATTGTTCATAAATTATGTCGGCTGTGCTTCCTAGATCGATGAAAACATACTCTGTTTCATAATGGCTTATAATGCCAGTAATGACGACGGGGCGCGTGGCGCATGGTTCCCTGTGCACTACTGGGAAGATGACTTGCTGCTCCTGCCAAGCTAGCTCAAATGGGCGATTGCCCTTGCTTTTCGCGCTATGCCTCGGTCCATTGACCATATGAGTTTCTAAACGCCAGACCTTCTTCTGGTCTCCATCATCATTTCTTTGGATTTGGCGCATCTCCTTGCGCACGTTCTTGACTAGATGGCTTAACTTGCCGCTTTTTAAGGCCTTCTCAATCTCTTACCGTAAGCTAATACAGTCATCGGTTAGATGGCCTGTATCTTTGTGGAAGTCACAGTAAAGATTAGGGTCTTGCCCCTTTTTGTTTGTCATTGGTTTCGGCGCCTTAAAATCATGGTTCTCAGTCATGAGTACATCCTTAGGTGTTTTTATGAGCGGAGTCCAATGTTTTTCTTGATTTTCATTCTTGACAGCTTTGCGATAACCAATCCGATCAATTATGTCTCGCGCATCCTCATTGAAGCGAGGTCTCTCTTCATAACTGCTGGACTGGCTTGCTTTCCATCCAGGGTTCCTGTTTTTGATGTGTCTGGCAGAGTCGCACAAGTTGCCTCTAGAAAAATGCTCCTCGGAATAAGAATTCTTGCCACCTTCCAACGATTCTTCTGTCTGCGCAAAAATCTTTGTTGCTGCCATGAGTTTGTCCAATTCTTTAGGCATGTCGTCTTTACCTGTGATAGTCCTGATCAGACTGTCACAACGGATGGCCTTTTTGAAGTGGGCGCGCATTAAATCTTCACCTACGCCTCCAATTTCCAGACACTCTTTATTGTAACAAGTGATAAAATCTTCTAACCTTTCATTATCTCTTCGCCAGATATCCATAACCTTGGATGTGTCGTGCTAAAAACGCCTTTGCTGACTGAAGTGTGTTACAAATTGGTCTCTGAAATCGATCCAAGATTTGATTCTCCCAGGGGGAGGCTGTCGAACCATGCGCGAACAGCCCCTGTGAAAGTTTAGACGTAGAGATGGCACCACATTGGCATGGTCCATTGTCCTAATACACCAACACTCGTGAAGAGTCGCACGTGATCATCAGGGTCAGTAAGACCGTTGAACTTTCCCACGGTTTGTGGCAGCTTTGCTTTTTCCAGCGGAGCTAGAGCGATGCTCCGGATAAACTTCGAATATCCGCCTGGTTCCGCTGGTCTGTAAACGAGACTGAAATCATGCTCTGCTGCTTCATTATAGACGGTGTGCGGCCTTGGTCTGTAAGACTCGTGATTTCTCTGTAAGTGGCTGAAAACTGAAGAACCTTCGTCTTCTTGCCAAGTGGGATCATCCTCATCCGTATTGCCCCGTTCGTTGTTAATGTTGTGCGGCCCAAGCCGGCTGTGCATTGGTCATCTTTGTTGCGCAGTAACTGCCTGTCTCCTCATACGTATCACGCGTGTCATGCACGCTTGGTCTTCTTTGGAGAGGAGGCCTATTGAACTGCCCTTGCACATTCTGTTGAGGAGGCGTCTGGCGCGCCCCCTGTGTTGGCGCAGGGGGTGTCACAAGAGATGGTTCCGCTTGCAACACTGCTTGTTGTGCGCTTAACATTTGGAAAACTGTGTTCACAGTAGCAATCTGTTTGGCGTACCAGGAGGCTAGGGTTTCACCCTCTTGTAAACCTAACAGCGATGATATGTTCGAAGGTGTTGGGTTTGACGGTCCAGCAGTATTACTCGTTGGGGTAGCCGTTTGAGTGATGTGAGTGATACTCGCGCGGGGTCCCCCTATGTTTGTTGCTTCGTCCTCGGCTAACTCGTCAATGGGAAGGGGTTGGACGTGCGAGTTGTCCTCCCCCGTTCCTATTTGAGAGTTTGCACCGAAACCGAAATCCGGTATTCCCTAACCATCCATGATCGAGAGAATAAAAAAAACTCAGAAAAAGAAGATGAGGTGATTATAGAAATCGGTGGGCGCCAATGAAGAAACACGTAACTAATTTTAGGTTTATTAGTTTGGTTTATGTTTCAACCATAAAGGTTAATCTTCTTAATCCTTCCTGAGCTAAAGCTGCGATCCTTCCTGCAAAATAATCAACACCCCGTTAAGCTCGTTAAGAGGGGAATATGGGGGTTTCCCTCTTAACCACTCTCCGGCATGAGAATAAGTATTTGTTTTGAGGAAATAAGTGCGTGTTTAAGAGTGAGAGAGCAGAGAACAAAATGTTTTAACCTGTACATGAAGGTCCCTATTTATAGCCGGAGTAGTGTAGAAGGAGATGGGCTGATGGGCCTTGGGCCTGGAGTCGACAACAAGGAATATCCTTTTTGTCTCTTCTATGACGATCGTTAGTGTTTCTAGAAGATCGTCGGTGCTGGTGCACCTTGATTGGAGCCACGTGTCCTGGTTGTCGTCCTTGTTGTCTCTCTGACATCAGCAAGTGAGTGGAGATCATGGGGTAGTTTTCACCGCCCCCTGATTGGTGCACGTAAGCGTCCTTGTGTACTTTTTATCTCCTACAAGATTGTTAATCGTTGAGCACGATAGTGTACTGCATGTTGGACGCTGATTGGCTTACTCCTCTGCCACCCGTACCTTTCGTGCTTCCAGGAATGAACCTGTGCCACTACCCTCGCGTGGCCTCTAGAGTACATCCAGTCAGTCGGCGCAAGGTCTAGGGATCGAGGGCTTTCATTCAGAATGCCAAGTGTAGAATCTGAGCTTCAACCTTGCTTGGGCCTTGCACGTGACTTAGGTTGCCTATGTAGTCCGCGTGGGGTCTGTAGATTTGTCAGATTGATGTATTAGGAGTATGGTCCTGCGCGCGATCTGATTGGTCTGCGCGGCTTTTTGGGACCATACCCCTTCAATATTTTACTAAATCAGCACTCTTGTTGCTCAAATCTTCAACAACAAATTCATAATTAATACCCTTCAGATTCAGAGCAATAACTGCTCTGTAGACAAACGAACTCCTTGTAACTCGGTGCAACTTCACCTCATCTGCCATTTTTTTTAATTGGTTCAGTCAGTGATTTATGTTTGAGTTGATAGGCGGTGGTTTATGCGTGTGAGAAGGTTGTGATGGTTTCTAGAGTTTTCGTGTTGTGGATTGTATGAAAAGTTGGAATTGATGGGTTAGGAATATGAACATTGATTTCGTATGATTGTTGGGGGTTGATAGAGATAGATAGTGGTGACACCTGACAAACTATTTATCCCCACATACTGGTAGGAGACTTGGGTTTTCCATTGAAAACTCAAGTTCAATTCTCACTTATGTCATATTGGGATGGATATAACCCTAGGCTTATGCTCAATGGTTGGGCAATGATGATGACAAACCCACCGAGGGGGGTTCGATCCTGAGCCGCACCCCGGTTTTCATCCGGCTGTTACTTCAACGAGGCAACTCGTTGGAGGCAGTACGGTTTTCGAGGAACTCCATAACCAAGTCTGACCAACCCAGTGCGGGCCCAGTTAAGACAACGTAGTCTGGGCAGATCTTGGCTAGGGCCGCCGTTTAGGCGGTGTGACATTGGATCACTCAAAAAGAAAGTCACCGTTCAAAAAAAACTGGCTAACTATTTATTAATTTCATATTAATTTTGAAAAAATATATATAATTATATGTTTTTATTAAGAGGAAACTGCAGTTTTACCCCCTGGGGTTAGATGCGATTGGCAACCTTACCCCCTAAAATGAAAATCTTGTTGTCTTACCCCTCAACTATTGAAAAACGCTACAAAATTACCCCCCCCCCCCGGGTGCTAAAATCTGTTTAAAGTCAACGTCACTTATTAACGGTTAAAGGGTAATATAGTCTTTTCCACACGTGTTTGATTGCTTCCTCAATACAACACCCTATATTATAAACTTCACTTCGACCTTACCCCCCAAGTATTCCCCCAATCTCCTTTCTTCTCTCCGGCGAACACACCACTGGCGACCACACCAAATTTCTTCAATTTTCACATAAATTTACAGAGAATGCAGAGCTTTACAAGAACACAGTGTTGTGTTCGTCATTGTTATCGATTTTTATCAACGAATTTCAACGAAGAACACGAAGTTTTAGCAGCTGCAGTAGCAGCGGTGTTTCAGACAAATTACACGTCAATGATACTGATTCCTTTGTGAGTTTAGCTTCTATTGAGTTACTAATCACACACTTGCACTTGATTATATGAATTTGATGACATTCTGAACAAATTTGATGACATTCTGAACAAATTTGATGAAATTTGGGTGAAATTTGATGAAATGTGTTTAATATTGTCTGCACATTCTGATCCATTACGTTGGAGACGAAAACTCACGACCCTCTGTTACACTTACAAACTAACAAACACACACGCACCCCCCTTCTTCACCTCTCGCATTCTTCCCAGTTCCCTCCACTATACATACATACATACATACATACATACATACATACATACACAGACTGAATCTTTTTTGTGCAGAGGGTTTTTTCAAGAACAATGGTGGAAAAAAGAAACCTTGTTTTGATTTGTGCTCTGTTTTTTGTCATAAACAAGCATCAATGGTGAAGACCCATATAGGTTTTTCACTTGGAAAGTCACTTATGGTGACATTTATCCAATGGGTGTGTGTACTTACTTTCTCTCTCTCTAACATCAATCATTATTTGAGTGTTTCTTGAATGTTGTTGGTTTTTGCAGGAAATATTGATCAATGGGCAGTTTCCAGGACCTCAAATCAGTTGTGTCACCAATGATAACTTGATCATTAGTGTCTACAATTACTTGAATGAGCCTTTTCTTCTTTCTTGGTAACTTCTTGATTCATTCTTGTGTACTTAATGCAGATCTTGATTCAGTTGTATTTTTTGCTGCTGGTAAAGTTTATATATATATATATATATATATATATATATATATATATTATCCTGGCTATTGAATGTTGGTAGAAAAGAAGATGACCCATAGAATTAATAACATAAAACAAACAATAAAAATGAAATAATTGATGAAATGTGTTTAATAGTGATTTGTAGTCTGCAATATTGGTGAAATTTGATGAAATTAAGACTCGACATCATCTTGTGCAGGCAATATTGAAGGAAGTAAAGAAATATTTAACACCCAGGGGTAATATGTTTTCTTACAACAAAACATAGGGGGTAATAAGAAAGGATAATATAATCATTTAACACCGGGGGTAATACGTTTTCTTGCAACAAAGCATAGGGGTAATAAGAAAGGGTAATATAGTCATTTAACATCCCAGTTAACAGAACTGTCAAGTTTTTTTTAACACCGAGGGGTGATATTGTAGTGTTTTTCAATAGTTAATGGGTAAGACAACAAGATTTTCATTTTAGGGGGTAAGGTTGCCAATCGCATCTAACTCCAGGGGGTAAAACTGTAGGTTACTTATTAAAGTATTAATTAGTAAAATGAATTAAAACCATTTATTATAATTCTTTTTTTTTTTGAACGGTGACTTTCTTTTTGAGTGACCCAATGTCACACCGCCTAATCGGCGGCCCTAGCCAAGTCTGCCCAGACTTACGTTGTCTTAACCGGGCCCGCGCTGGGTTGGCCAGACTCGGTTACAGCATTCCCCCGGAAACCGTACTGCCTCCACACGAGTTGCCTCGCTGAAATAACAGCCGGATGAAAACCGGGGTGCGGCTCAGGATCGAACCCCCCTCGGTGGGTTTGTCACCATCATTGCCGAATGTCCACTCCAATATGACACAATTGTGAATTGAACTTGAGTCTCCATTGTAAAACCCAAGTCTCCTATCACTAGGCCACAAGTGAAGGGGATTATTATTCTTAAATAATTACTATAACGTGAGTTAAATTTTAAATTTAATGTGATGTGCATATCGTTAATACACATGTCAATAGTCACAACATCCTTCTACAGGCACGAGGTAGATCTAGTCTTATTCAAAATAAACAAGTAAAGATAAAATAAAAAAAAACAAAAGATAACTTTGAATTATCAGTTTCAACAAAGTAACAAAACAAGTAAACAACCAAAAACTTAGATACTACATCTTAATTGACAAACCAGCTCCTAGAAGCTGCTTATTGACACATCAATGAACAGAAGAAACACACCAACTTCATAACCACACATTTACGACCTTATTACGCCTTACCAAACCGCTTCTTATAGATAGCAACCAAGTTTTCTCTTGGAGGTAAGCTATCCTTCACAGCTTGACAGTTAACATAGTTATCACTCCATTCGGTTAACTTCGGAAACTTGTCTTTGGGCAACAGCTCTATTCCTAATGCTTCTTCAACTGCTCCAATCCAAAAAGCTACAAAAGTAGCAGCAATATCAACCAGGTTGATGTTATCACCTCCAAAAAACTTGCTGCCTTTCACTTTCAATTCATTTTCCAGAAATTGAAGTGCTTCATGAGCTTCTGCAACAGCTTGCTCCTCTCCATTGCTGCTAACAGCCTTAAATACTGCAGGAAAACACTGAAACATACCCCATAATTTAATATCAGTTATAGTTTAATCGTAAGAAAATATCAAATGTAACAAAATTAACAATGCTATTAGAATCAGCCCAGATATAAACCGGTCGCATCACCTGGACTACCGGTCCGATGGGATTTATAAATGAGAATATTACTAAAATGGTCAAAGTTGTATAAAAAAAAACAAAAATAGACATAAAGATTATCCTTCACCAAAGTTATTACCCCTCATTTCCTATTTCCCCTATTAGAAGCCGTCACATCAGTTATGCTAGTTAGGCCAGGGGGTGTGTATAAATCCTCTTTATTATTATTATTATTATTATTATTATTATTATTATTATTTTTTTTTTTTTTTTTTTGTATTTTGTTTAACAAGGGCTTTAAATCATTCCATGCAATTAAAGCGAGAGGCTTTAAAGCCCCCTATATGACATGACACTGATGTGACGTGATAAAGCCCTAGAGCCTTTATACCATACCCTCCAGCCTTAAAAGACACCCAGGATTTGACCTACATTTATTTGGAAAAAGCGCAGGCTAAGCCCGCGCTTTGCAAAAAAGCGCCGACTAAGCCCGCATTTGTGGTGAAAAACCCAAGATTTTAGTAAAAAGCGCTAATCAAGCGTACACATGTAGATATAGGTTAAGGCTTAATGGATGTTTTTAAGATCTGCTAAGAGTTAATGGATGTTTAGAAATTTTTTGGTCAACGTTAATCACTGAACAAATCTAGATCTGGTCAAACCTCCAATCACGTTACAAAAGTAGAAAACAAAATCAAGTACATCATTAACTAACACTTTTTTTTAAGGAGACTTTCTGTACAAGACCGATTGGTCTTCGGGGACATGTCAAAGACATTCCCCGTCAACCCCGCATCTCCGGACGCGATGTTCGATCGGGTCTCGGCCGGCGCGCGAGCTGACTTCCGCCCGGAAACCATGCTGCCCCCACACGAGTTGCTGGGGTAACAGTTGGGTAAAACCGGGTTGCCCGCAAGACCGCTCCATACCTCAGAAGGAAACGATCCATCATTGGGACGTCCCCGCACCATATGCCACAAGGTGGAGTCGAACCGGCGACCTCCCATAGGGAAGAAGCCGGCCTAACCACTTGGGCTATGGTGAGGGATTAACTAACACTTAAATAATCACAAAAACAAGTAGAATTATAAAAAAATAACAACAAAATAATTATTCATTACCTTATCATCAATAACTTTGGCCCAAAATCGAGCCTGTGCCTTCTCATAAGCATCCTGAGGCAAAATCGGAACTCCTTTCCACACTTCATCAACATACTCGACGATCACAAGAGACTCCGATATCGGATTCCCGTTGTGTACGAGCACCGGTACCTTCTTATAAACAGGATTATATTTTATAAGATCAGCACTCTTGTTGCTCAAATCTTGCACAACAAATTCATACTTAATACCCTTCAGATTCAAAGCAATAACCGCTCTGCAGACAAACGGACTTCGTGTAACTCCGTACAACTTCACCTCATTCGCCATTATTTATTATTTATTAATAATTAATAATTGGTTTAACCAGTGATTTAGGTTTGAATTGATAGATGGCGATTTATGTGTGTGCATATATATATATATATATATATATATAAGTGGTGAGTTGGTGGGAGTTTGTGATGGTAGTTCTTCTAGAAAAGAATTCTAGAGTTTTCGTGGAATGTGAACAGGATGGCGTATGATTACACGGGGTTGTGAGTAGGGATGAGCTCGATACTAAAAACACCGGTACTGAAAATCCTTAAAAATGGGTACCGGTACTAAATATACCCGGTTTGGTACGGTTCGGTACCGGTACGGTACCGGTGTTTGAGGCTAAAAACCGGTAAATACCGGTACCGTACGGACCGGTACTGAAAATGTTCAGCGAATGTAACATATGTTACACCAAAACTTGTTTATTTTTTTTTAAATATCTACTCGGCGCTTTTTCGATTTTTTTTGCCCAAAACTCTTAAAAACATGTATATTACGTGTGGTAATTTTTTCAAAAAAAAAAAAAATCGGGAGCTTTGAGTTTCTCGGGTTTTTTCAATAAAAGTGGTTTTCTTTTTATCTTTAACCTATGTATTTATCTCTATTTTTATTTCATATTTTTGTGTTAGAAATCTGAGCAGTTTCTATTTTGCATCTTAAATCTTCATCTTTGTCATCATCACTAAAATTTAGAGTTTTATAAATAGTGTTTATTTAAATATAGAGATATATTGTTTATCATTTTTTTAAATGTTTGTATGTATTTAAAAAATAGTAAAAGTTTTTTTTATGAGTAAGATAGAAGTCTAGCGGGAGAATGAAATATAGTAGGTAAAACATATTTATAAAAATATAAAACAAATTTTATGAGTGTTGAGTCGGAGAATGAAATATGGTAGCTATAATAAAATTTAGAAAAAATGTGACATTTAGTTAAATAATAAGGATGGGGATTGAGATTCTATTGTGGCATGATGCTATTATAAATATTTTTGGATTTATCGAAATGAAAGCGTTTAAATATCAATTTACGCTTAAAGACTTCGCTTTTGACAATGGACCACCACGATATTGGTGAAAACGAGTTTAAGCATCACTTTTAAATACTTATTAGGTTATTATATTTGTTATAAAAAAATGCACCAATATATGTAAATATATTTTATGGTTGTATAATTTTGGATATTGTGATTAATTGAAGTGATATTTAAAATTTGCAGTCATCATTGTGAGGAAGGGATATTGATTCCGGGGCCACGTATGTGCATACGTATTCTAGGAATATAAAAACTTCCTCGTTTTGTACAAAACCTTATTACATTAGTTATATATTCCTTTACATCACATGTGCCTTAATTTATTTTTATTAGTGTGCAGCACATGTGCCTTAATTTATTTTTATTAGTGATGTGTCTAATTACTCGAAAAAAATTATATTGTTTTGAATGGTACGACCATCTCAACCAATTTGTTTTCTCACATAAAAATTATTAATTTTAGTTTCTCTTTATAATAAACATTTTTTTTGAACGGCAAGGAACGACGTGTCAACCATTGTGACACCAAGCATTGTGGTCAAGGTCGACTACTCGACCGCCGCCAGCCCCTTGCTCTCTCAGATGCACGGAAACCCGACCTCCATCCGCCCGAAGGCACGACAGTGGAATAATCGGTAAAACCTCGCCTCCCATCCAACACGAACCGGCACCACCCGTATTCGCCCTTCACCTGAATTCCACAGAAAATAATGAGGATAGTGGGAGTCGAACCAGGGTCACAAGGAACAACAATTTTTTTCCCAACCACTCCACCACTACCTCATTGGCCTATATAATAAACAAATTAATTACATGAATGGTCTTTGTTTTATCTCCCCTAGTAAATTCTTTTTCTTTCAAGAGTAATATACACTAGTTTTTTTTTTTTACGACGCGCGTTGCGGGTCTTGCGGCAAAACTGAGCAAATAATAATGTAAAACAAACATGATTTGAAAATAAAGCATGTGGTTTAGAAAGTCAAACCATTAGAACGGTTTAGTTTATTATCGTACCATTTTATGATACCAAAAAAAATACTTTATTTAGAGTACAACCTCATTTTTAATAAAACTTATAACAAAATGTCGGGGAAAAAATCAAGCATAACTACGTACTTAAATTTTTAGAAAAAGGTTATAAATGTAAGGGTAAATTACACTTTTCGTCTTTTATGTTTGTATCAGGTTGCAATGGATCACCTTTAACTTCAATAATTACAGTAACGGTCCTTCATTGTAAAAGTCATTACATAGTGCGTCCTTTTACACTAATCTGGTTAAAGTTTTCAGTTAATCATGTCACATAATGGTGGTTTAGTCTTTCACTGATTTAATTAAAAGCAGTTTAATAATAAAAAATACCTAAGATACATAGCACATATCGTATCTTAGATCTTAGATCTCTTTCTCAACACACACATTCTCTCTCTCTCTCTCTCTTTCTCTCTCTCTCTAATCCTTTTGTTATCCACACGGTAACGTGGGACCTCTTTTATTCGGATTGAATTTTTTGTTGGATATTTATTAATTAGCCTACAACAGCCATGTAAAGATCACGATGGTGATCCAAAAATCGGGATGACGATGGTGGTGGTGGTGCTTATACGGTGTTAATATGGTGGTGTTGTCCCTAGTGTTAATATGGTGGTGGTGGGTGGGATAAAGAAAGAGGGGGTGGGGTTTATAAGGGAGATGAAATCGAAAGTTAAATGACATTTTTGCCCTCACAAGGGGTGCACATGACGTCACTTAATGTTAAAAATTAATTTGGTTAGTGTTAAATGTTACACCCCAACCGATGGCGGAAACATCGGGATTAGACGAACAAATCGCTCAAAAGAATCATAACACTATCGTGACAATATAATTTAAATCAAATTTCATAATAGTACTAAAAGTTATACATTGTTCAACGTAATCAAACATAAAACAATTTCCAAACATAGTTTATTTTCTAGGTGAGTTTCTAGTCCACCCTAACTTGCTTCTTCATCATCTTGTCTATCAACCTGCAACATGTATTAAAATACAATCAACAAAAATTTGGCGAGTATACAAGTTTGATACATAGCATAAAGTAGAATAAAAAAAAGTTTAAGTACTCATATCCAACATGAACAAAATGATCCAAGTTACTATTTTGCCTCTCCCAATAGACTAGCGGGAGGTTAACTCGTTCAACATCGTTCAATTTAACAATACCCCAAGACTCAAGGGCATTGAGATTAACACGTTCAACTTGCATAGCATATGAGATTAACAAGCATCAAATTGTTTCATGTTTAAATGTGGATAGAGTGTGATAAAACAAGATTCAAGTGTTGCGTGTTTTTTTATAGAATACATGTTGCATCCAAAAGTGTTAAACTAAAAATGGGATCGAGTATACTCACATTGATTGCGTATGAGGATTCCTTGAATTATCGCACGAGTAAGAATTGAGAAAAATCCAAGAGAACGAACAAGAGCGATTATCCTAGATGTAAATTATTAAAGGACCTAGGGTGTAATGAGTTTTACAAATAAAGGATCGTGATTGTAATTATTGAAGTTAAAGGTCATTAATTGCAATCCGATACAAACATAATGGACGAAAACTGTAATTTACCCTAAATGTAAATTATTAAAGAAGTATCAAATTAATCGATAAATTAATATATGTTCTAAAAAAGAATTATTAAAAAATGGTATAGGAAATATATGGTTTTAAAAAAAGAAAAAAAATTAAAATATGCTATTAAAAGTAAATATAATAACAAACTATTATAATATATTAAATAAAAGAAAAACAAAAAAACTATATATTGTTATAAAAATAAAGTTACTATTCATCGTCCTTCGTCAACGATTACCAAATAAATACTTTATTTACAGTACAACTTCGTTTTTAATAAAACTTATAACAGAATATCGGAGAAAAAATCAAACACAACTACGTACTTCAGTTTTTAGAAAAAGTTATAAATGTAAAGTCTTAAAGAAGTATCAAATTAATTGATAAATTAATATATTTAAAAAAAAAAGAATTATTAAAAAATGGTATAGGAAATATATGGTTTTTAAAAAAAAGAAAAAAATTAAAAATATATTATTAAAAGTAAATATAATAATAAGCTATTATAATATATTACATAAAAGAAAAATAAAAAATTATATATTATTATAAAAATAAAGTTACTATTCATTATCCATCGTCAACAATATTTATACTTTTTACACTATTTTGGAAACCCAATGACTCAATCGTATGTATATGTAAAAAAAGAATTAATAAAAAATGGTATATGAAATATATAGTTTTAAAAAAGGGAAAAATTAAAGATATTTTATTAAAAGTAAATATAATAATAAACTATTATAATATATTAAATAAAAGAAAAACAAAAAACTATATATTATTATAAAAATAAAGTAACTATTTGTCATCCTTCATCAACATTATTTATGTAATGTAATATTTATATAATTGTCTTTACATTTTACCAGTGAATAATATGTTTCTTACTTTTCATTTTTTTAATCACCGCGCATACATACTTCTAAATTACGCTATAATCTACTTCTTAAGTGAGATTGAACCCAAAACTTCTCACTAAGAGACAAAATCCTTTACCAAATAAGCTAACTCTAGATTGACTTACTTTTCATTAACTAGCATTAAAAATATGCTAGGTTGTTGTAACATAACACCATTGTACCTATTTACATATACGTGAGTACATATTGCCATCATATATTCTAGTGGATCCGTTTTTTCCTATGACATCCATTTTGTATGTCTACAACACACCTAGCATGCTTCGCGATTAACACAATTTATGACGAAAATAATCTATTATAAATTTTAGATAAACAAATATTTATGTTGTTTCTATGATATCTATTATTTGCACTTTAATATACCCGAAATTGGTCTCAATAGTTAAACTAGAAAAAAAAAAAAAGGCTATATCATTGTAATCTATCAATATTTACTTAGATTTATTCAATTGTTTTTAAATTATTTAGGCTTCATTATTCACAAGTTTTAATTATGTTTTAGCTTTTGTTTAGATATTTTTTTAACTTCTATTAATTATGATGTTTTTTTATCAAACCAATCTACATATATATGTAGACTTTTAATGGTTAAATTTATAAATTTTGGGACAAATTGACTACTAATGTGAAACAAATTTGTTGTCAACCCAACATCAACTTTGGGAAGGGGAAAGTTATTCCGGTGGCTACGTATGTGCATACGCAAGAAGTAAATAAGAAACTTCATGCACCTTCTCATTTGTTCACAAACCTTTTACACACAATAATTTTTCTTTAATAAATTATAGCAACTTTATAAAATATATTATATATTATTATTACATTAATAAAGTAATTGTCATTGGAATTTATCAAACTAGACAACTTCACACTTTAAAAAAAAGTTACTTACCTCTGTAAACAAGAAATCATGTTTTCTTTAGGAGATTTAGATTTTAATAATTTAACTTTCGCATATTGATTGATAATAATTCTAACTTAAAGATACCCCTTTGTCAGTCCCAATTTGCACACATTTTTTTTCAATCGATTCTTTTCTAACTGAGGTCTAACTTAGTTTTTTTGATAACATGGCAGTTTATGTGGCACCACCTCCACCTCCACCACCTACCACCACCATCAGCCATCATCACCCCACTACCACCACCACCATCAACCATCACCCACCCACCACCATCAACCACCACAACTGCTACTAGGGGTGAGCAGAAAACTGAAATAACCGAACTGTAACCGAAATTGGCGAAATAACCGACAAAACCAAACAGAAACAAAAACAGACGTTCGGTTTTCGGATTTTTAATAACCGAAAGTTGGTTCGGTTTTCTGATAACCATTTTCAATAACCGAAGAAAACCGAACCGAAACGGAAAAAAACATATATTTTTATGTTTAAGTTTAAGTGTTTAACCCATTCTATTAGAAATTATTAATTTTATTCTTGAATATTAAGTACTTATAATAAAAACATTAAGATGTTTATTTATAATTGAGATGATTTATCTATTGCCTATAACAAATAACAAAATTTAATATAAAAATTAAACAATCTTCAAAGTATTATAAAAGAAAAAGTCCTAATAAAAACTTTGAAGAAACATAAAAATAGATTAGAAGGTTTGGTTTATGAAAACATTTTTAGTTAAAAAGATTAAGTATAATAACCTAAATGTAACCATATAAGAAAGATTCTTAAATTTTAAATTTTACTTTTTTATTTTTGAATCTTACTTACTTTTGTTTCAAAAACCGAAATAACTGAAAAACCGAACCGAACCAGTGTAAAAACCGAAACAGAAAAAACCAAAAACCGACATTTCGTTTTTGGTTTTGATTTTGCCCAAAAACCGAACCGAACAGTGCACACCCCTAACTGCTACCACCACCACACCATCACCACCCACCATCTACCACCATCACCCCACTACCACCACCATTAACCATCACCCACCGACCACCATCAGCCACCAAAACTGCTACCACCACCCACCCACTGATGTAATTGTCGTGGGCTAATTAAAAACAAGTATTCGAGTACGGGTAAGTAAAGTCGTATCCACATGGAATTTGTGTTCAATGTTTAGCGATTTAGCTAGAGAACTACTATGATTAAGAGAACGCGCAAATTGTTTCAGAAAGTGTTATCAGATTGAGAAGAACTAACCCTCACCTAGAATCTCAATTACATGTTTAACACACACAAAAAAATTGTTTATTGATTCAAACACCATATAGACATAGCCTTGGGATTAATGAATTTGATTAACGATTAGGGACAATTTTTAATACTAACCGTACAACCTAACAATCCGTTAAGATATACCAACTACCCATCGAATGACCAATCCGCTAACGATGCAAGAAAATCGTCAATACACTTGATAAAAGACAAATAGTTCAAATATGAATAACGTTTACCAAAATTAACACAAGTGATCAAGATGTATCAGTTACAAGAATCAGAAACACAAGGTCATTGTGCAAAAACCTAGCAATTGTTCATCTGGAGGAGGTCACAAGGATTTTAGCCGTGCATATTCATCCTCTCAGCTTCAGATCTTGATTTGGAATGATTACTCATGAATAAACGGGAAAGAATGCCTGAAATTGTCTTTTTCTTCTTCTGGATTCGTAAAAACGGCTTAGGAACTGAAGGAGGATCCTCAACGCGATTTAGGTTAAAACCACATAATTTCCGAGTTGGTCTTCCCCCGCGCATTGCGGAGGAGGCTTCTCCGTTTCTCGCGTGGCGCGAGAGAGCCAAATCTAACGGGCCCACATATTTTACATCCTCGCGCATCGCTGGGTCATCTACCTTCTCCCCCCGCATGGTGCGGGGGAGAAACTTTTCCAGAAGTTTGTTTTCGGCTATCTACTTGACCCGAAAAATCGAATTTTCTGCATTTATGCTCCTTTTCCATCGATTAGCACCCATCAAACCTTTAAAATCCGACGCACAATAAGTTCAACATACCAGTACAAAATGACGCGTTGAAACTACAAAAACATGTACATAACTCATACAAATGCAATGTGTTTCTACCAACACATCACTCAACCACCCCACGTGCTACCACCACCAACATCCGCCGCCAACACCACCCACCACCACCATCCGCCACTCCATCTGCTACCACCACCAACATCCATCATTCTACCACCCTGTAATATGTTCCCAGCGGTGAGTGTACTTCCGCCTAATAATATTTTCCCTTCGGGGTTGGGTTTTGAAAACCGATATGATGTCAAACCAGAGCTCCAAATATGAGGTTTTGGTTTTAGGATCTGGTAATTATGGTTATGGTAGCATAATACATGGCGGGTCGGGTTCAGATTCGGAATGGTGGTGGCAGAAAGTGTTGGCAGAGGTGGATTTTTGTAAGACCCTTATTCTTATTTAACGGTTTTCGTATAATTTACAAAAATAAACATGTAATTACGATTACATATACATCGAAAAATACGGGTTTATTAAAACTTTTCTCAGATTTAAACAATACAACATGATATGTATAAATTCGTCGTTTAAAATGAACGACGAAACGATGTACGGAAGCTTGTGTCTTGATCGTGTTTGATTCCTCATTGAGCTTGATCGTCATCCGACATTCCAAGATATACCTACATTTCATAATTGCTAATCCATTGCATCACTAATCCATAAGCCGTCTTATCCTGTGAGCGTATGTCTCAACAAACGCTTATTAGTCGTTAATTGTCAAATGATATCAACGTTACCATTTGACCCGTTTGGTCTAAACGGCCAAATATTTTGTGCTTATAATCGAATGATAATTATTTACCATCTCATTAAGTAATTCATTTCGGATTTTTCGCTAATTTGTTTAGGTTTCTTAAATACGTTTCTTACGCGTTTACCCAACATGGCTTATGCCTTTTGGTGTCGTTTTAAACATTGACTTTGATTCATTTATACTTGACTAAATCACCGTTCTACACTTTTTATTCGTGTAGGCTTACTTACAAGTAGCCGTTCGAAAACTCATTTTTAACTTAGCCTTTTCATGGCTAATTTATCATTTTACCTCTATTTACCATTTAACATGGTTTTTTTTAATCATTTATATTAGTTCCGACCTGTATTATTTTGCGTCAGAAACCATATCTTGAATTTTATCCTTATCATATTTGCAACTTATAGAATAAACACGTATTCTACAAAAAGGTGTAAGTTTCACTTACCTTGCATCCGGTTATGCTCTTTTCCGCGTACTCGATCCGTTTGACTCGCCTCTTTCTCAAGCCTCCACCTAGCTCGTTAAGCGTCAAACTATCGTCATCATTTACAAGGTGGTTAGATTAGTCATTAACAATCACGATTATTCCACCTTACGTATTTTTCTATGTCGAAACTACTATTCGACTTCGTCATTGGTTAGTTTAACTTTCCAAAAGTTAACTACATTTGATAACATGATATACACAATTAAGTCTAAATCAACATCATATTTAGAACCCTTATCACTTCATATTTTGCATAATTTGGCATATTATTCAAATGCGCGTTTCACTCGAAATTTCATAATTTTAGCTTTCATTTAGGCATTTTAACAAACACCTAATGGGCATAATTTTTACACATTTACAAACTAGTTCATAACTAGTTATTTCTACCAAGATTAACATCATTTTAAAATCCATTATATCTAGCATGCATAACAACACCTAGATTCACTTCATGGAATTCAAACAACACCCATTTCATGATCAAAATTATAGTGTTCTTCATCATCCTAAAAAACCCATTTAACACCTAAGTGGGTGATTATGAAGTTCAAAATTATGAACACCAACTCATCAATTTATTGACTAGGGTTCGTTCCTAAACATGGATTCATCCTAGTTTCACCCAAACATCAATCATTCAAGCTTGAATTTCAATTTTCCTAAGTTTATCAAGAATCTCAACTTCACTAAACATATAAATTTAACATACCTTATGATCCCCTAAGCTTGGTGAACACGAATTTGTGTTAATCCATACGATTTGGCCCTAATTCACCCTTCAATTTGTTGAATCTTGATGAACTAGGGTTACACCCCTTTTTCTCTTGCTCCTGCGTAATTACACGCACACACACACTAAGTGTGTGTGTTGTGTTTTTTTAATAAAATAAGTTTCCCACTTGGCAATATTAGTCCTTATAGTTTCAAGGATTTATAAATGAAGCTATAACTCATAGTTTATCATTTAATTACCCATTACTAACTAGGTTAATTCTACCTAGTTAACTTAATGTGTTCGGGAAGTTATAACCCGTTTTATTTTAAGTCTCGTTAACTCGGGCTTCTTATAGGCTTTGTTTTCTCAAAAGCTTTTATTATCTTTTTATTTAATATTAGGTCGCTATTACTTAAATCCTAGTATTTACCGGGTTAATTTTTACCATTAACGGTATTTCACCCATTCATTATTATTAACGCGGTTTGATTACCAAACCCGTTTTTAGGGTGTTACAATTTTGGTGGTGGTAGCAGCTGGGGTGACTGATGATAGTGGCTGAGTGGTGGTGGTGGTGGTGGTGGTGGGATGGCTGATGATGGTGGCTGGGTGGGGTGGCTGATTTGGGAATGATTGTCAATGGTCCATATATTATTCATATGCTCAATTACAATTAGATTGTATAGCCGAAATCCACCTCAGTAGGAGACCTTTCTCTCTTAGGTTTTTCTGCTCTGTGAGCTCCTAGAGTTAAGTTCATTGAAACACATACTGAACTATTTATAGAGGAGAGAACTACTAGTGACATCACCATGAAATCGACCCTAAACAACCCATTTTATGTGTAACTGCCAACAGTTGCACAAAACTGCTGGACAGTTAAAAATAAACGACAACAACCTAAAATTGTTGTTCAATACAACGTAAACAACTGGGATTCCTAAACTCTTGGTGAATTCCAACACTTTTAGGAATCCTGTAGTTCCGGTCTTCGTTTTACTTGTTGACTTGGTCTTCTGGTCTTCAGTCTTCATTATGTTGACTTTGATTGTTGACTAATTGACCAACATTTTTCATTTCAGCTCTTTGTACTTGTTGTCTTGTATCTTCAGGCAACCGTTCTTGATTCCAGCAGTTTGGGTGGTTCTTTGGATAGCTTTCAAGGGAGGAAACTTCTAGACATTGACTTGTAATCCAACTTATTCCATAGGCAAGGAGATGGTTTCCCCTGGGTTTTGACTTTCAAAATCAACAGATCTTACATAACGCAACATATTTCCTCTTTGGTTTCGGTTTTAGGGGGAGAAAGAGAGAGGGGCGGAGATTTGAAAGAGGAAGAAAACAAGAGATGGGAAGGTATAGTGGTGAGTTGTGGGTGTTATGCTGAGATTCTATGCTAATCCAGGAACCGGCGAGTTTGACGGAGCCTCGGTCCCGATCCGACGTGTTCGGTGCGTTTATTTCGACTAAGAAAGGAATAGAAGATAGACACGACACCGAGCAGTCACTTATAATCTGGTCTCTATTGATTATTCAACAAGTTACAGCACCACGAGACCAGTTGGACAACATCTCCCCTCAGGGACCAAAAGCTTGTCCAAATGGGAACCCCAAGTCCCTATTTATAGATAACTACCTACTATGTCCATCCGTCCGGATTGTCATCCGTCCGGATGGTCATCCGGCCGGACGGTCATGGACTTTTACAATATCAAAACCGTGTCCAACTTTCTCCTATTCTATACAATATTCAACACACGCTCTATCTAACTATTCGCACAGTGGCAGACGTACGAAATATGCACTAACAGATTCCCCCTCGGCTGTCACTGTCGAATCGTCTTTAAAACTTTGAGAACCTTGAGCCGTGTTTGAATATTCTGCAACTTCAATCAGGTATCTTGAAATCTGACTATACAAACTCCCCCTCGATTGATGATTTGGGTTTGCTTTTGCTAGAGTAAAGCACGAATTCCCCCTGGAATGAATCTTCAGGTCTTTTGCACAGTTTACGACTCTCCTCTGATTTCCTAAACTACAACCTTCACAAACAATCACCGACTTGAAACTAGTCAATGCTGCACCCTCTGTTTCAGCTTTAACCGCATCCTAGCTCAGTTTTTGATATGTCAATTTAGCACCACGATCTCGCATTCCGCTTGCTAGATCTAAGAATGTACAAAAAATCAACCGGAAATTGATAGAAACTTCAAATACCCTACTGGTTAACTTCAAATCCGTGATTCCCCCTGAAGATCTGATATCCCGTTTACCTTGATCCACGTTAACGCATCGTAAGAATGACAGATCCGTATAAAAGGTATTCTCCATAATCAGCAAATCTTCATCGGAAAACAAATCATCAGGTAATGTAATGTAATCTAATCTCTGAAGCATTCATCCACAATCAGATTCATCTCCTCGGATAATCTAGATCTCAGAAGCTATCATCCACGATCACTCTCAGATCTCCGATGCTTTCATCCACGATCAGATATCAACACCTAGGATCATCTTGATCTCGGAAGCTTTCACCCACGATCAGATTCACATTCCCCCTGACAATCTGAAGTCGAAACTAACCGAATACTGTTGCAGTGTCACGAATTTCAAAAATGCCAGAATTTCAACATATAACATTAAAATTTTTATTCCCCCTCATTTTTGCAAATTCTGGCGTCTCTATCACTGAATTCCCCCTCAAACTGAGCAATTCAGTCCTTTTTTTTTCTCTGAAAAACTCGACTATGCCGAAAATATGACAATATTCCTCAAAACGTCAGTTTTTCATCATCGAGGATTTTACGATTTGGCCCATAAATAGTCAGATACCCTGAATGATAAACATTATGCACCAGTATCATGACTACCCCACTAACTTCCACAATCCGTGATCGCATCATCAAATATGTTCACTGAAGCCCCAGACGGTGTCTCGGAATAACCTAGGTTGGTCGTTAAAAACCCGAAAAAGATTATCAATCACCAAATTTTTCTGGAGACTGTCCTCGTCGTTGCGATTAAAAAATGCCTTTTTTGTTGGCATTTGATCATCTGGTCGAATGGCATGTTGTCGGATGGTCATCCGATCGGATGGTCATTCGTTCGAATGGCATAAGGGACAAACTTGTGTTTGTGGATCGGATGGTCATCCGATCGGATGGTCATTCGAGTGAAAACCATTCAAACAACCAGTAGTGACATGGATCGAATGGTCATCCGATCGGATGGTCGTCCGATCTGATATGTTCTAACAGCTCAAGAACACTCCAAATCACGTTTTTTCGATCCAGAATCTTTATTTGTGTGAATTTCATGATGAAACTTCACAGGATTATGCACGAATCAATTTCGAACAGATTGATGTTTGTCTTCAATTCCAAAATCCATCCGTGAATTGACCTTTATTTTGATGTTTTTCTCTTTTTAACGTCAAAACCCCCGTTTAACCCAAATTGATGAGCTTTGGGTGATTCAACCGACTGTATCGATTAAATCGGTACCGTAGCTCTGATACCACTGCTAATCCAGGAACCGGCGAGTTTGACGGAGCCTCGGTCCCGATCCAACGTGTTCGGTGCGTTTATTTCAACTAAGAAAGGAGTAGAAGATAGACACGACACCGAGCAATCACTTATAATCTGGTCTCTATTGATTATTCAACAAGTTACAACACCACGAGACCAGTTGGACAGCATCTCCCCTCAGGGACCAAAAGCTTGTCCAAATGGGAACCCCAAGTACCTATTTAGAGACAACTACCTACTATGTCCATCCGTCTAGATTGTCATCCGTCCGGATTGTCATCCGTCTGGATTGTCCGGATGGTCATCCGGCCGGATGGTCATCCGTCCGGATGGACTTTTACAATATCAAAACCGTGTTCAACTTTCTCTTATTCTATACAATATTCAACACACGCTCTATCTAACTTTTCTCACAGTGACAGACGTACGAAATATGCACTAACATTCTATAAGGTGTTAAAGACTCCATACACTTGTTCTTATCCCCTCAAAACTAGATATTTAAGGCTCCCCAAAATTGCTTTTAAGTAGTAGTTAGTGTATTTATACGAAATACATACATAGTTTATACATAAAATTAGTATACATATTATGGTATTTTAAGCATGCATAAACACTAGTTTATGTATTGTATACTTTTGTTACAAGGTTTAGCAATTTTTCATTCCATAAATATTGTTTACTAAAATAGATATTTTAAGGTCCATATTTATTATATAATCCTTAGATACTAGTCAGATTTGATAGATTTCGATATGATCATCAATTTAGGATTTTGTTGTTCTATAAGTTGCATGTCACCGTCGTTCGTTATTTCGGATCGCTTGTTTATTGTTTTAACTTGAATTAGCACTAATGTGTTCGTCGGTGTTAGTATTCTCTACCGGACATACTATAATCGTGCCTAGTTGTGCACATGCAGTGTGTTGTATCGCCTAGTTAACGCTAAACTAAGCTTATATGAATCACATAAATGATTGAACGTAATTTAATTGAACGGATAATAGCATGGATAAACGAGGGTTGTCACATCAACGAATCGAATTACGAGTTTTCGAATTAATCAAATAGAATTTTCAAATTATTCGAATCGAATTTTCAGATTAACTGAATCGGTTTTTTCGAGTTTTTGTTTCTTTTACCTGAATTTGTATTCGATTTATTAGATTCAGATTTAATTTATTCGATTCAAAATCGATTTAGAATTGATTTATTCGATTTTTATTCAAACTTTATGCCCAATTTAAAATCCGATTCAAATCGTATTGGAAACTGAATTCGAATCGAATTCTCTTTAATTCAATTCACCCTAAATCATAAATAATTTTTTTTATTTTAAGCAACTACAACCTACTTATAAGGGTTTTAAAGTTTTGACCAAATTTAGAAGGTTTTCTTCCATGCGTATGTGTGGAAAGGATAATAAGGAAACCCCATATAAGTTCAAAAAACTCAAGAAACTCAATCTCCAACATCTATTTAAAATTGTATGGTTGAGATCAGATTTTACAAAAAGTTACTGTTTCTGAACATGTTACAGACTGACAAAAGTAATTGTAACAACTTTTTGCTCTTTCACTTTTCTATCTGACAAATGCAACAGGTTTGTCTGTTATACTAGTTTTCCCCTATAAAAACATGTAACATGTTTTCTCGATGCACTACACATTTAAAACTCATAAAATTTAAGTTCGAAAATGTTCCACTTCGTAAAACCTACAAAATCTGTTGTTGAAAAAAAAAGTGTGACATGTGATGTTACATATATGTAAATGGGTGAAAAATGTGTACCATATTAAGGGGGTGTTTGTTTTTTGTCAAAAGCACTTCAGAACCTCTTATGTCTGCCCCACGCAGACCACGCTCAAACGTTTGGGTCTGCAATGTGTTTGTTTTCTGGAAGTGCTTTCATTAAAAAAGTCTTCAAGACCTCTTCCTCAGGCAGATGTGGACTCACATCTTCAAGGGTCTTCTTCTGCTCTTCAAAACAAAAGTTCTCCAAACCCTAGCAATTCCTCCTAGCCGACACCTCCTCCGCCACCACCTCCACTTCCTCCGCCACCACCTCCTCAGGCGAGTGTCTCCGGCGAAGCCCTCAGGCGAGTGTATCTCTCTCTAAACTCTCCCCTTTCTCTTTCTTTTATCCCCCTCTCTCTCCCTATCAAACGATCTGAAACTCCTCTATCTCTTTCTGATTGCGGTGGCTACGGTGGTTGTTGGGTGTTTAGTTGGGATTTCAGTGGTGGTGAAATTAGGGTTTCTGTGGAGGTGGTTGTGGGCGGTGGCGTATGGGGTGACGATGATGATGTTTCGGTGGAGGTGGTTGTGTTGTAGGCGGTGGCGGTGGCGTTGGGGGTTTCGGTGGAGGTGGTTGTGGGAGGTTGACATGGTGGGTGGGGGACGGTGCCAGATGGTGTGGGTGGGGACGATGGGTGGCCATGGTGCTTGTGGGTAACGGTAGTAGGTTGTCGGTGAAGGCTGAAGCGGTGGTGGGGGAGGTGGGAGATGGTGGTGGTAGATGAAGATGAAGCTCTATTTGAAGATGTGGGATTTAAAAAGAGGTGAGAATAATCAAACATTCTTTTTATTACACTCTGCAGACATTTAGTTCACCTCTTCTCGTGCAGACGTTTGCAGATGTGGTCCGCAGACTCCATACCTTTTACATCTGAAAAAACAAACACCACCTAACTCTCTCTCCGACAAAAGTTATTACACGTCAGAATTCTAAAAAAATTGTAACATGTGGCAAAATTGTGTCTATGCATTGGGTTTCTTGAGTTTTTTTTTTTTTTTTTAACTTACATGGGATTTTTTGGTATACTTGACCTATATATATATACACACACATGCATACATAAATATTTGTATATTTAATGTGTGTTAGTGTATTTTTTTAACGTATATAGAAATATAAAAAATATGTATGTATAAATTGAATTTGAATTTTGAATCGAATCAATTTGAAAATCATAAAGTTGTATCTGATTTGAATTCGATTACTTGACTTGGATTCATGTCAAACTCGAATATTTCAAAACCGAATTCGAAATAATTGAATCGAGTCGAATTTCATTTCTATCTAATTGAATACTAAAAAACCTCATTCCTTATCTTGTCCAACCTAGGTCTAACCAGAACCCTTTGACATAGCAAATGATATTGTGTCTAAACCCCTTTTTACAAAAAGGGCCAAGTGGTTCCATGGACAATTAACATAGCAGGTCTAACTGCAACCCAAATTAACCCCTTCCCCTTCCCCCTCCCCCCCCCCCCCAACAAAAAAAAACACACAACAACATAGCTGGTGTAACCAAAACCCCTCTACTTCTTAGGAACCTCTCTATCTTCCATGTCACACCCCGACCACGTAAAACAACAAAGCGTGGCGAAAACGTCGGGGGGTGTTGTAACAGAATTATCGTTTCATAACCATGGATACAAAAAGTGTTTCATTTTATTGATAATATTAAACATTAACATTGTTTTAACACATAACAAACAAGTTTTATATCGTCTATCATAGATATTATGTCACTAAGGCCTCGTCCAGATCCTATGTGACGCATGCATCCTAGAACGTCAATCAAGCAACAATACCTGAAACATATGTAAAAACAAAGTCAGCAAAGAAATGCTGGCGAGTACATAGGTTTTATAAGAGTATCAGAATCATGGCTTGTTTGCTTATATTGCAATACCTCGAAAACCTTGTTTTTAAAAGTGTATAATATTGCAACATGATTAACCAACTCAAATCAAGATGGTTATAATTTATAAAATTTCGTAGCCATGATTCTTAACCCAAAAGCTTTTTGTTTTTAGAAAACCAGCTTGTAAAACATCTCGTATATTCTCGTTAATAAGACTCGTATATTATTTCGAAAACATCGTTGAGTGACATCGTTTCAATATCGTTTACCCAAGTGAACTAAATAACGCCACGGCATGTAATATGTTGAAAACACTTATATATAAGAAGTACCAGCGGCGTATCTACCATGTTTTCACCACATTACACCCGTCCCGTTATCTAAACACTAGCCCAGAAGCAAATCGTTTACCCAAATCGTTTAACATTGTTTCCAAATCGTTCCCAAATCGTTTACTCGTTTAGATCGTTTAAATCGTTCTCGTTTTAATTGTGAAAACTTATATATGGTCGTCTCGTTAATAACATTCAAACCTTTGTGACTCTTTCATCGTTCAACTCATTCTTGCATTAACAAACCTCCAAAGGGTAAGTTAACAATCATCAGATTCAGTCGTTACCCACAACACCCACACATAACCATGGGTATAGTGCAATAACGGGATTTGTCATATCCTATGGTACCATAACCTAATACTGGTCGGCTTGATCAATGCTAATGAATGTCGTTCGTTATGTAACTACAACCAACAAGTTCGTTCATATTATCGAAATCGTTAATAGTTTAGTATAAATCGTTCTATTCATTTTTGAAATCATCGTTTAAACCTTGAAAACATTTTGTACATATGAATCACCCCAAAACAATTGAAAGTTGTAAAATAGGGGAACTATGTACTCACATGTAGTGCAAGGTATCCTCAATCAATAGTACTTCAACAAACTCGAGTAAACCAGAGAAATCAAGTAGCACCTAGTAATTGATTCACTAGTCAAACAATAGACGCCTAAATCGGAAGATCGGACAGAATGAGGTCTTGTAAACCAAATGAGTGTTGGAACTCATGTGATATGGTTTAACAAGGCCTACATCCTAAATGAAACCTAAGCTAAGTGCTTTCGACCCATCGCGACCCATTAAGGTAGCTTATGCTATTTTAACGCGTCGTGCGCGCAAATGCGCGTTCGAGACGTCTAACTAGTCCTATGACAAGTATTATATGCCTATACAAGTTTAATCATGTTATATAATCAGTTATGTGACAAAAGTTTAGGTTACATATGCTAAATTACCAATTATGCATGAAAAGGGGTATTTTGGTAATTTACCCAAGGCATATAAACTACTTATCATACAACTACCTAAACTAGGTGACCATAAGGTATAACCTCGGAAGGTTATTCCCTATGCAACTATGGTCACTAACCATGTTTGGTCGGATCCTAATGATCGACCAAACGGGTCGTGTTCGAAAGTCTAAGCGGGTGTTTAGTCCGCTTGACTTACGACTCTACGCAAGCACTAAACTAAAAAGTGACGAGCTAAGCATGTTAAAACATGCTTAACTAAGTTAGAAAACAAGTTTGGTATCAAAACAAACGGTTTTGATACCTAAGAGTAGTTTGGTTACAAAATACGCAAGAATACGCATTTTGGCCGAAACTACGACTCGTCACTGAGCCTAGCTAACGTGGTAATCAGTAGGTATAGTCACTAGGGACTATAACCATCGTGATTACGCTCACGTTATGAAGTTCAAACGAACTTCACATTGACCATAAGCTGGTCAATGCAGAAAGTCAAACGCAGTTTGACTTTAAAGCTAAAACGAATGAAAAGAACGAAAGAACACTTACAACGGGTCCCCGCAAGTATTTGATTCCAAGTAATCTCAGGTAGGAAGTGTATAAACACAACCACTTAGAGAAAAACTCAGAATTCAAGTGGGTTTTGCAATGGGGATGGAGGGGTATTTATAGATTTCCTTGAACTGTTAAGATCGCTCCTCGTAAACCGTGCTTTAATCTAGGCCGTACACATCAAGCCCATGGTTTTATAAAACCATTTGAGCCCATGGTATTGCCCAAAACCAGGTGCAAGTGGTTTAAGAGTGCTTAACAGCTGTAACCAGCTGTTAATGTTGTTTTTCTATTCTGGGAGGTCCTTACGGACCGTATGGTTTATGGCTTACGGTCCGTAAGTGATGCATGCGAAGTGTTACTTATTTTAGGTGTATATTTTAAGCCCTTTTTAACACTTATTTTAGCCAAGTTTTAAATTTATAAAACACGATATTTCACTAACACTAAACACACATATGGGCAAGTGCACCCATCGTTGAGTGTAGTATAGCGTTGGTAAGATACCGAGGTCGTCCAAGGACACAAGAGCTTTTAGTACCGGTTTATCCTCAACGTCCAACCAAAATAAAAGTTTAGAAAAATGTTTTAAACTAAGAAAATTAAAAACTAACTAAAATGCTGAAAATAAAAATAAAAAAAACAGATAGACAAGATGAATCACTTGGTTTCGACTCGTATCTAGTATAACCTTTGATTATTTCCGCACTTTTGCACATAATTAAGAGATTATCTTAGTTATTGTAGTAGGCCCCTCTTTTGAAGGTGACGTTACCCTCACCCCAGTAGTTTGAGTCAGCAGGGATACAATCCTAAAAGGGTGGATTATTGGAAGATAATGAATTAAGTTATTAATGCAGTATTGTGGTAGGCCCCGCTTTTGGCGGTGACGTTACCCTCGGCTAAGTAGTCTGAGTCAGCAGGGATACAGTCCTAAATAGCCGGGTTATAGTATTAATAGTAGTTAACTTATGAGGGGATCAAAGAGTTTGGACCCCCGCCATCCAATACCGTGAAGTATTGAAGGAGGTCCTACTAAATTTGACCCAGGTCCATTGTAGGACCTCTAAACGCTGAACAATGGCAAGACCTTTACCAAACCGTTCCCTTAACCCCCGACCAGGTAGCCAACATATCTCCATATAGACCGTGGAGATATGAATGGTGAAAATCCTTTATTTTATATAGACAGTAAAATAATGCCAAGACACCACGGACAAACGATAAGGAAAGATCACCTTCAACATAAGTAACTAGTTATTAAAGTCATTAATACAAAACCAAATAAAAAGTGCAAAAGATTAGAAATAAAAAGTATTATACTAGACACTTTGTCTTCACCAAGTGATGTAAGAGACTTAGGCAAACATGGCCTTGATTGTCAAGAACTCTTACGATCAATCTTGGATCCCGAGACGACTCACACACTCTACGATGGACAATGGATGATGGTGGTGGATGATGGTGTTGTGATGGTGGTGGGTGGTGGATGAAGTGTGAGAGAGGTGGTGTGCCAAGGGATGAGATGAAATGAATCCAAGCACTCCTATTTATAGGCTGAACAGAGAGCTGGGCACGGCCCCGTGTCCGTCTGACAATCTCTCTCGTCATTAATTGTAATTCGCAATTACAATAAATGCGCCTGCTGTACTTTCGACACGCCCCCGTGTCCGCTGAGCACGGCCCGTGGTGGGCAATAGAAGCTTCTATAGGTTTGTCTTTTCTGCTGCTTCTTGGGCACGGCCCCGTGCTGGATGAGCACGGGGCGTGTTCAGTCTTCTGATTTCTCTACTTTGCTTTGGAAGGTGCCATTGAGGGGTCGGGCAGTCCACTAATATTCCTTTTCTTGTATTTATGTTGGATTTAGCTGTCTTTTTGCTTCTTTTGCGTTTTTGAGCTCATTTAATCCTGAAAATACAAAAGGAAGACAAAAACACTCTTTTTCCAATATTAGTACTTAAAAAGGGTTAGTTTTATGCCTTATTTGATGTAATTTATATGTTGCATTTTACACACATCAAATACCCCCACACTTGAACTTTTGTTTGTCCTCAAGCAAAACTCTTTAATATGTGGCTTACACTCCCAAATGGAATAGGTAGAAGAGAAGGTTTTGGGCTTGTCGTAGAGTGTCGGGATTTCCAAGATCTTTTTGGGTTTTATTTTTATTTATTTACACTCCTATTCGTAATGATTTATTTAGAACTTTTCATAAAAGAAATTACTTATTTGGGCATAACATGCCTTTTTTTAAAATTCTATTTATATACAAGTTCACATACCTCACGGGGAAATCACTCACACTCGGCCGAAGGTGTATTTTTAGTGAATCACTCGAGAGCGGCATGGAACTTATTCCTACCATAGGCTTGCCAAGAAATCAATCCTCCTCCTTTTTAACTTTTATACCTTTGTAGATATCAAGAGGACTTTGTGGGTTAAGGGTTAGGCTAGGGTTAAAGGTAGGTGGTTGGGTTAGTGGTTAGTAGAAAAAGGGCTAAAAGCGTAACAAGTGTCGGTTTTCGTATTTTTGCAACTTTTTATTTTGATGAAGCTTTTATTCAAACTAAGTTATTTTTTATTAACTTGTTTGTTTATTTTCTTTTTGCTTCATCATTATCACACATATATATTTTTTTTTTTTACGAAGAACCGAACTTGTTACTAAAATAAAGGGTTAAAAATGAAAAAGGTTTTGGTGGGTAAAAGGGTTTTTGTTTGGGTGATGAAACGAAAAGGTTTAGGCTCAAAGGGGCTAACTAGGGGGATTTTTGGGTAGGTGGTAAAAGAAAAAGAAAAATAATGGTGTAGAAATAAAAAAGGTTAGTCCTAATGCCTCCATCATTTACTTACTCGGGTTTAAGTTGATAAGGACCGGGAATGTATTGTCATGGCAAGTTCTAGAGTCGTAAGAACCAAGCGGCTATTCACACAAGAAACGAAAAATGAGCATTTAGTCAAATGATATGTAATTGTGTGCTCAATAAAGGCTCAAAACTCACTTTTGTGGGAATGGGTTTTTATGTGATCAAGTATATATAATCAAATTTTAAATAAGTTTGCTATGCCTTTTCATAATTTTCTTATGTTGGTTCTTTTTATCACTACGCTATCGGTTGTAAATTTGTAAAAATATAACCTTTTTGAGAACTTGAATTTTTCGAATTAAACCTAGACAAGTAAAAAAAAAATGAAAATTTTTGAAAAAAATTTGGGGTGATTAGCGGTTCCAATAGAGTTTTGTGTAAGGCTTGTATTTAGGACTTGCAAAATTCAAGGTTTTAGCATCCCCCCCACACTTAAATTACACATTGTCCTCAATGTGTCCCAAAAATAAATTTTTAGGTTGATTAGATGTGTAAAATAGTGTTTAAAAAGCAAAAATTTGTGTTACTGGGCACTGAACACGGCCCCGTGTTGAGTGGGCACGACCCCGTGTTCAGGTGCCAGTAACAAGAACTTACAGAAGGTGGACACGACCCCGTGTCCACTGGACACGGCCACGTGTCTGACAAAATTCTGTAGAACAGAAGCTAAACAGCAGGTCTGGGAGGTGAGCACGGGGGCGTGCTGGCTGGCACGTCCCCGTGTGGACAGTCTGAAAGCCTGAAAAACAGGTTTCTTCCTCCGGTTTTTCCAACCTGGCCCTATAAGTGCTGAGGCTTAGCATCCCAAGCCTTGGTTTGTACCTGTTTCATCACTTAATACCACACCAAGCAACACAAACGTCCTACATTACCACAGTTAATTGTTCCAAGCATAAAGTAAAAGAAAAATAAAACGGAAAATAAAAGTGTTTAAGGAAAGTAAATTGTTCAACTTCTGGCACGCAGGCCACCAATCGTTCGATAGATAAAGGGACTTAAACCTGTGGGCTCGCCATCAACCCGCTCCTGCTCCTCCAAACCCTCTACTCCATATCATCATCGCTCTCATCACCTCCATCCCCATGCCCCGCCATGTACTCCCGGATGCTGCCGATATCGTCTTGTATATCGTTGATGTTGCGTTCAATAGCTCCGACCCGGTGGTATGTGTTGTTGGCGAGGTTGTAGGCGTTCCTGGTACACATGAGGTTTTCCTGCATAAGATCATGTAAGCTTTGAAAATTAGGAAAACCGCCTCCTTGTGAGGAGGATTGACCCGGATCACCATGGGGTGGATACTGGTGGTGGGGAGGTGGTGCGTGAAGAACTAGGGCCTCCTGTGGGTTCCATGCATAGCCTTGCGTTCTTTGGAAACTCACTGTTCCGTCTTCCGCCTCATAGAGTAAGTTCATGGCTCGGCAAATGTGGTAGTCAACTCGTCCCGACCATGGGCTTCTTTCAAAGGCTCTTGGAATTTGCGTGTAATGCTTTAAAAGACGGTACACCCATCCTCCGAAGAAGATAGGCGTTGGAGCTCGAGCAAGGCGGTTGAGATGCATGTTTCTTAACAGGAGATACGGAACATCGAGAGGCTTTTGGTTGTGGATACAGTGGAGGACAACCAAATCTTTCAACCCTACAACACCGCTACTGTCGTGACGTTGGTTTAGAGAGTAGGTGAGGATCCTGTGAATGTAGCGATAGAGCGGATCCCTTAGCTTCGTACTCTTGGTGCTACGAGGGTCGTAGATTCCTTCACCGATTTGAGCCCATGCGGCTTGTCTTTCATTTCCCTCCAAGTCTCGTAATCCCCCGGTATTTTCTTCGTTTCCCGATTCCTCTTCTTGGTATAGACCTATTATGGCTCCAAACTGTGCCATGGAGATCGAGTACATTGTCCCTCCACACCGAAATACAACCCCTTCATTGTCGAATGGGTCACACCTTGAATTGAAGTTGAAGGTACTGTAGAACTCCATGGTGCATTGATGCACCGACCGAAGCCTAGTGTTTAATGCAACAGCTAGTGGTCCCGTAACGATGTTGTTGAATCGGTTCAGCTGGTTTACCAAGGTTAACAGATCCGTGCAAGCTCTCCTGGGGTAATCTTCGGGTCTTGTTTGAAGAACCTCATACCTTGCCCTTGCATCAAGCTCACTTGCATTGAACCTTGTGAACTTTGCCATCTGAAAGAATACACCAAAAATTAGCACGAAACATAAATGTTTTCGGAAAAAACTGCAAACAGCGGGCTGGACACGACCCCGTGTCCAGCGGACACGGCCCCGTGTCCAGAGGTCTGTTACTCAAAAACTTCATTTTTCGACCCGGTTTCGAAAACTTGAAAATTTTTGGTCCAATAGGTGCGGTTTCCCCCGAAAATGAAACCCTAAACACCGTTTTTCCCAAAATATCCCGTTTACCTTATCAATTTTATCTTTTTCGGTTCAAGAACAAGGGTTTGGGGTTTTTGTAAGAAATCGGGTGAATCTATGAACAATCTAAGTGTATTTACTTCCCTTAACACTAATCTAACTAAATGCAAACCGATTTAGGTAAAAATTTTAGGTTCGATCCGGATGAACTTCAAGAACCCTAGATTTTTCCCCAAATTTGTGGTGTTTTAACTACATGCAAGTAACTAATCTAACTACTAAGAGTGATAGAATCATACCTTGACGTTGTTAGATCGGTAAGAGACGTCGAAATTTCGCGAAAAATCGCCTGGAACCAGAGCTTTTGTGGGGAAACGGGGCGTGTGGAATGAAGAAACTATTTTGAAAAAGGGGTTTTATCCCGTCTGCAGCGCGAACACGGCCCCGTGTCCAGCGGACACGGCCTCGTGCGGAGCAGTTTTTTTTTTTTTTGTGCGCGTGTGAGTGCCCCTTTTTCCCATAAGCTATGGTTTAGAAAACTTACCGCTTTATTTTGTCGTCTCAATCGTTCGTAACTTACCAGGCATGATGTTTTTATTCTTCCACGGTTTGAAGCGAGATCTCTTCTTCCTCATCCTCAATAAATCCTTGATAGAGTTTCAGCCGTTGGCCATTGACTTTAAATGGTGGCCCATTTCGAGGTTTAATTTCTACTGCACCGTGTGGAAAAATATGGGTGACGGAAAAAGGTCCTGACCACCTAGACTTTAATTTACCAGGAAACAATCGAAGTCGTGAATTAAACAAAAGAACTAAATCTCCTACCCGAAATTCATTAGGTTTAATATGTTTGTCATGCAAATTTTTCATTCTTTCCTTATAAATCTCGGAGTTTGAGTATGCATAATTCCTAAGCTCGTCTAATTCATTTATTTGACAAAATCGATTTTTACCAGCAAATTCTAGATCTAAGTTTACATTTTTGATTGCCCAGTAGGCTTTGTGTGCAATTTCTACTGGCAAATGACAACTTTTTCCATAGACTAGCTTATATGGGGTTGTACCTATCGTTGTTTTATAAGCAGTTCGAAAAGCCCATAAAGCATCATCTAATTTATCAGCCCATTCCTTTCTATTTAACCCTACGGTTTTTTCGAGTATTCGTTTTAACCCTCTATTAGTCACTTCGGCTTGTCCGTTTGTTTGAGGGTGATATGCTGTCGAAACCCGGTGATAGACCCCATATCTTGTTAAAAAAAATTTCAAGTTGATGGTTGCAAAAATGGGTACCTCTATCACTTATTAAAGCTTTAGGTGTGCCAAAACGAGAGAATAATTTTTTCAGAAATCTTACCACTACTCTTCCATCATTTGTTGGAAGTGCCTCGGCCTCGGCCCATTTAGACAAGTAATCTACTGCCACAAGTATGTATTTGTTTCCTTTCAATGGTGGGAAAGGTCCCATAAAGTCGAGTCCCCATACATCAAAAATTTCACAAACAAGAATGCCATTTTGTGGCATTTCGTTTTTAGAAGAAATATTACCTGTTCTTTGGCAAGCATCACATGTCTTTACAAGATTTTGAGCATCTTTGTAAATGGTTGGCCAATAAAATCCTGAATCGAATACCTTTTGTGCGGTACTGGCAGCACCATGATGTCCTCCGTATGGACCTTCATGACAATGGCGGAGAATTCTTCGTGCTTCACTACCATGTACGCATCGTCTGACGAGTTGGTCGACACACATTTTGAAAAGATATGGATCTTCCCAAAAGTAGTGTTTCACATTGGCAAAGAATTTTTTTCTTTGATGATGTGGCCATCCTTTTGCGACTATACCGCTAGCTAGGTAGTTAGCAAAGTCGGCGTACCATGGTTCTTCCTTATATTCCACCATTTCCAGGGACTCAGTTGGAAATTTTTCGTTGATTTGCTCGTCCCTGGTTGCCTCCAAAGCTGGGTCTTCTAAGCGTGAAAGATGATCTGCTGCGGTATTTTCTGCTCCTCTTTTGTCCTTGATTTCAATGTCAAATTCTTGGAGGAGTAGAATCCACCTAATCAAACGTGGTTTTGCGTCTTGCTTCTTAAAGAGATATCGAATGGCTGCATGGTCTGTATAGACTATAGTTTTAGAAAGAACAAGATAAGAACGAAATTTATCAAAAGCAAATACCACAGCTAGTAACTCTTTTTCAGTTGTTGTGTAATTTTCTTGTGCATCGTTAAGTGTTTTACTAGCATAATATATTGGGTGGAAATGCTTTTCTTTTCTCTGTCCCAAGACAGCTCCAACTGCAAAGTCACTAGCATCACACATGATTTCGAAAGGAAATTTCCAATCAGGTGCTATCATGATAGGTGCATTGACTAGCATTTCCTTTAGGGTTAGAAATGCTTGATTGCAATCCTTGTCAAAGATGAAAGGAGCATCTTTTTCAAGTAATTTTGTTAGAGGCCTTGAGATCTTTGAAAAGTCTTTGATAAACCGCCTATAAAATCCGGCATGCCCTAGGAAACTTCTAATAGCTCTTACGGAGGATGGAGGTGGTAATCTAGAAATGGTATCTATTTTGGCTCGATCCACCTCCATTCCTTCGCTTGAGATTTTGTGACCGAGTACTATTCCCTCTGTTACCATGAAATGGCATTTTTCCCAATTAAGGGCGAGGTTAGTTTCCTCACATCGGGATAGCATTCGTTCAAGGTTATCGAGGCATTGTTCGTATGAATCCCCAAAGATAGAAAAGTCGTCCATGAAGACTTCCATTGTCTTTTCTATCATGTCATGGAAAATGGCTACCATGCAACGTTGGAATGTTGCGGGGGCATTACATAGACCAAACGGCATACGTCGATAAGCAAAAGTTCCATAGGGACATGTGAAAGTTGTCTTTTCTTGGTCTTCGGGTGCTATCGGGATTTGAAAGTAACCTGAAAAACCATCCAAGAAAATAGTAAAATTTATGACCGGATAATCTTTCTAACATTTGATCAATGAAGGGTAAAGGAAAATGATCCTTTCTTGTTGCTTCATTTAATCGTCTATAATCTATACATACTCTCCATCCTGTGACGGTTCTCGTTGGTATTAATTCATTCTTTTCGTTAGTAATTACCGTCATACCTCCTTTCTTTGGAACTACTTGGACGGGACTTACCCAAGGACTATCGGAAATAGGATAGATAAGTCCGGCGTCAAGTAATTTGATGACTTCGTTTTTAACCACTTCTTGAACATTTGGATTTACTCGACGTTGTGGTTGTATGACCGATTTGTAGTCATCATTCATCAAAATTTTGTGTGTGCACATAGAAGGACTAATTCCTTTTATGTCAACAAGTTTCCAAGCTATTGCATTTTTGTGTTTTTTCAAAAGATTAATTAGTTTTTCTTTTTCTAAGTTATCTAATTTAGACGAAATAATTACAGGTAACTTACCATCTTTGTCTAGAAAAGCATATTCCAAACCTTTTGGAAGTTCTTTGAGCTCAAGTGGTGGGTCTTTAGGAGACTCCTTATTTGGTTGCTCGTTTCGATCAAGAACTTTAAAAGTTTGTTCTATGGCGACCTCTTATTCAACAAAGTGGTCAATTTCTTCACTTGTATCGGGTGGTTCATCTTCATCTTCAATTAGGGGGTCATTATTGCCGAATGGATATTTCATTGATCGTTCGAGATCGACACTTCTTTTAAATGCCCCTAATTGAAGAGGTAGATTATTGAACTTCCGGTTTTTCAAAGCTTCGTGAGTTTTTACAAATGGTCGTCCCAACACTAGAGGAGCGTCATCGAGGATGACAAAGTCGGTTGGGATTACCATTTGATTTGTTTGAACCAAGACATCTTCAACTATACCGATTGATTTTATTACTTTCCGATTGGATAGAAAAATGGGTATTTGAAGTGGAGAAAAATCACTAATACTTAATTTTTCGAAAATGTAGTTAGGCATTATGTTAACACAAAGATCTTTATCGATTGTGACATTACTAATAAACGAATTTTGAAAGAAACATGGAACCGGTGTGATGTTAATTTCAAATGGGACTTCTTTTATTAGCGAAGTTTGATCATTAGTTAACTTAACACTTACCGTTTCGTCAATTTTAGTGTTAGTGTTTAACTCTTTTAAAAACTTAGCATGAGTGGGTACTAAACAATGATTTTCAAAAGAAGGTGTCAAGAGATTAATTTCTTCAAAATTAGACTCTTCTTGGATTTTAACGTTGTCGGACTCACCTTTTTCGTTGTTTAACTCATGTGTCGGTTTTTCACTTATTTGTTCTTCCATTTTTTCATTTTTAGTTATCTCTTCCTTTTTTAATTCTTCTCTTGCGCGGGACTCCTCTTCCCTTGCGCGAGCTTCTTTTATACATCGATCGATAACTCTAATGTGTTCTAATATCCTATCGGTCACTTCGGTTATAGAAAAAGAATCATTATTTTCTAAGCTTGAATCCGGTTGTTCGACCATTTGTTCCTCATAATATCCATATGAAGTTGATGGTTCACACCATTGTCCTTCATTGTAAGCATATGATGGATAAGGTTCGTAATTTTGTTCTTCATAATACTCATATGAGGTGGGTTGTTCACGCCAAGGTTCCTCATAATAAGCATATGAAGGTGGTGGCTCATATCTTGGTTCCTCAAAGTATGAGTAAGAAGGCTCATACCTTGGTTCATCAAAATATGAGTATGAGGGAGGAGGTTCATACCTTTGGTCTTCATAGGATGTGTATGAAGTTGATGGCTCGTACCTGGGCTCCTCATAGTAAGTGTATGAATTGGATGGTTAATACGAGTGATTATTTTGAATCAAACGTGTATTACGACAATTAGTGCAATAATTACCCCTATAATCATCCTCATCATAGGTGTAGTTGTAACCTCCTGAGTATTGATCCATAAGAATCACTCAGCAGACCACAACTGAGTCTCGGGACCAGAAAATGAAAACAAAGACTGAAACAGAAGGCTGGACACGGCCCCGTGTCTGGTAAACACGGCCCCGTGTACAGGATCTGTATCTAGGCGTTTTAATTAAAGTTATTGGTCACGTTGAGCACGGGGGCGTGTTTAGTGAGCACGGCCCCGTGTTCAGACTCTGTATCTGGGTATCTAACTAAAAATATGCAGCACGGGGGCGTGTTCAGTGAGCACGGCCCCGTGTTCAGGCTACTGTAAATGCAAACTAAACTAAAATGCAGAAAAATGTGCGCGCGTTTTGAAAAGGTTTTGAAAAAAACTGATTAGGCCGTCGATTTTAAACTTTCTTAAAATCCTTGTGTCCCCGGCAACGGCGCCAAAAACTTGATGCGTGCGAAGTGTTACTTATTTTAGGTGTATATTTTAAGCCCTTTTTAACACTTATTTTAGCCAAGTTTTAAATTTATAAAACACGATATTTCACTAACACTAAACACACATATGGGCAAGTGCACCCATCGTTGAGTGTAGTATAGCGTTGGTAAGATACCGAGGTCGTCCAAGGACACAAGAGCTTTTAGTACCGGTTTATCCTCAACGTCCAACCAAAATAAAAGTTTAGAAAAATGTTTTAAACTAAGAAAATTAAAAACTAACTAAAATGCTGAAAATAAAAATAAAAAAAACAGATAGACAAGATGAATCACTTGGTTCCGACTCGTATCTAGTATAACCTTTGATTATTTTCGCACTTTTGCACATAATTAAGAGATTATCTTAGTTATTGTAGTAGGCCCCTCTTTTGAAGGTGACGTTACCCTCACCCCAGTAGTTTGAGTCAGCAGGGATACAATCCTAAAAGGGTGGATTATTGGAAGATAATGAATTAAGTTATTAATGCAGTATTGTGGTAGGCCCCGCTTTTGGCGGTGACGTTACCCTCGGCTAAGTAGTCTGAGTCAGCAGGGATACAGTCCTAAATAGCCGGGTTATAGTATTAATAGTAGTTAACTTATGAGGGGATCAAAGAGTTTGGACCCCCGCCATCTAATACCGTGAAGTATTGAAGGAGGTCCTACTAAATTTGACCCAGGTCCATTCCAGGACCTCTAAACGCTGAACAATGGCAAGACCTTTACCAAACCGTTCCCTTAACCCCCGACCAGGTAGCCAACATATCTCCATATAGACCGTGGAGATATGAATGGTGAAAATCCTTTATTTTATATAGACAGTAAAATAATGCCAAGACACCACGGACAAACGATAAGAAAAGATCACCTTCAACATAAGTAACTAGTTATTAAAGTCATTAATACAAAACCAAATAAAAAGTGCAAAAGATTAGAAATAAAAAGTATTATACTAGACACTTTGTCTTCACCAAGTGATGTAAGAGACTTAGGCAAACATGGCCTTGATTGTCAAGAACTCTTACGATCAATCTTGGATCCCGAGACGACTCACACACTCTACGATGGACAATGGATGATGGTGGTGGATGATGGTGTTGTGATGGTGGTGGGTGGTGGATGAAGTGTGAGAGAGGTGGTGTGCCAAGGGATGAGATGAAATGAATCCAAGCACTCCTATTTATAGGCTGAACAGAGAGCTGGGCACGGCCCCGTGTCCGCTGGGCACGGCCCCGTGTCCGTCTGACAATCTCTCTCGTCATTAATTGTAATTCGCAATTACAATAAATGCGCCTGCTGTACTTTCGACACGCCCCCTGTCCGCTGAGCACGGCCCGTGGTGGGCAATAGAAGCTTCTATAGGTTTGTCTTTTCTGCTGCTTCTTGGGCACGGCCCCGTGCTGGATGAGCACGGGGCGTGTTCAGTCTTCTGATTTCTCTACTTTGCTTTGGAAGGTGCCGTTGAGGGGTCGGGCAGTCCACTAATATTCCTTTTCTTGTATTTATGTTGGATTTAGCTGTCTTTTTGCTTCTTTTGCGTTTTTGAGCTCATTTAATCCTGAAAATACAAAAGGAAGACAAAAACACTCTTTTTCCAATATTAGTACTTAAAAAGGGTTAGTTTTATGCCTTATTTGATGTAATTTATATGTTGCATTTTACACACATCAGTAAGCCTTGTGCAGACCAGCCAAGTTTCAAAAATGGCAGAACAGGCCCCTGTGCATCCAAACTTGCTATTTGATGCATTTTTGACATGTTTAAGCCCCGTTAACCCCATTTCAAAGCTCTAAAATGAAGTTAAAGTATAGGGGACTTAAAATATGCTTAAAAATATCTCGGATGTCGGTTTGTTTGGTCGTACGGTTGCGTTGTTCGGTTAATTACGACGAAAGTCGTAACGGACGCAAAAACGGTCCAAATTGCGCGACGAATGGAATTTTATCATGCCAAAGACTAAAATAAAATATTTTAATGCTTACATAAATTTTTGGATGTCCGGATGTATTCAGAACGTAAGTTATGCGCGAAAATGCAAACTTATGCACTTTTTGACGCTTTTAGTCCCTGAATGAGCATAAAGTTTATTTTAGCATACCGAACCCCTCAAAGCCTATTTCTAAGCTATGTAAAGGTTATTTAGGGTATGTTTAACTTATGATCAAGTTCCGGAATGTTCGTTACTATACAAATCGGCATAGTTTCGCAGTTTGACACAAATAGTCCCTGCGATCGAACAAAGTTGATTTCGACACACCAAACCATTCAAAACTTATTTCTAAGTTATGTGGAGGTTATTTAAGGTATGTTAAGACTATGCCACTATTCCAGAGTGTTTGTCGCGTTATACTGACTGCGTTTAAGCACCAGTTTGCGTATAACCTTCCAGAAAGCGATTTAGAGCTTGAAATTGGAATCGAATCAAATTGTAAAATCACTAAACACAAATACACACATAATAACACCAAAACACATATAATAACACCAAAGCACATTGTTTTATTAATAATCATCATTGTTTTACATCGTAAATCGATTACAGAACACAGTTGTCACATTCCAAACTATCCCAAAAGAGTCCAGGTGGGGCCAGTTTGGTTTGGTTAACTCAATTAAAGATGAAGCAGACTAGTTGTGTTTAGTTTATGATAGCTAGTTAGATTATTATATAATTGCGGGTTTTACTTTATGTCTAATTAGGAGTTCGAGTCAGTCAGTAATTGTACCGAGTTATGGTGTATATATAACCTAATCGAGCTTCTGATTATGGTTACGAGAATTAATTCAATTTTGAATTATTTTTGGATTAATAAATTGGAGGGCTTATTTCAATTTGTGTGATTTACGTTTTTGTTTATTGATTGGGACTTGAAAACCTACAAACATGTTTAGCTAGACATGTCATGTTTACATCAAACTAGCAGGTCGTCCATGGATAACTAATTCAACCCATTTATTTAAAAAAATTTTAAATAGGTTGTATGTCAACTTTTTATGTCACAACTTAAACAGATTGAGTTTTTGTTGTCAGGGTTTGGAGATAAAAAAAGAAATGAGCATCAGGTTGTATAGTTTAAACTTTTAATATGAACAAACAAACGTAACCAGTAAGATCTCACTCAAAAAGTAGGGTTTAAAGAAGGTGAGATGTAAACAAACCTTACCTATATCCGAATAAATAGATAGGCAACCCCCCAAATGAGATCCCCGACTCAAAAGAACCTCCTTTTTCATATGGTATGGAGATATAAGTAACAATAAATAATCAGATTAAACTGGTTGTACTCAAGTTAATCCATATTGAAAGATGGGTGAAATTCCTTGTCTCTGTCATTCCATTGATGTCTCTATAAATATACAAACAATTTCCTCTATTTTAGGGAGAGATAACAACTAATTCAATTACAATATTTATCCCTAAATATAACTAATCTATTACACCCCCGCAGTCGAAGCTGGAGGTGTAACAACCCTCGGTAAAACCAATACCCTTATAATATTTACGACACTCTATTATATCTTAAAATTGTCCCAATATGATTTATACTACACCCCGTATGTGAAAACCGAGCCTGTATTATGTTATAGTTTATAAAAATAAAATAAAAATCTGAATTTAGAGCTGAGGCGGGCCGCGTAGGATCCCACCTCAAGCTCACGCGGGCCATATTAAGACCAGATTGGACTCCGCTGACTTCTTTAGTTCATGCGGGCCGCTTCAACTTAAGCTTACATCAACGCGGGCCGCGCGGACTCATAACACGCGATCGCACCAGAGGTCGACAGGTGTCGACATCGTGTCAAGCCTACTTGGTGACCGGACTAAGCTATTGTGTTGACCAAGGTTGACGCGGGCCGCGTAACCTTGGCCTGTATCTTACGCGGGCCGCGTGGAAGGCAGATTACACAACTATAAATAGCAGGCATCAGTTTTCAGTTTCCGTCGCTCATTTCTTTTTCTCAATCTCGAATTCTGAAAGCATAGACATAATATTTTGGGTATTATACCCCTAATTAGCGAGGTTCTGCTCGGTTGTAAGTATTATAACCCTGGTTTCATAATAGTTACGCTGCCCGATTGATTTAGGGTTCCGTAACAACTGTCGTGGTTCTGCCCGACATAGTTGTTGGAATGCCGTCTCGGGGAGGGTATCATTAATAATTTCAAAGGGTTATGGTACTAATCAATGTACATTTGTATAAATTATAGATTATATCCAAGAAACCCTTACGAAAAGCCTAAGACAGCAATGTGAGTTTATCCTCTTTTTGTTAATGTTTTTGGAATACTTTACAAAACCTTAATTATTTTACAATGTGATTAAGCGGTGATTGAGTCTTTGTAGTTCTTCAATTACTGCCGGTATTATGGGGTTTTGTATACAAAATTTATTACTGCTTGTGAGTAGTAAGTCAGGAATGACAGTTCATTACTATTGGACAACGAGTTAGCCAATGGGTAATTTGACCATAGCCATAGATACGGTCGAGTGGCAAATACTGAATGAGTAATTGTGTAGACAGAAACAATGTGATCGCTCTCAATACTGTCTTAATTGATAAAATGTTTCTTGATTAAACTGGGATTCACTCACCAGTATTTCCGACTGACAAATGTTTTTAAAACGCGTTACAGGTAACACAATGTGAACAGCCAATTAATGAAAAGCCACCTGGAGAGCACTGAAGGCTTGGGAAAATGTGGCTATAAAAGTTACCTAATAAACGATGTTTTAAATTCAATAAAATAGGGTTTGTCCCTATAAATGTATTGTAATAAGAAACTTGGGTTTTGCCCATGTATTTATTAATATCAAGTATGGTGGTTTTACTCTGATAAACATTTCCTAACTACGGTCCTGATGTAAATTCCGCTGCGAGACTAAACAAACTGATACCACCAAAATCTGTGATCACGTCCACCCGTTCCCAGGGATCAGGGATCGGGGGTTGTGACAGAAGGTGGTATCAGAGCCTAGCCACTGGTCTAAGCCAAAGAAGTGTTCTGCTGACACTTAAAATTCTGAAATTTGTGTTAGGAAATAAATTACTGAAATACATGCATAACTGTAATTATGTGTTATGTGTTATTTGACTATCTGTTAGTTTTCAGTATGAGTGATCAAGGACCATCTGATGTGAATCGTCAGTTATCTGATTCACCTAGGAGTGAAGGTACATCATCCCAGCCTGCCCTTTCAGGGTATACTGCTGATCAGGAGGATGGAATATTTGCCTTTAGAGCTCAATCTGAAGAACCATTTCCTACTAAGAAACGAGGATGGTTCAGTAAAGAAGCTTTTGCTCGTAGGAAAAGAATGAGGAAATTGCAACCGCAAAGGGCTTTAGCAGCTATTAAGAGAGAGACAGATGCCCATACTCAAGATATGTTAAATAGAAGCCTAGCTAATTTTCATATCTTAGCTACGACTGCTGCTGACCCAGGTCTGGAACAACTAGTAGCCCCACAACCACAAAACCCATAACACCCCATGGAGATAGAAAATCAGGAAAACCAGGTGGAGATGCATGATTTTAACCCAGAAGAAATCCCTAGGGTACCTGCACCAAACCCACTAGACCCGAATTACGATCCCTGGTGGGACGATAATAGGGACTTTGTGCAACGTTACCCTGTCCAGGATTATCCACCCATACAGAACATAGAAGTCTACCCAGGTATGGACCCTTTAGATCCCTATTACCAAGATAACTACATTAGGGAAATTTTAGAGGATCCTTACCAATTTCATGAATTGTCACCCCCATATCAGGAACCAGAACCCCAGATTCCAAACCCAGACCGAGAACCTGCACCCCCAATGAGTGCAGAAAACGTTCAAGAACTTAGGACTTTCGGGGAGGAAATTTTAGAAAGTAGTGAGAGGATGCGTCAGGTGGGAGAGCGTCTCGTATGGAAATACGATGAGCGCAATATGGATTTTTAGATAAATCCATATCCATGAATGTTAGAATGGAGGAAGCAGTAGTAATAATAATATAATAAAATAAAATATGTGTGTACGGATGCATATTATTATTTTATTTCTGTTGGTATTGTAATTTCATTTATGTACTAGTGTGTAATAGACGCATAAGTATATGAAAAGAGTATAGTAGCAATGATCTACGCTTTTGGCAAAACTGCGTGTCGTGTGATTAATTATATTAAAATATTATTTGTGATATTAATATGGGATAAATGTTTAAAATTCAGATGGCCGACCAAGTAAATCAAGTCAATTTGGATAATAACCCGGAAATCCAGAATGATAATATTCAGAATGACGATAATCTGAATAATGAGAACCCAAACCACAATAACAATGGAAACCAAGTGGATAATAGTGTTATCCAACACATAGTGGCACAGGGAATTATAGATGCTATGCCATTTATACTTCAAACTGTTAAAGACGCTGATAATAAAAGTAAGCATAGCAGTAAGCGACCCGTTGAACCAGAAAACAGTGTAAACAATGGACTGGTACTTCAAATGCCTATTCCTAAAAGAAGAAGAACCATGCCTTATGGTTGTTCTTATAAAGAATTATGGTCTTGTAAACCAATGGAATTCTCGGGCAATGAAGGGGCCATTGCAACTTTACGCTGGATAGAGAAGACTGAGGCAGTCTTAAGGATAAGTAAGTGTGCTGAAGAAGATAGAATACTGTTTGCTTCTAATCTGTTTAAGAATGCAGCATTAGAATGGTGGAATACTATCCTCCAAACAAAAGGAAGTGATAGAACTTACAATATGGAATGGGAAGAATTTAAGGACAAGGTAGAAAGGAAATTCTGCCCACCCAATGAGAAAGAACAGATAGCAAACAAATTCTTAAATCTTAGGATGACTGGTGTAGATAGCAAAGGGTACACTAAATTATTCTTTGAATATGCTAGGATAGTACCAACTCTTGCATCACCAGAACCAGTGTTAATCTCCCGTTATATTTGGGGATTAATTGGGGAAATTAGACATGTAGTTAAGGCAGCTAGACCACAAACTATAGAGGAAGCTGTAGAACTAGCCAATACCTTGACTGATGAGTTAGTCCGTACTAGAGAAGAGGATCAAAAGAGGAACCTAACCCAGAAGTTGACTCAAGAATTTCGTTCTGGAAATTCTAACCGTGGGAGAAATCTAGGTTCTACCTCTGCACCTTACTGTAGGTACTGCAAAAGAAAACATTCGGGGAGATGTTCCATTTACTGCAACTTTTGCAAAATGTCGGGACACAAGGAAGAAAACTGCAGGAAGAAAGCTAACAGCAAGGTATGTTACAATTGCGGAGAACAAGGTCATTTCAAACTAAATTGTCCAAAATTAGCTCCAGCTCCAGATAACAAGAATACCAAAAATGCTAGAGCATTTGTTCTGACTGCAGAAGAAGCCAAGATGATCCCAGATGTCATAGCTGGTACGTTTTTAGTTAATGATGTCTTTGCCAAAGTATTATTTGACTCTGGTGCAAACCAAAGTTTTATTAATACATCGTTTTGCAAAATTTTAAATCAATCATTAACTAAACTACCACATGAATGCTTAGTAGAGACAGCCAATGGAGAAACCATTAGGATTTCTGAAATCTTGCAGGGAGCAAGCATAGAAATTTTAAATCAAAAATTTATTGCAAATCTATATCCCATGAATCTGGTAGGATTCGATGTTGTTTTAGGAATGGATTGGTTAATAGCCAATAAAGCCAGTATTTTATGTGATCAAAAGTTAATCCAAATAAATTCACCAAAAGGTAAAAAGATCACAATCAAAGGAGATAAGTTTTTTAGGCCTACTAAATTCATTTCTGTGATGAAAACTGCAAGTTGTATAAGAAAAGGTTCTGTAGTGTATTTGATTTCTATAATCACTAACACTAAAGGAAAAGAACTAAAAGATATTCCAGTAGTATCTCAGTTTTCAGATATCTTTCCAGAAGAATTACCAGGACTACCTCCAGATAGAGAAGTTGAATTCAGGATTCATCTAATACCAGGAACGTCACCGATTGCCAAAGCACCTTACCGTTTGGCACCTGCAGAAATGCAAGAATTGAAGAAACAATTAGATGAATTGTTGGAAAAAGGATTCATACAGCCAAGTTCGTCGCCATGGGGAGCGCCGATACTGTTCGTTAAAAAGAAGGACGGCTCAATGCGTATGTGCATTGACTACCGTGAATTAAACAAGGTCACGATTAAGAATCGCTACCCATTACCAAGAATCGATGATCTGTTTGATCAGCTACAAGGAGCTCGATTTTTCTCTAAAATCGATTTAAGGTCAGGATATCATCAATTAAAAGTACAGGAAGAGGATATTCCTAAAACCGCATTTAGAACAAGGTATGGTCATTATGAATTTACTGTCATGCCATTTGGTTTAACCAATGCCCCAGCTGCATTTATGGACATGATGAACCGAATATGTAAGCCATATTTGGATAAATTCATAATTGTATTCATAGATGATATTCTAATTTATTCTAAGAATAAAGAAGATCATGCAAGGCATTTGCACGCACTTTTAAGTATATTAAGAAAGGAAAAGCTTTATGCTAAGTTTTCAAAATGTGAATTTTGGTTAGAACAGGTACAATTCCTTGGACACCTAGTTAATCATAAAGGAATTCATGTAGATCCAACAAAGATTGAAGCAATTACAAAATGGAAAATCCCTGAATCACCAACTGAGGTTAGAAGTTTCTTAGGATTGGCTGGTTATTATAGAAGATTTATTAAAGATTTCTCTAGAATAGTCATTCCCTTAACTAAGTTAACTTGTAAATCTGTTAAGTTTGAATGGGGATTAAAACAAGAAGAAGCTTTTAGAATTCTTAAGCAAAGATTAACCCATACACCTATATTAGCATTACCAGAAGGAACTGAAGACTTCGTAGTCTATTGTGATGCTTCTAGATTAGGTTATGGATGTGTATTGATGCAACGCCAAAAGGTTATAGCTTACGCATCTAGACAACTTAAGAATCATGAAGAGAATTATTCAACCCATGATTTAGAATTTGGAGCCATAATTTTTGCTCTTAAGATTTGGAGACATTACCTTTATGGTAGTAAGTTTACCATATTCACTGATCATAAGAGTTTAAGGTATGTTTTCGGGCAAAAGGAGTTGAATATGAGTCAAAGACGCTGGATGGAATTTCTTAGTGACTATGATTGTGATATCCAGTATCATGAAGGAAAAGCAAATATAGTGGCAGATGCTTTAAGTTGAAAATATCATGAAAAGCCAAAAAGGGTACGTTCTCTTAAATTAAATCTGCAAGTAGATTTAAATGATCAGATAAGAGAAGCACAAGAATCAGTAATCAAGGAAGATACTGAAAAATTAAAAGGTATGTTAAAAGAATTGAAACAAGGAACAGATGGAATTTGGAGATTCCATGAAAAGAGAATGTGGATACCTAAATTAGGAAATCTTCGATATCGTATATTAGAAGAAGCTCATAAATCTAAATATACGATGCATCCAGGAAGTGATAAAATGTACCAGGATTTAAGGAAAAATTTCTGGTGGATAGGAATGAAGAAGGACATAGCAGTTTATGTTTCTAAATGTTTAACTTGTTCACAAGTTAAAGCTGAACACCAGAAACCCTCAGGTTTGTTACAGCAATTAGAAATGCCAGTTTGGAAATGGGAGTTAATAACAATGGATTTTGTTACTAAATTACCCAAAACTAGGAAAGGAAATGATACAATCTGGGTGATTGTAGATAGATTAACTAAATCAGCTCATTTCTTACCAATGAAAGAAACAATTAGTATGGAACAATTATCTAAATTGTATGTAAATGAAATTGTTTCTTTACATGGCATTCCTTTATCAATTGTTTCTGACAGAGATAGTCGATTTACATCTCATTTTTGGTCAAGTTTCCAAAAGGCAATGGGAACCAAGTTAAAGCTAAGTACGGCTTATCACCCACAAACGGATGGACAAAGTGAAAGAACAATTCAGACAATGGAGGATATGCTTAGAGCTTGTGTAATTGACTTTGGAGGTAATTGGGATAATCACTTACCTTTAATAGAATTTTCTTATAATAATAGTTATCATACAAGTATCAATGCCGCACCATTCGAAGCACTTTATGGACGAAAGTGTCGAACCCCAGTCTGTTGGGCAGAAATTGGGGAAAAGCAACTATCTGGACCTGAGATAGTGCAAGAAACAACTGATAAGATTATTCAAGTCAAGGAACGACTAAAAGCAGCACGTGATAGACAAAAGAGTTATGCTGATAACCGATGCAAGCCGTTGGAATTTCAAGTAGGAGATAGAGTATTGTTGAAAGTCTCTCCTTGGAAAGGAGTAGTAAGATTCATCAAACGAGGAAAGTTAAATCCCAGGTATGTTGGACCTTTTAAGATTATTAGAAGAATAGGACCTGTAGCCTATCAGCTACAACTGCCAGAGGAAATGGCAGGAATACATGATGTGTTTCATGTATCTAATCTTAAAAAGTGTTTAGCTGATGAATCATTGATAGTGCCTCTTAAGGATATAAAGGTAAATGAACAACTTAAGTTTGTAGAAAGACCTCTACAAATTGAAGACAGGAAAATCAAGAATCTCAAACATAAAAGATTAGTTCTGGTCAAAGTGAAATGGGACTCCAAAAGAGGACCTGATTACACATGGGAGCTTGAGTCAGAAATGAAAAGGAAATATCCGCACTTGTTTCAGTAGATCTCGAGGACGAGCTCTAAAACAAGGTGGGGAGAATATAACAACCCTCGGCAAAACCAATACCCTTATAATATTTACGGCACTCTATTATATCTTAAAATTGTCCCAATATGATTTATACTACACCCCGTATGTGAAAACCGAGCTTGTATTATGTTATAGTTTATAAAAATAAAATAAAAATCTGAATTTAGAGCTGAGGCGGGCCGCGTAGGATCCCACCTCAAGCTCACGCGGGCCGTATTAAGACCAGATTGGACTCCGCTGACTTCTTTAGTTCATGCGGGCCGCTTCAACTTAAGCTTACATCAACGCGGGCCGCGCGGACTCATAACACGCGATCGCACCAGAGGTCGACAGGTGTCGACATCGTGTCAAGCCTACTTGGTGACCGGACTAAGCTATTGTGTTGACCAAGGTTGACGCGGGCCGCATAACCTTGGCCTGTATCTTACGCGGGCCGCGTGGAAGGCAGATTACACAACTATAAATAGCAGGCATCAGTTTTGAGTTTCCGTCGCTCATTTCTTTTTCTCAATCTCGAATTCTGAAAGCATAGACATAATATTTTGGGTATTATACCCCTAATTAGCGAGGTTCTGCTCCGTTGTAAGTATTATAACCCTGGTTTCATAATAGTTACGCTGCCCGATTGATTTAGGGTTCCGTAACAACTGTCGTGGTTCTGCCCGACGTAGTTGTTGGAATGTCGTCTCGGGGAGGGTATCATTAATAATTTCAAAGGGTTATGGTACTAATCAATGTACATTTGTATAAATTATAGATTATATCCAGGAAACCCTTACGAAAAGCCTAAGACAGCAATGTGAGTTTATCCTCTTTTTGTTAATGTTTTTGGAATACTTTACAAAACCTTAATTATTTTACAATGTGATTAAGCGGTGATTGAGTCTTTGTAGTTCTTCAATTACTGTCGGTATTATGGGGTTTTGTATACAAAATTTATTACTGCTTGTGAGTAGTAAGTCAGGAATGACAGTTCATTACTATTGGACAACGAGTTAGCCAATGGGTAATTTGACCATAGCCATAGATACGGTCGAGTGGCAAATACTGAATGAGTAATTGTGTAGACAGAAACAATGTGATCGCTCTCAATACTGTCTTAATTGATAAAATGTTTCTTGATTAAACTGGGATTCACTCACCAGTATTTCCGACTGACAAATGTTTTTAAAACGCGTTACAGGTAACACAATGTGAACAGCCAATTAATGAAAAGCCACCTGGAGAGCACTGAAGGCTTGGGAAAATGTGGCTATAAAAGTTACCTAATAAACGATGTTTTAAATTCAATAAAATAGGGTTTGTCCCTATAAATGTATTGTAATAAGAAACTTGGGTTTTGCCCATGTATTTATTAATATCAAGTATGGTGGTTTTACTCTGATTAACATTTCCTAACTACGGTCCTGATATAAATTCCGCTGCGAGACTAAACAAACTGATACCACCAAAATCTGTGATCACGTCCGCCTGTTCCCAGGGATCAGGGATCGGGGGTTGTGACAGGAGGAGACCGAACACTAAGACTGGATCGGAAATCGTCAAATAGAACTCGTGGAAGACCTTTGGTGAATATATCTGCTATCTGGAATCGAGAAGGAACATGAAGAACACGAACAATACCCCGTTGAACCAGATCACGGACAAAATGAACATCAAGCTAGATATGTTTGGTGCGTTGATGTTGTACCGGATTACCTGAGAGATATACTGCACTGATGTTATCACAATAAACCAAACTAGCCTTAGGCAGAGGGCGATGTAACTCCAAAAGGAGATTTCGTAACCAACAAATTTCAGCAACCACATTAGCAACACCGCGATACTCAGCTTCAGCACTAGACCATGAGACAACTGTCTGACGTTTAGAGGACCAAGAGAGAATATTAGGACCCCAGGTAGACACAATAGCCAGAGGTGGAACGACGAGTATCAGGGCACCCTGCCCAATCAGCATCAGCGTAGGCCCGTAAGGAAAAGTCAGAAAATGAACCAAGAGTCAAACCATATGAAGAAGTGCCCTGTAAATACTGGATAATTCGTTTCAAAGCATTCCAATGATCAATTCTGGGCGAATGCATATGCATGCAAATCTGTTGAACTGCATAACTAATGTCTGGTCTAGTAAAGGTCAAATATTGTAAAGCTCCCGTGAGGCTACGATAAATAGTGGGGTCATCAAACAAAGGACTAGAATCAGCACTTAATTTTGGGTGTGTATCAACGGGTGTTGCAACTGGCTTACAGGAATGCATGCCAGCACGCTCTATAATATCCTTGGCATAGGCCTGCTGAGACAAGAACATACGTTGTTTTTGACAAGTTACCTGAATGCCTAAAAAATGATTGAGAGGGCCGACATCCTTCATGGCAAATTCATTTGCTAGTTGGTGCATAAGTGTGACCCGCAAGGATTCAGTAGACGTTGTGAGAATAATATCATCTACATAAATAAGCAAGTAAGCAATGTCCCTCCCATGATGATAAATAAATAAAGAATTGTCACACTTTGCACAAAACCAATAGTCACCACAAAATCAGTAAACCGTTGGTACCACTCCCTCGGTGCCTGTTTCAAACCATATAACGACTTCTTAAGTAGACACACATGATCTGGGTAGTGGCGGTGTCTAAAACCCATAGGCTGATACATGTAGACCGTTTCATTCAAGGTACCATGTAAGAAGGCATTGGTAACATCCAGCTGATGAATGGACCAAGACTGAGATAACGCAAGTGTTAATACAGTTCTAATAGTAGCCGGTTTAACAACCGGACTGAAGGTCTCACCACAGTCAATCCCTACCTGTTGAGTACTACCATCACATACTAACCGAGCTTTGTACCTTTCCAAAGTGCCATCAGACTTGAATTTATGACGAAATAACCACATGCTACGAATAACATTCATGTCCGAGGTGCGAGGGACTAATTCCCATGTCTTGTTCTTAATAAGGGCATGGAATTCAGTAGACATGGCATTTTACCAATCCGTATTAGATAAGGCATCTTTAGGTGTTTTAGGAAGTGGGGTAAGGAGAGTGGAGTTAAGATTAAAAGGTTGTTTTGGTTTGGAAATGTCGTCCATCGCACGAGTGCAAATGGTGCGAGGCGGTTGTGGAGGTGGGGGAGGGGGTGGTGGTGGTGTGACGGGTGGAGGGGAATTAGCTGGAGGTGATGAGTGAGAGGTGGCAGGATGTATTGGTTTGGATCGTCGAGAATAAACATGGGTAGGTGGTGGAGCAGGTGCTCGGTTGACAGCTGATGAGTTTAAGGTAGAAGGGCCGGTTGGGCCAGAAGTGGGATGAGGCTGATTTGGGCCAGCAGAATGTAAAGGCGGAGGTGGGGTTGGGCCGAGAGTATGAGATGTTGGGCTGGTAGAAGATGAAGGTAGAGTTGGAGATGGGTCTTGAGAATTCGGGCTAGAAATGGGTGATAAGAAGTTGGGCCATAACAGGGGATTGATAGGGGTGGTAAGGAATTCGTAGGAATGTAGGGAGGGTTGAGGTTTTGAAGCAAAAGGGAAGGTACTTTCGTCAAAAATGACATGCCGATTTATGAGGATTTTGTTGGTGGACAAATCAAGACATTTGTATCCACGGTTATTAAGAGGGTAACCAAGGAAAACACAAGGCATGGAACGATGTTCAAGTTTGTTGATGGTTGTGTGTGGAATGAGAGGGTCACACAAGCAACCAAAAACGCGTAGGTGGTCATACAAGGGGCGACAATGGTAAAGGCTTTGGGTTGGGGATTGATTGTTGAGAAGTTTGCTTGGAAGAACGTTTAGTAGGTAAGTAGCAACATCAAGTGCATGATGCCAAAAGGTGTTGGGTAAAGATGATTGGGCAAGAAGAGTCCGAATCATATTGTTGATAGAACGAATTTTTCGTTCAGCTTTCCCGTTTTGAGAGGAGGTGTATGGACATGAAAAACGAAAGTGCATGCCACTTTGATTGCAAAAGTGTTTGAATTGAGAGTTGGCAAATTCTTTTCCATTGTCACATTGAAATTGTTTAATTTTTCATTCAAATTGAGTGGAAATAAATGTAGAAAAGGTTGTAAAAATGGAATAAACCTGTGATTTATTGCTAAGAGGATATGTCCATAAAAAATTCGTGCAATCATCAAGAAATAACATGTAATATCGGTGACCCCCACTACTTAAGATAGGGGAGGTCCATAAGTCACTATGAATGATATCAAAAGGTAATGATGTGGATTTAAACGAATCCAAAAACGGAAGTCTAATTTGTTTACCAAACACACATGACTGGCAAAATTTATGTTTCAAAGATCCATAATTAATAAAACTAGATTGTTTAAGTGAATGTAGTAAATCTGAGCCCGGATGTCCTAGTCGTTGGTGCCAAATATCTTGAGTAATAGCAGCAAACGATGTTGGAGAGGTGAACTTGGAGACTTGAGTAGGATCAAGGGTGTAGAGGTCCCCGGAACTATTGCATCGTAGGATCGGGTTCCGGGTCTTGAGATCCTTCACAAGAAAACCAAACGGGTCAAATTCAATGGAAACATGATTGTCAATGGTAAAACGACGCACCGAAAATAAATTTCTAATTAGAGAGGGCGCATAGAGGACGTTATTGAGTTTAAAAGGTGGAAAGGGGTGTGGTAAGGTTTGGTTGCCATATCCATGTACGGGAATGGTTTTGCCATTGCCTACAATAATATTTCTAAATATGCCATTATTAATAAAAGACGAGAAATTAGAATTTGTTTGAGTCATGTGATCGGACGCACCTGTATCCATGGTCCAGTTATGATCAGCCGAGTTCAAGGACATGTTGTAGAGAGCCTGATTAATGTCAGTGGGTGTCTGACTGTCTGCATACGAGGGAGCCTGGCTAGCAGCATAATTGTGGGCTGGTCGTGGACCAAGCAAGCCTGGGCCGGCAACATTCTGTTTTGGGGCCGTGGGATAGGGGCATGGTGGAATGGTCCAAGGAGCCCAAGGTGTGGAATTTTGTGGTCCGGCCCAATAATTAAAATTAGGGGTCCACTGCCCACCTGAGTGACACCAGTGTTGCTGTTGTTGTCCAGAAGACCCAGGCGCCGAAGTGTAAGATCCACGGCCTCGGCCAGAGGAACCCCAGCCCCTGCCGCGGCCTCTCTTGCATCCTCGACCTCGTCCGCGATCGGAGTTGCTGTAGGAGTCTGACCGATTGGAGTTGCTGTCACGATCATGGTCACGGGAACGATCGATGGTTGCGTTCAAAGCTGTCCCAGCCATTTGTGCTAATTGTTTTGCCTGATTGTTCTTACGGGTTTCTGCCATACACAGGTTTGATCGTGTCTCATAAAAGTTTGGCAGAGGTTTAGTTCCTTGGATGATGAGGGCCATGCTCTCATATTGCTCGATTAACCCGGTTAAAATTTGTAGGACTAATTGCTCATCTGTGACCGTGGCCCCAACATTGGTAAGTTGATCATGGATTTGTTTCATGGCTTGACAATACCCGGACATGGATGAAAATTGATCTAACCTGGTAGATGTGAACTTGTTCTGCAGATCAATTGTTCTTGTGGCTTTATTGTCCTGAAACAAATTCGACAGGGCTATCCAGACGTCATACGCTGTGGTATTCGGCTTCAAGATGGTGTGGAGGAGATCCGTGGATATGGTTCCATATATCCGCTGGAGAACAATCGAATCAAGGCGCTCCCATGTTTCAGCAGCAACAGGTGTTTTATCTTTTTCCTTGTCCTTGTCAGAAGAGGACGTGGCAGATTGGGTTCGGGGCTGAAGGTGCTCATAAACCTGGAATGCCTTGCAGTGAATTTTAAAAAGTTCTGACCACGTTGTAAAGTGGCCGTTTTCAATATCTAGGGTTATAGGGATGAAAGTTTTTATGTTAGAAACAGTGACAGCAGGATGTAAGGAAGAAGCCATGGAGAAGAAAACTGAGATAAAGAAGGGGAAGAGATGAGGGTTTGTTAGCGGAAGAGAAAGGGCCGAAGGTAGAGAGAGGATCGGAGGTTTGATACCATGAAAGATGGGTGAAATTCCTTGTCTCTGTCATTCCATTGATATCTCTATAAATATACAAACAAACTCCTCTATTTTAGGGAGAGATAACAACTAATTCAATTACACTATTTATCCCTAAATATAACTAATCTATTACATATGTCATGCCCATATTCATGTATTTTAAACATTTTTTTGATCATGTCAAATTTTCGAGTTCAACTTGTCAATCGATAAACACAACCTATTTAAAGCTATGGTATATAAGTATGCAGAGTCAACCTAATTGTTAAATCTAGGGATGAGCTCGGTAGGGGTACCGAAAATCGTCAAATATGAGTGTCGGTACCGAAAATGTTCGGCACAGTATGGTAGTAGTACAGTAGTACTTGAAGGTAAAATACCGGTACCAAACCGAAAGTAACAGTACCAAAAACGCCATGGGTAACAAATTGGTACCGAAAATAATTCGGTACGGCACTGGTTCGGTACCGGTACCCGATCCAAATGCTCATCATTTTAATTTTAACAATAAATACACACTGTGAATTATAGATATAATATGCGTCGAGTCTTGTCTTGCGCTTGCGCATGTGACCATAAATGAGCCCAGTTCTATCTCGTGTGTTACTATGTAGACGTAGGATTTTATTTCAACTTATTGGTCACAACACGATCGCCGCCATGTTTCTAGTCGCAGTGTCGCACAGCATTTCCCTGCTCACACCTTATGCCTTAACCCCATCCCTTTTATCGAAACTATAGGTTCAAGACCGCCATGTTTTCAACATCGTAGCTCAACCACGATCCTATTATCATCTAAACCCTTTTTAGGCCCCATGGACCGCCTTTTAGCGGGACAAATATCTCGTCCTTGGCCCTCTCTTGGGCCATGCCTATTTGCCTGACCTTCCTTTATGGTCTTGTCTCTTTGATCCAGTCCGTTTTTTATTTTAATAGAACCACGCACATCCATCTTTTCATATAACGCAGTTATATTTATAAGAAACGAGCACCATGATGCTTAAGATAACTTAGTTTTACCAAAAGGAACCCTTCTATATGTAATCAATGGTGCTATATTCACCCGGCTACTATTTCTTCCTTGAGCTCACATAAATGTTACATAACCCATTTATACAAAAAAAAAGTGAATTTATTAAGATTTAAGAGGGATATATGTGCGTTTTTGTTCTCGTGTATGTAAACCAAAATGCTAAAAACTTCAAAAATAAAATATCAAAATGATCTAAACCTATTAGATTTTGGTTCATGAATCATGATAAGTCCATACCCAAACTAGACTGTGGAAACAAACATATTTAGATTTGTTTTCATATGAAAAGTATAAAATAAAATAACATTGTTTAAAGTTTATAGATATAAAACGATACAACTCTGGTTTTGAAGTGTACTTGACCAAACTGAGAAACAAACCAAAAAAAACCAACCTAATTCGGTCCGGTTCCAGTTGAGAACCAGTGTGGTCTCAAATCCGACTCTGAACCGAATATATAATACATAAAAGAAGCAGCATGTCATTGTTACTGTTTTCATTTAGTGTCCAAATCAAACATAAAAATCATACCCAAATATGAGCGAAACAGTAACGGGCCGAGTCTAATAGCCGTTAGATGTTAAAAGTTCTTTGTGTGTGTAAACAACTCCCTTGTCACCCTCCACCACTTGCCCTTTACCTCTCAACACCCTGTACAAATATCAAAAGGAATTAAATCCGTTCATTTAAAAAACGATCTGCTACGTTCTCACCGATTATTGAACCTAAGAGTGTTAATGTCTTAACATGACAAGAACGGACATTCTTGAGTTTTGAGTTTAGTCTAAACAGGATCTGGTTAGTTTTTTTTCGAACCTGCGAACATGTTTACCTAAATGTATCATCTGCGTGTCAACCTGACGAGTTTTCTAATTTAGAAAAAAAAAAATGTTTGATTGGGTATTTTATACCAAAACTTAAAAGAAATAAAGGAAATTATCATCAAGTTGTATAGTTTATATGTAATTGTTTTATTTACATTCGTATTATTTGTAATTTTAGAGTATTAAAAAAAAGGTTTTCCGGTTAAATGGGCCATGTCAACCAACGAACATGTGCCTAAAACGGTTTTCAGGTTCAATCCACGAACATGACCCTATTGACACGGTGACACCCCTAAATGCGAACCGAATTTAATGGATGATCCATCTATGACTAATAACAACATGTCCATCATGTTATGTTTTATATTTATGCTTACCATCGCGTTGTTAAGAGTCCCTCTACACCGACTGGGCCACGTGCATGGATTTTACTTGTACTGATTCCAACCTGTTTAAGAAAATATTATAGAATGCAAAGAAAATGAAATGAATATCATACAACTTTTGTGTTGAAATTAACCAACACTATAACGGGTTTAAAGATTTCATACCTCCGCTCCAAGTCCAAACCGTGCACCATCACAAAATCTTGTGCTTGCATTGTGAAAAACTGCAGCACTGCAAAAAGCAAAAGTGCATAATCAATACCAATATAATTGTAACATTTGACAAAGTGACCAATATTGTTCGCTTTGCTTACGAAGTTGTTTTTGGTTGCCCATGTGGATACTTATATAGTTATATAAGACAATAACACATTAGGGCTAAAACCACCCACAAACACGCTTAGCCCAGTTCGCTGGCACATCAGATTTCTACTAATCCTTCAAAAAAAGTCATTTTCCCTCCATCCCTACATATATCCTTACATTTCCACATCATCACCACTTATTAATCGATTTTTTATAAACTTATTTATTTATAGCAAATGAAATCATTTACAGAAAATTTACTTAACTAATTATTGTAACGAATACATTTTTAGCAAAACAATTAGTATGAATTAAAGTATCGTATAAAGACAATTAAAAAAGAATGAAAAATTAAAAATAAAGGTGTGGTGTACAAGTCATTAAAGCATATGATGTACAAATAGTTGAAGCACTCCAAATCAAATTGAAAAAGAAAAGATGAATCTTAAAATGGACCCCACGTCACCCCACGCATTTAGACCTTGGGGACGGGCATATTGCGATCGGACAGGCGCTTGAAGGGCGTACTAATGTATATAGTCTAAGTTTCATCAAATGAACCAACTTTGCAAAAAGCGTTTTATTTTCTCTATAACAACAAAACTTCCAACTCTGTGTATGCTAAAAAAAATAAAAATCTCTAAACAAAACACAAGTGTTACCAAATGAAGACAGAACAGTAATTCAAAAACAGAAAAAAAATAAAGAGAATTTAAATCATCAGACCCTCGACAAATTAGAAACATTCATCATAGATAAGCATACCTGTCAACTCGACTAAGAAAATGTTCAGCAACATCACGATTGTCTGTAACAATGCACTCGGTGTGGGAACTGAAACAGAAAGTAAAATTAAATGGTATTGAATATTCTTAACAATATCAATTCTAAGCATAAATGGTATTGAATATTCTTAACATACCTTCCATAACTGTGTATATGCTCTATTGCCTCATCAACATTGTTCACTATTTCAATAGTGCAAGCCTTGGAGTTATACTCATGATGGAATGTATTCGCCTTTGAGAAGCTAACCACACCATTCACTCTAGGTCCAGAAAATAGTGTAACACCTGCAATACATATATATTGTTGTATTCAAATTCTCATTATACTTTTGAGTAAAATACACGGAGGCCCCTGTGGTTTTCAATAATTTTGGATTTGGTGCCTAGCTTTCCAAAAGTACACGACTGGTCTCTGTAGTTTGTACTTTGTAACACATTTAGTCCCTAGCCAACAAATCCAAAGGTTTTAGCAACTCTACGTTAGGGACTAAATGCGTTACAAAGTGCAAACCACAGGGACCATCCATGTACTTTTGGGAAAAAGCTAGGAACTAAATGCGTTACAAAGTGCACTGCAAACCACAGGGACCAGCCACATAATTTTGGAAAAAGCTAGAGACTAAATGCGTTACAAAGTGCAAACCATAGGGACCATCCGTGTATTTTTGGAAAGCTAAGGACTAACTCCAATTTTTTTGTAAACCACAGGGACCAATGACCATCCGTGTACTTTATTCTAATACTTTTTGGTACAAAAGTATTATAACATAATCATTTTACTGTTATTATAGTTTTAACCGAGTATCAATATGAACACGCATCATTACCTTCTTTTTCAAGTTCTTTAACAAGCTCCTGCAGTCCTCCACTAGCCAACAAGTCCTTGTGTATAAGTAGTGTTTCCTAGAAACCCAAAGTGGTTATAAACACAAGGCGCGTGTGATTAAGTGCGAATGTACGAGTATTGGTTATTTAAGTTACCATAGCATTACACGCAGCTGGATAATCTGTTTTTGCATCCAATACAATCTTCTTTGCCATCTCCAAGTTAGCAGCTTTATCAACATAAATATGGCAAATTCCGTCTGCAATAAAATTGTGAATTCATTAGCAAACTGACATTCACTTATCATTTTATTTATTTTTCAAATTTTATTTTACCAGAGTGACCAAGAACTGGAATTTTAGTTGAGCTTTTTATTTGGGACACAAGTTTATTGCTGCCTCTAGGGATTACAAGATCTATCACATCATCAAGCTGTTTGAAATATTATAAGGAGAAAAAAGACAAGAATTATATTAGATAATTAGATTGCACATATATTTTACTCAATGACAAAACATGTGACATCTTACACACCTTCAGCAATTCTGGGATTTCCTCTCGTGATGTCAGTAGTCCGATTAATTTTGTTCCAACGGTTTCCGGGAGCGCAGAGGTGATTACCTAATGAAACTTAGTCAGATTTATAACCAACATATATAGAGTAAAGTACACGAATGGTCCCTATGATTAACCAAAATGTTAGATTTAGTCCCTAGCTTTTTTAAAGTACATGTATGGTCCCTGTGGTTTGCACTTTAAAACGTATTTAGTCCCCAACTTTTGCCAAAAGTACATGGATGGTCCCTCTGGTATGCACTTTGTAACACATTTAGTCACTAAACGTTGGGGACTAAATGTGTTACGAAGTGCAAACCACAGGGACCATCTGTGATCTGTGTACTTTTGGCAAAAGTTGGGGACTAAATACGTTACGAAGTGCAAACCACAGGGACCATCCGTGTACTTTTGAAATAGTACGGACTAAATCCAAAATTTTGGTTAACCACAGGGACCATCCGTATACTTTACTCAACGTATATATAGGATTGTTCAGAAAACGATCTTGAGACAAACCTTGTGCAGTATCGCGTTTGACCTTTTAGCTTCTTTCCCGCCTTTTAATAGTAGACCATTCCCGCTACGGATTGCCAACGAAGCTATCTACAATGTCATTTAAAAAAACTAGGTATCAATTTGTGATAATCATATCACCAAAACTCATTTGTGACTAGCAATAGAGTTTATTGCTACCTGAACTAGCGCATCAGGCCGAGACTCGAAGACAATAAGCAGAACACCTAAAGGACATGACTTCTTTTCTAAGACGAGCCCTTCTGCAAGCTGCACATGAGTTTATTAGTACATGTGTGTGTACAGTTATTTAGCACAAAGAAGAATATCAGGATATGAAAGATTCAACACTTTAGATTTTCTATGCATTATTCTAAGTTCCATATATATGATACTCGGTTATATATATGAGAAGCTGAAACTAAAATGAGTTCAGAATATGCTCTTAATTATCCTCTCTCACCTCTGTTCTTTTCAAAACTTGACCAATGGGTTCTTCCATTTCTGCTAGTCTACGCACAGATTCTGCAAGAGCACGAATCTGAAAAGGAAAACATTTAACTTGTTACGAATACCAAGAGAAACCAATTTTAAATAGATATTCCACATTGATTTATGCATTGAGATGAAGCATTCCATATTGATTTATAACGGATACATGCCTTGCTAGGTTTTAAAGCCAAACGAGCTACCAAAGCTTCATCATATCCTGCATCGCGTGCAGCTTCAACATCAGCGTCGTTCTCAAGCACGATAAACTGTTCATTTGCCTCCAATGCAGCAGCTACATCTAACAAGATTTTCTTTCTTTTTTCACTTGTTAGTCCCTGTAATACCCAATAAAACATATTTGATGATAATTGTGTAGATGTGTATGTATTCCGTGCATAAATGTAACTATTGCAGCCAAGTGAACATATCATTAGAAGCGAGATGATATAAGCTATATGTGTATTTCTAAGCAGATGTTGTGTCATTGTTTATTGATCTTTGACATTTTGTCTTGTAGTTAACTAACAGTTTATAGCAGAGTTTAAAGCATTGTGCAAAAGATTAAAGACAGGTTAGCTACTATAAGCATGAGATGAATTTAACCTGAAGTCTTCGAGAGGCTTCACGAGCCGATACTGCCATTTCATGTGGACCAATTTCAGTAACTGGAATCCACATATGTGCATCTTTATGGAACAAAGTACCAACACGTTCTCCATTCAAAACCTTTATGATGTTATTCGGAGCAAAGCCACTATATAGAAAATATGAAGCAAAGAAACCAATATCAAAGATTGTAGAGTGAAATAGTGAATGAATCATCATCATATATAATTATATATGCTACACTGTGGATCTGAATTCTATACAATGATACCTTGCAATGACAACAGGTGTACCAGAATAAGCTGCATTGGATGCAGCTTTGACTTTTGCATCCATACCACCTCTTCCCATCCTTGACTTGTCTCCAAAACTGATCGTCTTTTGATGTTTTTGTTTAACGTACGTATGGATTAGCTTTGAGCGTGGATCAGTAGGAGGACCGCTGTAAAGGCCATTAACATCACTCAACAAAACAAGAAGATCCGCCTTCAATTCCATTGCCAGCAGAGCTGCCAGACTGTCATTATCCCAGAAAATACCTGAAGAATCCTGAAAGACAAATTTCCATGTAATTAAGCATATCTGTAACTGTGATACTTATGTTAGGTCTCAAGTGGGCCAGCGGAACGAACACAAACGATATAAACACGCAGACAAAAAATAAACACGACACAAGAATTTTACGTGGTTCGGTCCCAGTGGGCGACCTACATCCACAAGCTGCAACTAGGTTATCTCATTAAGCTCAAACATGTTTTACAATTACATATGACATGTTAGGCTTGATGAACAAGAAACCCTAATGGGCCTTCCAAACATCCAAATAAACAAGCCCAATAGCAAACGAGCCCAAAGGATTTCACACCCAACAATGTAAATATCTACGAATGTAAAGAATTAAAATTTTAAAACCCATCATTTAAATACCTCATAAGGAGCTCTCCTAGTACTGATAGCATCGTTTTCATTGAAAATCGGGATGCTCCTAAGATCTAACAATGAATCCACCGTTTGACAAAGTTGCTCCCTGAAGTCTTCATTCTTGAAATCGTTATCGGTGACAAGGAGTTGAGAGGAGGTCACATCCAGCTGCAAAATAGCATTGTGTGAGCGCAAACTGAAGGACTAATAAGCCCATATTATTTTCTTTTGGTCATACCTGGCTGAATAAAGTGTCATACAAGGCCATCAAACCATTTTGACCAACAGCTGCACAAGCTTTTCCATCAAGTTCACCTTGCGGTTTTTGGAGGTCAGCGAAACTACAAAAACAAAGAGTCAGCAGCGATAACTAACTAACAGGCAAACGTGTAAAATAATGATTCAATGAATATCCATATGTTGTGGTGACAAAAGGGAAAAGAAAGATTTACCTGCTGTTGATCATTTTCCTGTATTTAAGCCTTTGGCGGCCGGCTCCAACAGCTCCTGAAGTAACTAAAATGATTTCAAAGCCTCGAGAGTTCAACTTTTCAAGCTGCAAAAAAATACTTGGTACATAAGTTAAACAATAGCCTGCATCTTATCTGGGATTTTCAGTATGTATAAAGCTCGGTGGAAATGAAAATCTTTATTATTGCTTCCTAATATTTGTGTATGGTAGTAATGAAGAGAAGGAAAACATTTTTGGAGCTACTCTGAAATCTGAAAGCTGAAGGGAATTTAATGTAAATTTACTTGAAAATACAGTATTAAATATCCTAGATTATATAAAAAAAGACGCCGCACAATAATTAGCACGTTGACTAAATACGGAACGTTTCTACATTTAAAACTTATGCCCGTGCTTGTCAAAAGCCGTTGAAACTACCTGTTCGAAAATAGCACCAAGTCGACCAACAGCTAATCTTCCATCATCTCGGGTAACCACAGCTGTTCCAACCTACAATCACAAAGGTAAAAATCAATAAACGAACTCTTAACCTGAAATCCACTTGCATATAACCTTTGCTTCAAGAACATGATAATAACCACTTTGTTAAAATGCAATAATCACCACAAAATCTTAACATTAATGATTAATATCACGAACTAATTCACATTTCAAGACACTAATCCAGTATTCCAATTTACCGGCTCTTAACAGCAAATTCAGACTATAATTATTTCCTAGAAACAAAAGACTAATAATAGCCTTGACATTCAAATCATCTTCTATATTTTCATAAACATAATTATATTATTTTCATTTTTATTACTAATTGTTTAGGAATAATATACATATACAATCTCTAATTCTTTTAATACTATTTAAGGGTAAATTACGTGCCCAAACAAGAGATGCACTCACAGTAAATAAATATCTACAATAAAATAATCAAACATTAACTAAAAAAATATATCAATCAACATATCTATAAAAAAAATTGTGTGGACAAAATAATCTGATACCGAGATAGAGAAACAAATCGTGTAGCCTCATACAACCATCAACATATGCTAAATGAAGCATAATATAATATATTGATATTGATATTGATATTATTATCATATATGATTTGTCGTTATCATGTGCATGGCAACAGTTGCCATGTGTCATTCATCCATACACCAAATCGCACAACATAAATCAAATTAAAGAGCAAAAATTCCGTTCAAAATCTCGATCCAAAAGCTTAAAGAGATCTACGAATAAATCGAGTTCAATCAATCACAATTCTAGCAAAACCTAATCAACCGCAATCGCAAAACTAAAGAAAAACGAGCGTTAATTGATCAGATACATACATACATATATATATACACGATTTAAACCTAAATTTACGAACGTTATCGGAAATTAACGAAGCAAATTGTACAGATCTGCGATGTGAGTGAGATGTTAGACCTTGACGACTACACGCTTGACGTTTTTGACGAAAGCTCGAGTAGGATCCATGGCGATCGAACAAAGCTTCTGAGAGAGAGAGAGAGAGAGTGTGTGTGTGTTTTGAAGGTGTGATGAATGGAGAAAATGCGGCAGAGGGTATAGGTGAACGTGACGACAATATATGGATCCAACAGATGGCACCTGCAGTGTGGTTTGGGGTTTATATGTATAGACGTCACGTCAGTCCTACATTTATTATTTATTTATTGTTGTGGGATAGTAAATTCAGGTAATTACAAAAACACCTGGGCCATGGACTTGTCCTTTTTGTTGGGTGTTAAACGGGTCTTGTTTATGGATTAACGGGTTCAATCCTATACAAGGCCGAAAATTTTCCATGAACCCGAACACGACCCCAACATGACTGAAACTTTATGGGTTTATGTGAACACGGAACCCGTTCAACCTGATTTTTTTATTTTTTATTTTTATATTTTGAAATTAATATATTGAAATTTACTTAAAAAACACAAATGTATATAAAAAATACAATTATATTTGAATTATAAAATCTTATGTTAATTTTTATTTTTAAGTTATAATTATGGCTTAAAATACATACACTGTTTAATTTATGAAATAAAACATATCGTAAAAACTATAATATAATATAAATGGGTTAAACGGGTCAACCCGCCAACCCAACAAGGTTGACCCAAACCCAACCTGATAACCTAAACGGGTTCGCGGGTTCAACTTGAAACTGACCCGAGCCCGTTTAGACTCAACCTAAACCCGTGAATTTCATGTTATGTTCTTGTCAAAAATCCGCATCCCTACTTAAAATACAATATCTTAAATAAATATACATGGGTTGTATGATAAAATAAATAAAAGTACGTTGTGAAACTAGACTAATATCAAAAGAATACATGAAAAATAATAGGGAGTAAGAGATTGGTATTATTGATTGAGGTGTGTCTTATACAAAGAAACACAATGAATATATATATATGTAATGAAGTCTTGAAGAACAAGTCAATCTATTTAAAGAGTTGATAACCGCATAATATAATGTATTTATAATACACCCCCTTAGTTATCAACTTTATACGTTTTGAGGTGCTGTCTCGTTAAAAACCTTGCTAGAAAAACTCAGTAGGACAAAACCTCAACTAAGGGAAAAAGAGTGCAGTGCGTATTTTCTTCTCTTGATACTTATGGGTCAAATATGTTGCCTCATTAAAAACCTTACTAAGAAGACCCAAATGGGGCGCAACGCATATTTTCTTCTCTTGATACTTCTGAATCAGATATAGTGTCTCATTAAAAACCTTATTAAGAAAACCTAAATGGGACAAAACGTGGTGAGGGAAAAGGAGTGTAACTTGTACAATACTCACTCTCATTTTGACATGTATTCTTTAAATGACTGGTGTGGATCTTCTATAAAAGTTGCTCAGAACTTTTGTATAATGATTTGTCATTCGATGCCTTGAAGTGCAATCATTTCTGTTGTGTAATGTTATAAAATCTTCTTATTAGACTTCTAGTGTCTCCTCTTGGGAACAAATACCATAAGATCCACGACTATCTACAAGACTAACGAAACTAGTTTTCATGGGTTAGTAAAGAGTTAATTACTGTTTTCGTCCCTGTAGTTTGTCAAAAATCACTATTTCAGTTCATTAGTTTAAAAATTGCGATTTCAGTCCCTATGGTTTCACTTTCGTAACCATTTCAGTCCCTGTGGTTTCACTTTCGTAACCATTTAATCCATTTATTCTATAAGTACAGGGACTGAAATAGTTACGAGGTGGACTGAAATGGTTACGAAAGTGAAACCACAGGGACTGAAATCGCAATTTTTAAACTAATAGACTGAAAGAGTGATTTTTGACAAACCATAGGGACGAAAACAGTAATTAACTCGTTAGTAAAATATAGACACATATCATTCTTGCCTTTAGGATATCGACATATCTACTTTACCATTTGAATGTCCCTCATTTGACATGTGTTATATCATATTGATAAATTCAAATAAAAGATATATATAATCATGCATAACTAGAAAGAAATATTAATGCACAATTGTACTTTAGCCATGGTACTTTTGGAATGAGAATCCCTACTTTGCTAAAATATGATGATAGTCATTTCTTATAAAAAGCGAGTGAGCAACCTTTAACATACTGTAAGGTTGAGGTTTATCCATACTAAAATGTCCTAACATCTTCTGGATATAGTTTGATCGATGAATAAAAATATGATTACAAATATACTCGAACTGAAGGTCGAGTAATAATTAGACTATGCTAGGGTTGATGTGTGCGAGTGTGTATATAAGTTTAAGTATATTTTTAAGCCCTTTTTACACGTTAGTCAAGTTTTAAATTTATAAAACACGATATTTTACTAACACCAAACACACATATGGGCAAGTGCACCCATCGTGAGCGTAGTATAGTGTTGGCAAGATACCGAGGTCGTCCAAGGACACAAGAGCTTTTAGTACCGGTTTATCCTCAACGTCTAATCAAATTAAAAGTTAGAAAAATGTTTTTAAACTAGAAAAATAAAACTAACTAAAATGCTGAAAAATAAAAAATAAAAACAGAAAGACAAGATGAATCACTTGGCTCCGACTCGTGTTTAGTGTAACCTTTGATTATTTCCGCACTTTTGCACTTTTTAAGAGATTATCTTAGTTATTGTAGTAGGCCCCTCTTTTGAAGGTGACGTTACCCTCAACCCAGTAGTTTGAGTCAGCAAGGATACAATCCTAAAGGGTCGGATTATTGAAAGATAATTAATTAAGTTATTAATGCATATTATGGTAGGCCTCTCTTTTGAAGGTGACGTTACCCTCGGCTAAGTAGTCTGAGTCAGCAGGGATACAGTCCTAAGTAGCCGGGTTAAAGTATTAATAGTAGCTTACATATGAGGGGATCAAAGAGTTTGGACCCCCGCCATCCAATACCGGTGGGTATTGAAGGAGGTCCTACTAAATTTGACCCAGGTCCTTGCAGGATCTATACACTGAACAAGGCAAGACTCTTACCAAACCGTTCCCTTAACCCCCGACCAGGTAGCCAACATATCTCCATATAGACCGTGGAGATATGAATGGTGAAAATCTTTTATTTTATATAGACAGTAAAATAATGCCAAGACACCACGGACAAACGATAAGGAAGAATCACATTCAACATAAGAAACTAGTTATTAAAGTCATTAATACATAACCAAGTAAAAAGTGCGAAAAGATTAAAAATAAAAAGTATTACACTAGACACTTGTCTTCACCAAGTGATGTAAGAGACTTAGGCAAATATGGCCTTTGATTGTCAAGAACTCTTACGATCAATCTTGGATCCCGAGACGACTCACACACTCTACGATGGACAATGGATGATGGTGGTGGATGATGGTGTTGTGATGGTGGTGGGTGGTGGGTGAAGTGTGAGAGAGGTGGTGTGCCAAGGGATGGTTTGCAAATGAGCCAAGCATCCCTATTTATAGCCTGAACAGCAGCTTGGGCACGGCCCCATGTCCATTAGGCACGGCCCCGTGTCCATCCTTCTTCTCTGTCTTCATTAATTGCAGTTTGTCTGCATTAGTTGACCACGCCCCCGTGTCCGCTGGGCACACCCCCGTGTGCAGAAGCGTATCTGTACTATCAAGATTTCCTCAGATTCTGCGAATCTTAGAGTTGATCACTGTAACACCCCGAAAATTTACGTCCTATAAGGTGTTGACACGTGTCATAGGTTTGAACGTGTGAAGGAATGTTCTTGAAGGACTAAAGTTGACAATCAGTGAAACTGTGTAATTATAAGGGTTCAAAGTGTCAACAATGAATAATTAGACTTTGCAATAACTCTACATGATGTTTATAACCTTACATAAATAGATCATGGATCATACGAAGCGAATTGTGAAAGAAAGTGAGAGATTACAAACTACAGGGGTTAAATGTGCCAACATGTTTAAGTTATACCTCTGAGTGACCTTTTAACAAACCCGAAGCTTTGTAACGATTAATTATGCTCACTAGAATGTACCACAAAAATTTCATGAAGTTTCGATATCGTATGAGCAAGTTGTGATAAAATTCGTGTACGAGGGTTATAAGTGTCAACGTTGAAATTTAGGGTTTTTCGGGTGATCACAAAGTTACCGAGGGCTTCACAAAGTGGGTATAAGTTTTAAAGCCCCTATATGTTAATAACAAAGTCCCAAAATGCAAGAAAACATGAGAAAGCGACCTTTCGGGGGACCAGGGACTAAATTGCAAAATTTTCAAGGCTGATGACAGGCTAGCGGGGCGCTACACCAGAAGCGTAGCGGTGCGCTACCAGCGTAGCGGGGCGCTACACCAGAAGCGTAGCGGTGCGCTAGGACTGCACAGCGACCAGATACATGACAGTTGGCTGTTTCAGCCCTTTAACCGACTTTGGATGCAAGTTGTTGATTCTATGGGCGGCCTATATTGGTTTTTAGCCTTAGGGAACACATGCAAGCATCTTGTAACACCCCTAGACCCGTGTGGCATCGATCTATGATGATCAAAATTCTTATAAAAGTCACACATTCCACATTCATCATTCATCTTCACTTCTGAGCATTTCCAAGTCATTCAAGCAGCCTTCAAGCAATCCATATCATCCATAAGCCTTGTGTAAGTACCCTTGATCTTCTCTAGTTCATTCATACTTAGTTTATGGCCTAGAAATCAAACCGTCGTAACTACGGTTTGACTTTTCGATAATAAATAATCGGTCCAGAGTTTAGTCGAATCAAAGGTTGTTATAAGTTGGTATTTATATGGTTGATAAACCCCTAAAAGGGCACTCACTAATTCGGATCCTAACTAGGTCGTTTATCGAGTCAAACCTCTCCCGAAAAAGTCAACAGAATGGTTATGTTTGGTTTAATGCATGATTAGCGATGTAAATGGCGTATAGCCTATTTTATCATTATTACCAACTGAAAATAAGTATAAAAACTTGTATACGCTTGTTTGATTCGACAACTTTCTATTTAGAACCGATTCGGAGCCGAGAGACGCAAAGGTTTGACTTTTGCGTTGACCTCAGTTCTGACCCGATTTATATAGGTTTAGTCATGCCTTAAAGTTCCATTAGGACCTAGTTACATGTTAGTATAATCCTCTGCGTTTATACTACCCGAATCCGTAACTATCCGACGTTTCCGTTAAATGCCTAATAATGACCATAATGCCCTTATGACCGTAGAACGAGATTTTAGAAAATGTAAAAGTGCAAAAGTCTTTAATACTGATCATTGAACATGTCTGCAAAATTTCACGTCAATCGGAAGTCTAAATTAGGAGTTATGCTTAATGGCGTATTTATAAACAAGTTTACTAACTAAACGGCGCCATTAGCGTAAAGCCTATCTAAACTCAGTTTTGACACCAAATCTTTTACCCACTAATGTTAAATAATATTTTAGGATTTTTAAAGATTTTTAATTATTTTTAGATTGATCATAAGCTTGGATTAGCGCCTTAATTCGGTTAATACCGAATTTACCCTTTTAGGCCATAAAACGAGTTTTACAAATTCAAATGGCGCCAATCCAATTGCTACTGATTTTAAATAATAATTATAGTATTTTGAGCCTGTTAAACTGACCTGGAAACTCAGAATTCTATTTTAAACCGTACGTCGCTTAAAACGGCGTTATACGCATATTATACGCGTAGTTTATGTTTAAAAACGTTTTGACACATAAGACTTAACATCAAATGTTATAACCTGTTTAAATAAACCATTTTACTGATGTAACCAGACCCGGTTCACAGAAACCTAATTAAATCCTTTTATAATCTTTAAAATGACCAAAATACCCCTACGGGGCTTATTAAGAGATTAAACTCGTTTGGGGCGTCACGGGTGATATCCTACTGATATCACAACTTATTTAAGGCATGTTAACTTAGGAAACCTGTTTAGGACTCTTACGGTTACCCGTTACGCTTCATACGCGTTCGGTTCGGTTTATGTAACTAGTTTGCATAAATTAGCTGAAACGGGTCAAACCTTATCGTTATTATCTCAAAATCCAGAATGTATTTAGATTACCCATATTATACAAGTCTTCAGACTTGTCGGGTCTAAATCACATTCTTTTCTGGTCTTCGCTTTATCATGCGTTTGAACCGTATCTTCTTCTGGAAAACTAACCGGTCTAAGTCAAGGCTTAATTAAAGACCCGTTAGGATTCTAATAGGTTATTAAAAACCTTCGTTCCAGATTTAGGAGCTCAGTAAAAGCTATCTGTACTTGCTGATTTGATACGGCTGGGATTGAATTTATATTTAAGCTCAGGTAAATACTTTTAACTTATTTTCCCTATACGGGCTTGGGGTACGGTATATAAAATACCGCTTGGTCGGGACGTTGAATCTTTGATTGAATGAATGATAATGAAAGTATTGAGACGTCTCGTTTAATATTGTTTTGTTTACTTAAAGCCTTTGGGGGGTTAATGACCGTTGTCCCGGATATCCCTGGCATCATTCTACGAATGGCCACGACCTCAGCACCCGGCGTAGGCGTACGCCGTTGGTGTCTCATAATTATAGTGGTGTGTCGATTAATCTTTAACCCGGCTCGATCCGGGCTACTGAACGCATAAGGAACATGTAAATCTCTACAAGTATTATATATTTAAATAATTATTCCAAGTTATAAAATATTATTTGTGCCATGTGCATTCAAAACAATCATTTTCTTAAACCCTTTTTAAAATGAGTCAGTTGATTGTATTTACCAGTGTAAACTGACGTATTTTCCCAAAAAGGCTAAGTGCAGGTACTAATTGGAATTGGCTGGCTACTCCTAGCATCAATAAAGAGTCTCGCAAGCTTAGATGCCTAAAGTCTGTTGAACCATGTTATTTTATTTGCTATCCGCCTGTGGATCCTTTACTTCCGTTGTAATACTTTGATGTTACACTATTACGGATTTTAATATATTTATCCTTTTGCTTCCGCTGTGCATTTAAATATTGTGTTGTTTGACTATGATGTTGCCAACCACGTCACGTTACTCCCCACCGGGCCCACCGGTGACACGTGGAAATTTGGGGTGTGACAATCACGGCCCCGTGTCCGCTGGGCACGCCCCCGTGGTGGGTGATAGAAGCTTCTACAGCTGTCTTTTCTGCTGACACTTGGGCACGCCCCCGTGCTCATTGAGCACGGAGCGTGTTCAGCCTTCTGTTCTCTTGTTTTGCTTGGGAAGATGCTGTCGGGGAGGCTGGGCATGCCACGTTTGTTCCTTTCTTTGTATTTATGTTAGATTTAGCTGCCTTTTTGCTTCTTTTGTTCATTTAAGCTCATTTAATCCTGAAAATACAAAAGGAAGACAAAAACACACTTTTTCCAACATTGGTACTAAAAAGGGTTAGTTTTATGCCACAATTGATGTAATTTATATGTTGCATTTTGCATACATCAAATACCCCCACACTTGAATCTTTGCTTGTCCTCAAGCAAAACTCTTTATAATGTGGCTTTACACTCCCAAATGGAATGGGTAGAAGAGAAGATTTTTGGGCTTGTCGTAGAGTGTCGGGATTTCCAAGATTCTTTATTAAGGTTTATTTTTATTTATTTACAATCTTATTCGTCATGATTTATTTAAAACATTTCATAAGATAAATTACTTATTAGGGCATAACATGCCTTTTTAAAATTTCATTTATATACAAGTTCACATACCTCACGGGGGATCACTCAACACTCGCCCGAAGATGTATTTTAGTGGATCACTCGAGAGCGGCATGGAACTTACTCCTACCATAAGCTTGCCAAGCAATCAATCCTCCTCCTTTTTAACTATACACTTTTGTAAATATCAAGAGGACTTTTGGGGTGAAGGGTTAGGCTTGGGTTAAAGGTAGGTGGTTGGGTTAGTGGTTAGTAAAAGGGCGAAAGGCGTAAAAAGCATCGGTTTTCGTAAGACTTATTTTTGAAGTTTTTATTTTGATGAAGCCATTATTCAAACAAATTTATTTTTGATAAACTTGTTTGTTTATTTTTCTTTTGCTTCATCATCAAAAAAAATTTTTTTTTTTTTTTTTTTTTTTGAAAGTTATAAGAAAAACCGAGCTTGTTACTAAAACAAAGGGTTTAAAAATAAAAAGGTTTTGGTGGGTGAAAGGGTGTTTGTTTGGGTTATGAAATGAAAGGGTTTAGGCTCAAAGGGGTTAACTATGAGGATTTTGGGTAGGTGGTAAAAGAAAAAATAATGGTGTAGAAATAAAAAGGGTTAGTCCTAATGCCTCCGTCATTTACTTACTTGGGTTTAAGTTGGTAAGGACTGGGAATGTATAGTCGTGGCAAGTTCTAGAGTCGTAAGAACCAAGCGGCTATTCACACAAGAAACGAAAAATGAGCATTTAGTTTAAAGATATATATTTGCATGCTCAATAAAGGCTCAAAACTCACTTTTTGTGGGAATGGGTTTTTATGTGATCAAGTATATATAATCAAATTTTAACTAAGCTTGTCATGCCGTTTCGTAATTTTCTTATGTTGGTTCTTTTTATCACAACGCTATCGGTTGTAAATTTGTAAAAATATAACCTTTTTAGAACTTGAAATTCCCAAATTAAACCTAGACAAGTAAAAAAATGAAAAAAATTTTTAAAAAAATTTGGGGTGATTAGCGGTTCCAATAGAGTTTTGTGTAAGGCTTGTGATTAGGACTTGCAAGATTCAAGGTTTTAGCATCCCCCACACTTAAATTACACATTGTCCTCAATGTGTCCCAAAAATAAGTTTTTAGGTTGATTGAATGTGTAAAAAGGTGTGAAAAAGAAAAATTTTATGTTACTGGGCGTCTGGACAAGGCCCCGTGGTGTCCGGGCACGGCCCCGTATTCAGATCGCCAGTAACAAAAAGTTGTAAAAAGAAACAGAAGCCTGGGCACAGGGGCATGTTCATTGAGCACGCCCCGTGTCCAGTTACCTGAACTGGGCATTTCCTGCAGATTGTGCAGCACAGGGCCGTGTTGGGCGGGCACGGCCCGTGCAGAACTTGCTGTAATGAAGAATAATTTGTCGGGTGGCCCTGTTTTCGTGCATGGGGTGCTGGTTTATGTTCCCTTGGTTATCCTTTACCATCCCGAGTGTGTTTTATTCATTACAACATCATCCAAACACCAAATTAGCTAAAACCATCATTCATTAAAACATAGAGAGAATTACATAATAATCCTAGAAAATTGAAAACAAAGAAGAAAATAAAAGTTAAGGGTCCTAAATTAGATAGGTCAAGCGATACATAAAATCATCCTAAGGAGTTCTACTTCAACAATAAGAACCAAAATTTCGGAAATAGTTTTCCGGTGTCTAAAAGCTTTGTAGAACTCCGAGCCGAGGGGTGTTCCCTAGATGTTGTTAAAGCCATTCCTCTATCTCTCTTGGGAGGAAGAAGGCGGCTTCATTTTCCTCAACGTCATGTGGAGTGCGAGTAACACCAACCGGAACCCCTTGTAGTATGTCTCAAGGAGGTTCCGAATGCATGGTGTACCATTCGGCCGGAATAATGACTCCCGGTATCACATTCCATGCCCTTTGGGTGATAATTAGTACCAAAGGAAGAGAGGCGAGAATGTTCAACCTTTGGTGCAAAAGGTTGACCTCTCGAAGACATCCATCTAGTCCCAATGTCAAATGATTAATACGGTCAACCAATGCTTCTTCCACCCCCGTCATCTCGTCAATGGCCTCTCTTAAGGCGTAAACGTAGTTTACAAGAGAATCTTCAGCCGTTGATGACCTTCTTCCTTGTCGGTTGTTTCTGGAGTGCGAAGCTGTCACACCCTGGCTTTGCGGAAGCGTGGTTAATTTTGGTGTGGCTTCTTAATACCATAGCTTAACCATAACAAAGCTATATGAAATAAAACCATGCAAGATCATCCATAGATTAAGTTTTAAAAACCAAACATAACAACATTGTCTTAACGGAAAACAAATCCTAATGACATCGTTCAACCATCATAAACATCAACATGACATAAACACAGTTTAAGGACTGTGACTTGTCCAGGAAAGAGCCACATTCCCCAAACCCGGATGACCTCGTAACCCATATGCAGCGGGAAAACATAACATACCGCGCCAGATCTTTAGTTTCCTGAAATACATGTAAGTTGAAAAATCAACAATAATGTTGAGCGAGTTCATGTGTAAGTGAGTATGTAAAACACTTGTAAGTATAAAAATCCTGGTATGTAGCAATTAAGGAAAAGAGATCACCAATGGTTTGCAAAGCCATTGATATGTGTGAAGTGCAAGTAGGAAGACTCAAACCTAGCAGATTTAGCGTTGGGTACAAAGTCACTCCAAGGTCCGTTCTGTTGGGCCTCCCTGAGGTCCGTTCTGTTGGGCCTAGAGTTGGGCTCGCTACACCCAGATAGATCTACCGCTTACGTCCCTCGGTCCTACAATGAGGATTAATGGCCTCCAGTTTCTGCCTACCCACTCACATGATCTAAGTAGTAAACCTCCTTACGCTAATCATACCATGTATAAAGTACTTGTAATCAAAGTAACATGTATTTCACCCCCGTAGTTAGAAAACTGAAAACAGTTAAGAGAAAAGGGGGACATGAACTCACAGTGGTGCGTCTCTACCAAGTATGCCTCCAAATCGATCAGCTGTATGACGACCTACACGTGCTAACTCTATTAGACGGATGGCCGTGCCTTAGCTTTATGGTTTATGTTTTTGGGAAATAGTTAGGCAACTATTTCGTGTTTACATTCTGTATACTTGGTAGTTATTTCTCCTTCCCAAGGATGGGGGATTTAATACATGTGCGTTCGTATAATTTGGATTACACTATTAAGTCTCACTTAATATATTTTATTTCTAACTCCCAAAATATAAATATTCTTCTCAAAAATATTATATTTTAATACATGTGATTTTCCCAAAATAATACTTAGTAATATTATTTTTACCCTAAAAATAATATTTATGTAGTTCACAAAATAATCATAAACACTTATACAAGTGATGTTGTGAAAAATATATACTAAATATATTTATGTATCACGTTTTATTTTGTGAAATCCCACCTCCGATATTTTGTAAATAAAGTCGCGGCGAAATCTATGTTTTGAAAACAAGTCAAAATGTATTTCTAATACTTTTAGTGAAAATAATTCTAAGTGTTAGGTTTTTGGAAAATTTCGCCAGAGTTTCCTCTGTAACTGGAGGTGGCCACGCTTTCAAGCGTATCATTTTCTTTTATAAATCACATCAACAATCTTCTTGTTCAATCAAAACAATGTTCAAACCACAAACTAGTCGAAACATATATAAATCGCATAAATTTCATGAACTTGTGATTTAACCAAACTATGAAGTAAATCCCATTACTTTTAGTGGATCTTTATATAAATCAATCCGATTGTGTAAAAACCTCGTTTTTATGGAAGTTCCGTTTTTACAACTTCTCGTCATCTTTTTCAAAAATAGTTATTTTGTCGAAACTTTGTGTTACACATGTGTTTACACACTTGTGTGTTCTAAAAACCATTCTTGTTAGTGTAAGATCCATTTTTAGAAAACATGATTTCTTTGACGCTTGGTCCTTTGAAAATACCACTTGCAGATACGTAGATCTGCTAGTTTTAAACACTATTCCACAAGTAAAACATTTTTACACAAGTTCATGATTCGCGTGTGGTAGAGTTTCACCCTTTAACCCTTGTTCTATTCAAAACAACCTTATGTCATGATTCGTGATCATGACCAGGCCGGGTTAAGTGATGATCCGAGCTACCACAACATAGATCGGGTCTAAATAATCACAAATTTCAATTACTACAACATTTACACAACTAGTGAGCTTTTAACCATCATTTTTCATGTTTTTAGTAGACTTTAATGCACCATTTTGTAAGATTTCGAGTTTTAATCATTACACCACATATTAACCGCTTTAGATTAGTTCAAGATAGGGATTTAAACATCATACCACTAGCTCGAGGCTAGGGAAGAATCTACGCGCAAATGAGGTGGATAAAAGCTAGAGAAAGAGGTCCTTCAAACTCCGAGTGCACCAAGCCTCCTAATACGTGATCCTTGAAGCTTGAATGATCTTGGAATGGCTTGATGAAAACCGAAAATGGATGTATGGGGGGTGGGGTGTTCGGCCGTAGCCTTGTAGAGAGAGAGAGGAGTGTTTGAAGTGGAGTTGTGTAATGTGAATGATAAGTGTGTTATGGTTCTAACTTATAGACAATGTTCATGTGTATTATCCAAAGGATTAAGTGTCTAGTAGATACTAAACATGAGAGATTATAATAATCAAAATTGTACCAAGTGTGTCCCCCCTTAGTTGGGGACGGTTAGAGAGGAGGGGGGGTCTTGGTCCATTTCCAAGTATTAGTTAGTTACTAGTTAGGTTAAGTTAGTTAGTTAGGTACTTAACCCGGTTAGTAGTGTGTAGTATTTTATAGCGGGTGTTAGGGTATTCGGGGGCCCTAACTGGCTCAGAAAAAGACCAATAATGAAAATAACAATATTTTCATGTTTCGGGTAATGTCCGGTTGGATAGTAATCCGTTAAAGTGCTTAACAAAGCTTTAAAGTGTCGTAATTACCCCTTTTAGTGACACAACTCATTTCTGACACTTTGGAAAGTGTCTAGTAATATTTTTCTCATGTTTTGGCACTTTATTAGTTAGCTAAAAGCTGAATTGTTATGTAAAGTGCTGAATTTTGTACTTAGAGTACGTTTTAGGCACATCCAGTCATTGTAACTTGTTCCTAGAGACGCAGTTCTACAACCCTTGTATCCCTACACTCACCACTAGTGTAGCAAATTATCTCAGGCTCTTACAGGCCTTAGAGGCAGTGTCTGCCTGATGCTGGCTTCATCAGCAGGTTCAATAGGTTATCCGCTATAGTGCTACTGTGCTTTTCGTGCATCATGTTTGTCACTAAGGTTCAGCATGTAAATAATGTAGTGACAGCAAGTAAAGTATGATGCAAGTAAGTACATGTATCAGTAATCAAGTAGCAGTTTATTCACAAGTTCAGCGAGCACAGTAATTAAGCAGTAATTAATTATTAATTAAGTTGTACGGATACCTGGTTTAGTGAGGGTTGTCACATTCTCCCCCCGTTAAATAAATTTCGTCCCGAAATTTTAAGTTCTGCTTGTAGATGCAGGGTTCTTAGGAAATAGGTGGGGGCATTTCTCTTTCATCCGGTCCTCACGCTCCCAGGTGTATTCAGGACCATGTCTGGCATTCCAACGAACTTTGACGAGCTTGACACTGCTCCGGCGGGTCTTGTTTACTTTCCAATCCGTAACCTCCACCGGTTCTTCAACGAAATGGAGCGTGTCGTCAACATGAATCTCGTCGATGGGAATGGCAATGTCATCTTGAGTTGGACTCTTCTTCAGGTTGGATACATGAAATGTATCGTGGACTGAATGGAGTTCAGCAGGTAGGTCCAACTTGTATGCTACTAGTCCTATTCTTTCCAAAACTCTGAAAGGACCAATGTAGCGCGGATTTAACTTCCCACGCTTTCCGAAGCGTGCCACCCCTTTCCAGGGTGAAACTTTCAATAAAACCATCTCTCCCACTTGAAATTCCACATGTTTTCGGTTTGGATCCGCATAGGCCTTCTGTCTGTGGCGAGCTGCTTCGATGCGTTTTAGAATCTGTGCAATCTTGTCTGTCATCTCTTGGACGATTTCGGGACCAGCAAGCTGCCTATCACCTGCGTCAGCCCAGCATAAGGGTGATCGGCACTTGCGTCCGTAAAGGGCTTCGAATGGCGCGACACCAATACTGGTGTGGTAGCTGTTGTTGTATGAAAACTCGACCAAAGGCAAATGTTTGTCCCAGCTACCGCCCAAATCCATAACACACGCTCTCAGCATGTCTTCCAAAGTCTGTATCGTTCGCTCGCTCTGCCCGTCGGTTTGCGGATGAAACGCAGTGCTCAGATTTAATTGTGAGCCAAAAGCTTCTTGGAAGGATTTCCATATCCTTGACACAAACCTTCCGTCTCTATCAGAGATGATCGAGAGAGGCACTCCATGACGTGCGACGATCTCTCTCATGTATATTTCGGCCAACTTGCTCGTATTATCCTTCTCTCTGATAGGTAGAAAGTGTGCGGACTTTGTTAATCGATCCACTATTACCCAAATAGTGTCATGGCCTCTTGGCGTTCTTGGCAGCTTTGTAACAAAATCCATTGAGATTTGTTCCCATTTCCACTTGGGAATCTCAGGTTGTTGTAGAAGTCCTGAAGGCTTCTGGTATTCCGCTTTAACCTTAGCGCACGTTAAACATTTGCTCACATAAACAGCAACATCGCCTTTCATCCTAGGCCACCAATAATAATCTTTGAGATCCTGGTACATCTTATCCGCTCCAGGATGGATAGAGTACCGCGACTTGTGAGCTTCATCGAAAATAACCTTCCTTAAACCTCCAAACAAAGGAACCCAAATCCTTTTCTCAAAACATAACGTTCCTTCCTTGTTTGGTACCAGTAACTTCTCCATCCCACGGAGATATTCTTCTTCAAGGTTCCCTTCCTTGAGAGCTTCTTTCTGCGCGGCACGAATGCGTAAGGAAAGATCGGTCTGGACAATCATTTCTAAAGCCCTAACCCTTATGGGCTTGATCCTCTCCTTTCGACTTAGGGCATCGGCGACTACATTCGCCTTCCCTGGATGATACTTTATCTCGCAGTCGTAATCGTTTAACAATTCAACCCATCGTCTCTGCCTCATATTCAGCTCCTTCTGGTTGAATATGTGCTGTAGGCTCTTGTGATCTGTAAAAATTGTACACTTCGTACCATAAAGGTAGTGTCTCCAGATCTTCAATGCAAATACCACTGCGCCTAGCTCCAAATCGTGCGTGGTATAGTTCTTTTCGTGCACTTTCAGTTGACGCGATGCGTAAGCAATAACCTTTTGGCGTTGCATCAACACACAACCCAATCCTTGACGCGAAGCGTCGCAGTATACCACAAAATCATCTGTACCTTCCGGTAGTGCTAAGATTGGCTCATTGCAGAGCTTATCCTTCAATATCTGGAACGCTTCTTCCTGTTTGATTCCCCAATCAAACTTCTTATCTTTCTGCGTGAGGAGCGTCAATGGCTGAGCGATCTTCGAAAAATCCTCAATGAATCTTCGATAGTAGCCAGCCAAACCCAAGAATTGTCGAATCTCGGTTGGCGTCTTAGGCGTTTCCCAATTCTTGATCGCTTCGATCTTTGTGGGATCAACATGGATTCCATTTCCATTAACCACATGTCCAAGAAATTGGACTTCACGTAGCCAAAACTCGCACTTAGAGAACTTGGCATACAACTGTTCCTTCTTCAGCAACTCCAAAATAGCTCTTAGGTGTTGCTCATGCTCAGCCTTCATCTTTGAATAAATCAAGATGTCGTCGATAAACACAATCACGAACTTGTCCAAGTACGGCTTGCAAACTCTATTCATCATGTCCATAAAGACTGCAGGTGCGTTTGTCAAACCAAACGGCATAACAAGGAACTCGTAGTGTCCATAACGAGTTCTGAAGGCTGTCTTCGGGATACTCTCCTCTTGTATCCTTAACTGATGGTATCCAGATCGAAGGTCGATCTTTGAATAAAAGCTTGAACCTTGCAGTTGGTCGAACAGATCATCAATTCTTGGCAGAGGATATCTATTCTTGATCGTCAGCTTGTTCAGCTCCCGGTAGTCGATGCACATACGAAAACTACCGTCCTTCTTCTTGACAAACAAGACCGGAGCTCCCCAAGGTGAGAAGCTTGGTCGGATAAATCCCTTGTCCAACAACTCTTGAAGTTGTGTCGACAGTTCCTGCATCTCAGACGGAGCAAGTCTGTAAGGTGCCTTAGCCACAGGCGCGGCGCCTGGAACTAAGTCAATGTGAAACTCTACTTGTCTCTGAGGTGGCAGTCCAGGTAAGTCTTCTGGGAAGACTTCTGGATATTCCCTCACGACAGGGATGTCTTCGATTCTCGGCTCAGCAGCCTTCTTATCCACAATGTGTGCCAGGAAGGCAACACATCCCTTCTGCAAACACTTCCGTGCTTTCAGGCAGCTAATAATTCTTAACGGCGTATCACGCTTCTCCCCGTGAACCACAATTGTTTCGCCATCTTCGGTTGGGATACGAACGACCTTTTCGTGACAAACTATCTCAGCCTTGTTGCCTGATAGCCAATCCATTCCTACCACCACGTCGAAGCTTCCCAACTGGACTGGTAGTAGATCCAGAGCAAACTCACGCTCTCCCAATTCGATCACACAACCTCTGATAACTTCATTGGCTTCTACTAACTTCCCATTAACCAATTCGATTGAGTAGGGAATATCTAACTTACTAGCGGCTAAACCAAGCATTTTCTTAAATTCTAACGATACGAAGCTATAATCGGCGCCAGTATCAAATAAAACGGATGCATAGCGTTGGTTTACAGGGAACGTACCAGTAACGACATTGGGGTCCTGGCGTGCTTCCCTTGCTTCGATATGAAACACTCTTCCACGGGCTTGGTTTAACTCTGGGCAGTTCCTCTTGTAATGCCCAATATCACCACAGTTGAAGCATTCGGGTCTCTGCCCGTTTCCACCAGCTTGATCATTCCTCTGGTTACGATTCACGGCGCCCGCTTGGTTGGCATTGTTTCCTTGTGGGCGATTTCCATTCCCACCCCGGTTGTTATTTCTGTTTCCGAATCCTCCCTGGCCTCCCTGGCCAGCAGTGGCCCAACAAGTGTCCTTCAAGTGGCCACGTTTCCCACACGCTTCGCATACTTTTGGCCCGCATCGGCCAGAATGGTGGAGTTGGCAGTTGTTGCACTTAGGTTGGGTGCCCATGTATCCCTTTCCTTTCTTCCCACTACCAGCTGTAACCTGAGCTGGCACATTTGATCCTCCTTTCTTAACCACCACACTGGCGCCTTGCTTGAAGTTCGAGAACTTCCGTTTGTTACCTCCCGATGACTCAACGTGAGTCTCTTCCTTCTTCTTCTTGATCTCATCAAACTTGTTCAGGCGGATAGCCTCTTCTGTGAGAGCCACGCTCAAATCAATCGCCTCAGTAATTGTCGCAGGCTTGGATGAGGTTACCATGCTTATGATTTGAGGAGCTAATCCCCAAATGAAACGTTCAATCCTCTTGAACTCCGGAGTGACCATGTAGGGTACCACATGTGATAAGTCATGGAACCTTTGAACGTATTCTGCGATCTTTGGACCATCCATTTTCAAATGCCAGAACTCGGTTTCCAATCTTTGGATTTCAGCGCGAGAGCAGTACTTCTTGCGCATAAGTTCCTTCAGTTCGGTCCAGGTTAGCGCGTAGGCAGCAGCTTCACCAAGTGTCTGTACTTGCAAATTCCACCAAGAGAGGGCTCCATCCAAGAATAGCCCTGAGATATAGGTGACTTGCAGGTCTGGTGCGCATTTGCTCATGCGAAGAACAGATTCAGTTTTCTCGGCCCAACGAACAAAGGCGACAGCACCTCCTGTGCCATCAAAGTTGACGGGCTTGCAGTCCAGAAACTGCTTGTAAGTGCACCCTGCACATACGTTACAATATGTGAACGGCATTAGCATCTTTGCTATAGATATCCAATTAGGTCATGGTAGGTCTAGATGACTTAGTATTACCATGAGGTGGATTATTGTTGCCATTGTTGTTTGAGCTGCTTCTGCTGGGTCCTCCTTGCGAAGCGGCGTATTGTGCGATGGCAGCAGCGATGACTTGCTGGAGTTCTGCCTCATTGGTAGGCAACGGCGTTTGACGTCTTGGCGGCATCTTCTAAAAGATGTGTTTACGTCGGTCAGGCCATAGTTATAATACGTACGCTTTATGATAGTAATAGTACATAACATCTCATGTTATAATCATATCAATCACACAACATCCCATGTCACAAACATCAATCACACAACATCCCATGTCATAAAGTACAAATAACCAAATCAAGCATCAAGTATGGTGAGAATACTGCGATTGCCATATATTGAGACCACATAGTAAGCGTACAAGTACATCACAGTGTCATACAATCATCCTCGACTAAGGGTTACATCACCCTAGTCCAAAAACCATATCAAATCAGTGTCAATACATCAAATACATCAACAAAAGTCAGAATCATAATGTAGTCTCCAAAAATGCTGTGCAGTCAAAAGCAATCGCCGTCTTCTCACCAGCGTCTACCCATACGGTACTGAAGAGCTCTACACGGATGGCGGTGGAGGAGGGGGAAAGTGAGTGTAAAACAAGCGGCGCAAATGGAGCCAGTCCTCCTCCATGGCTCTCTGGGTACGCAAGAATGAAGCAACCTGCTGCTCAAGTGCCAAAAGTCGTGCAGCATAGTCTGGTGGTACAGGTCGAGAGGGCTGCAACGGAGAGTGGGTCTGACCCTGGCACTGACACGGCGGCGTCTGAGCTCTCTCAAGATCCTGAATGCGCTGTGTGTGTGCCTTGTGCTGGGCGACAAAAGACATCAAAACGTCCTCAATAGTATACCCCATGTGGAAAGAATGGTAGGGGTCAGTCGGTGGCATAGCAGAGTGTGGTGCCCAAAGGAACGGCTCACTGGTGGGATCAAAAGGTGCCACATGAAATGGTGAAACAATGGGAAAAGTAGCAGACGGTGGTATAGCAGAGATAGATACCGATACATGTCCGAAAGGGTGTGCCGAAGAACCCTCTCCAGGTCGCGCTGGAGGTGTAAACTGAGGAAATGAAAAAGAAGTATCAATGTGACGGGTATCAGGGATCTGAGGAGGAATAGGTGGAACCTCGTCATCAGCAGGAATCCACCCACACTGGGCGTGCTCGTCTCGGGGGTCGATCCGTGCCTCAAAAAGCGCACGATCAAACTGGGCTGGCATAGGATCATGGTGAGGTACAACAAAGAGGGTCAACTGGTGCATCAGCAATGAGTGGGGGATCAACATGATCAGCAGCAAAGACATGATCGCCCTCCAACAATGGAGCATCTATAGGGTGATCATCAATAGGTGGGTCAGCAATGACAGGCTCAATAATAGGTGCGTCAGCATGAACTGGGTCATGCTCAAGTACTGGGTCAGGAGCAGGGTCTAGTGGCAACCCGGGATCAACGAAGGCCATCTCAAAATCAAACTCAGGGTCGATGGGATCAACTGGGTCAAATGGGTCGACTGGATCCTCCATAGGCTGATCCATGGGTATAAACTCTATATCCTCATCTGGGTCGTATCCTGGGGGAAAGACAGGATCGGAATCCTCCAAATCATCGTGGTCAAAAGCAAAACTAGGAATAGGGGCAACAGAGGATGCCTGGTCGGGATCTGATCCATAAGAAAAGTGTTGCGCACTCTGGGTGTGTGAAGGTGCGGAGGCCACAGACTCGGAAGAGTCTGGGACCGGAGAGTGAGCAGGTGACTCCTCAGCGGGAGCATCTGCGATCATCAAAAGATCACCAGCAGCAAGAAGGGCCTCGCCCTGAACCTCATCCTCTAAGGGCTCGTCATCATACAGATCGACGTCGTCATCATCGTCAGCGTCGAGAAGCAAATCGTAAGCAGGATATGAAGCCAACGGTATGGGAGCAGGGATATCCACTAACGGTAGGTCCCCGGCCAAAGGGCCATCAGCGAGCTCATCAGCACCATCAGGTAAAGCGAAGGGCTGGAAATCATCCTCGTCCGTGCTCGTAACGTCGGATGTGTGAACCTCGCGCTCAGAAGACTCTAGGTCGTCCGATACTATAGGTCTAGGTCCTGTGGTGTCTGAATCACCAGTGCCAGAGGTGTCCATGGTGTCTGTAACATAAACACAAACATGCACAAACAGTCAATCATACAATCAAATAATCACATAAGTCACCAAGTAAGTAATCAAATAATTCTCCTAGTCCCACTAGCCTCCCAGCCTCTCAGACTGCTCTTCCTAGTCCCACTAGCCAATTCTCCTAGTCCCACTAGCCAATTCTCCTAGTCCCACTAGCCAACTACCTCGATCTCCCAGACCGAGCCTCGGCCTCCAAGACCGAGCCTCAGCCTCCAAGACTGAGCCTATAAATAATAAATAAAATGTGCTCAACATGTGTTTATAAAAGTTTTGGATCTGGACTTAAGTGGTATGCAGTAAAAATGTTTTCGTGAGAGCCCTAGTGATCATAGTCTAGACTCGAGAAGGAATCCTAGTTCGCTATGATCAGAGCTCTGATACCAAGCTGTCACACCCTGGCTTTGCGGAAGCGTGGTTAATTTTGGTGTGACTTCTTAATACCATAGCTTAACCATAACAAAGCTATATGAAATAAAACCATGCAAGATCATCCATAGATTAAGTTTTAAAAACCAAACATAACAACATTGTCTTAACGGAAAACAAATCCTAATGACATCGTTCAACCATCATAAACATCAACATGACATAAACACAGTTTAAGGATTGTGACTTGTCCAGGAAAGAGCCACATTCCCCAAACCCGGATGACCTCGTAACCCATATGCAGCGGGAAAACATAACATACCACGCCAGATCTTTAGTTTCCTGAAATACATGTAAGTTGAAAAATCAACAATAATGTTGAGCGAGTTCATGTGTAAGTGAGTATGTAAAACACTTGTAAGTATAAAAATCCTGGTATGTAGCAATTAAGGAAAAGAGATCACCAATGGTTTGCAAAGCCATTGATATGTGTGAAGTGCAAGTAGGAAGACTCAAACCTAGCAGATTTAGCGTTGGGTACAAAGTCACTCCAAGGTCCGTTCTGTTGGGCCTCCCTGAGGTCCGTTCTGTTGGGCCTAGAGTTGGGCTCGCTACACCCAGATAGATCTACCGCTTACGTCCCTCGGTCCTACAATGAGGATTAATGGCCTCCAGTTTCTGCCTACCCACTCACATGATCTAAGTAGTAAACCTCCTTACGCTAATCATACCATGTATAAAGTACTTGTAATCAAAGTAACATGTATTTCACCCCCGTAGTTAGAAAACTGAAAACAGTTAAGAGAAAAGGGGGACATGAACTCACCGTGGTGCGTCTCTACCAAGTATGCCTCCAAATCGATCAGCTGTATGACGACCTACACGTGCTAACTCTATTAGACGGATGGCCGTGCCTTAGCTTTATGGTTTATGTTTTTGGGAAATAGTTAGGCAACTATTTCGTGTTTACATTCTGTATACTTGGTAGTTATTTCTCCTTCCCAAGGATGGGGGATTTAATACATGTGCGTTCGTATAATTTGGATTACACTATTAAGTCTCACTTAATATATTTTATTTCTAACTCCCAAAATATAAATATTCTTCTCAAAAATATTATATTTTAATACATGTGATTTTCCCAAAATAATACTTAGTAATATTATTTTTACCCTAAAAATAATATTTATGTAGTTCACAAAATAATCATAAACACTTATACAAGTGATGTTGTGAAAAATATATACTAAATATATTTATGTATCACGTTTTATTTTGTGAAATCCCACCTCCGATATTTTGTAAATAAAGTCGCGGCGAAATCTATGTTTTGAAAACAAGTCAAAATGTATTTCTAATACTTTTAGTGAAAATAATTCTAAGGGTTAGGTTTTTGGAAAATTTCGCCAGAGTTTCCTCTGTAACTGGAGGTGGCCACGCTTTCAAGCGTATCATTTTCTTTTATAAATCACATCAACAATCTTCTTGTTCAATCAAAACAATGTTCAAACCACAAACTAGTCGAAACATATATAAATCGCATAAATTTCATGAACTTGTGATTTATCCAAACTATGAAGTAAATCCCATTACTTTTAGTGGATCTTTATATAAATCAATCCGATTGTGTAAAAACCTCGTTTTTATGGAAGTTCCGTTTTTACAACTTCTCGTCATCTTTTTCAAAAATAGTTATTTTGTCGAAACTTTGTGTTACACATGTGTTTACACACTTGTGTGTTCTAAAAACCATTCTTGTTAGTGTAAGATCCATTTTTAGAAAACATGATTTCTTTGACGCTTGGTCCTTTGAAAATACCACTTGCAGATACGTAGATCTGCTAGTTTTAAACACTATTCCACAAGTAAAACATTTTTACACAAGTTCATGATTCGCGTGTGGTAGAGTTTCACCCTTTAACCCTTGTTCTATTCAAAACAACCTTATGTCATGATTCGTGATCATGACCAGACGGGGTTAAGTGATGATCCGAGCTACCACAACATAGATCGGGTCTAAATAATCACAAATTTCAATTACAACAACATTTACACAACTAGTGAGCTTTTAACCATCATTTTTCATGTTTTTAGTAGACTTTAATGCACCATTTTGTAAGATTTCGAGTTTTAATCATTACACCACATATTAACCGCTTTAGATTAGTTCAAGATAGGGATTTAAACATCATACCACTAGCTCGAGGCTAGGGAAGAATCTACGCGCAAATGAGGTGGATAAAAGCTAGAGAAAGAGGTCCTTCAAACTCCGAGTGCACCAAGCCTCCTAATACGTGATCCTTGAAGCTTGAATGATCTTGGAATGGCTTGATGAAAACCGAAAATGGATGTATGGGGGTGGGGTGTTCGGCCGTAGCCTTGTAGAGAGAGAGAGGAGTGTTTAAAGTGGAGTTGTGTAATGTGAATGATAAGTGTGTTATGGTTCTAACTTATAGACAATGTTCATGTGTATTATCCAAAGGATTAAGTGTCTAGTAGATACTAAACATGAGAGATTATAATAATCAAAATTGTACCAAGTGTGTCCCCCCTTAGTTGGGGACGGTTAGAGAGGAGGGGGGGGTCTTGGTCCATTTCCAAGTATTAGTTAGTTACTAGTTAGGTTAAGTTAGTTAGTTAGTTAGGTACTTAACCCGGTTAGTAGTGTGTAGTATTTTATAGCGGGTGTTAGGGTATTCAGGGGCCCTAACTGGCTCAGAAAAAGACCAATAATGAAAATAACAATATTTTCATGTTTCGGGTAATGTCCGGTTGGATAGTAATCCGTTAAAGTGCTTAACAAAGCTTTAAAGTGTCGTAATTACCCCTTTTAGTGACACAACTCATTTCTGACACTTTGGAAAGTGTCTAGTAATATTTTTCTCATGTTTTGGCACTTTATTAGTTAGCTAAAAGCTTAATTGTTATGTAAAGTGCTGAATTTTGTACTTAGAGTACGTTTTAGGCACATCCAGTCATTGTAACTTGTTCCTAGAGACGCAGTTCTACAACCCTTGTATCCCTACACTCACCACTAGTGTAGCAAATTATCTCAGGCTCTTACAGGCCTTAGAGGCAGTGTCTGCCTGATGCTGGCTTCATCAGCAGGTTCAATAGGTTATCCGCTATAGTGCTACTGTGCTTTTCGTGCATCATGTTTGTCACTAAGGTTCAGCATGTAAATAATGTAGTGACAGCAAGTAAAGTATGATGCAAGTAAGTACATGTATCAGTAATCAAGTAGCAGTTTATTCACAAGTTCAGCAAGCACAGTAATTAAGCAGTAATTAATTATTAATTAAGTTGTACGGATACCTGGTTTAGTGAGGGTTGTCACAGATGAAGATGTTCCGCTGGTTCTGCTAGCCATTCTGAGAAAACAAACCGAAAAGAGTTCAACTTTATGGGATCAGTACTTCGGACACGGCCCCGTGTTCAATGAACACGGCCCCGTGTTCAGATGTCTGCAGATTTCCAGAACAAGGAATCATGGAGGTTTAATTTGTTTTCGTGATGTTTAAAACGTTTTTTAAGCAGAAACAAATTAAAAAACTGTTGCAGAACTTATTTTTAACAAGATTCCATGAATAAAAATCTAACAAACATCTCAATAAAGCTTGAAATTAGGGAGGTTTCAAGCTTTACTGGAAGCACAAAGGAAAAATTGAAGAAGATGAAAGTGGATAAAAGAGGAAAGGACAAGAAGGTTGTTGAGAAACTTCTTTTAGAAAATACCTAGGATGGTATGTGAGAAGATTCCCCAAATCTCTGTCCCTGGAATGGTTCAAATGTGCAGGATTCTTGGCTGTATTTATAGAAAAAGACAGCACGCTGCACACGACCCCGTGTCGGCTGGACACGGCCCCGTGTGCAGGCGAGATCCTAACACATTTTGTCCGTAATCTGACACGGAATCAGACGGGAATCTTTTGGTGGACACGGGGGCGTGTTGACCTGGACACGGCCCCGTGTCTAGAGCATGTCTATGAAGTTGCGTCTATTTCTAAGGAACTTCTCCGGATCGGGCGGTTCCTTACTGGATGGAACAACCCCAAAGTGCCTAAGATACCTTAATTGCTCTAGATTAAGACGAGAACGCAAGAGGTTGTCGGTGAGGGTGATTCCTATGCTAAGTGTAGGTGGATAAGTCCAACCCTTTCCCGGGCTCTCGTTAAAGAAGGTGTATGCCGAATCGCTCAGGTCTATGTATGCACCGAACGAAGTCGATGGAGAGTCCTTCACGGCACAATCGACACAGGGACGACTGTCGCTCAAGTCCTCGCTAGGGTTAGAGGTAACATTGGGAACAACGAAGTTGTTTTTATTTGAATGCGATCCCAACAATTCTTCTTGGTTATCATCTTGAGATAAATTATTGAAATCTATCCTAAGTTCTTTTAACCAATTGAGGGTTAGATCTTCCATTTGAAATAGTTCATCGATAAGCATTTCTCCTAGAAGATCCGATTGAGAGCATTCGAGGGAGAGATATGGATTATTTTTACTTTCGCCCCTCTTAAGGCTACAGGAAAACAATGGGTTTATATAGTGGGGCTTATAATTTAGAAAATAACATTCTAATTCTTTATGAGAGCCACCACATATTTGACACCACGTACCATAAGAGTGGCGAAAGTAAAAAATATCAGTATCTCTCATGTTTGTGTCAGAAATTACCAACCATCGGGATCTTACGGTTCTGTTTTCAGTAACTGAATCTTGGGCACGGGGCGTGTTGAGTGGGCACGGCCCCGTGTTCAGCTTACTGTCTAACTTAAAACAGGATTGCCAGTTCCAAGGATTGGGCACGGGGCGTGTTCAGCAAGCACGGCCCGTGCTGAGTTCTGCAGAAGCTGAAAAATTAAGAAAATCCTAAAAAAAAAACATAAAAATTAGAAAAAAATGATTAGGCCGTTGATTCCTAACTTTCTTAAAATCCTTGTATCCCCGGCAACGGCGCCAAAAACTTGATGTGTGCGAGTGTGTATATAAGTTTAAGTATATTTTTAAGCCCTTTTTACACGTTAGTCAAGTTTTAAATTTATAAAACACGATATTTTACTAACACCAAACACACATATGGGCAAGTGCACCCATCGTGAGCGTAGTATAGTGTTGGCAAGATACCGAGGTCGTCCAAGGACACAAGAGCTTTTAGTACCGGTTTATCCTCAACGTCTAATCAAATCAAAAGTTAGAAAAATGTTTTTAAACTAGAAAAATAAAACTAACTAAAATGCTGAAAAATAAAAAATAAAAACAGATAGACAAGATGAATCACTTGGCTCCGACTCGTGTTTAGTGTAACCTTTGATTATTTCCGCACTTTTGCACTTTTTAAGAGATTATCTTAGTTATTGTAGTAGGCCCCTCTTTTGAAGGTGACGTTACCCTCAACCCAGTAGTTTGAGTCAGCAAGGATACAATCCTAAAGGGTCGGATTATTGAAAGATAATTAATTAAGTTATTAATGCATATTATGGTAGGCCACTCTTTTGAAGGTGACGTTACCCTCGGCTAAGTAGTCTGAGTCAGCAGGGATACAGTCCTAAGTAGCCAGGTTAAAGTGTTAATAGTAGCTTACATATGAGGGGATCAAAGAGTTTGGACCCCCGCCATCCATTACCGGTGGGTATTGAAGGAGGTCCTACTAAATTTGACCCAGGTCCTTGCAGGATCTATACACTGAACAAGGCAAGACTCTTACCAAACCGTTCCCTTAACCCCCGACCAGGTAGCCAACATATCTCCATATAGACCGTGGAGATATGAATGGTGAAAATCTTTTATTTTATATAGACAGTAAAATAATGCCAAGACACCACGGACAAACGATAAGGAAGAATCACCTTCAACATAAGAAACTAGTTATTGAAGTCATTAATACATAACCAAGTAAAAAGTGCGAAAATATTAAAAATAAAAAGTATTACACTAGACACTTGTCTTCACCAAGTGATGTAAGAGACTTAGGCAAATATGGCCTTTGATTGTCAAGAACTCTTACGATCAATCTTGGATCCCGAGACGACTCACACACTCTACGATGGACAATGGATGATGGTGGTGGATGATGGTGTTGTGATGGTGGTGGGTGAAGTGTGAGAGAGGTGGTGTGCCAAGGGATGGTTTGCAAATGAGCCAAGCATCCCTATTTATAGCCTGAACAGCAGCTCGGGCACGGCCCCGTGTCCATTGGGCATGGCCCCGTGTCCATCCTTCTTCTCTGTCTTCATTAATTGCAGTTTGTCTGCATTAGTTGACCACGCCCCCGTGTCCGCTGGGCACGCCCCCGTGTGCAGAAGCGTATCTGTACTATCAAGATTTCCTCAGATTCTACGAATCTTAGAGTTGACCACGGCCCCGTGTCCGCTGGGCACGCCCCCGTGGTGGGTGATAGAAGCTTCTACATCTTTGTCTTTTCTGCTGACACTTGGGCACGCCCCCGTGCTCATTGAGCACGGGGCGTGTTCAGCCTTCTGTTCTCTTGTTTTGCCTGGGAAGATGCTGTCGGGGAGGCTGGGCATGCCACGTTTGTTCCTTTCTTTGTATTTATGTTAGATTTAGCTGCCTTTTTGCTTCATTTGTTCATTTGAGCTCATTTAATCCTGAAAATACAAAAGGAAGACAAAAACACACTTTTTCCAACATTAGTACTAAAAAAGGGTTAGTTTTACGCCACAATTGATGTAATTTAGATGTTGCATTTTGCATACATCAAGGGTCATTCGAAAATTTCTTCTAAAAGCTCGACAAGCCCTCTCGATGATGCATAGACATCGTCACTGTAAACTATGATTATAGTGAATTCACTTTTAAGAGAGAACTTTTGATAAAAATACGCCCAATTAATTAAAGGTATATCATCATAATCAATATATCTTCTGAGTTGTAAGACACTTGCTCGACTATTATAGTCCATGCGTATTTTGGTAACTTTATAAGATACATTCCTGAGATTTTGATATCAATGCTTCAAGTATTTACAATCATGCACATATTTCTTTCTACGTTGACAAACTATTTATGTGCATGCACTCTTTGGGAGTTCTTTTATACATCATATGAAAAGATGTCTTGAGCACTTGCTTTATTTCAAAAGGTCCATATTGTACCATGCTTGTAGGTTGAGATATCATAATCGCCAGGCACACTTTATTCTATGTATTTATATTGGTGCACAGGCTTTACATCCATAAGATGTTTCAATTAACTTTTTAAGAACCCAACTGCTATAGGAAACTCATGAGGAGTTCCAGTCAAATTCAGTTCGATAAGATATACAACAAATATAATGTATCCGGATCCGAATATGAATACAATAATCAAGCTATTCTCGAGAACTTACTTTACCTGATTTTGATACTTTAACTATTTCAGGAACTTTCATGTAAACTTTTAGTATCACAATATTCATAAGACACAGATTAGTTCTCTCTTTCTATTATCAGACTATATAAATACTGGAAAATTATTGCATCCACCACTAGATAATACCTCTCCTCATATTCAAACATAGATCTATGAAAATCTTTGTGTCACCAATTTTGCAATCACTTAATTTGATTTTCAATTCACGATTTGCATAAAAGACCCGTTCTATCCAACATATTTTACAACTTCTATTGTATGGACTACTAGTCCGAAAACTTTCCGTTTCAATAGAGAATTTATCTTTGCCTTATTTGCGTCTTTCCATTTTGGCCAATCATTTATTTGTTTTAATTCATAGGCAGATCTTAAATCTTGATACTCATCATTTCAAGGGTTATATTATATACAAAAGTATAACGACGTCGATTTTATTTCGATTCCATACATGTTTAGACATGATATAGTTTACTGAGAGCTCTTTATATTTCAGGTACCTGAGGTTCTTCTAGAACCATCATGTCTAATTTCTCTTCAGGGAACCTTTTTAATCCTTAGCTGACCATCTTGATTACTTGCTCCAGTTTTCGAGTAACTTTATTATTGGAATCGACTAGTCTGCCACACTTCAGACGTGTAACACTCATTACAAATATGTGGTTGGCATTCTGAGACACTAATCTTAATTGGAGCATTAGCAGTTGGCATATGTGACCAATCAACTTTTTAAGGTCAGTGAATGCGTCTGGTAATAGATTCACTGATCTTTGTAAATGAGTTATCCTTTGAACTTCTGGTTCACACTTTTAGTTTTGAGGATAAGTGATAATTCATACCAACTCATTTCTTTTACAATTGCTTTTTTATCCCCCTAATGTTGGAAATGTTGACTTATTAACAAAGATATCTATAAACTGGGCTATAAATAAATCTCTTCTTAATGGCTCTATTTATCAACATATATTCCCAAGCACCTTTGAAGTCCCTTATTTGTGTGTTGTGGTGAATCAACTTCAATATATATCGCACAACCAAAATCTTAGGAGGGACATATTTGGTTCTTGACCAAAAACCAACTATAACATGGAGGAAGTATGATGACATATTGGTTTGATGTGAATTATTGTTAGCGCATGTACAAACTCACATGTACTTAAATGCATGCATGCACTTTTTATATCGTGGTCATTGGCTTTGTACTCAATAGTAGATGTTTAATGACCCTATCAATAAAAGCAATTCGCATATGAACATAAGCCATATGAAGTTCAATACTTATTCCAATAATTATTACTAGCTTGGGAACTAAATATTCCATTATTGCCAATTTAAATATGCTAGTCTGGAATAACATGCTTGCTAACTTATTAGCTGAGACGTAAATTACACAAACTTAAAGTTGCGAGATAACCATTTAGATGATGCATCAATTATAAAGCACTAAATGGTATCATGCTATGATACATATAAATTCTTTTATCATTTCCAGAATATGCAGGGGTTTACACCCAATTTAAGTTGGCAAATAACTAACTTTTAATAAGCCATGCTAATTATAAACTTGAAGAATATTCTAGTTCTTCAATATCTTTCACGTCGTCATTAACTCAGGATGGTCTAACCAACCGGTCAGGCCAATTAGTCAACTAATCATGATCCATAAAATTATTGTTTATGTATTATTTATGCTAATTAAAGACATAAGATGTGAGATAACAATGTGTTATCATTTCAAACTATCATGTTATATCACTTTGTATCCTTTTTGCCATTTTATTATCATATAATCACTATCATAATTGCCAATTCTGGTGGTCAATCTCATCATGATCATTATTACAATTCTGATAGTCGATCTCGTTATTAACTTGCTATCATAACATTTTGATGGTCAATCTCATTATCAAATTGACTATCATAACGCTCTGATGATCGATCTAATTATTAACGTGATCACCATTACAAATTTCTCAGTTATGTCCATGATCACTACCTTTACAATGATCAATATGTAATCACATTCACTTCAGGAAATGATATAGAATTTGTGAACCTTCATGAATCTCTGTTCTTTACTCAGTCACACAGGCATGAAATCATTTCAACTATTCATATTCTCTTAATGATTTTCTACTTCAAGAGCATATCTTATGTGTGACAAATGAAATCTTCTAATAAACAATCTTCTTTCATATAATATAAATTGAGATATATATTTATATAACCGAGCCATGTAAGATTTATCAGTCTAAAATCTTGTGACCTTTTATAAACTGATATTGAAATTTAGTGAGTATAACACTTGGAGTGTCACATTTAAGTATACTAATTCTCTTTGATGAGAGTGATAACAAGATTATGCTTTAGATGATTCACTGAATAATACAAATAATGAATAAATGATGGCATATAAAATACATGTTATACTATAGAGTCAAATTATATAATACATGATATAATATGTCACCACATAAATCAAATTGTATTAAAACTTTATGAAATATGTCTTTCATCACTTACAAGTAAATATATATAATTCATGTATCAATTTATCATTGTATATCCAATCACAAGTATATAAACATTTGTCCCTTAAATTTAAAAACATAAACATATATCTTTATCAAGTTTCTAGATATTTTCGTAATAACATACTAGGTTAGAATCCCGTGTATTACACGGGTTGAATAAATGTAATTTTATATACTAAATTAAAACAATTATTCTTTAAAAATCTCGTTTATTACACGGGTTGAACAAATGTAATTTTATATATTAAATAATAAAAAAATTATATCTCTAAGAACCTCATGTATTGTACTGAATAAATGTAATTTTATATACCAAATAATAAAAATCCGTGTATTGTACGGGTTGAATAAATCTAATTATATATACTAAATAATAAAAAAAAGTTATATCTTTAAAAACACTGTGTATTACACGGGTTAAATAAATGTAATTTTGTAACCTTGTATATTACACGGGTTGGATAAATGTAATTTTATAAACTAAATAATAAAAAATTATATCTTTATAAACCCCGTGTATTATACGGGTTGAATAAATCTAATTATATATACTAAATCATCATCATCATCATCATCATACTCAGTAAATCCCACAAATAGCAAAGCTAATGTAGGGTCTGAGGAGAGTAAGATGTAGAGGCTGCTTTCAGTAAGACCCCCGACTCGATAGTAGTTTTGTATCAAGCTTTGGACATAAGGCACATAACACTCAGCAATCGGGACAAAGACCGATTAGTGCATGTTCCCTTTTGTCTTTCTGCTATCAACGCCACCACATGATGATGATGCATGATTAACCGTCCGCCGCTTATATACATTATTAAAAGTTAGATTAGATTATATATGAAATTAAGTGTATAACAAAAAGTCTTTATGAATTTCATGTAGAATTAATTGGAATCCTTTATTAAAAGTATGTTAGATTATATATGGGCTTATACGTGTGAGTAATTGTGATTATTGAATGGTTGAATTTTGAGGGTTTTGAAATGTAAATTTGATTGTGATAGATTATATTTTAGTTTTAAAACTTCTAGAATGATTGAATCAAATAAAAGGATTATGATTTCCTAGAAACAAAAATAACTGAGTTTTTTTTCTGATCATTTTGAAAATGAGCAAATAGAACGATAGCATCTTAATAAAAAATAACTAATTACAAATGTGAAACCCAATAATTTTACTTCTGTCCCATTTGAACGGAAAAGATAAGTACAAACTAAATTTAAAAAAAAAATGCAATATGAAAATAAGAGATAGAATAATCGATATTTTTTTTCATAAAATAAGAGATAAGGGTAAACAAAATTAAAAAGTGTCAATTTGGTAAATAATAATATTAAGTATGAAAAGGTAGGAAATTACAAATGTAGACATCTTCAATGAATGACACGTGTCCAAAATCAAGTTTCTTTTATTATATAGTATAGATCAACCTTTATTATACGTGAATAAACGTTTTTGTCTATAATAATAACTTTTTTTCAACTAATATACAACCAAGGTTTTCCGTGTTTAATTAATTTACAAATATATAAAAATATCTTTTTTCCAAATAAAAGTCTTACACAACTCTTTTTTTTAACAGCAACAATGGAACCTTTATTCATCAAATCAAGGGCAAAACGACAAATAGCAAGGCGCTATGAAGTCGCAGAAAACAAGTCAAGTACAAAGTCCAGGATAACAAAACTATACATCAAAAAACAAATCAAGAACTAAAACATGAACCTTCATAAACTATGCTCCTTGAAAGAAAAGTTCTTCCACACGTCCCATGTTATTCTTGTGCGCCTTGATCTGATCCTTATCCACTCGAAAGACTCCTCTTTTATCTCTTCCACCATCCTACTAGGTTCCAGATGCGAATTGTTGAAAATTTTGTTGTTCCTATTTTTCCACAGGTGCCATACAGCAAGGAGGTAAACTGCATATATTATTTTTGCTTTGTTATGAGGCCACTTCGTTTTATCAGCGATTCGAGATATGAGATCTTCACAATGGTCCCGGAACGGAAGTTTCAGCCAAGACCACAACTGCAGCCACACACTCCTTGGAATCGGACAATGGATGAGGACGTGGTTCGCTGTTTCGGGGGCTGCGTCGCATGCACTGCATAGTGCCGAACCCACTTGAACCCCCTTCTCCTTAGAGCTTCCGTCGTTGGAATTTTGCCTTCAGCCGCTCGCCATACAAAACAGTTAACCTTGGCCGTAGCGATCTTGCACCACTCGAAACCGTTCGGTACATTGTTGATGTCGATAATGCCAGCCAGCTCTCTTCTAATGCTTTTCACTAAGAATCCTTCCTCTGTATTATTCTTCCAGCTCCAAAAGTCTTCGCCTTGACCAACGGCTTGCTGTATTAATAATGTCTTTAGAACCCCCCATTCAGTTCTTTCATCATCAGTGCTAGGAAGTCTGTTCCATTTCCAATCCCATAATATCCCCCCATTATTCACCTTGTAATTTTGTTTTACTCTATTCTTCTTATCCTTAGCTATGCTGAATATGAGTGGAAAATCATCTTTAAGTGGCCGAGAAGACGCCCACGAATCCAACCAAAACATCGTTTTACTTCCGTCGCCGATCTTACTCCTAAGGTTGCGGGCCACATCAATACCTACCTTCTTGAACTCGTCTTCAATCCCTATAATTGTTTTCCATACACCTGTTATTGATTTTTTTACCGGGACACTTTGTGATTTCCTCCTGTTATTATGTAATGCCTCGATAACCTTGACCCACATTTGTTTCGGGTCTTCTTTATACCTCCACCTCCATTTCAGCAAAAGAGCCTGATTCATCTCTCTTATCCCACCAATTCCTAGTCCACCCATGTTTTTAGACGCCACAATCCTCTCCCACTTCATCCATCGAATTTTGTTCGCGGCTCCGCACCCGCCCCATAGAAACCTTCTTCTTATGCCTTCAAGTTTTTTTAGGACAGCCTTCGGAGCTTTATACAGTGATAAAAAATAATTTGGTAAGGAGCCTAGAACCGATTTGACAAGTGTAATCCTCCCTGCGAATGACAATAGTTGTGCTTTCCAATTAGATAACCTCTTATTAAACTTATCTATAACCTCTTTCCAGTTAACCACTCTATTCATATTCGCTCCGACTTTCAAGCCTAAATATGTGAATGGTAGATGTCCAGCTTTACAGTTCAAAACAGAGGCCATGTTACCAATCTCTTCATCATTCAACCCGATACCGTACAAAAAGCTTTAGATAATCTCTTATTAAACTTATCTATAACCTCTTTCCAGTTAACCACTCTATTCATATTCGCTCCGACTTTCGGGCCTAAATATGTGAATGGTAGATGTCCAGCTTTACAGTTCAAAACAGAGGCCATGTTACCAATCTCTTCATCATTCAACCCGATACCGTACAAAAAGCTTTTATTATGGTTAACCTTTAAGCCCGACATCATGTAAAAAATCCTCAACACACGCCTTAATGTTTTCAAGTTGCCCTCCTCCCATGCACCCACAAAAATGGAATCATCTGCGAAGAAAAGGTGAGACGGATTCTGCCCATTGTTAGGCAATTTTAAACCCGAGAACTTTCCGGTGCTCACTGCTCTATCCATGAGTATATGGAGCGCTTCCATGGCAATAGTGAACAAGAAGGGTGATAGCGGGTCTCCTTGTCTTAAACCCCTCTTATATTGGAATTCGCCCGTTGGAGTTCCGTTTACAAGGACTGATGCTTTGCCCGAGAACAAGATGCCCATAATCCATGTCTTCCATCTAGAAGGAAACCCCATATGTGTGAGTATCGTAATCAGGAATTTCCAACTAAGAGTGTCGTATGCTTTCTCGATGTCCGCTTTAAATAGAAAAATCTTCTTCTTCTTATGTTTTTTCGCCCAAGATACGACTTCATTCAGAACCAAGGGACCATCTACTATTTTACGGTTGGCCACAAACTCGGACTGTTCTTGTGAGATGATACTACTAAGGACCCCCTTCAGCAACTTGGCTAAGACTTTTGAAATAATTTTGTTTATTATGCCGATCAACGATATGGGCCTGAAATCTGATAATGAGACAAGGTCGCTAACCTTCGGGATTAATGATATAAACGAAGCGCTGCAAGACTCTCATAAATTTAAATTTAATGAAGTTAAATATAACACGGATACACTAACATGCATAAATATCAAATAATTAAAAAATACCACAAAATTAATCAAGTTGAAAATAAATTGTACCTTGATTTAAATGATCGCAAAAATTAATGGAATTTATTTAAAGAGTAAACTGTCAAATTGGTCCCTGAGTTTGATCACTTTTGTCATTTTAGTCTAAAACTCAAACATTTTGAATCTAGGTCTCTGTGGTTCAATTTTGTTGCCATTTCCATCCAAAATAAAAATCTGGTCAGATTTTTTAGTTAACATATATTTTTTTTTTCCTCCATTTTAATGAAGGGCAAAATGGTCAGACTTTTTTGGCAAATTGGAAAATAATAATCCCATCTTTCTGAAATTGGCCGATAATAATCCTAAGTCAGTTATTAGCCAATAATAATCCGACCTCGTCCAATTTTTTTGTAAAATAGTCCGCCGTTAAAATAACTTAACGGAGCTAAGTGTTTTTTCGAATTACAAACCGATGTTTTAGGGCTTTTGACCAGAACGAGGATACGAGTCGATTGATGTAAAACTTACCTCGAAATACTGCCCCCAACCCACAAAAACGGTGCTTCAATTCGGGTGTTTAACTTCCAATTAACAAAATTCAAGCCATTTCGAACACAATTTCGAGGTAAGTTTTACATCAATCGACTCGTATCCTCGTTCTGATCAAAAGCCCTAAAACATCGGTTTGTAATTCGGAAAAACACTTAACTCCGTTAAGCTTATTTTAACGGCAGACTATTTTACAAAAAAATTGGACGAGGTCGGATTATTATTGGCTAATAACTGACTTGGGTTTATTATCGGCCAATTTCAGAAAGATGGAATTATTATTTTCCAATTTGCCGACTTTTTTAATTTGTTATACTAAAACGTTAAAAGACCATTTTTTCTATTGGACTAAAATGGCAACGGTGAAACTTTGTTGGACCCACAGACGAAAAATAAAACCTTTGAACTAAATTATCAAAATGACCCAAATTACAGGAACTAAAATAGCATTTAACTCTTTTTCAAATTCACGTAATCAGAAAGTGTATCTTTTCACATTTTCTTATTTTCTTGAGAAAAAGTAAGTTCCATTGTTTCAAAGAAAACTTGACATCATACGTTTTAGGGGGCATTAATTAATTTTTGTCATGAGATAAAATAAGAGAAGAAAATGTACCATTTTCCAGGTTTCAAAAAATGTTTTAAGGTACATAACAATCTATTTATACGAGGGTGTTTGGGGTTCCTTATTTTGAGGGTAAAATGACTTTTGAAGGGCAAAAGTCCTTTTGAAAGTGTTTGGCTTTTCTTCTTATGTGAGAGGGATTTGCCAAAAGTCAGGAATTCCTGACTTATTTTGGCCAAAAAGACTTTTCAAAAGTTGAAAATAAGCTAAGCCAAACATGCCCTACATGTGTGAAACTCACCTTGAAAGTGACATCTAACTAGCAAAATGATATTAATTCCCAACAGTTAATAGAACTGCCAGGGAGTATTTACAAAACTACTGGATAAGTAAAACAGTTGGATAATTGGTTAAGTGACAACTGCTTGTTGACATGCCTTTCAGCAGTTTCACTAATCAGCTCTTCTGGTCTTCATTAAATGTTCTTCATAAGTAGCAGCAAATCAATAGATGTACCTTCTTGGGAGAGCAATTGTTCGACTTCCAAAAGTTAAATATTTATTCTTATTGCCAATGATCTCTAGATCAAGTGGTGGAGGACTTGCATTTCTCTTGAGAGATGCAGGTTCGACTCTCATTTGGTGCAGAGTGAGGCACTGGTGGGCTGATAGGAGACCCAGGGAAACCTGGGTTGGATCCTTGAACCAAACGGGTTTTACCGGTAATTTCACCGTCGTACCTATGGGCGGGTGGGTTACCGGGTTTTCCCCGGAATTGGTGGTGGACTCGGGTTACTCTCGGAGTACTCCGTTTGTCCAGTGGGTGCCCCGAGAGTGCTCGGGATTGAGTTTGTTTGCCGTTCAAAAAAAAAAAATATTTATTCTTATGCAAAGTGATGGTCTTAAACCTGGAGTTTTGACTTTCCAAAATCAGCTATTCTATTTTCAAGTCCAACATGTTGTCACTAAGGGATCTAGGGTGTTGCCGTCAGTTTTACCTTTTTTTTCAGCCGCACAATTGATTCAAGGACTAAATCTAGAGTGTGCTAAAACAATGGGTGGTCAAGGAGATAACCGAGTCATGGTTGATATGAAGGAGAATCAAGACCATAAAGACCAGCTTAAAGTTGAAGACTCGCTTAATTCGTCTTAAGAAATTAGGGGTGTGAATGTTGGACGAATAATTTCCTAAGGCAGTTCACAAAGGGGTGGGCTGAACTGTGTAATCCTTAGCATGTTTGATTAATGGGTTTTAAGGGGTTAATTAGGGTTTTGTGTTTTCTTGTTGACCAAATTGTGGCATCCCTGTATATACACATCCAAATTAAGGTTATTATAAGAGTCATTGTATTTAGATTTCAAGTTGTTTTTTTAAGTATAATATATGTGTGAGTTATTCACAAATATCATATGTGGTTATCATTTATTCTTGATTTATGTTAGTAGTAAAAACCATTATATTCTAATTCTAGTGACTTACTAAAAAAACATATAATCATACAATCTTTTTTTCTAAATCTTAATTCTTTTTTTCTTTTAAAGCATATCTTGGAATTCTGGTGGATTTTTATGAAACTAGACTCCTTAACTGAATTTGTGCACATATGAGAGCTTCCTTTTTTGAGTAAGATTACCTCTAAAAGAGTTTAAAACCCACCCTCGATGCTAAAAGCATATTCTAAATCCGAGACAAAATTTAAAATTATAAATTTTGTGAAATTCATTTTCCACCAACCTAAAAAATCAAAATGCTCATCTATGCTTTCATTTTCTTCTTTCAAGTATCTCTTTAGTTCATATCTTTCACCATCAATTCCAACTTTAAAATACGCAATTCTTCTCATTCAGACAACCTTTGTAAATCGGTCTTTATCCACTATAAAACTTGGGGTATTAATTAGGTTTTTGTCATGAAAAAGAAGAAAGCGACTAATACTTAGAGGGTGTTTGGGATTACGTTTTGAAGTGATTATTTGATTATTGCATTTGTAAAATATAAATAATCTAAAAAAGTGTTTGGATGAAAAAATAATTATCTGCCTCCAAAACGCAGTTTTGGAGAAGCATATACCTACTACAAGCTTTTTCAAAACGCAGTTTTAAAAACGCAAAAATCTATTTTGAAAACGCATAATCTATTTTGAAAACGCAACACCAAACACCCCCTTAATATGCTAATTAGTATTATCCCGACCAATCATTTGTATAAACCAACTCTTGGCGAAATTACCCATCATGATTTTGACTCAGGAATTTTTATACAAATTATTTTTTATATAGTGTTAGGTTTTTATAATTCATTGAAAGTTAATTATATAATTATTTATTAATGTATAATCATACTCTTGTATTAGTTTTATATTCCATTGTTGACTTTGAGTATGTTGAGGCAAATAACTTGTCTTCGTTTAAGTTTTCTCGGGAGATGACAAGGTTGCCTCATGGTTCAACCATGAGGGACAATGTAAGCCTGCTAGCACAAACGATGAAATTGATTTTGGCCAAACTATATCAACATATAAGCATCTTAAAGTAACATTCGAATAGCATGTTTATATATTTAACATAACCAAATTAGTAAAGCATACTAGAAATGCATATACTAACATAATTGATTTGATTTTTAAATAAATAGGTTACATATGTTATTTTAAACATGTTCGGATTAAAATTAATCTTTCTAACACGACTAAGGTTTAGCCTTTACTCGTGCTAGTGATGTTACGTACATGCTCATACAAATACATATATTAAGAAGTATTTAACCTTTTCAACTCTAACACAATGAAATAAATAAAAGAGTTAATTGCCAAAATCGTCCCTAAGGTTTGGGCATGTTTGTCATTTTCATCCAAAATAACACTTTTGTACCAAATTGCCCCTAACGTTTGTAACATTTTGCCATTTTCATCCAAACCACTAACTTAGTTTATTTTTTCTGTTAAGTTGAGGATATTTGGATGAAACTGACAAATATAAAACCACAGGGACGATTTTGGCAATTTACTCAAACTCTTTTAAATTTCTTTTATTTAATTAATTTTGTTACATATATAATAAAAAAGAATATACATGCAATTTTTATATGAAAAAAATAATAGCTTTGTCACATAATTTTTATAAATTTTCATCCAACCACTAACTAAGTTAATTTTTCTATTAAGCCGAAGGATGTTTATAAACTAAGACAGAAATTAATTTCTAATTTTTTATATAGATCAGTTTTATAAAAATAAAATCTACTTAAACCACTAAATTTTATAAAACTAAAATGCTGGTGACCTTATTGAAAAAAGGTAAAATAAAAAAATCTTATCACATGTACCAAGTTTGTAATTTATCTTCTACTCTTTTAAATTCGCTCATAAGGAAAAACAGAAGCCAGTGCCCCCCCCCCCCCCTATCAAACAACGTATCGTTACCAAACCTTAAAATTACCCACAAATTGTAATTATAATGCTATGAACCAAAAGTTTCTTTACTCAAGCCACTCAGAATAAGTATTAGTTAGTTACCCTCATAATCTTAATTAAATAAATATTTTATTTCTACCAACATATTTCCTAGGTGCTCAACACATTTAAAAAATATGTAACGTTTTACAATTTTTTTCTATCTCTACAATTGATAAATACTAAAAGTTGTATTCGATTGTTATGTGTTGCACACCAATGACGTTTTCTCTTTATAAAACTGATTTATACAAAAAACTGTAAATTAATTTCTGTTTTAATTTATAAAATTTAAAACATCCTTCACCTTAACAGAAAAAATAAACTGAGTTAGTGATTTGGATGAAAATTATAAAAATTATGAGACAAAACTATTAATTTTTTTTTCTAAAAACTCCACGTATATTATTTTTTATTATATATGTAACAAATATAATTAAATAAAAGAGATTAAAAAGGGTTTTAGTAAATTGCCAAAATCGTCCCTGTGGTTTTATATTTGCCAATTTCATCCAAATATCCTCAACTTAACAGAAAAAATAAACTAAGTTAGTGGTTTGGATGAAAATGGCAAAAAGTTACAAACGTTGGGGGCAATTTGGTACAAAAGTGTCATTTTGGACGAAAATGGAAAACCTGCCCAAACCTCAGGGACGATTTTGGCAATTAACTCTAAATAAAATAAATAAATAAATAAACCCGTTATGGAGAGTCAATCCGGGTATGATAGTTGCGTACGAGAACAAATACTAATAAAGATTCAAATTCAAATCGACTAGTATTAAGCACCCTCCGCGTTGCGGCGGGGGCAAGCACTAATGTCACACTACTGCCAGCGACCACCGACACTGAAGTTAGGGCATGTTAATGTGAAGAAATTAAACCGAAACATAAAACATAGAATAAATAACTAAGTTGATCTAGGACTCGCGCGTTACGATGAACCCGCGTCTATTTTTCTCGTTTGACAAGTTCATCGTAATCTATATATAATACATATCATTACCACTATACAAACCATAATGCATATATTACAACAACAATTGCATCAATATGTTGCAAATTATATTTATATAAGTTTTTGGCTAAATTAATTAGATTATTATAAATAATAATAATTTACAAATAAAACAATACAAATTTAAATGGATCAAACCGATTGAACATGGTAAGATAATGAAACCATTATTTGATTAGGGCACAACCACTTAAGCACAATTTACAACTATACATGCATACAAAACAGATTGAATTTAGTAAGGTAATGAAATCATTATTTGATTAAGTTACAACCACTTAAGCACAATTTACAGCCAAACATGCATACAAATTATTTGATTAAGGTACAAACATTTAAGCATAATTTACAACCAATAGTATTTGATTAAGGTACAAACATTTAAGTATAATTTATAACCAAAGGGCAAAGATGCATACACATGTTACAAATTAATAGTATATATAAATATAAATAATAATTGATGCATGCCTTAATAGTAACATTAATTTTTTTAAATAATATTATTTAAATAATATTAAGTTAGATATTAAAGTTGTTTTCATCTCCAAATAATTTAAGAGGTTGCTTAATCAAATTCTCCCCTTTCTCCTGTCAATTTTCAGGAATCAATTATTAAATTTATCTAAAACAAATAACACACTTTCTAAGGTTTGAATTTTAACACGTGTTTAATACTACATAATATTGTTTTGCATCAACCATTTAAACTAGTTAAATAATCTTCAATTATTAAGCAAGTGATTAGTAAAATACTGTTTTTAAAATACAATTAAAAATAATATCAAACTTTTGATTAATAATGTTTATTAAGTTTATCATAGAATTGTATATTGTTTGTGATCACAAAAGCAAGTTAGTTTGGTTTCCGTCTCCCTCTTTTTTTTAATTACTACTAGTTTAAGATCTCATATGTTACATGGGTTGTATAAAGAAAATACTTCTTATAAATCTATTGATTCAATAAATTACACATAGATGTAGACGCTACTATAGTCTATAATCACAATTGGTTCGCATGTTTCGATTATTAACATATTTTAACACCACCTACTCTTTAACACGAAGTGGCTTATCATTAACATATAAATACGAAAAAAAATCGCATATCGTTTTACATAATATATTTTAATTTATATAATATATAATATAATTCATTAAATAATAATATGAAATGATGCATGAAATATGAAAAAAGTTAAATTGCAATATACAAGTTTTTTTTATTTATTTTTGTTATATGTGAGACTTGAAGTCTTGAAAATAAGACCTTTAAATTTAAGTATACCTAAAGGCTTTTGCCTTTGTCAATGCGTCACCAACCTCATTGGTAATTACAATATATAAGTAAAAAACATATAAGCAATCTATAAATCTCTAAATATTTCTTTGTACATCACATTATTCGTCTTATTTCTAACATTTTTCATCTTTATCTAATATTAGTAACTTGACTTTGTGTCTTCTTTTTATTATTGATATTGTCACATACATTATTCATCTTATTTGTAACTACTTATGAGCAAAAACCGTTTTTTAATACAAAATTACAAATCAACCTTAGATAGTGATTGTGTTTGACCTTTATTAATAATCATTTACTAAACATTAAATTGTTGTTTATTTATAAGCTATGAAAACATTTTAAATATGAAAATGATTTTCGGTTATCATTCAAAATTTCATTAAAAATAATAATAACAATACAAAAAGGTAATAATTATTATATTTATTTATTTAAACAAAAAAAAAAGACAATTCAAACTATTTCCATTCTTAAACATAATTAAAAACTTTAATTATTTTATAATTTGAATGCGTAAAATATATATTATGATTTTTAGAAGTCTGTTATAATTTTATATCAATTACAATTATATATATATTATTTTAAAAGGTCATTGCATTTATTAAGTGTCTTAGGGATGCCAACTTAAAAAAGGAAACTAAAAATTAAGATAGTTATAATAAAATTACATTTACAATTTAGTTTGCGGAATAACTTTATATAAAGGAGAACACAATCTCGAAAATAAAGTAAAAACTATCACAAATATAAAAAAAATTTGACTAATCTTAAAGAGGAATGTAACTAAAAAGCAATGATACATCAAAATAATCAAAAATATTTTAAGATGAAAATATATATATTTAGAAAATACATTTGGTGTATATGTATAAGTGTGTTATGTATATGTATTAGAAGTTAGGAAAAATACTAACTAAATACAAATACACACCATATAAAGGAAACTCTCAAAAATACTTGGAAGATTACTTACACAAAAATATACATATGGACATGATTATATTAAATCTCTAAACACGATACGGACAACGGACAAAACGGACATCAGACAAACCGTACATATATATATATATATATATATATTGACAAAATAATATACATTCGAAACCGATACAAAATATAATAAAAGTTCGGTAATAAAATAAATACGTCGTCACCGATAACGATCGCCATATCGTCATGACAAGAACCAGATATAAACCCCGGACAACACTTGGTCTTACACCCCCAAAATACCACATGCGGAAACCACCGCGAGGCGTGTGACGTACCAGGATCTAGCCACTAATCACATTGAACTAACAGTAATATAATAAATTCGAAATCTCATTCAACGTGAAAAGTGTAATTCAAAACATTTTATTCAAAACAATATACGTTCAGCGGAAGCATTTGAAATAGTTCTAAGTATTTGAAAACAACTTGTTCGCAAAGCATAGTATAACATCAGATATGTTAACAACGGCACGACCCATGACATCCACAGCTCCTCCGATTGCAAGCTCCGTTTCATGAAGTCACCTAACGACCTGCAAGCATGCAGAAAAAGTGTATCAGCATAAAGTGTCACACCCTGACTTTTGCGGAAGCGTGGTTATTGGTGTGACTTCTTAATACCATAGCATTCAATCATAACAGTGCTATATGATAAAAACCAAAATATATTCATCCATAAAAGTTAAGTTTGAAAATACCCTAACATACTTGTCTGAAAAGTTGACACCAACTTAAGTTACAAACCATAACATGTTTAAATGAGTTCACAAGGACTCAACAAAAGAACTTAAACAAACCCGAGCTTAGAAACATGCATCCCGTCCAGGAGTAGGATACATCCCCTAAGCTCTACGACCACGGATGACATCTTTTATTTATACGCAGCTTGAAAAACATGTAACACTTGCCAGATCCACTAGTTCCCTGAAATACATGTAGTTTAAAAATATCAACAAAAGTTGAGCGAGTTCATGTGTAAGTGTATGAATAAACCTTTAAAGTATGTCTTGTATGTATGTATGTCCCTGGTATATAGCAGTAAGGAAAAACAGATCACCAATGGGTTGCAAAGCCAATGGTATGTGTGAAATGGTGCAGGAAGACTCAAACCTAGCAAACTTGTCTCCGGGAAGAAGACATTGTCACCACATGGGCCACCCTGGTCCGCATGGGTGTGGGCTCGCTACACCCAAATAGATCTATCACTCATGTCCCTTGGTCCTACAATGAGGATTAATGGCCTTAAGTGTCATACCCACCTTTCACATGATCAAGCAATAAACCCTCCTTAAGCTATCCATACCATGTATAAAACGTTTGTAAATAATCGTAACATGTATTTCACCCCCGAAGTTATAAACTGAAAACAGTTAAAAGAAAAGGGGGACATGAACTCACAGTATTGCGTCTTCAGAATCGTAACCCAAATTCTCTTCAGCAAATCCCGACTACCTACAACGTGCTAGGGTCTATTAGACTAACGGGCCGTGCCTTGCCTTTGTATTCACGTTTTTTAGTTACGTTTCTTATGTTCCCAATATTACTCCAAGTTATAATTTCTTGTTAAAATAAATTATTTTAACTTTAAATTATATTTCGTTTTGGAATAATTGTTTTAATCAGTATTTTGTAACAATACTTCTCAAGTATTTTCCTTCCCAAGGATGGGGGTATCTTATACATGTATATTTGTATTATTGTACAATATATTTCCAAGTCTTACTTTAGAAAATATATCTAAACTTATTTTGTCCAAAATAATGTATTGTCCAGAAAATATATATTTTTCCCAAAAATTATATATCTTCTAAATATACTAGGAAAATATATTTTAACTTCCCAAAATAATATATTTTCTCTTTGTCGAAAATATGATATACTTGGTAATATGTACAAATATCATATTTTCACTTCTTTCGTTTCCAAAATAATATTTACCAAAAATATATTTGTAAGAGTATTTCCCGGAATATTTCGTAAGTTACGTTTTTGTGTTTGGTTTCACAATATCAAGTGTGTAACTTAAATATTCATCCCTTGATATTCTTGGTATTATTTTTGGATTGTAAATTTCATGGTATTTGTTAAGTTATATTATTTTACCCTAAAATAATATAACTAGTCCACAAAGTATGCAAATATTCACACAAGTGTCTTTAATATAAATATACATTCTAAATATATATTTACCCATTTTTATTTATAAAACCAACCTCCGATACTTTGTATTTTTGTAACAAAACCTATGGCAAGGTTTATATGGAAAACCAAAGTTAAAACACACTTGTAATATTTGTTAGAAAATATTATTCCAAGTGTTTGTATTTTTAGAAAATTTTGCGATAGTTTCCTTTGAAAATGGAGGTGTCCATGCTATTTAGCATATCATTTTCTTTTTAAAATCAACACACAATAATCAACAATCAACTCTAAACAATGTTATACGTACCAAGTGCAAAGACAAGCTATCTACACCAAGATCATGAACTTGAGTTTTCGTAAACACTTGTAGTAACTTGGTAATGTTTTTAGTAGACTTAGTTACTCTCTAAAGTGTGTTTATTTCTTAATAAACTTCATTCTTGAAGGTTTTGGATGTTTACAACTTGTAAACATATTTTACAAAAATGTTTCTTTATTAAACCTTCTTGTTTCTCTAGTGTTTCTACACTTATTTTATCACCAAAAATAGTGTAAGCTCAAGTAAAAACCAAGATCTTTTAAAAATCACATTTTAAACTTGGTTCTTTTGGAAAACCACTCATAAATCTTAGATTTATAAGTTTACTAGCTTACTTTGTTTATTATTTTTCAAGAAATCATTTCATTTATCAAGTTCATGTCTACACAAAAGGATGATCATCTTATGTTGTTACATAATCATCCTCCCACTTGCTAGATTATGTGTTTAATCACCATCTAGCAAGCTCCATGTGATGATTAACATCATCATCTCAAGAAATCAACAAGCAAGCATTATACATATACTAAACAACATCATTTCATCCAAGATATCATCATATGTAAACTTATGTTTCATGGTTCTAGTTCATGTCTTTTATTGTTCTAGTGATTTTCATCATAACACATCTTTTAACCAATCAAAATGGAAGTAAACAAAGATCAAGAGAGTCTTACTACTAGCTTTAAGCTAGGGAAGAAACAAGACGAAAATGGAGTGGATAAAAGCAAACGGGTGAGGTCCTTCAAGATCCAAGAGTTCCACACTTCCTTAAACACCTTGTTGCACCTTGGAATGAGCTTGGAATAGTTGAACTTGAAATGAAAATGGTGGTGGTGTGTGGGGATGGGGTCGGCCGAGAGTGAGGGAGAGGGTGAGAGTGTTGTGGTGTTGGGTATGATGATGGTTATTTATAATCAAATGTTATTAACCAATGGGTTCTATGTCTCATGAAGTACTAGCAATATCTAATCCAAATCCAAGAAGATTTGTAAGGGATTTTGCAATCTTGGAGTGGGGCCACCTCCTTGGGCTGTAGACAAGGAAAGGGGGGGGGGTTAAATGTAACTTGAATGATAAAGGGGTAATTAGTTAGGGTGTTAAGTGTAAAGTCTAGTGTTTTAAATGTAGGATGTATTATATAGTGTGTTAGGGTGTTCGGGGACCATAACTAGTTCAAAAATAAAAACAATGCTTTTAACAATATTTTGGTGTTCCGGGTAATGTCCGGTTGTTCGGTTAGATACCGGTTCGTTAAAGTATCAAACTATTCCGTTTAATGATCTTTAAGTACCCTTTTGTAACACTTTTAATTCCCGACACTTAGGAAAGCATACAGGATCATTTTGCCATATTTTTGCACATTACTAGCTTATTAAAAAGCTAAATTTTGCTGAAATATGCAGAATTCTGCACTTTATGTGGGTTTTAGGCACTTTCCGGCACTTTAACTATCACCTAGTAAAGCAGTTTTATGGTCCTTACCTCCCTACACACTATACTAGTGTAGAACTTGGTTTCTAGCTCATACTGGGTCTCAAAACACTGTCTGTCTATGTACTGAACCCCGTCAGCATATTCCCGTTTTATCCGTTAACTGTGCTAACTGTGCTTTGTGCATCATGTATGTCAATGAGTGTTTGTATGTAGTAATGATGTGACAGTATGAAATGTGATGCACATGTATAATACAGAAATCAGAAAGCAGTTTAAGTCATCATTTGTAATTAAGCACAGTCATTAATCACTAATCAATATTAATAAATTGTACGGATACCTGTATTTTTTACGGTTGTCACATAAAGCTGGCGAGTTCACAGTTTGGTTTAACGCAAAGTTGGTAAATGTTTAGTTTAAAGACATGCCAACAATAAACTTGACACCAAAGTGACGTTATGTTTGTTTGCCCTCATCAATGCCTATCAACATTGGCCATGTGTTTAAGGTCATTAGTTCACGCCCGTCCTCTCCGGTACAGTGTGAGGTTTGTCAAGCCTAATAGCGCTATCAACTAATACCCCGTTGCCTCCCCGGCAACTAGCTCGGTAGTAAGTAGGGACTTCCGTAATAGAGTTGAGTTTATTAACTAACATCGAAATTAAACCACAACATTTATAAAAAGTATTCCTCCAAGGAATAATAGTTTGTTTGTTTGTCCCCCCAGGACGCATGCTTGTGAAAGAGTAGTGAACTAACCTTAGTTTGCTCGGTATTGATAACGTGTCTTTATGCGTTAAATGAAAGTTAGGTCTGTTACACGCGACCAAATGTACAGTAAACGTAAGTACGTATGTGTGTAGGGTTATGCAATACCCTAATGTCCAAACAACTCGGTATTCATGTGATCAAGTTAACATGTTTATCACATATATTAGGTAAACACTTAACCAACTATTAATGTTTTTACCATACATATGCGACAACACTAAACTCAAGTTATTAATATTTGTATGGTATAATAACATCCTAAAAAGTATAAAAGTAATCATTTATTTCAACAAGTATTTCAGTTTTAATCAACCTCTAAAGTTTTAATTGAGAAACTTAAAACTAGAGATGGTCCATTGTCATGTAGTATAAATAGTTTGGTCACATGGCACAGTCAATTAAATAGGTTTGGAGCCATTAAAAAAATATAACTTATCACTCAATTGGCTGTGTCATCCAACTTTGGAACAAGAATTTATATTTGTGACCATCACTTGAATTATTGTGAACGACACATGCAACCTTTCCCTTTTAATTGTTCAATCATACAATGTGGACTCCAATGTTTTTGCAAGTAAGTTTGAGACTATATTTAAATAAATTCGGATGGTCCCTTTTAAATCTTAAGTTCGGATTCTCTTTAAATAACATAAATTTGACCATCTTCCAAATCCACAAGTGCGGATCCCTCTTGTAACAACCCGACTCTTCGGGTCATTACTATTCGTTGTCTTTTGTTCGTAATCGTTTGTACTCCCGAGATTTCGGTTAACGCAAAGGGTTTAAACTATATTTTGACGCATTTAAAACACTTATTACAACGCATATTACAACACTTATTTGAAACGCAGTTATCGCATTTAAACGTTGTTTATAACACTTACTACTAAACGCATTTTATCGCATGTCACATCACTTGTTTAGACTAAACACTATCACAACGCCATCGCAACACAAACTCAACGCAGACTCGAAACGCGGATTTATGTTATATGTTATGTGTGTTAAATTGTGTGATTATTTGTTTAATTGTTATGTGGTTATCAACGCAACGCTTATACGCTCAACGCTCACTCGCAACTCGATTAAACGCAACGCTTAACAAACGAAACGAAGTTGGAAAAACTAACTCGCGCACACACAGCTGATCGAATGGACCACTGTTCGAATGGGCATCCGACCGGATGACCATCCACTCGGATGACCATCCGTCCTGATGGCCATCCGACCGAACACCATCGCGCACCGACTTACCCTCTCTCTCTCTCTCTCTCTCTCTCTCGCCTATAAATAGTACCCGTACACCCTCATTCTCTGATTTGACACTCTCATCCGACCACACGCACTCAAGTTGCTCGCAGTCACTATTAGACGCGATTCAAGGCTTTTTGGTAAGCTTTCCTCTTCAAATCTTGTACGATCTTCATCACCAATCACTTCTACATCATCTTCTTCATCAAAATCATACAAACACTCCAACTTTTTCTCTGAAATCGCTGATTTGGACCTCTTGAAGGTGTTCTTCACTCATCTTGCTTATGCAACCTGTTGTGGAGCACCAACTCATCAAGATTGGCCCAGATCTAAGAGATTTCCACAACATTCAACTAAACTATGAAAGATTTTAACACATTTTCATCTATTTTCAACTTTTCTTCGAATTTCACACCAACTTTGATGGAATCTGGACTCGTTCAGACTCTTTACTCGTTCTTAGTTGAGAGCCGGCTTGAAAACGAATTCCCACCGGAGAGGTGACCGATTAACGGGTCAAACATGAGATTTTACCAAGAACAGTCGTATGTCAAGAGGAGGTGATTCCCATCCGACCGAATGAACTGAATATTGGTATGTTTCTGTTGTTTGACACGTCGTCACGCCGTCTCCGTCAACGCAAAAACCGTTACTTAGAAAATTTTACCAAATTTCAAACAACAGACCATCTGATCGAATGGCCATCCGTTCGGATGACCATCCGACCGGATGGCATGCCTCTTTATAACTTTCAATACTTAAACGTTTTGACGAAACTTCGAATTTTAAACGATTTACAAACATATACACTCATTCGAATGGCCATCCGTTCGAATGGTTATCCGCTCGGATGACCATCCGCTCGAATGGTCATCCGCTCGGATGACCATCCATCCGGATGACCATCCGCTCGAATGAAGACCCATCCGTTCGGATCACCATTCGAACACTCAACCATTCGACATTCTGTTTACGCTCTGTTCAATGCTTACGCTACTGTTCTATGCTCAGGCTAACTCAACGTGCTCCCTTCAATCCAATCAAGGCTGTGTTTACTTGTTAAACACAAACTGTGAGTATACTCGAACCCATTTTCTTTTAAACGCACTTTTGGGTGTTACATACGTTCTATATCAAAACACAACACACAACGCAAACACTTTATAATGCTATCTGCCCCCGCATGCTATACGTGTACTTTGAATGCTTGTACTATGCTATACAGGGTTACGCTATACCTCCTCTAGCAACGATAGTACTATAGTTTGGACTCAGCACCTGTTGTGGACGGGGGTTGCTAGGGATCACTTAACTTTACTTCACGTGTTCGCAGTGGTGAACATGTGTCGCGCATACTCCAAAACACAGTCTCGTGGTTAAGTTGTAATCATTGTTTGATAGTTACATGCTTCGCCCGTTACGGGTTACATGCTGGTTATGCGTAAACGCTTTTACTACTATATGTTATTCAAACTTGTTTACTCACCTTTACATTTTATGTATTGACTTTATTTTAACATATGTGATAGGTTGATAGGATGCTATGCTGTGATGAAATAAGCTAGGAAGTATAGAAACTCGCTAAACAAAATCAGAGTTGTCGGAATAGTATTTGTTTATGAGACTCGCTATATGTAATGACTGTTATTGTTTTATATGTTAGTAGTATGGGATATTAACGTAAAATATATTGTCATTTAATAGTTGTTATGAATTCTCTTGAACAATATGTTTCACTCAGTGCCACGCCCTGATGATTCCGCCACCAGTTGGGGTGTGACACCTCCACCACCATTATATTTGGACATTTCAATATATGCGGACCATTAAATCAGTTTATGTGTGGATACTATATGAGTGATACATGTGCGGACCATAATGTAAGTAACAAGTGCAGACAATGTATCTTATTTATATAAATGCGGACCTTTTAAACATGTAAATTCGGATTGTTTGTAATTCTCTAAATGCGGACAACCCTAATAAATTACATGTGTGGACAATACCATACATATTAAGTTCGGATAAGTTATTCCTCGCCAATGCGGACAAGTCTAGTGGATTCTCAAATGCGAACATTGTTCAATTTTAACAAATGCGGACATCAAACCCTTTCACAAATACGGACACATAAACAATTCATATATACGACAGCTTTGTGACTTCACAAAGTCTGACAAATTCCAAAAATCCCTTTCTTCAAAGTTTTTGACGAACAGAAACCCCCCAAATGCACAGAAATCAATAATGTCAGACATCAAATCAATTAATCTAGTAGTGTTATCATACCACAAACATCAAACAATCATTGCACAATCATTTGTCTAAGCAATCACATATTCATTGGCATAATCAATCATACACAATCAATTGTTTGGATATCTAGGGTTTTGTATAAATCAAAAGAACAAGATTAACAACATATCATAGAATCGTAAACACTTACCTCTGATTAAGTCCAGATGTATTAAAGATCAAGGATTGATGTGTGTAAACTTGTGAAGCCAATGATTGAAGTAAGATTTGAGATGATTAGGAAATGGTGGAAATGTCGTACAAGGAGTTTATGGGTGGTTTTAGGGTTTTAATAGTTTATTAGAGTTTCACAATTACTCTAAGCACCCCCTAAAAATAAAGCTTTTACACAAAACCATATAATATCATAGAATTTACAATTAGAGCATACAGTTCATGTATTTGTCATGCAACACATAACTTTCATATAAACCATCCATTTATAAATATTATTTGTGTTAGTTGCCAGTGTTCGAGAGTTATCATGTATGTGTTCCGGTAATTCCCCGAATTACCAACGTAGACTCATTTAACTAACCCTATTTAAATGCAGTGCTATGAAAGTATGATTTAATTAACTATGGTGAGGTTAAAGTAGTAACATGAAGTTGCGGGTTGTAACGTGCTGTCGTAGGTACACGCAAATTTAATCCCAATAACAACTATAGACAGTGGTAAATGGGTATCGAACTCAGGGAGTATGTGGAAAGTGTGTTGTTTTTATAGCCTTGCGATTAAACTACAATTAACCTAATTTGCAGAAAATAAAGATCAATGATTTGGATTGTGTTTTAGAAAACTAAATTAATAACTAATTGCAAATCAAAAGTTGGTTGTAAAACAGATTAGGAGAAGACAATGACCATCTTAGGATTCAGTTTCTTTAAACAATTGTGTGAAATTTCAACTAGAAAGAGTTACATAGACATAACTCGTGCATAAATAATTGAAGTGATAAAAGGGAACAAAGTACTCGGATTATATAAACGCGAGGTTGTTTCCCGATGATCAATTAATCAATAACCAACCCTAACCCTTCCCGTGATATCTCGATTGCCAACGGCACCAAGAACGTACGATTGAGATTAGAAATTGCACTATCAATTAACAAGCTACAAACAATTATGCATACACCATGATAAACAAGCAACACAAGTTATCATTCTAGAAATTCAGAAATAAACACACAAAAGTTCTAGAGAAACCTTCACCTAAGATGATCACCGAAAGTTTTAGCCACACATAGCTTGGTGAATCATCATAACAATAAGTTCAATGTTCATACGAATCAAAATCATAAACCGAATGATAGAAATTGTCTAGAACCAAGCAAGAACAGCCAAAATCGCCCCTTGTGTGTTCTCTAACCGACCAATGATGAGAATAGGTGAAAAGACACCATAAAACTGATTTTAATAAGGCAGTTACAAAGTTTCCGCAGACTCCACCGTAACTTACGGTTCCACCGTAAGTTACGGTGGACCATGTCTTGTTACGGTAATAGACTCCTGAGTTACGGTGGAGATCTGGCCAAAATCAGGTCCACCGTAAATTACGGTGGGACCGTAATTTACGGTGCCAACCTGATTTTTGTTCCTTGTTTCAACTTTTGTTCCACGCTCGACCCGTTCAACTCCAAACCGTCCAGAGCTGCGTTTAATCCACTTTTAGCTCCCAAACCGCACCTGAAACATAAGCAATCGTAGTCATCTAATTCAAGATAATTACGCGATTAAGTGAAGGATTAATTCGTCTTTTAACATGATTAAGGGTTGTCCTATGGACCACCCGTCACATCCCCACACTTAACCGTTGCTTGTCCCAAGCAACTCATTAAATCAATTTCAAAACAGGCGGTCAATGTAAACTAAGCTAAATGTGCCGTCCTTTTACTAACTTTCCATCATACCACAAGACACACCCCTCACAAAAATCTCTCGGTTACAAGAATTATTAGCATAATGCTAAACCACTCAATGCGTGTGTGTGTGTGTGCTACAATAAGCTTGTATACAAATCAAGTTTCCTCCTAACAAATATCTAACATGCTTTAGAATCAAAGGGACTTGCGGGTTGCAACGGGGCTAGGTGTAAAGGTAGGAAAATGGTGGAATACATATTAAAGAGCTAATTGATTTGACCCGGTTTTTTTTTTCTATTACTACAAAGCAAACACCAAATATATATACAAAGCTTCTTGACATTCTCAACTCTATTGCAACTAAATACTTCTTTTTGTATTTTTCATATTTTTCTCACTCTCTCTTTTTTTTTTTTTTCAAACATTCAAACTCAACAATATATACAAGAACATCAAAACTACATACTAAATCTCCTAAACCGGGTCATCTCAATAGGTAAAATTTTGTAGGAAGTAGGCTTGGGTCACAATCGAATGGTCTAAGGCTCAACATGGCTTTCTAAGGACCAAACCCCCACCCCTCACAATACCAAGCTCATATATGTAAAGTATGAGGTCCAACCCACCAATCCCGCACTCTCACACATCTAGACGAGGCTTCCTAAAAGTCCCCCTATCATTTTCAAAAGCATGCTAATTCTAGGATTTAACAAGTATTCACACACAAGTTCTATTAACACACAACGCACACCGCCACTCAAACAATGAAATATCAATAACAATCATGTGTGGCTCAAATCCTCACCAAGAAAAGACTAGGAATGGGTGTCGGTGTGTCAAATGGCACAACATCAAGCTTTCAAATTTTAACAATTTTCGCTCGGATTTACAAAAATTTTTAAAACTCCCAAAAATTTCCCCCATCCCCACACTTGGGATACATTGTCCCAATGTATGGCTTTGAGGGAAGGATCGCTTTTAACCCACAAAATCAGCCTTTGCTTAAATTCTCAAACCCCAAATTTCTTTTTGGATTTTTTTCATTTTATAATTTTTTATGTTTTTCTTCTTTTTTTTTTTTTAAACATGACACCACCAACAAGCACCAACCCAACATAACATCACAAACTAACACCACCCAACCGCCCAACCATAAACATAACAAACTAACAAATATGCATAAAATATACAAAGGGAGAACACAACCTGACTAATAATAGCGCGGTCCCGGCGGCCCAAAAATGGAAGACATCATATCGTTCCATTCTCCAAACGCAAATGAGCCGCTACTACTCCCTCCTTGTTGTTGTTGAGTTCCCTCTTGTTGCCTCGGGTCAATCCATTGTGAATGATGGATCGGCGGGGTCGGATACGAAATACTACCATCATAAGGTGGTAGTGACGCATAATCCACATGTTGTGGATCCACAACCACCGGCCGCCCGGTAAATGCAGATTATGACGAAGCGGGAAAGTTGAGGAAGTTACAATTAAGCGAGATAGAAGAAATTCGAGATGAGGCATATGAATGTGCATCGGCGTATAAAGATAAACTCAAGAAGGTGCATGATGCAAAATTGCGAAAGAAAACGTTCGAAGTGGGTCAAAAAGTTTGGTTGTATAACTCAAGACTCAAGATGTTCGCGGGCAAGCTTAAAAGCAAATGGATGGGCCCATATGTCGTTCGGAGAGTTGGGAGGTTTGGAGATGTAGATATCCAAGATGAGCACACGCTAAAACAACAAACGGTGAACGGTCACCGGTTGAAGCCATACTTGGAAGGGAACGACATCAATAACTTGGAGCTTGACAAAGCGGGCTACATTTTATGCCCGGTCGATGAGGAACAACCGTGAGAGGCCCAGGTTTGGTAGTGTAAATAGTAGCATTTTATTTTGTTTTGTTTTGTATAGTTTGCACGATTATCGTATTTCTTTGAAATCCGTGTTTGAAACAAGTGTGGGGATATTCGGGTCACGAATTACTCTAACATTGTGTTGAGGACAACACGGAACTTTCGAGGGGGTAGGGTGATTTTTACACGTTTTTGAAAAATTTAAAAACATAAAAAAATCGAAAAAACTGAAGAAAAAAAAAGAGAGAAAAATATGAAAAATACAAAAAGAAGTATTTAGTTGCAATAGAGTTGAGAATGTCAAGAAGCTTTGTATATATATTTGGTGTTTGCTTCGTAGTAATAGAAATAAAAAAAAAACCGGGTCAAATCAATTAGCTCTTTCATATGTATTCCACCATTTTCCTACCTTTACACCTAGCCCCGTTGCAACCCGCAAGTCCCTTTGGTTCTAAAGCATGTTAGATATTTGTTAGGAGGAAACTTGATTTGTATACAAGCTTATTGTCGCACACACACACACACATTGAGTGGTTTAGCATTATGCTAATAATTCTTGTAACCGAGAGATTTTTGTGAGGGGTGTGTCTTGTGGTATGATGGAAAGTTAGTAAAAGGACGGCACATTTAGCTTGGTTTACATTGACCGCCTGTTTTGAAATTGATTTAATGAGTTGCTTGGGACAAGCAACGGTTAAGTGTGGGGATGTGACGGGTGGTCCATAGGACAACCCTTAATCATGTTAAAAGACGAATTAATCCTTCACTTAATCGCGTAATTATCTTGAATTAGATGACTACGATTGCTTATGTTTCAGATGCGGTTTGGGAGCTAAAAGTGGATTAAACGCAGCTCTGGACGGTTTGGAGTTGAACGGGTCGAGCGTGGAACAAAAGTTGAAACAAGGAACAAAAATCAGGTTGGCACCGTAAATTACGGTCCCACCGTAATTTACGGTGGACCTGATTTTGGCCAGATCTCCACCGTAACTCAGGAGTCTATTACCGTAACAAGACATTACGGTGGAGTCTGCGGAAACTTTGTAACTGCCTCATTAAAATCAGTTTTATGGTGTCTTTTCACCTATTCTCATCATTGGTCGGTTAGAGAACACACAAGGGGCGATTTTGGTTGTTCTTGCTTGGTTCTAGACAATTTCTATCATTCGGTTTGTGATTTTGATTCGTATGAACATTGAACTTATTGTTATGATGATTCACCAAGTTATGTGTGGCTAAAACTTTCGGTGATCATCTTAGATGAAGGTTTCTCTTGAACTTTTGTGTGTTTATTTCTGAATTTCTAGAATGATAACTTGTGTTGCTTGTTTATCATGGTGTATGCATAATTGTTTGTAGCTTGTTAATTGATAGTGCAATTTCTAATCTCAATCGTACGTTCTTGGTGCCGTTGGCAATCGAGATATCACGGGAAGTGTTAGGGTTGGTTATTGATTAATTGATCATCGGGAAACAACCTCGCGTTTATATAATCCGAGTACTTTGTTCCCTTTTATCACTTCAATTATTTATGCACGAGTTATGTCTATGTAACTCTTTCTAGTTGAAATTTCACACAATTGTTTAAAGAAACTGAATCCTAAGATGGTCATTGTCTTCTCCTAATCTGTTTTACAACCAACTTTTGATTTGCAATTAGTTATTAATTTAGTTTTCTAAAACACAATCCAAATCATTGATCTTTATTTTCTGCAAATTAGGTTAATTGTAGTTTAATCGCAAGGCTATAAAAACAACACACTTTCCACATACTCCCTGAGTTCGATACCCATTTACCACTGTCTATAGTTGTTATTGGGATTAAATTTGCGTGTACCTACGACAGCACGTCAAATTTTGGCGCCGTTGCCGGGGAGTAGTGCGCAACGTGTGTCAGTTTGTTAGTTTTGCTTTGTTGTTTTTCGGGTTTACACTGGTGTGTTTAGTGTGCAGGTTCTACAGGTGCATGCATACTAGAGGCTCTCACAAAGCTTCACCATTGTCATTTGATCTGGAGATCGAAAGAACGCTAAGGCAAAACCGAGTTTTACTACGCAAAAACAGAATAATTGGTTCACCTACTTCACCCATTACACCAAGAAACATCATGGAAGAAACACAAGTACCACCCACAACGGGTCAAACGACCTCATCTTTTATACCTACTTCCACACAACCATCACCAAACACCACTATTCCAAACATCACCACAATGCCTACTCCACTTCATGATACTACACCAACCAACACCACACAACCAATCACTACTCAAGTCGAACCTAGTCTTACCTTTAGCCCATCTACTACGATTCCACCACTCACTCACTTTTTCCCAGCTTCAGGGCAATCATCCTCAACTTATACAGTACCACAAGGTTCAACTGTTATCCATACTACCTCTACGTTTAGACCATCAAATCAGTCGGGTTTTCAATACTCTACCCTTCCATTTGGGCAAACTTCGGGTATAGGGGGAGATGGATATGAGGAAGGATACGAAGATTTTGAGGGTTATGATGAAGATGGGTATGCTTACGCTTATGGGGGTGACGGTGAGCAAGGAGAGTTTGGTTATGTACAAAGCCATTCTCAAGGGATGGAAAGTGTAGGTGGAGTGCCTCAACAACAACAACTCATACCACAACACATTAGGCCAAGACCACAAGGGCCACCAATGCAACGCCCTATCCCATTGCAACAAGTTCGGCCGCAAAATGTACAACCACAATTTCAAAGGCCAATTCAACACCCACCGATGCCACAACAACAATTTCAACCACCGTTCGCACCACAAGGGCATATACCAAGACCAATGGGTCCTATTCGTCCAAGGGGTCGATTGGGTGTTCCAAGAAGGCATCTTAGGGAACAAGCCCGGGGAATAGAAGCACATTTCAGACCGATAATTACTCAAAACCCTTCACCGGTGGTTATCCCTCACAACAACCAAGGGAGAACCTTTGAAGTAAGAACAAATTCTTTGCAAAGTTTGCCGAAATACAAAGGGCTAGCAACGGAGGAACCGTATTTCCATTTAGAGGCCTATAACTCAATTTGCAATACTTTTGGGAGTCAAGGTTTTTCGGCCGATGATGTCAAGTTGGTCCTATTTCAGTTTTCTTTAGAGGACAAGGCAAAGAAGTGGTTCTACACTTTGCCTTCAGCATCTATTTATACTTGGGCGGAGATGCAACAAATTTTCTTAGACGAATTCTATACCGCCCAAAAGACCAACGATGCTAGAAAGGGGTTGAGGAGCTTCCAACAACAACATGGTGAGATGTTCCATGAGGCATTTGAACGTTTTAATATGATGATTAAAAATTGCCCTCACCATGGGATTGAACTTTGGGAGTTGATGAATGCCTTCCACGAGGGGTTGAGTGCTGAAGATGCTCGTGATTTAATGTCCATTACCGGTGGGACTTTTGGCACAAATTATGAAAATGATGATTGGGAGTTCTTAGAGAATATGGCAATTACATCAAAGAGAAAGGCTTAAGCATCGAGGAGAGCGCGACCGGCCATTGCCCGACCTCAAGTGCACGCAATAGATGATGGTAATGTTCAAACTACTAACCAAATTTATGATGTTTGTGCATTGTGTAATGAAATAGGTCATGCGGCTGAAAATTGCCAAGGAATGGTGGAAGGGCAATATGAAGAAGTTCACGCGGTCCAAGGTCAAGGAGGGGGTGGTAGAAACTACAACAACATGAACTCTAATACTTACCACCCCGGGTTGAGGAACCACCCAAATTTTCGCTATGGGAACCCCTCAAATCAAGCTAACCCGAACTTTCAAGGTAGTCAAGGTAACTTTGGTTCACGCCAACCTTATAACAACCAAAGTGGATATCGAGGCGGGAACAACCAAGGCTATCAAAAGCAATATCAAACGGGTCAAGAACAAGGGGGGTCTTCGGGTGGAAATGAGATGATGGAGATGCTAAAAAGCATGCAAACGGATATGCAAAAACGGAACCAACTTGATGAAGTTCGAATGCAAAAGGATGAGGTTCGTGACAAAAGCATCCAATCACTAACAACCCAAATGGGTCAATTGGCAACCGATGTGGCGGAATTGAAGAAAAACAAGGGTCAACTTCCTAGTGACACCAAGGTAAATCCATCACACGGTTCGTCAAGAGGTAATGTTAATGTTCAACATGTTAGTGTTTTGAGAAGTGGAAAAGAGTTTAAAGGCAATTTGTCACCCGAATTGGTTGAGGGGGTAGTTGAGGACATCACGGGTAATGATAGTGATGATGAAGTTTCACCGGTTAAACCAAAAGAATTAAATGTTAACAAACCGGGTTTGGGTGAAAATGAAAAAAGTGAAAAAGTTGAGGGTGAACCGAGTCAAGTCCCTTTTCCATCGGCTTTACTTGACCCGGGTAAGAAAAACTTTATTGCATCAAGAGGTCCCCAAAAAGAAGAATTGTGGGATATGTTTAAACAAGTTAAAATTAACCTTCCACTCCTTGATGCAATAAAACAAGTACCCGCTTATGCAAAATTTTTAAAAGAGTTATGTACACAAAAAAGGCAAAACAAGAAGAAAATGCCTAAGCGGGTAGATTTGACCGGGCAAGTGAGTGCGGTTTTGAACGGGGAGCTTCCTCCTAAGCTCCAAGATCTGGGCACGCCATTGATTAACATACAAGTTGGTAATTTTCAAATGGCTAAGGCGTTGCTAGATCTTGGAGCCGGGGTTAGCATTTTACCGGGGGGCTTATATGACCAATATGATTTTGGTCCGTTAGCTAGAGTGGAGACAACGGTTGTTTTGGCCGATTTGTCTCATAAGTTACCCCGAGGGATGGTGCAAAATGTAATTGTTAAAATTGATGATTTCTATTACCCGGTTGACTTTTTAGTCTTGGACTACTCATCGGCGGACCCAAAGCAACAACAAAACGTAATTTTGGGTCGGCCATTTTTGAGCACCGCACATGCAGTAATCGATTGTAGATTTGGTACAGTCGATATGACTTTTGGAAATCGAAAAATGCGTTTGAATGTTTTTACTAACAATTCTAATGCTAATGGTGTTGATGAGTGTTTCATGGCAGATATAGTTGACGGATGCAACCCGCATGAGTATGAGGAGGATGGTTTGGATGTTTGCCTGTGTGATTTTTCTGAACAGGTACATGCTTATGCACTCCGGGTTGAAGAGGAAAAACAAGATGCGATGGCGTTGAAAGAAGGTCGACCGCCATGGACCCACCAGTTCGAAGGCTTACCGGCGGAAATAGATTCGGGTACTAAACCATCGTTAGAGGAACCGCCAAAGTTAGAACTTAAAGACTTGCCGAGCCACTTGAAGTATGTGTTTTTAGGGGATAATGACACTTTACCGGTCATTATTGCCTCTAATTTAGAGTTGGCACAAGAGCAAGCATTGTTGGAAGTCTTGAAGGAAAACAAGGGAGCTATCAGATGGACAATTGCCGATCTTAAAGGAATTAGTCCATCAATCGTTATGCACAAAATCATTACCACCGAAGATGCCAAACCAACACGAGAAGCTCAAAGGCGATTGAATCCGAACCTAAGGGAGGTAGTTAAAAAAGAGGTAATTAAATGGTTGGACGCGGGAATCATCTATCCGATTTCGGATAGTGCTTGGGTGAGTCCCACCCAAGTTGTGCCTAAGAAGGCCGGCATTCAAGTAGTCAAGGACGAAAGTGGTGAACAAATTGCCACCCGACCGGTTACCGGGTGGCGTGTATGTATTGACTACCGAAAATTGAATGCCGCCACTTCTAAGGACCATTTCCCGCTACCTTTCATTGACCAAATTATTGAGAAATTATCGGGTCAAAAATATTACTGCTTTTTGGACGGGTACTCGGGTTACAATCAAATAGCAATACACCCGGATGACCAACACAAGACCACCTTCACTTGTCCATATGGCACCTTTGCCTTTCGGCGGATGCCCTTTGGCTTGTGTAATGCTCCGGCAACTTTCCAACGATGTATGATGAGTATTTTCTCGGACATGGTTGGAGAGTCGCTCGAAGTATTTATGGATGACTTCTCTATATTTGGCACTAGTTTTGATGCTTGTCTCAACGAATTACAAAAAGTTTTAAAAACGTGCGTTGAGAAGAATTTAGTGTTAAGTTGGGAAAAAAGTCATTTCATGGTGCAAGAGGGCATTGTGTTGGGTCATGTAATTTCTGAAAGGGGGATGGAGGTGGATAAGGCGAAAATAAGGGTAATAGCATCTTTGCCACCTCCGAAAAATGTTAAGGGTGTAAGGTCATTTTTGGGACATGCGGGTTTCTATAGACGTTTCATAAAAGGTTTTAGTGTTATCACCAAACCTTTATGTAACTTATTATTAAAAGATGTCCCATTTGATTTTACTAACGAGTGTATGCAAGCTTTCACTGTTTTGAAGGAACACTTGGTCAAAGCTCCTATTTTGCAACCACCGGATTGGTCAAAGCCGTTCGAGATAATGTGTGATGCAAGTGACACTACTATTGGTGCAGTTTTGGGTCAACGGGTTGATAGAAAGCCGGTGGTGATTTACTATGCAAGCAAAACTTTATCCGAAGCGCAACTCAATTACACCACAACCGAAAAGGAGTTATTAGCGGTGGTGTATGCTTTGGATAAGTTTCGTGCTTATATTTGGGGGAGTAAAGTGGTGGTTTATTCGGATCATAGTGCGGTCCGATATTTGATGGAGAAAAAGGACGCGAAGCCTCGTTTGATTCGGTGGGTATTATTGTTACAAGAGTTTGATTTAGAAATCCGAGACAAAAAGGGAAGTGAGAACGTAGTGGCGGATCACTTGTCTCGGATTCCGGTGGAAGGGATCGATGATGTTAGTGAAATCAATGAAAGTTTTCCCGACGAGCAACTCCTAGCCGTCTCCACCTTTGTTGCACCGTGGTATGCTCACTATGTCAATTACTTAGCCACGGGTGCCATCCCAAGTCATTGGACCAAGAAGCGCCGACAACAATTTATGGTTCAAGTGAAGCAATATATTTGGGATGAACCGGATCTTTTCAAGATTGGACCGGATCAAGTTATACGAAGGTGTGTGCCCGAGACAGAAGTGTTGGAAATTTTGACCCATGCTCATTCGTCCGCATGTGGAGGTCATTTTAGTGGGCACAAAACAGGCTATCGGGTTCTCTCATGTGGGTTTTATTGGCCTACAATTTTTAAGGATGCATGTGAGTTTGCTAGAAATTGCATAAATTGTCAAAAGATGGGAAGCATATCGAAGAGGGATGAGATGCCATTACAACCAATCTTGGTTGTAGAGATATTTGATGTATGGGGTATAGACTTTATGGGTCCTTTCCCGAATTCGAATGGCTTTCTATATATTTTGGTAGTGGTGGATTACGTCTCGAAGTGGATTGAAGCTATTGCAACACGCACAAACGACCATTCGGTTGTTTGTAAATTTGTTCAATCCAACATTTTTTCTCGTTTTGGCATCCCGCGGGTTATTATAAGTGATGGTGGTTCGCATTTCAAGAACTTTAACTTCGGGAAATTATTGAAGAGGTATAGCGTGAATCACCGGATTGCCACACCTTACCATCCGCAAACGAGTGGACAAGTTGAAGTGTCCAACCGTCAAATCAAAGAAATTCTCATGAAGACGGTAAGAACGGATAGGAAGGATTGGTCGAGTAAGTTAGACGATGCATTGTGGGCATACCGAACGGCCTACAAGACTCCAATTGGCACAACGCCTTACCGGATGGTGTATGGAAAGGGTTGTCACTTGCCAATGGAGTTAGCGCATGGGGCACATTGGGCAATTAAGACGGTTATTGGAGACACAAGGGGCGATTTTGGCTGTTCTTGCTTGGTTCTAGACAATTTCTATCATTCGGTTTGTGATTTTGATTCGTATGAACATTGAACTTATTGTTATGATGATTCACCAAGCTATGTGTGGCTAAAACTTTCGGTGATCATCTTAGGTGAAGGTTTCTCTTGAACTTTTGTGTGTTTATTTCTGAATTTCTAGAATGATAACTTGTGTTGCTTGTTTATCATGGTGTATGCATAATTGTTTGTAGCTTGTTAATTGATAGTGCAATTTCTAATCTCAATCGTACGTTCTTGGTGCCGTTGGCAATCGAGATATCACGGGAAGGGTTAGGGTTGGTTATTGATTAATTGATCATCGGGAAACAACCTCGCGTTTATATAATCCGAGTACTTTGTTCCCTTTTATCACTTCAATTATTTATGCACGAGTTATGTCTATGTAACTCTTTCTAGTTGAAATTTCACACAATTGTTTAAAGAAACCGAATCCTAAGATGGTCATTGTCTTCTCCTAATCTGTTTTACAACCAACTTTTGATTTGCAATTAGTTATTAATTTAGTTTTCTAAAACACAATCCAAATCATTGATCTTTATTTTCTGCAAATTAGGTTAATTGTAGTTTAATCGCAAGGCTATAAAAACAACACACTTTCCACATACTCCCTGAGTTCGATACCCATTTACCACTGTCTATAGTTGTTATTGGGATTAAATTTGCGTGTACCTACGACAGCACGTCAAATTTTGGCGCCGTTGCCGGGGATTCTTGATACGAAATATATATTAGCGACTTCTACGATGAACTCTAAAAATAATATATTTTTATACTTTGGATAAAATATATTTCAATACTCACAAAATTCCGGAAAGTATAAAATAAATAAATACTAAGTGTAAATACATAAGTACACAAGTATACTAATACGTACAATAATACACTTGGTAAAATTGCAAGAATACGAGGAAGGTACATGTACACAAATACGTATAAATATGACATAAATACTGATAATAAAATATATGAGTAAAATATATATACAGTATACGGATACGTATAAAATACGCAAGTACATAGTGATGTACTCAAATACACTTATTGAAGTGTACATTCACAAGGAATACCGTACATGTACATCAACGTAAATACGATGTTAAAAATAAATATTTTTAACTATTATATCTAAAAAAAGATATACATATATATTTGTGAAACACATATATACACCCGAACCGAATGTACTTATACATGTGAATGAGATTCACTAAACTTAAAAATATATATTTGAAGAATATATATTACACGTAACGAACTTATACCGTGCGTGGCACGGAGACGCTAATGGGCTAGGCCCACTCACACCGTGTGAATCACGGAGACTCAATTGGTTTAGGCCCATTCTCACTTTTGTGATGCACAAAGACTCAAATGGGCTAGGCCCATTCTCCATTGTGTGAGGCACAAATACTCTCGTGGGCTAGGCCCACTTATGATCATGCTAGGCACGAAGACTCACGAAGGGCAAGGCCGTTCGTATACATTATGAATGCAAATATATATATATATATATATATATATATATTAAAAGTAAACACACGAAGCAATTGCCAACATATTAAAAATACACAAGGGTTCCAAATATAACCTTAATAAGATTCAAGATGAGCAATGCATACACGGTCTCGTAAAGACCTAAATGTCTAATGAGTTAGAACACTTGTAGGTTGACTCACGCCTTTGGAACACCTTTTGCTAGCACACTCTTTTGGAAGCAAAAATGTGAGTTTATGTCCCCCTTTTCTTTTAAACGTTTTCGGTTTTATAACTCTCGGGGGGAATACATACTATGGTATGTTAAGCTATGGAATGAAACAACTGGATCATTTATGAATAAGGTCTCTCTTAAGCGCCAATAATCTTGAATAAAACCAGGGACAAAAGGGGTAGATATGTCGGGTACGGGCGAGACCCACTCATGGGTCCTTGTGCAGCTGCATGGAGTGCTTTTGTTATCCCAACCGGGTGGACCGGTACTAAATCGTCAAAGGGTTGAGTGCTTCCTATGTCGTCACACATATTAGTGTCCTTGCAAAACATTAATTATCAATGATTTCATAAACGCTTTACATACCGATTTTCTATACTTGAACTTTCAAATGTTTTTAAGATTCGTTTGATGCGAACTCAAATCACACGAATTCACCAACTTTGTTGATGTTTTAAACTTACATGTATTTTAGGAAACTAAAGGAATCTTGGCACGTTTGGTTGTCATGAAGATTTTGGTTATCAAGTTGGCGATGTCATCCTTTTATGAAGGGTTTGGTTCGTATGTCTCATCTTCGATGAGACATATAATGCAAAGCCTTTGCATTTTCAAACTTTATTTTGAACAAGTCTCTTTTGTAAAACTTATTAACTTGGGTTGTCTTTTACTTTGGAACAACGTATGACTAGTACTCACTTTTAATTATGATTAATGGAACATCATGATTTTTATTCATATAGTTTGTTTACTTATATCGTATGCAATGAAAACCGATCAAGTTCACACCGTGCGCTTCCGCTTATGAGCGGGTGTGACAGATTGATATCAGAGATTCGATTGTAGTAAACCAGGATTCTTTCTCGAGTCTAGTCTAAAATAACTAGGATCTTCTCACGAAAACGGTTTTACAAAAACAAATGGTTTCATCGTATACATGAAGCGCAAGATCCACTACACACAAACATATTTCAAAAATAAATAATGTAAGGACATTATATGGGGCTTAGTCTATATGGGATAGACTAGTTAAACTAAATTTATTCACACAAGCCAACATGATTATGTTTGACATGCATATATTTATATACATATATATATATATATATATAATAAGTAATAATATTATTTATTGATATATTGTCACACCCCGATTTCCACGTGTCACCGGTGGGGGATTATCGTGACGTGGTTGGCAACATAATAGTCAAACAACACAATATTTAATATGCACAGCGGAAGCAAATTAAAAAGATATAATACAACCGAATTTAATATTGTAATATCAAATGTCACAATATTCGGAAGTTTATCCACAGTAGGATCGATAACAAAATGGAAACAATAGTTCAACAGACTTCAGGCATCCTAAGCTTGCGAGACTTTTTATTGATGCTAAGGAGACAATCCAGCCAATTTCGTTTAGTACCTGCATTCAGTCTTTTTGGGAAAATACGTCAGTTTACACTGGTAAATACATCCAACTGACTCATTTTAGAAAATGATTTAAAAATTGGTTTGGATGCACGTGGCATAAACATTTTATTTAACTTGGGAGAATTATTTAATATTATAATCTTGTGAACGAATTACATGTTACTTGTGCGTTCAGTAGCCCGGATCTTGTCCGGGTTAAAGATCAATAGACACACCACATCATAGAGTTATACACTGACAGGTGTACGCCTACACCCCGTGCTCAGGTCGTGGCCATCTCGTAAGATGATGCCAAGGATATCCGGGACATGGTCATTAACCCCCCAAAGGCTTTAAGTAATCAAGACTGTTTAAACGAGCCGATCAAATTAGTCAACTACCCACTCAACTGTGGAGATTTGATGCTCGATCAAGCGGTATGCTATATACCGTAACCCAAGCCCGTATAGGGAAAATAAGTTAAAAGTATTTACCTGAGCAATGTATAAATCACAATAAGCAAAATGCACGTAGCTTTTACTGGTTCTCCTAATCTGGAACAAAGGTTTTATAATAACCTATTAGAATCCTAACGGGTCTTTAGTTAAGCTTAAGCTTAGACCGGCTAGTTTCAAGATACGGTTCGTACGCACGATTAAGCGAAGACCGGATAGAATGTGATTTAGACCCGACAAGTTCAGAGACTTGTTTAATATGGGTATTTCATTCACACTCTGGATTTTGAGATAAAACCGATAAGGTTTGACCCGTTTCGGCTAATTTATGTAAACTTGTTACATAAACCAAACCGTACGCGTAATAAGCGTGAAGGGTATTCATGAGAGCTATAGACAGGTTTCCTAAGTTAATTATGTCTCAAATATGTTGTGACATCAGTAGGATGTCTTTCATTATGCCCGAAACGTATTTAAACACAAACTAGGCCCCGTAGGGGTAGTTTGGTCATTTAAAAGTTTATAAAAGAGTTTTAATGCTAACCTGAGTTACAGGTCTGATGTAATCAGCAAATATACTCAATTTACTAAGTTATATCAGTAGGGTAAAGTATATATGTGAAATTTATCAAACATAACCAAACTACGCCCCGTAGGGGTATTTTGGTAATTTCACATAAGCCGACAAGCTCAAAACGGAAGTCTGAGTTTATCAACCTTTGCTTACTGTTAAAATATCATAATTTACCTCAAATATCAGTAGGTATCAACCCGGGTATGTTTAATATAGTTTTAATACATACTATGCGTTAAAAACGCTTAATAAGGCGATTAAAGGCCATTTCCGGGTTCGATACTTAAATCTGATATTTTTATATTTCCAGAAGGCTTAAAATAATTTATTTATCATAACTAATCAGTAGCAAAAGGTTTGGAGTCATTTTGATATGTAAAACTCATTTTATGGCCCGTAAGGGCAAAACCGACATTTACCGAATTAAGCCTACGACTATGAGTTATGCTCAGCCTAAAATTAATTAAAAATCTTTAAAATTCCCAAAATAATATATTACATCAGTGGGTAAAGATTTTGATATCAAAAAGTAGGCTTAACTAAGCTATACGCTAATTACGCCATTTTATTAACATAAAGCTTTAAATTTGCGATAATGAGAATAACTCCCAATCTACACTTCAAACTGATGTCAAACTTTGCATACAAGTTTATATATCAGTAATTAAAGTTTCTACTCTTTTACTTTTGAAAAAATCACGTTTTAAGGTGAAAAGGGCATAATGGTCAACATATGAGCAATTAACGGAATCATGCATAATAATTGGTTAACTAGTGAACCATAGTGTATAATCACAGAGGGTTATACTAGCATGTTACCTGGTCCAAATAAAGCTCTAAGGCATTTCTAAAACATGCTTAAACGGGTCAGAACTGAAAGTCAAAATGAAAGTCAAACTATGTGACTTACGGTTCCGAACCGGGTCTAAACAGGAATTTGTCAGGTTGAACAAGTTTAGACATGTTCTTACACTTATTACCAAGTTATAACAATGATCCAACAGGTTGTATATGATCTATAATGTTAATTATGCATAAATGGCATTTTAAGTATCCTGTTGACTTTTTATAAACTAGTTTGACCCGACTTTTGACCTGGTTAGAGTGGTAATCAGGGGGGACCCTTTTTAGGGTTTATTACCCATGTAATTACCTACTTATAACTACTTTTGATTCATGATTTGACTGAGCCATTATTAACTAATCTTGAAGTCAAACCGTAATTACGATGGTTTGACTTTGAGCTAAATAACTAAGCTAAACTTAATTAAAGAAGGATTAGCAAACTTACAAGAGTCCTATGCACGAAATGTGATGCTTAGAGAAGTTCCTTAGCTCCAGAAGTGCTCCAAATGTGTAGATGAAGGTGTGTTCAATGAGTTGCAAGTTAGTGCCTTTATATAGTGAATTAATCCACCATAGGAAGTTGACACTTGGGTCTACAACTCTCCACAACTGGTATACACATGTCCCTAGTGCTCTAGAACAGTTTAGGGGTCGCCTACCATGTTAAAATATCGTTTAAAGATCGAAATTCCGCGAATACAGGAGGCTGTCACGCTTTTCTGGTTCTGGGCGCTTGACGCGGCCCGCCTCAAGTTTCATTAAGGTCTACGCGGGCCGCGTAGACCCTCTGATCAGGCTAAGTCGTTTTTGAGTTGTTGCATCACATCTCTTGGCCTTTCGAAAGGTCAAGTAAGCTTTTATTTGCACTATGAACCCTCTATATTGACACATAAGGGCCTCTAGACATATACCCACCTTGCCAAGTCCCTGGACACTTCTGGTTAACCCGAAAAGTCGCAACTTTCAACGTTAACGCTTTAACCCCTCGCACACGAATTTGATCATAACTTTCTCATACGATAATGAAACTTTATGAAATTTATATCATGCATTCTAGTGAGCATAATTAACAGTTACAAAGCTTCGGGTTTGTTAAAAGGTCACTCAGAGGTATAACTTAAACATGTTGACACATTTAACCCTTGTAGTTTGTAATCTCTCACTTTTAGCTTCGCATGATCCATGATTTATTCGTTTGATGTTATAAACATCATGTAGGGTTAATGTACAATATATTTATTCACTGTTGACACTTAGAATACGTATATTCACATACTTTCCATGTTTGTCAACTTTAGTCCTTTCATAGTATTCTTTCACACGTTTAAACATATGACACGTGTCTACATATTATAGGACGTGAATTTTCGAGGTGTTACATATATATATATATATACACACATGTTGTACGGATTATTTTTGCCAGGGTATAATGGCTTCTTCAGCGAGTAGTGGCATTTACGACGATGTCGACCCGATGGAGGTCGCATCGGATGACGAGTTCCCACATGTTATTGAGATTAGCTCTAGTGACAATTTGGAACTAGACGAGGTTCCCGACTTTGAGTCCGGCGATGAGGACTTAGAGGACTTCCAGCTGTTCGCGATGCCTGACCCCATCATTGATGACGTCCCTATGGAGGACGATGTGTTAGTTGCACCACCTCAGGTCCATGATATCATTATTCTTGGATATCCCGATGGCGAGCATCTCGTTGAGGTTATACCTATTGCTGCGATCCCACTTGCTGTTGTCCCACCTATTATTGACCTATCCGATGAGGACGAGGTCCCCGTCATTCATGTTGATCACCTAGACGAGGACCTAGGTGATGGCGAGGTTATCGACGTTGCTATTCTGAAGATGTCGTGTCACACCCCAACCGATAGCAGAAACATCAGAGTGAGACGAAAATGAGATTGCTCATTACAACATAACACTAAAAGTGACAATAATTTAGATAAACTGATTTCATTGAATAAAACTTGTCATGTTACAATACATAGAATTTCAAAATACAACATGTTCAAATACAACGAAAACAAATACAACAAACAGGGTACAAAACTGATACAACAATTTAGAACCTAAGATTTCTATGTGTGTATCTAAAGCATCAACGCTATTCCCAGTTTAATATCATTCGCATCATCCTGAAACATGTTAAAAGTACAGTTCAACACAAAAATGCATTGGCGAGTATACAAGTTTTGATACATAGTATAAGTATAAAAGTTTAAACAGATCTACATGGCAAACTAGTTATTCAAGATCAACAATAAACTAGCATGTGAACAAACAAGTCAAACCAAAGTTTAACGTAAGAAAATCTTAACATAACCCAACGTTGACAGGCGGTGCGTTACTCCTATAACGCTATACATGTTAAGGGTAGACTCGTACGAAGTTAATGACAAGTTCAACACAAAACGTACAAACCTAGATTAAAGCATCAAGTATAACGTATGCATGCATGTATAAAAATTGTTTATGCATTTGTATAAACGTGTAAGTGTAGTTGTGTAAGTTTGATAGATAAACATGTTGCACCCCAAAGTGTAAAACTGGAACAGTTTTGCTAACTTTGAGCTAGGATCCCTGTGAGCGTAGTTTTAGCAAGGGCGGACGAACGTAGTACAGGAACACCGAGGTTAGGATGGGTCTAGTACAAGAACACCGACGTTACCCTACAGGGTAAACGAAGGTGTGAGTTGGAGTTTGGAGGATTAAATTCACAGAATTCAAAGTACTTAGTATACTATGAAAATAATAAGTAGATGAAACAGTAAGTGTATTCTGATTATCAGTGATTGGGAACATGACATCAGAATGACGATAATGGAAATACAAACAGTTCGTAAGAGGTTGTCTGGGACGGATGTGCCATCCGTGCGGATGTGCCATTCGCACGAATGGGACTGTTGGTCGACAGATTCCCGTTTTGAACGTTTTAACTATTAATTAATCAAGTTCGCATTTTCTGTTAAGTTTATTGATTATAGTATACGTATATTAACAGTCCAGTATTACCAGAAGTCTCATAGAAGTCATGCATGGAGGTTAAAACCTCATTATAGATCACCAAAGCACAAATAAGTTAAACTGATCGGTTGGTCATGATTTACAGAAAGTAAAAGGCATAAATGTAAAGTTAACCAAACAACCGAAAAATGTACAACCCAGGTATGCCAACACGACATAGAAAGAATTAACTAAGTGTCGGAGGCTGGACGAGGTTTACTTGTTCTAGGTCTAGGAAGTTGTTTGGGCGTTCGTTTATGGATTTAAGCGAGGTGGTGACTCCAGATTGGAAGCCAAGGTTCCCACAGAGCACACGCTGATGTTCCAGAATTAACCATATGAAAGATAGCAATTTGGAAATCATTCAACACTTGAAAATTCATCGGAACTAGATGAACAGTGCATTCGCATGAATGGGGGTGTCACATCCGTGCGAATAGGATGTTCCATTCGGGCGGATGCGACTGCCAATTCGAGCAGATGTGACTGGTTTCTAGGTAAATCGGTTCGGTTTTGTTTGAACAGACCACCTACTCATCTGGAATCGGTTTAACTTGAGTCCACAGCTATTTACCCAGCTTGTGAGCTCACTAACCTCAGATCCAGTCAAGTTTTAGTTCAGAAAGTTTGTAAAATGGTTTTTTGAAGAGATTTAACTTTATTCCAACTTGGTCCTCAATAGTTTGAGAGTTTATATCAGATTACCCAAGCAAATCTGAGAAACCAAGTGAAAGGTGAAGAAGAATCTAAGTAAAATCTGTAAAAATCTGAAAGAGTGGAAGTTTAAGATGAAGAACAAGAGTTATCAGCTCAATACTCACTTTAAAAGTGACTGAGATGAGCTCCGAATGCTTCTGATTAGTGTTGGTTCGAGAATGAGTTCGAGTGTTGAAGGGTTGGAATGAAGGATAAGTGTTCGTATTTATAGGCTAGCAAGTAGGTTAAGGGCGGATGGGCCCTTAATCGCGGATGGGCCTGTTAGGGCGGATCGGGCCGTTATGGGGGATTGGGCTGGCCCATCCGCACGGATGCGCCAGGCCCAAAATCCCATTTGCTGAGTTTTGTTAAATTTACTGATTTTAAGTGTTTTAAACGTATAGGTGCAATTTATAAGTGTTATGCATAAATAAAGAAGTATAAAGATGTATTTTGCATGTATAACAAGTATGAATACGCATGAATTTGTATGTAAAGAGGTACCAAGTATATATGTAACATGAATATCATCAAGTATTTATGAATAAAGCATAACACAAGTATGTAAAAAGATAGGATTTTCATTGTGATTCAAGTCTCAGATTACAACTTATGAAATGAAGTACGAATACAAAGGTTACAAGTTTTCATAAATGGAAAGTACAATGAACTTTCTAAATAAGGAAAGTTACAAAAAGCGAGGCGTCACATGTCGTCTCCTGTTGTTTCAGTGGTAGACCTTTCTTCTTCTTCTTCTTCGGACGTGAGCGATCGCGCCTCCTCATTGGCCATCCGTCGTGCTGGACTTCGGACGTATGCCACGGATAGTAGCTTTGACACTATCCCACTAGCCACACCGACCCCCACACCCGTGCCGACCCATACATTTGTTCGTACTGCCACTCCCACTGCTACACCTCCTATTACCCCCACTCATGGGTCCTTGTGTGGCCGCATGGAGTGGTTTTGTTGTCCCAGCCGGGTGGACCGGTACTAAATCGTCAAAGGGTTGAGTGCTTCCTATGTCGTCACACATATTAATGTCCTTGCAAAACATTAATGACCAACGATTTCATAGACGCCTTACATACCAGTTTTCTATACTCGAACTTTCAAATGTTTTTAAGATTCATTTGATGCGAACTCAAAACACATGAATTCACTAACTTTTGTTGACGTTTTAAACTTACATGTATTTCAGGAAACTAAAGGGATCTTGGCGCGTTTGGTTGTCACGAAGATTTTGGTTATCAAGTTGGCGATGTCATCCGTTTATGAAGGGTTTGGTTCGTATGTCTCATCTTCATGCAAAGCCTTTGCATTTTCAAACTTTATTTTGAACAAGTCTCTTTTGTAAAACTTATTAACTTGGATTGTCTTTTACTTTAGAACAACGTATGACTTGTACTCACTTTTAATTATGATTAATGGACGAACATCGTGATTTTTATTCATATAGTTTGTTTACTTATATCGTATGCAATGAAAACCGATCAAGTTCACACCGTGCGCTTCCGCCTATGAGCGGGTTGGTAGTTGTGGTACAAATCGAAAGTTGAAAGTGTTATCGGTCAATTAGTGAAAGTTGGGGTTATTTAAATCTAGGGGTGTAAAGAAGCCCAGAGGCTCGAGAGCTACTAGTTATCGGTTCGGTTAAAAGCTCGAACGAGCCGAGCTTTAACGAGCTCAAGCCCGAGCCTGAAATGGAGCTCGTTTAGTTATCGAGCGCGAGCTCGAGCCTGAAATACAAAGCTCGTTTAGGCTCGCGTGCCTAAACGAGCCCAAACAAAAAATTATTTATTTTATATATAATATGATAAGAATGATGACAACATTGGCGAGCCGAGCTCGAGCCAAGCTTTGGCTTGTTTAAGCGAAATTGAAGCAAGCTCGAGCCGAGTTTTTAGCTCGTCTAAGGTTATTCTTAAAATAACTCGAGTCAAGCCGAGCTCGAGCTATGGGTTTTACTCGCGATCCGAGCTCGAGCTCAAATTAGTAGGCTCGAACCGAGCCGAGCTCGAGCTTCATAAAAACATGACGAGCCGAGCTCGAGCCCAGTCTAGCTCGGGCTCGGCCCGACTCGTTTACACCCCTATTTAAATCCTTCCGTATAGATAAAAATAGAACAATGATCTGATGCATTCAATACCGGAAATTCGGTAGAACCAATGGGTGGTTGTCTATTGACAAAGACAAAAACATTTAAACACTTCGGAAGGATAGGTCTTGATTCCAAGTCTCACAACGACAACGACAAGGAAAAACAAAATTTACCTTTAAAAAAAGATTGCATTCGGTAGAAACAATAGGAAGAACTTTACACAAATTACTCCCTTTTGTAACTTTCTCTAACAAAATATTTACTTAACATGACCATTCGGAGACACTTCCTCCAATCCTGTAACCAAAAGCTAAACTTGTTCTCATTATTTGATGATGGCATCCTCACCCATTTCATCCACTTCCTCCACCCACCACCACCACCACCACCCTCCGGCACCCCCTTTTCTCCACATTCTCTCACTTTCCCTTCATAATAATAAGGTAAAACTTTACCCTTTTCATTTTCCTTAATTCTTTATTCAACTCTCTGTTTTTTGTGCCAATTTTTTTATTATAACCCCCTTATTTAGTGATACCCTTTATTGTTTTTTACAGTTTTCTTGCTTTAATAAGCCGCACAAACAGCGTACCAGCATCATATTGCAAGCTACTGCTGAAAAAAAATCTGTTCTTGATAATAGAATGCTGGTGAGTGGATGTTTGACTTTATCTTTTGATATTTGGTGTGAAAATTAGAAGAAAAAAAAATTAATTTTTTTTATTGAATTGTTTGAATTTGTGTAGGTGTTTGTGCCTCCTCATCCTTTGATTAAACACTGGGTTTCAGTGCTCAGAAATGAGCAAACACCATGCCCAATTTTTAGTAAGTTTTGTTGTGGAATTTAGTTATCTTTATTATGGGTTTTTGTTTTTTTGTGTGTAGGTTGTGACTTGTAAGTTGTGAGTATTTATTTTTGTTTATGGAATTAATGTGACATGCATTTGGATCATGGATTCACATGATCTTGAAGTAAATTCTGTAATTATACTTTAGTCTAAAAGTTAATCATTTTTACTTTTGTTTTTGCTCCTTTTTTTTTTTTCATTTTTTTGTATCCAAATGGAAATGTAAGTTGTCAATGAATGTAAATTTGTTTCTAGTGGTAGTGGTAAGCGTTTGAGTCCCTCTAGCAGAGGTCTCATGTTCGAATCCAGCTTCCACTGGTTTTCTATCTTTAGCCCCTTGAAGGCCGTCTGTCTAATGCAAGTTGTGTTTTACCTGATCCCATTGGTTAGCAGGGTATAAGTGGGATCCGTGACTTTTCTTGTGACGGGTTCTCAATGAACATGATCTTGTTAGAATTTATTTGCTAATTTTATTGCAGAGAGCGCCATGGCTGAGTTGGGAAGGTTGCTTATGTATGAAGCATCAAGGGATTGGCTGGTATACATTATTCTATTCTTAAAAAATTTAAGAGTTAACTGCCATTTTCGTCCTGTGGTTTGTCCAATTATGCTAGTTTAGGCCAAATTTCAAATTTGTACCATTTTCGTCCCTGACATTCTTGAAACATGCCAGTTCCATCCAAAAAAACTAAGGTTAAATTGAATAACTAGACAAACCATAGGGACGAAAATGGCAGTTAACTCATGCTTTTTTGGACGGAACTGGCATGTTTCAAGAATGTCAGGGACAGAAATGGTACAAATTTGAAATTTGGTTTGAACTGGCATAATTGGACAAACCACAGGGACGAAAATGACAGTTAACTCAAAATTTAATTACAACAAGGCTTAATTAAAGATAATAAATAAGGACAGAACAGGGTTGACACAATAGTCAAAATTGGTCTTTTAGCATTATATAAGTTTGAGATGCCTACATTTGTATTTGAGAATTAGCTTTTGGCATACATGTTAAGTAAAAAAAAAATTATTGTTTTTTGCAGCCTACAGTTTCAGGGGAGATTCAGTCGCCACTCGGGGTTGCTTCAGTAGAATTTATCGATCCACGAGAACCTGTAGCGGTTAGTATATATATTATAGAGTCTTATCACCATGCTTTATTAGAATATATCCTTCGTTTGTGTATTTGGTCTGGAAGTTTCAATAAACGCCAGTGTTCATTCTAGAGTTGTTCGGCATCTTACATCCTTGCATTTCAAATTTTGTCATGATAAATGCATATTATGATATTAATCATGTGTTATATTGTTAACTTATAAGCTACATTTGCAGGTTGTTCCCATCCTAAGGGCTGGTCTTGCTCTTGCAGAGCATGCATCGTCCATCTTGCCAGCAACCAACACATACCACCTAGGTAATTAATAATGTTAATGTCCATGTGTAATTTATTACGACACTTTTTTTACATAAAGTTAACATCTACTGCCTATTGTTTATACCGGTTTTTTATTTTTACTTTAAATGAAGGTGTTAGTAGAGACGAGGAGACTCTTCAACCAACGGTATATTTGAACAAGTAAGAAGTTCCAACTAGAGTTGTTACTTATTTCTAAACACGTCCCATTTAATTTAAAAGCTATTCTGTGCAATAGCCAATAGGAATCTACCAAAAGCGTTATGGTATCGTAACGTTTGTTCATTTCCTTTGATTTTTAGAGTTTGATCCATGTATGGCATTTGTTAGTATCATAGCTTCAAAACGGTGTAAAATTTGATGTCACCATCTCCAACCAAGACAACAACACGACGCAATTTATTTGTGTAACGCTATTCACTCCACCGGTGTATCCCAAAATTAAAATAGTAAAATAATTTCTAAAAGAGATATATTGTTAAAACGATATCGTTGAGACCTTCAAAACGAGTATGGTCTTAACTCTTACATATATATTTACAACTGTTATTAATAAGTTAGTTAATTAGTTTAATTAATGCAGGTTACCTGAAAAGTTTTCCGAAGGAACTCGAGTGTTCGTTGTAGATCCTATGTTAGCAACAGGTAAGCCTGCTTTTAGTTTGTTTCCTTGTATATATTGAGCCTTCCATTTATGTTATTTTATTTTCACTGATAACACTTGTTTTTTGCATTTTAATAATCCTTAGGTGGCACTATAGTTACAGCCATTGACATGATAAAGGAACGCGGAGTTGACAACCAAAATATCAAAGTGGTGAGTATAGAAGCCGCTCATATCCTGTTCTAAATAATCACAACAGTTTTCTTCATCGAGCATTTTATGCTAAATTTCCTATATGGCCCTTAGCTTCCATCTACCCCCCCCCCCCCCCCCCCCCCCAACTGCAATTAACAGTAGAGATTGGCATGTAGGTATCTGCTGTGGCATGCCCTCCGGCACTCTCAAAACTGAGTGAGAAGTATCCCGGGTACGAATGATATAACCACCTCGAAAACCATTGGGACTTGACGACACGTGTTATTATCATTTAGATTGACATTTTTTTATATAATCTCCTCAGGCTTCATGTATATGCTGGAATTATTGATCCAACTCTTACCGATAAAGGGTAAGCAATCTCACAAATTCATTAATATTTAATCATGTGTCATTAAATGATCTTAAGCGCGTGTTTGAAAATGATGATTTCAGGATGATTATCCCTGGACTTGGAGATGCAGGAGACCGAAGCTATGGTACATAAAACCGAACTAAACGGGATACGATTTGAAGCTTTTTGGCACAAATTTTGCTGAAAATGTTGTTGTTCTGGAGTCTTTTCCATCTGTGTGTTAGTTATCTAGTTTCTAAGCCTTCGCTCTGTGTTTGTTCAGTTATAAAGTTATTTAGATGAGCTTTCTTTCTTAAGGGGCTGTTTGGATTGCTTCTTAGAACTGTTGATTTTTTTATGTTTTCGGTCATTCTTAAGTATCTAAACGGGGTTGAGAGAAATATCAAAGAAACGCTTTGGTATACAGTTTAGGTCTTCAATCGACTCCCAATTAATCGGCTTTATATTATGATTATGGTATTTGGTAAACACAAACACAGTACTTTGGTCTATAGGTTACAAACAAATGGGATATTATCAATTGAGTTATAGTTATTGGCATATATTTTCAGAATAACCATTAAAACATTGTAAACTATAATTCTAATTGTTTACCAAATCTATATGGTTTTGTATGTGATAAAAGATCCAATTTTAGTTTATAACTTTATATGATTATGTTATAAAGGATTTTATGTTTAACTACGCTTTACTTTGCTAAACAGATTATTTTTGCTATAAATATACCAATTTTATGATGACTTTGACCAATTTATGGCTATAATAGTTGACTCCTGCTATATTATATCACTATTGAAATTTAAAAATAATAAATAAACTAGTGTATATAATCTTAAGCAAAGGGCCACTGAACACTTGTCATAATGTTTAAACACAATTATACGGTTATATAGCCGTTTTATGTATCATTGTTGAAGGAAAGACACAAGTATGCGTTTACATAGACGTTTTATGCATCACTGTTGTTAGCGCAAAGAGTAATACACTTGTCACAAAGAGTCTCATGCATTATCGGAATGAAAAAGGTTGTGAATTCAGGATGCAACATATGGTTCATACGTTCAGTAACGTCAAGTAACCAACGTCAACTAAATGTTTAAAGTTTGGCCCTCTTCACAGGTTTAGGAAACAAAATTGAAACATTAGATTCACCGGGCTAATTTTCACCCACCAAGCTTTAGGCAACTTACAACCCGTGACGTACTTTTTTGACAACGGAGCAGCCCAAACTACAATGATTACAATTATTCCGCAACAGCAGGATCAATAGGAAGTCCAGCCTCAAATGTACAATAGAGATGTCTCTTCATCAATAACAAAATGGATAAAGGTTAATAAAACCATACAAATGAAGCAAATATATCATGATAAAGCTACAAAAACAAGAGTTCACTTATCTTGTCATCGTTAAAGATTAATGTCAAAGATTAAAGTCACAGATTAAAGTAACATGCATTGTAATAAAGCGGTGTATTCTCTTGAGATAATGTCAAAGATTAAAGTCACAGATCAAAAGAAGGTGTGCTCACATGAACGTTGACTAGAGTTCACTGTAATTTCGCCAAACTGCACGAAACTCCTCACGAAATGTATTCAATCGAGCTTTCAGGTTAGGTGTCCGAAAGCTTGCATGCATGATAGTAGCTGAGAAACAGACAATAGTCAGCAACCAAACAGTACTTGATATTATTCGACGATTAGCAATAAGATAGAATATACCAAGAAGCCCAACGGCTAGTGCCCATAACAAAATCAAGAGGCCGCACGAAACAAACCAAAGAGTGAAACTCACTGCAAAAGGACAAAAGGGTAAATACTAAATTACCAAAAAAAAAAGGATTATAAAGAGTAAAATGGCATTTTCATCCTTGAGGTTTGGCCAGTTTTGCGACTTTCGTCAAAGGTTTGTTTTTCTGCATTTGGATCCAAAAGGTTTGAAATTTTGCCATTTTCATCCGGCTCGTTAACTCCATCCATTTTTCTCCGTTAAGTCAATGATATTTTTCGTCTTTTTTGTTAACTTAAAAGGCAATTTGGCCTTTTTCATTATATGTACAAGCATTTAGCATAAAGTACAAGTATTCAAAATACCCTTACTAAATAAAAAAGACGAAAATACCCCTGACTTAATAGAGAAAAATGGACAGGGTTAACGAGCCGGATGAAAATGGCATTTGGATCCAGATGCGGAAAAACAAACCTTTGGACGAAAGTCGCAAAACTGGCCAAGCCTTATGAACGGAAATGGCATTTTACTCGATTATAAATGAGAAAAAGTTTTTCCATACCAGCAGAGGACATGATAACAAATTGCCAACGAGGGCGTCCACATATATAAATTGCTCTTTTGGAAGAAGGGCGCCCTCGAAGAACAGGCCTGCAAGTTGCGGATGGTCATGTAAGAATTGCTACCGTTATATGTTCTAAACGTTTAAGCAAAGAAGCTTACATTGGTGGAGGTCTCATTTTTGCAGCTAAATGTGGAGAAATTTGCCTAACGAATCTTGTTACTTTTTCACTAAATGTGCCTGCAAAACTGTAAACCGTCCGGTTGCCAAATTAGAGGACGTTTAACTAGTTACAGTAAAACCTAACAGAACCATCTTAAATCATGGTTTTACATGTACAAACTTGCATAATTTGCAATATTGAAACTTCAACAACTAAAAGAACATACAAAACATAAGAAACAATGACAATACATAAAATTGTAATGTCAGCAAAATTCAAAAAAGTTACAACAAAGACCACTTCACATATTACAGAATAATCACCACTTCACATTACAGAAAAATCCAATATTTAGGGGTTCGATTTTCGGGGGGTGCACTATTATGGGGCTTAGAGAAAAATTTAAAAGTAGCTTAAGAGTAAATGGATTGTTACAAAATAAGTGAAGCCTGAAAATACTTGAGCGCTACACGTGTGTTCAATAAACATTTCCATGATTGTTAAAAACAAAACAAAGTAACAAAAAAACAAATAATAATAAGAGAGGCAAAATGTAGGAGCTAATATTTGCACTCAACAACCACTCCTTTAAATTGTTCACATTTTCTGGGATCTTACCATATAACTTGTGGTTCGTTCTAAAAAATTCTATAATCTTTTAACGGGACAGTTGGTCTGTCAACATATCAACTTGATGTCTTAGTATCTTACAAATCTTTAACACTTATAATCCGTTTTTTATTCTTATAATTGGTATTATTTATGCGATATTTTAAAATTACTTATAATCAGAGATGGTGCCAACGAAGAAAAATCTGGAAGAACAAGGATGTAACTAGTGTTTTTTGCTGATTGAACTAGACATCCTGGCAATTATTATGTGTTTCACCAAAATTGGCAGCTCTACTCACTGAAAAAATGTCTTAGAAATTTATATACGAAATTACCAGTTTACCACATACAACCTAAATAAGAAAATATACTACTATAGTGGATTCAGCTAAATAACTGTTGGTAGCATTCTAAGGTATCAATAACTTCCACATTTAAATCAGAACTAGTGTTTTATACACAGTTGGATAGTGTTCTTTAATCCCAAAGAACTAATCGCAATTCTATGCAAATTGTAGGAACTTTGCTAAGAGAAACCGAACTGTTAAAAACACGAACATGTATATTCTAAAAGATAGATAAATCTGGATAATTGATCTAGAAGCTCCATCTCGAGTCAAATCCCTAACAAGTATGAACATAAACTAGTGTTGTACTATACACTAATGCACCCATGGATTAAGAATCTAATATCTCATACACCGTGTCGTATACCTGCTCATCAAAATCACACACCATTAGTCTCCTACAAAACTATGTGCTATTTCCACAAAGATACGCACATTTCAATCCTCAATAACTCAACAATAAATTAATAATCATACACACCGTCGTTCAATCATTCATTACCGCAAAATATCAATATACATCGCAAACGTAAACACTAAAACCAACGTACCTATCATTTAAGAAAGCAATTGTGAGAGCTGTAGACACAGCTGCAACAATGGCCAGTGGTCTCCTTAGAAATCCCAATCCTACACATAACAAATTCATCATCACTATACCCTTTATAAACACCTTCCAAAACACATCAACCAATTGTATCTCTTCATATCAGTTCCCTTACCAAGTATAAACAGAATCATCAGAAAGTAATTCGTCCGGTAACTGCCAAAAAAAACACAAAACCGTACAAATCATAAAACAAAAATTACTCGAAATAACATAAATATTAGGTCCAATTCTTCTACAAAACAAATTCCTCCAATATACACAAATATCATAACCCTAACTTAACGAGTAGTAACCAAACAATACCTGTATTAGGGCTGCAAACCAACCGAACGTTCAGTGAACAGTTTGTCTATTTGTAAACCGTTTGGCAGGAAGTTAATTTGTGTTACTTCATTCATTTAATAAATGAACAAACATGAACAAAATAATCCGTCTGTTTAGTTAAATAATTGAACATGAACAGAGACCGAGTTCGTTTATTTATATTCGTGAACGACGTGTTCATTTAGGTTCGTTTGTAAACGATAGTTCATTAGGGTTTTAAATTTTTATATATTTATTTAAATACTTCAAAATTCAAACTAATATACCAATATAAGGATTGATGACGAAAGAAAATGAATAAGAACATACTAGTAGAGATTACACTTGAGGCGACTGTTCCATTTGTTAGATGAACGAGGAAGGGTGAATTTGGAAAAGAATTCGTGGAGAGGACGAGGAGGTGATGACCAGTCGACTTCTTTCAGTGCGTCGATTAGATCTTCTGTTGAAACCGTTCCCCAATCCATTTTGATCACCGTCAAATGGGAATTCAAGAAAATGTAAAGATTGTTTGTTTGGTTATTATGAGATATGATTTGGAAGGTGGGTTGTTGTTAACGATCTTGCAATTTCAAAAAAAATATTTGTTTTTTTTTTTTTTTTGTGTAATATCATAGAAAACAATTTATTTTCTTATTTTTCTCATAAAAAATAGAGTTAAATGTTGGTTCCTGTGGTTTGCAAATATTGCAAACTTGGTCCCAATGGTTTACTAATTACAGAGTTGGTCCCAGTGGTTGCAAATTTTGCACTCGGGTGATCCTTATCACTAACCAATGTTAATTTTCTCAGTTAAGTGTGTATAAAATTACCAATTTACCCTGAACAATTAAAAAAAATAAAAAAAGAGATGTCCACCTTTTTACCCCTCCCTGTTTACACACAATTGCAACTTTACATCTGTTTCTCCGATACCGGGAATTCATACAGTTCACCAGAAACCACCGTAACCAGTGTATACGCTCCGATAACAGATCCATATTAGGTAAACATCGAGCTTCTACACTCATTAGATCAAGATCTCCATGAAGATAAACAATCGAATCTGAATCTAGACATCTGTTAGGCATCTGAATCTGAACACTAGTTATAACAATAACTAACAGTAATAATATCTCCGATATTTCAGAATAACTGCACTGAGAGTGTTGGAAATGCAAGTGGTGAAGGTTGCGGCGTTAAGTTCAAAAGACCCGATAACTCCGGCATCGGCAAGGTGTGTGGAGACGAGCAAGAACGGACGTGAACGACGTCGTTTCTTTGAGGTGTTTGTGATTCGTTGAGCCGCTGACGTGACGACGGTGATGAGATCCGGCGATACGAAGGGGAGAGAACATCGAAACAACATCCGCCGTACTATTACTACTACGATGAAAATAGCAGGGTAATTTGGTTAGCTTTGGAAAATCATTGTGGCTCATAATCGGAGAGACTATATTAGAGGAAGAAAACAGGGGATTAGAGGAAGAAAACAGGGAGGGGTAAAAAGGTGGGGCATCTCTTTTTTTATTTTTTTTAATTGCTCAGGGTAAATAGGTAATTTCACATACACTTAACTGAGAAAATTAACATTGGTTAGTGATAAGGATCACCCGAGTGCAAAATTTACAACCACTAGGACCAACTCTGTAATTAGTAAACCACTGGGACCAAATTTGCAATATTTACAAACCACAGGGACCAACCACGCATTTAACTCTAAAAAATACTTGTAACTTAATTTAGTATGTTGAACTTCATTAAAAAATACTTGCAACTTAAAAGATACTTCAGTTTCAACGGTTGAAGTCCCTGATAAAGAAGTGAAGAACACAAAAAGTAAATCAACGCACTTTTGCTATATTAAAGTCTCTAGACATATATATATATATATAGGGAGCCGCTAAAATGAAAACCACCCCCAGTTGTAAGAACCGTGAGAACCACTCTCCACCAATCATATTCAGCCAACAAAAAGGGTAATTTGGTCATTTACCCCATTTGTCAAATCCTACCTCTCTCCACATTAAATACCACCAGCTTTTTTTAAAATGTCAGAACATATTTATAACCCATCTTTTGTCTCTCTCTCCTCATTCTCATTTTAAAATCATCTGATGAAGTTTTTGAAAACCTTCATCTTCATCCTCTACAAAAGCAAACATCCATGCTCCCTCTCTCTCTCAATGACATCCAGCCCCAACCTCACACCCACCACCACATCGCAACCACAGCCCCCCATCCCCCGTTACACGCTGAAGAACCATCACCACCACCGTCTGGTGGTGGTGCGACGACGGAAAGTGGCGGTGGTGGGTTTTTTTACGGCGAGCTCCGGCGACGGTCTGATTTACCAGTAAGTTGACCCTCTCCGATTTACTAGTACGGTGGTGGTGGGTTTGACGGTGGCGGTGGTGGTGTTTGAGGTTTGACGGAGACGGTGGTTGTGGTGGTGTTGGAGGCGATGGCTGTGTGAGCGGTGGTGTCGTCGATGTCAGAGGTTACAGAAATTTGGTTGTTATTGTTGCTGGGTTTTCCTTTGATTTGATTTTTGGCATGTACAGCTTGTTTGGTTGTTATTGTTGCTGGGTTTTCCTTTGATTTTGGGTATTCTTTATTCTTTGGTGGGTGTGGTGGTATGTACAGCTTGTTTGGTTGTTATTGTTGCAGTGGTTGATTTTGGGTTTTCCTTTGATTTTGGGTATTCTTTATCCTTTGATTTTGGGTATTCTTTATTCTTTGATTTTTGTGGCTGATTTAGAGTAACTGTTTGATTTTTCTGGTTGAAAACTTGATTCAGAGAAACTGGTGATTTTGTGGTGCCGGTGGTGCCCCGTGGTGCCGGTCGTTGATTGAAGTGTGGTTTTGGATGTGCGGCTGTGATGATGCAAAAAAAAAAAAAAAGCGCATATTTTGATGACGATGGCACGGCTGGGACGACGGAGGATAGGTTTTTTGAACCTGCAACCCCACTTTTGCAGCCTTTTGATTATCGGATAATCTGAGCCAAACCCCGTTTTTTTTTTTTCGAGATACACTTTGTTTTGATGCTGTTGTTTTTCCCCCCTAGTCGATGATGATAACGATACATTTGAGACACCTCCCGAGTGTGCGATTTTTGGGTGCGTTCGTTTTTGCGTAAAAAAGTTTTTGTAAAAATAAGTTAAACCGTAAACTTTTTAACGTAAAACGTAAAAACGTAAAACGTAAAAAGTTTTATGTAAAACGTAAAATGTAAAAAGTTATACGTAAAACGTAAAAAGTTTTAGGTAAAACGTAAATTTTTTTAAGTAAAACGTAAAAAGTTTTACGTAAAACGTAAAAACGTAAAAAGTAAAACGTAAAAAGTTTTACGTAAAACGTAAAAATTTTAACGTAAAATTTAAAACGTAAAAAGTTTTACGTAAAACTTAAAACGTAAAAAGTGTAAAAACGGCGCGTCAAAAAAACGTGTAAAAAACGGCGCGTTAAAATTACGGCGCTTGAAAAAACGGCGTGCAAAAAACGGCTCGTTAAAAAAATGACGCTTGAAAAAGCCCGGCGTAAAAACGGCGTGTTAAAAAACGATGATTGAAAAAGCCCGGCGTGCAAAAACCGACACGTAAAACGTAAAAAGTATAAAAAATCTTTTTAAAAAAATCTGAATTTAATTTATGTTTAAAAAAGAAAAACTAATATAATAATACAAAAAACTAATAAAAAACAATAAAGACAAAAGGACAAAATAGAGTCATTTTACTAAATTACCCTTTTGGATTAAAATATTAAAAACATAATAAGACAAAAAACATTTAATATTATTTTTAGTTACTTTTAATCTCATCCATTGATCTTGAAGATCTAATGGCTAGGAACTGGTTCTCGCGGTTTCTTACAACTGGATGTGGTTTTCATTTTAGCGGTCTATATATATATATATATATAGGAAAAATACACTAATCTGTGAGTTAAATGTGATTTTAGTCCCTGTTATTTGGGTCATTTTTTAGTTTAATCCAAATGTATCATTTTTCGTCTGTGGGTTCAAAAAGGTTTCACTGTTGCCATTTTAGTCCACTGGGTTAAATCCATCCATTTTTTCTGTTAACGAGAAGGACAATTCGGTCATTTTATATGTATTTCTGTTAATTAGAAGGGCAATTCAACCATATAACCTTATACGGTCTGTATACACTATGTGAGAATAAGATTTTACCATATACGATTATTAATTCCCTTTATATTTTCTTTGACTTGTAAATCTATCAAATGATCTATAGACCGTAGTTAATGACAAATGATATAATTTTCTTTTTTCTAACATCAATTCCTGCTGTGTAAAAAGAAAAACATCATTTTCTATCTTTTTACATCACAACTTTCACCCTACATATATATAAAATTATGGGTAAAAAAAGTCGAATCTCTATATTATATGAATAACAAGATTACGAATTTAGGTACAACAAAAACAACACAAAATTAGGGATGAGGAATTCGGTATAGGTACCAAAAAATATCAGTAGCGGCGCCATGCTTAGAGTTGGGGGTTAGCCCCTTTAAGGTGCTTTGTCTTCATCAAAAACACACCAGATCTGCATGGTTGGCTGAGAAAATAATTTTCAAAAGTGACCGGAAGCTAGTAGCAAAGTTACTACTATCAACTAAGTTACTGAAGTTCGGTACCAATAGAGTCGCAAGAAGTTCGGTAACATGTCCTCATTCTAAGTATTAGCAACTGTGAAGTTTCAAGAATTTGTGTATTGACATGCTAGCTTAATGGACTTGTCCTTGATACGATGCTAGCTAATTTGAGTATTATATATTGTCTAAACTAAAAGCATGTTAACAACAAAACATAAGTGGTAATTGTATGATCACTATGATATCCATGAGACAATATTTATCCATCACGTATAGTTAACAAATCTTGTGAAAAAAAAAAATTTGACATATTAACAAAACACGTGTAAAAATAGAGTTGGGTTGATGAGACTAAAGGGTATGGGGGCCGGCTTAGGCCCGGCGCGGGTCCCCCACACCGCCCCCCTCAGGCTCGGCTAGTCCCAACCGTTTCTCACTCGACGTTCACGACGGGCCTCTATCCTCTCTCCTCACACACACAGTTATACATACATATATAAAGGGGTTCATCCCCCAACCCCTAGGTCCATCCCCTTCAAGGCGGCCCTCCTACGTGGCGGTGACGTGACAGCCCATCCTCTTGGGATGAGGCTCTCCATACCCTGCAGTCTGAGAGAATATGTAGGGATGTCCAAGATGACCCTAGTTGCTACGTGTAACTTTTGTAACTTCATGCAATAATGATGTGATTGACTTGATGATTGATGGCAACTATAATGTGAGTTGTGAGGGAGATGGTTCGTACACATTGAGTGGTCTCATGATGTGATTGACTTGATGATTGATGCAACTTGGCTACTAGCCAACACTGGCACATGATATGCTTAGACTAGAGGCTCCAGTCACGGATGAGAATGAAACAAGAACCCAAACTCGATTAGAATACATCGAAAACATTTGGAATGGGTACAGGGTTGGTAATTAGTGGCGGAGCTTGACTAAAAGTTTCGAGATGGTGGAAAGTCATAGGATCCAGTTTATATATTGTATAAATATTTAGGCAAAATAATTGGAAGGACAATCTTATATAATTTTAAAATTTTTGGACGAAAAATGAAATTTTACACTTCTAACCGAAACATTGGGATGGGGCGGGTGCACCCCTCACTTCACACTAAGCTACGCCCCTGTTGGTAATCGTGTATAGAACCAGGTATGTGATTACTTTTGATATTTGCTGTGAGTATGGAACGGCTATTAGATTTGGTGATATACCCGTATATCTGAACCGATTACCCGATAATATATACTAGTTTATCTGATTATATGTCAGAGATGATTTTCTTTCTTTTTTAATTTATTAATATTTAAGTTTTTTTTTTTTTTTTGAACGACAAATTTCTTTTGTTCCATGTCGTCTATGGAACTTGAACCTAAGACCTTTCTCTCTCAAAATATTTAAAGGCTTTGTCTTTACCAGTTGATCACCATCCCATTAGTATTTATATTTATGTTTATATTCTTTTGATGTTTCCACCATCTTAATTCTCACACCATTCCCCAAACTTGAAACATTTGTATCAATATTTGACTCGAGAAAAATTGAAACATTTGTATAACTAGATTTTTTACCCGCCGCGCGTTGCGGCGGCGTAACAACGCACTATCGTGTATGCACGACGTAAGTAACTCCATTGTGATTTACTTTTTATCATACAGAGTCTCTGACTCCATACACTTGTACTTCATCGGATTTCAAACAGTCTATGTCATGATTGTATATGGTATTACTATCATTTTCATACAGATTGGATCAACAAATCACAAACTTTAGCTGTCATCTAAAGATCTTCACCCCACCACCTTTTGGTTGTATGAACTTCTATCTACCCTTTTTTTATTCGAATGGCTACGTGATACACTCACCTTCAAAGGGTTGAAAGATACTTTTGACACAAAGGATTCGATACAGCGGTTTGCGACTCCTAACTCATCTGAGCCATAATTGGAATGGTTATGTGGCATGATGAGCGACAATGCAATCTTTCCAACCATTGAGAATGCAAGAGCTGAAGAATATTTGGCTGCATCAAGCAGAGAATATTGTAGGCGCTCAGAGTGATCGTGATTCCATAGTAGAACTTTACACATAACTCAAAAGCATCATTGAGTCCATGAAAATCTGCGAGTTTGATCATTTGAAGCTATGAGGATTCAGTCTTCAGAATAGTGTTTCTGCAACTGGTAGAAGTGGAACCTGAAAGTGGAAAAACATAGAATCAAACAATTAACATGATACCAAAGAACATAACTTGCAATCAACAAACATGATATGAAAAACCTGGCCTATGGCAACAACATAAACCTCCTCTTCAACCCCGTCAGTTCTTTTCTTAAGTTCCTGTTGTCCACAGAGCAGAAGATGCCTCTTCAAGGCATCTATTCTACATAAGACAAAAACATGTCAGTCAATATTATGCAAATAGTTAACAGAAATTTTCGACAGATTACATCAATTTACAAAAAAATGTACAGAACCAGTCACATTAAGCATTTGACACCCAACCAGGTCAACATAACCAACTCCTAGACCACAAATAGTTAGAAAAAATCAAAATCTTTTACTAATTTAGCTGGCATATGAATTAGAATGGAAAAAAGAGAGAAATCACATTGTAAAGTAGGGGTGTCATACTCCATAAACAATTGAAACCAACTTAACCGATGGCTAAAGGCTCGAACGGCATACACTCACGAATCTCATCAACATTTGCGTTTTAAATCCAAACTTCATTTGGAGATACACTCTAATATCACAAGATTAAATGGCCAAATAAATGTCGTTTATAAAGTCAAAATTTAACACTGTGTAAATACGCGGTATATATGTGGTTGCACGTACTGTGTATAATTTAAATGGCAAAACTGCTACATTAATCCGCAAATGCAAGGAAGAATATGAACAACTTAAACCAAAGGCGTAAAAATGCAACCTGCAATGTAAAAAGGTTATAAGAATCAAGTTTGCGATTTGCAATGTATAAAATTATAAGAATCAGTGCATGTGCTTTAACAATGGATGGTGTGCTATTTCAAATTGGTTTGACCCATTCAAACTATTTGGTTGATTGTTCAAATTACATGTCAGGATTAGGCCCGGCAAAGTTGACCCACACACCTAGTTTTAGGTTAAGAAGGACCATTAATCCGCAAATGCAAGGAAGAATATGAACAACTTAAACCAAAGGCGTAAAAAGGCAACCTGCAATGTAAAAAGGTTATAAGAATCAAGTTTGCGATTTGCAATGTATAAAATTATAAGAATCAGTGCATGTGCTTTAACGATGGATGGTGTGCTATTTCAAATTGGTTTGACCCATTCAAACTATTTGGTTGATTGTTCAAATTACATGTCAGGATTAGGCCCGACAAAGTTGACCCACACACCTAGTTTTAGGTTAAGAAGGACCATTATCTTATCATGTTGGGTTATGTTGGGCATCAAAAAAAGTATGAAAGGGTTGCCATGGATCAAATTTCGTAGGATAGAAGACTCCCACAGGTCAGGATGGGTTGTGGGAAAACAACTTATGGGTCAGGATGGGTACTGCCAATTGCTTATGACTGCCCACACTCGTCACCACCGGAACCATCCGCAACAACGTAACCAGCACCAACCATCACCTCCGCGACAACCACCATCAACCGAAGCCACCACCTTAGCTACCGTCAACCAACGCCACCACCTAATGCCACCACCACACCCACCGTCAACCATCGCCACAACCATAACCACCGTCAACCATCGCCACAACCATAACCACCGTCAACCATTGCCACCACCACAACCATCGCCACCACCGCAGCCACCGTCAAACCATTGCTAGTTCGCCACCACCGCAGCCAACATCAACCATCTCCGCCACAACCACACCAACCATCTCTGCCGCCGCAATCACCAACAATCAACGCCACCAAAACCATCATAAGTTGTGGACACAAAACACTACACAAATCCACATATGCGGTCGTCGTTAGTGCGGTTCATATCACACTCCATGGATCACCACGATTAAGTTGTGAACTTGTGAAGGAAACTAATACAAATCGAAGTGAGAGTATTATGTAGTAAAAGTAAAAATGTATATATATGTTTCCAAGAAGTGGAACGTGATAGAGCTATTTCAAATAAAATAATATAATATGGAATTGAATTGAATTCTATTAAATAAAGGCAAACCAAAGCTCTGAACACAAAATTACAAAACCCAACACATCTTTCTATCATCATTCCTTCTTTTTCTAAGTTACCCATCCTAACCCAAACCCATTTTGACCTAAACTTATTCTAACCCAAACCCATTGTGATCTTTTTTTTAATCAGTCTAGTCTATCCTAACCCAAACCCATCCTAACCCAAAAATATAAATAAACAACAAATTAAAGACCATAACAAAGAAATTAAACCATCCAATATGCAAATCTTGCAGCAAAATAGCTAACCGGACTAAAGAAAAACTGACGTAATCGTGAACACCAAACACACACACACACACGCACCATCATCAAGTAAAAACCATCAGATATCATCCAAAAAAAGGTCTTACATCCAAGAACTCACAACAACATCGAACCAACATAGCTCTAAATCAAAATAGTCGGTGGCCCCTATCAACTTCTAAATCAGAACGCACAACTGCCGCTCAACCACAGGAACTATGGTGAATGCCGTCGTGAACAGAAGATCAAAAACAGATAAAAGTGGTAAGCTGCAAACAAATCATTGGAAGAAAACGATAGAGAGGAAGACACCTCATAGTACACTCGGTAACTTAGCAAAACAGTACAAATAGGGTATGCAAGGGTACAACCGAACAAAGCATAAACAACCACCTCTGCCAAACTTACAACACATATGAACAACATGTTGCCAATTCATAGTATACAAATTGACTAATAATAAAATCATGCCTAAATATAGTATCGTGTTCATAGAGTCCAATTTGAACGGTTTATACCTTCACACGTGTTAGGTTTGCAAACCCGTTTGAACCTGTCAATAGAACCTGAGTAGTCCGTTTGGCTTGTTATCGAGTTCCAACCATTTCTCCAACTCTATTACGCCAAAACCATCCGGATCACCACCATTGTTTGCAGGTACGGTTGTCCTTGTTCCACTTGATTATTTCCACTGTTTGGGTCACCGAATCTGCCGTTTATCCTAGCCCCTAAATTGTGGTTTCATTAGCCAAAGGTAAAAAAAATAGAAATCACAACTTTTATAGTGATTCATCAGCCAGAAGCAACTTGAAAAAAAAATTACTTTTGACTTTATTTAGATAAAACCAATATTGTACGACCTCTTTACTTTGACATCAACAAAATTATAAGAGCCCTAACTTGAAAACAACATACTTTTAAATACATATCTTTCCTGATTAATTCATCATTTTCACCACGTTAATTGCACCATTCATCATGCAAAGAAATACACAATAAATTGAAAACTTTTTAACAAAAAGACTTACCAATTATCCTATTCATGGCTAGATGAGAAATGCAACCAATATTCATGATATTTAACTTGTGTTGGGGAATTTCCACCAGAGTATAGTCGGAGGTTGGCCTGTTATTCATTTGAAAGCTAATCTGGCCAGAATAGGCTTCTGCATCAAACCGTCTCTGAGAATGAAAAGTTAACCATTAACACAATCCTCTCGATTTAAACACAAAGATGCTTATGATAAATTTGAAACAAAACCAAAATTAATAGGGTTCGAAAATTTTACCAGGAAGAATTAACAAACCGTAATCGTTTTTTCACCTCCCGTGTGCTTGAATTATCGTATAACCTAAGAAAACAAAACCCTAAACACCCAAGTTAAGAAGTCGTTTTTGATGGGAAAGAAAATGAGAGATCAAGATAAGGAAGAAACCATACAACAGTTGATAGGATTCGAAAATTTTAACTGGATGAATTGACAAATGCTAATTGTTTCCAGCTCTGTACTTATTCTTCAATCTGAAATCGATGACCTGGTACTCTCGATTGACTAAGGGGGTGTTTGGGTTAGCTTATTTTGGAGCAACTTATGACTTATTAACTTATAAAAGTTAATAAGTTATTTTTAGAGTGTTTGGGTTAGCTTATTTTAGAGGATTTTGTGTGTGTGAGAAGTCATTTTTGAGAAGTAAGGATTTCTCACTTCTCACTTATGACTTATATAAGTTAATAAGTCATTTTGAGAAGGAATGCCAAACACCACCTAAATCTTCACAGAAAATGGGTACTGCCGCCGTGATAGTGAGGGTTCGCCGGAGGGGAGTCGCTTTCCTGGGAGACGGTTTGTGAGATCAGATGATCTATGTGGGTTTACCCTAAAGAATCAATGGAGTGTGTGACGCGTGTTTAGGGCGGTGATGCATCAGCCACCGCCCACACTGACCAATAAAAAAACAACTTTCCAAAAGTGATAGAATCAAACACAATAGCACAAGGTACAACACCTATTGCACCTAATTGTTGCTAATTTGTATCAATGGTATCAATGTTGTTCAGTTGATATCGGCTTAGTTGGTTTGCATTCTATGTTTATTTTTTCAGCATTGCGATATAAATTTTATTGAAAACGGATATTGTGTCGTATCAGACTAAATTGAATCGAAACTGGTTTAACAAAATATGTGTCGATACCGGTATTTATTTTTATTGTTTTTTCATCATATTGCTACTATACTGTAACAAACAAAACAGTATCGGTACCGGTATGTATTCATTTTTATGGTTACTTGTTTGATAACGGATTTTGTGTTGCTAGCTTGCGAACCGAAACAAACCAAATAAACAACATCAATTGCGATACCGTATTTATTTTTATTGTTTTTTCTTTCGATAAACCGACAACATATTGCTACCGTATCGTACCGATCAACATAGGTACCAGCACTCATATTCATTTTTAGGGTTTCCGGTTTCGAAAGTTTTTCTTTTATACAACTTTGTCTGCGACAATAAATGGATATCGGTACAAGTACCGTGACAATCTGAACCGACCGGTACTGTTCGAACAACATCGATGTTTGTACCGGTGTCCATTTTGTCGATGTAAAACATGTGTTGATTTCTATAGAGAGCATATATCGTATGAGTATTGTAACAAACAAAATGTCTACGGTAACATACATTCACAACACACCAGCAAACAACTTGGAATGTTAATATAAGAAATAAACATAGATGCGACTTTCGATTTTTTTAATAATCTGCGACAATAAATGGATATCGGTACAAGTACCGTGACAATCTGAAACGACCGGTACTGTTCGAACAACATCGATGTTTGTACCAGTGTCCATTTTGTCGATGTAAACATGTGTTGATTTCCATAGAGAGCATATGTCGTATAAGTATTGTAACAAACAAAATGTCTATGGTAACATACATTCAACACACCAGCAAACAACTTGGAATGTTAGTATAAGAAATAAACATAGATGCGACTTTAAATTTTTTTTTAATAAAGTTAACGAACACAAATTATTACTAAAAAATAAAATTGTCGATCCAATATCCGCAGTAACGTACCGTCACTTGTAAATAACTTAAAATGTTAAAATAAGAAATAAATATAATTGTGAATTTAGATTTTTCTATAAAGTTAATGCACCCAAATTATTTCAAAAAAAAAATTTGAATAACAACAAAATATTATTAATATCAAAAAGAAAAAAACAAATACTTAAAAACCCATTAGTTGCCTATTTATTACTAAAAATACTTACAATTTTTTATTTTTTTTTGAAAAACTCCCAATACCAATGTTACAATCACATTAAGCATAACTTTGTTCCTAATTTATAGTTTTGAAATATTTGACTCGAGAAAAATTGAAACATTTGTATAATGGTTATTTGTAAATATTTATAAATAGTTTATACCATTGAACAATTTGTTTTTCAAGAAACATTATCCTAATATTAATTTTTGAGACTTCTGAATAGTAACTTATCAACAGTAACCATGCCTGGCTCTTGTCTAACACTTGTGTTTGTTTATATTTTATTTGACGGTATGTTAGGGTTTCTTATCTTGAAAAAAGAAGACAGAGAGGTTGTAGAGAATGGAGTCGCCGGCCGCCCGCCGTATACGGCGGCGACGTTAATAGTTATCCGATGGCTGCCTTGACTGCTTTTGGATTGAGTATACGCAATCAGTGGCAGAGTCACACTTTGAACAACGGTGTCGTCCGACACCATTGAATTTTGTGTAGCAAATACAACGTATAATAGGAAAAATTCAAGTGAAACCATTGTTTTTTTTTACGAGCGACACCATTGTCTTTTTACAAACGACACCATTGTTTTGTTTTCTTCTAAAAGAATTACATAATAAACATATTTATATTTCAAAAATTAAGTCCAGTTACTTGAATTTAATTAGTATACTTTTAAATCATTAAAGGTCCATGCTTAATTTTTTTTTCTAATCCAGTAAGCATTCTAGCCCCATGTCTAATTGGTTTTGTTTCAATTGTTTAACCTAACAGGATTTTTGATGATCATTTGAATGATGCGTGCACTTGTTTGTTATAATGAAAAAGAGGTTTTTTTTTCAAGTTGCCATTGAAAACATTATGAATCCTTTTCAAAACATGAAAATGCGTACAGAGCAACTATTAAATGCATTTTTTATATATTTTAAATGACTTTGTAATTTTACTACGTGTTTTTATTCAATAACATTGTACTTTTACTGTGATATTTGCTTTTATTATGTGATTTGACCCGACTAAATCCAAACAGATTCAAAAAGTTCGACTCTAGGTTACTAGAAACCGGGGTATCCATAAAAAATGACATCATAAGAAAAAATTTCTAGCTCCGCCACTGTACGCAACAAGCATATGTAAAAAACTGATGGGTATATCCAACACACTCGGATAACCCGATAATCGAAGGTAATTGACCAATAGATACCTGACATGTTTTGGGTCAAGTATGAGACTTACTTTTACATAGTCGGGTATGAGACAAACTTTTATTATCGGGTACAGGGTTGAGATTATCTTAATTTGTCCCAAACTAGACCCATTATCATCCACACAAATTCACATGAATTCAACTCATTTAATGTGAAAATACATTTATATGCATAGTAATAGTACAAAATGTTAAATTTGCACATTATTCCTATTTTTTGAAGCAATTATGCTCATACTATGTCAATTTTAATTTGTAATTAGGCATAAGCTATACTCAAAAAACTTAAGTTATTACATAAAATACGTTTACCAAAATAAAAATAAATAGACGGGTTATACGTGATCACCCAACCACGAATTCATTGAGTTAACATAAACACAACCCGTTTTGCTAAATATGTTTATGGGTTCAACCTAAAACTCACTCAAATTGTTTAGACTAAACTCAGACTTGCGAATTTTAGATTAGGTTCATATCGTGTCATAAATTTAAGTCACCTGTATAATTCATAAACAAAATTAACAGTAGAAAACAAATTTTAATTATAAATAAAAACAATTAACTTAACTAAAATTACTTATATAGCAATTACCTTAAATGCGTAGCAAAAATGGGGTAGGTTCATTTGAGAAGAAAATTTAATTGAGAAGAAAAATAACAAAGGGTACTGTTATGGGTGAAATTCTGAGACCATATCCTGGATAATATCTTGAATTATATCTTGGCTATATGGTAAATGTTCATTCTCAGGATGCTGACTTAGGATATTGGTAACATCCTGGATGGTATCCTGAGGATCACTAACGGATTATGTGCAGGAGTACGAGTCCAAGCTTGCAATGTTCATGAGGACCTTTTCCCTGGAAGACTCGGTCCAAGTTGTTCGAAGAAAGACGTTGAAGCCGCTTTACTTGGTCTCCAACGTTAACTAAGGAATATTCGATGGCATCCCCCATTTATAGGAGATTTTGTTTCATTTCTTAGCTATAAATAGACGGATATATCAGATCAAATAGGACACAACACTCACTGCTCTCAAACACTTCTACTCTCTCGCAACTCGCACTTTCTGAAAAAACATTGTAACACTTAGCGATCTGATCAATATCCTGCAATGTATCCTGACGTTTGAAGTAATAAGAAGAACAAGGCAGCTGCAATTGTCAGCTCCCGAGGTTTTGTGCTGGCGATCTAGATTGATCAAGGGTTTTCCTCGTATATCTCGTGTCACCCCTTTACTTTCTGCTCATTGTTTGATTATAGATATAACTCGATATCCTGAGCTATATCCTGAAAATGTTTTTGCAAACTAACAAGCCAACATATTTTTCACGAAGTATCACTAGCACACTACCTCACAAAACTAATTTGATCTCTTAATTGCTTTGGTAATTTTTGACCAAAACAATTTGGCGCCCACCGTGGGGCAAGTGGTGCTATTTCTACTAAAAGCTTTTGCAAAATCATTACTTGGTTTTCTATTTTCAAAAATTTTTACCACATTATTTTCAATGGCCTCGAGATCAAACATGAGCTCTTCCACCGTGTCTGCTGCAACCTCTGCTACAATTGGTTCGGTGCTTCCACCACCTCCTCCAAGGACGCAAGCCTCCTCACAGCCTCAGGATTTATACCTACTCGGAGTGTTCAGGGATCTGCTCCTGTTTTAGCTTCTAATGAAGAAATTCTAACCTTATTTGGTAGTGTACAGGAACAGATGAGGCAACAGCAGGAGACCAACCAAATGCTGATGAGAGAAATACAACTCTTAAAATCCAGCTCAAGCAGGCCCGCTGAGGATACTGTCACTCCCTTGCAACCCAGGGCTTTGAACTTCAGTTCTGCAGTATATACTGAGGATAACAGGGGGAATATTGTGCCTAGCCATTCCTGTTAGGATCTGAGTTTGGTTTTGATTGTGTTTTATGTTTGAATTAAGATGAAGATGGATGAGTTGTGCAGCGGAATTAAGATGGAAACAAACTTTGCACACAATCAAACGAGAGAATTGCTTTAATCAAACATTTTCCACAAAGAACCGAAAGATTGAATTTATTTCAATAACAATTACAATGCAATGTAAGAATACAAACTCCCCCTCAGCCTGAGCTCACAACGTTTGTTCGTGCAGGAAAATGATTTTGCAAAGAGCTGATAGAACAGTACAGAGCATTGTTCTATTTATAGGCACGAGCAAACCACTGAAGCATCTAAGCTGACGTCACCATGAAAGTGACATCTAACCTCCTAACAAACTCTAACCTATGATCTATACAACCTCTGCTATGCTAACTACTGCTATTTCATTTCATTACATAAAGACATCTAAACTACTGCTGCATCCTTCCACTGATGTGAACCCAGCAGTACTTGTCCGGATCAGCAGAGCTTGACTTAAGGCAGTAGATTGAACAGCAGAGCTTTAGTCTTCCATCAGGCTTTTACTTGATCAGCAGTTTGTAGGTTAGCAGTTTGTACGATCAGTAGATAGGAGGTCAGCAGATGTTGAAACCACTTTCAAGGGGAGAGACTTGTATACATAACATCTGCTTATTCTGGATCCACTGCTCTGATCCAGTTTTGGCTTTAATTATATGTTCCTTTGATAGGGTTCAATCCCAACAATCTCCCCCTGGAACAGATAATGCCAAAACCATTCATTATTGTGGAACTTTATTGCCTCATCAACAGCTCCCTTATCTGACCTTTAAGTTGTAACTCAAAGTCTAGGGCATCTGTGTCATCTTCATCCCTACCAAGTGGAAGATCAAGGAGATCCTGCATATCTTCAAGACTTATGCCAAGTGCTTGTTCCCTTGATATTTTCTTCACTTATCCACGAGACCTGATCATAGTCAGTACATGGGTCTGTTTGTCAGTTTCCCACTTTAGTACTTTTGAGCCTGGTGGGTTTCTTGGGAGATTTTTATTGGATGAGGTGTTTGGTGAAGCTGGCCTATTGATGACTGTCTGAGCAGTACTTGCAGGTTGACCCAATCCAAGAGTTTCTACAATCATTTTCTTGATGCCTTCTTTTACAAGGTCATCCCCTTCTATTAGCTCTTGAATGGTTTCAGCACCCAACTGTTTTTATTGCCTTCTTTTAAAGATGGCTGCACCAGCTGGAGCAGTGGCTCTCCTGATTTGCAGCTTTGAGGGTCTTTTTGAAACCTCTGCTTCAGGATAGTCAGGCTTTTGTGGAGCATTTGGATCTTTCTTTCTTAATTTATCCAAACTTTTGTAGGTAGCCCTGACTTTATCTTCTTTCCATCTCATCACTTGATTTTTGGACCCATAATCAGCAGCAACCAATTCCTCTTTCATTCTCTTCAGCTCTAGTGTTTTGTCAGGCATATTCTTTTTGTGTTTTGACCAATCTGGAGGAGTGTGTTTGACCTTCTTATTTATCATTTCTTGAATCCTGGCTGCTTCTTTTTCAAGCTCAGGAATGGTCCACTCCTTGTACATATACTTTTCTCCCTTGTACTTCTTGGTTCTCATGATGCTTTCAATGTAGTCTTTTCTCAAAGTTTCATCTGCTCTCTCTGAGATCTGTTGACATACATTTTTTGCAAATTGCTCTAAGGATCTGACTTGTGTAAGCAAGAATTGGTAATTCTGCTGAATTTCTCTATCAGATTTTCCTTGTGCATTTCTTTTTGAGATATCCTCTTCTTGTTTAGCTTTGACTTTCAAATATTCTTCAATATTGTTTGGCCTTGGATATCCTTTAACTGATGGCAACTTATTTTTAGCAGGGTCATCCTCATAGTAGAAGGATTTGATCTCTTCTCTAACTGCTTCAAGTTCTAGAGGAAATTGGACACCTGCAGGAGTAATGACATGGATTGTTTGTTGTACTGGAGCTGATGAGAGAGGAACCGGCTTTGGTATTGTAACAAGTGATAGAGATTTTGAAGATGTTGGAGGTGGTGATGGTGAATCATCATCTGGTATGAAAATCCTTCTCCTTTTTATTTTAGGAGAGGCAGATGATGTTTTGGGTGGATCAGTGGTGGTGATTTGGATGGCAGTGGTTTGTGATTGACTAACAGCTGTTGAAACAACTGGTGTTTCAACCACTGTTGTCATTACAACAGATGTTGTAACATCTGCTGTCTTCTGCTTTTTGGCAGGAGGCGATGATAATGATGTTGTTTTTGGTGGTGATGATGGTTGTGGTAAGACAGTGGTTGTGGTGTGTGTTGAAGTGGTGTGTGTTGAAGTGATAACAGATGTTGAAACCTCTGAAATACCAGCAATAGTTGATACAGCAGGAGTTATAACAGCTGTTTGGATGGAGGTTTGATGTTGGGGGCTTTTGGATGGTGGTTTTGGAGTATGCTTTGTGAGTCTGGATGGTGTGGACTTGGGTTCCCTCACTTTTCTAGTGGGATTTCTTTTTAGCTCAGGATTTTGAACATCCTTTAGCCCAGAACAACCCTGCGCATTCAGCTCCATGTAAGCTTTCTTCTCCTTATTCCACCTTGACATATCCTTTGCCGCTCTGTCCCTTTTTACACTTGCTATAGCTTCATCAAGTGCATTTTGGGTAACATCAACCTTTTTGCTACCATCTGCAAAGGTATCTGCTTGGTCATATTTTTCGTTTCTGGTTCTATGTAGAGACCATCATCTACTCCCTTTTTCTTCCATTCTTTAATTTTCTCCCCCTTTTTGTCATTATCTGGGGGTTGGTGATCAATGAAGAAAACAGTTGGAGGAGCAGTACCAGTGGTGTTCAATATGTGGGCCTTGAGAGCCTTGATGTCTGCTTGTGTGTTCTTGAACCTAGACTCCATTGTGTTTCTCATTTCTTGTACATGTATTTCATGTTGCTGATCAGCCATTTGTTTTTGTTGTTGGAGAAAAGGTTGAAATAGATTCCAGAGCTCATTTGCAGCAGGTGCTTGTGGTGGAGTAGGTGCTTGAGGTGGAACAGCAGTGGATTGCATCTTTTGTACTTTCAACAACTATTGTAGCATGTCTTTGATATCTGCAACAGCTGTATCCAGTTTGTCAACTCGTTCCGTCAAATCCAGATATTTTAAACCATCACCCAATTTAATGGGATCATCTGATTTCCCACTAGCAGTGGTTTTATCAGTGGTTGAGATAGGGAGTGTACTCCAAACATTAACCACTGATGCCCCTTTTTCTTGGTACTGGGGTCTTCTTCCTTCAACATTTGACAATCTTTTGATGTTGCCAGTGGTCAAAAGAAATCCACTGGTAGATATCTGAGGTGCTATGGAAGGAATTGCCTCCAAGGAAGTCTTATTAATGTAACCACTGTCCAAATGCAAACCAGTGGGTTCAGCATTTGTAGTGGCTGCTTCACTTGGATTACCACCAAGAGTTACTTGGAACTCAAGGGGTGTAACCTCCTCAGGTTGTGTTGGTGGGTTAGCAAAGATTGATACATCAGACCCAGTCATTTGTTGAGGCATATTCTCATTGATGGGTGATTGAGAAGGACTGGTTTGTGCCTGGTTCAAATCAATTGCTTCCAACAAAAGTCTAGTTGGTGGAGGAATTGTGAATGTGAGGTTTGGTGTTAGAAGAGAATTTGCCCCGGGCATTGGGCTGTGGATGATGGAAACAAGTGATTCCAGAGCATCATATTGTGGTGTCCCTATGTGTACAACCTGTTCTTTTTTAGAAGAAACAGGAGAAGTTTCAGTTATGGGTTGAGATATTTGTACCAACTGCTGTGAGGAAGAAGCAACAGTGGTTTCTTGTGACTTTTGTTTTGTCACAGGCAGTTGCTTAGGTATCTCATCCTCCAGAGTTGCCTTTTTGAAAGGTTTGGGGGGTTTTTGAGTTTTCTTTTTGTTTGGATTTTTGGTGATTTTAGGTGTGGGTTTCAAAGCAGTTGTTTTGCTACTTTGATCACCTTGAGCAGTGGGCTCAGCAGCAGATGCCTAAGGAGCAGTGGTAGCTGCTAAATTCTGCTCAGGCATCTCTGCTTGTGTTTTGCAAGGTATTGACATTCTTGTAAAAGTTTCAGCAGTTAAGCTGTGCATTTGAAGAGATTCACCTTGTTTTATTGCAGAAGGATCATTCTTACCAAGTTTCTTTTCAAAATAATAACTTAGAAATCTTGGAAACAGTAAGAATGCCTTTGTTTCAACATTTTTTAACCAAATCATTAAAAATTTCCCGAGAATAATTGAAATTTTCTCCTTGAAGAATAGCAAATCCCAGGTTTTGAATTTTTAATGGTATTTCATTAAAAGCAGTGGTTTTGTTTGAAACACACATTAGGAGGGTATGAAATAAAAATCTTGTTGCAGAAGGGAAGTATCCTTTTTGTAAGGTGTCTTTTTTTACTTCTGCATTATACCCTCTTTCCAGAAAATCATTTTTTAACTCGTTTTTGGGAAAAGAAATTGTACCTTTCTGATCGTCGAGTTGAAAGACCTCTGAGATGGATTGTGGTGTAATCTTGACAGCTTTACCCTTTAGAGAAGAGTTAATGGCTATTACAGTTTCTCCTTGTTTTTCAAGGGTTACATTTTTCCAAAACTCTCTTTGGGTTGCCAAGTAAATTGGTGCATCTGCTGTTAACAAAGTTTTGTACTTTGATGCAGACATGATATCAATGATGGAGTCGAAGATATTTGTGGTGCCGGGTTTTGTAAGAAGACCCAGAAGATTGTGAGACGTTTTGTGTGGGATTTCAGTGGGTTTTGCCTTTTGAGAGGCTTCTTTTGATGATGATTTGGAAGTGGGTTTCGCAGATGACTTCGATTTTGTCATTTTGGAGATGATGATCGAAGAAGGTTTTGAAGGAATTTGAAGAAAAACTGCTTTGAGAAGAGAATTTTTAAGAATTCAATTCGACAGTAAAACCCTGTTTTGGGTTTTGAATGGGGTTTTATAGGGAAAAAGTGAATGCTGACGTGGCAGCGGTTACAAAAGGTCTAACCACTATGTACTGCCCACAGCAAAGAGCTGATAGAACAGTACAGAGCACTGTTCTATTTATAGGCACGAGCAAACCACTGAAGCATCTAAGCTGACGTCACCATGAAAGTGACATCTAACCTCCTAACAAACTCTAACCTCTGATCTATACAACCTCTGCTATGCTAACTACTGCTATTTCATTTCATTACATAAAGACATCTAAACTACTGCTGCATCCTTCCACTGATGTGAACCCAGCAGTACTTGTCCGGATCAGCAGAGCTTGACTTAAGGCAGTAGATTGAACAGCAAAGCTTTAGTCTTCCATCAAGCTTTTACTTGATCAGCAGTTTGTAGGTCAGCAGTTTGTACTATCAGTAGATAGGAGGTCAGCAGATGTTGAAACCACTTTCAAGGGGAGAGACTTGTATACATAACATCTGCTTATTCTGGATCCACTGCTCTGATCCAGTTTTGGCTTTAATTATCTGTTCCTTTGATAGGGTTCAATCCCAACAATTCCCAAAGTCATATTCCTGAGATACCCTCTTCGGTTAGGGTGTTAACTGTGAGAAGCTCAGGATATGCTTCAGGATATGGACAGAATCCTCAGACTGGTAACATATCTAATAATAATAATACTCTTGCTACTAATGGTATTGGGTCTTTGCAGGATGCAGGTATGACATCAGCACTTTCCAAGGAGCTTCAAAAGTTGAAGGACATGATATCCAGTGTACCTGGAGTAGTCTAGCCAATCCCAGAAGTATCCCAGGATAGCCACAAGATATCTTGATTTGCATATCCTATCTGTGATGCTGAAATTCCAAAAAGATTTCAGACCCCCAACATGAAGCTCTATGATGGAACTACGGATCCTGAGGAGCATATTGCCCAGTATAGGGAAAGGATGGAGATTAACCCTATCCCTCCAGATCTCAAGGAAGCATGCCTATGCGAGGGTTTCGGTTCTACCTTAACAGGATCAGCCTTAAAATGGCTTTTAAACATTCCTCCTCATTCAATTAGATCATTTGCTCACTTAGTCAATTTATTTAATAGTCAATTTTCTTGCAGTCGGAGTTTTGAAAAACTAATAAGTGATCTCTATAGGATAACTCAAGAACCTCAGGAATCCTTAAGAGATTATGTGAACAAGTTTAGCCAGGAATCCTTAGATATTCCACATCTTGATGTTGCAACAGCAGTACAAGCTTTCAAGATGGGGTTGCAAAAAGATTCTCAATTTTACCAGGATCTTGTAATGAACCCATACAGGAACCTAGATGAAGCTCGGAACAGGGCTTTGAGATATATTCGACTGGAGGATGACAAAAAGATGCAAGAAAGGATGAATTCATCCACAACCTATGAGTCAACCAACAGGAAATCAGAATCCTCGTATAAACCATATCACTCCAAGCCATATGGCAGAAATGACAGCAAAAAAGTGAATGCCGTCGAAGACGAGGATCCTGAGGAGTATCCTGAATTATCTGAATATTGTTTTTCTGTTAACATACCTGAACTGATGTATGCTATGCAGGGTTTAGGAGACAAAGCAAGATGGCCTAGGAAAAACCAACAAAAAGCTGATTGGAAGGATAAGTCCAAATGGTGTGCCTTCCATGAGGATTTCGGACATGTTACTGAGGATTGCATTGCTCTGAGGAAAGAAATAAGTTATCTCTTAAGCAAGGGATATCTGAAGGATCTCCTGGGAAGAAAGAAGAATAAGGGTCAGGATACTGAGAAGGATCCTGAGCGAGCAGCATCACCTCCTGCGGATGCCAAGATAATTAACTTTATTTCAGGAGGATCCGACATTTGTGGGACTTCATATTCTGCGGCCAAGAGACATGAAAAGGAGGCTAAGGCCGAAAGAGGAGAAAGGCCAACCAGGATGACGACCCTCACAACTGACAAAGTGATCACCTTCGACAGTGATGACATGGATACTGTTCAGGATCCTCACCATGATGCTCTGGTAATAACGTTATATGTGGCTAACCATTTTGTACGTAGGATACTGGTGGATAATGGCAGCTCCGTCAACATAATCCAACTAGAGACATTGAAGAGGATGAATGTATCTCCAATGGATATCACTTCAAAGTCCACTGTACTTGTTGGGTTCAGTGGAGAGGCTAGAAACACAGTGGGAGAGATAAAGTTACCAGTATATGTTGAAGGGGTCAACTCAATGCAACGCTTTTGTGTGATGGACTCGCTATCCTGCTATAATATCATATTGGGTAGGCCGTGGATCCATGATATGAAAGCTGTGCCGTCAACCTATCATCAATGCATCAAGATCCCTACACCCTGGGGGGTTGTCAAGGTGGATAGTGATCAGCAGGAAGCAAAGGAGTGTTACTCATCCTCAATGAAATCCTCAACCAAACCTAGTGCAGCATAGCAATTAAAGATGCGAGCCCAGTATATCGTGGAGGCTTCAGAGCAGGATGTAAAGAAAATTATCCTGGATCAGGATAATCCAGATATCTCGGTGCTCGTAGGAACCAATATCCCTCAGGATATTGAGGATCAGTTGACTAACTTTTTGAAATGCAGGATGTCAACATTCGAGTGGAAGCACGAGGATATGACAGGTATTTCCAAGGATATTATAACTCATAAGCTCAGTATTGACAGGTCATTCAAGCCTGTCCAACAAAAGAGAAGGAAATTTGCTCCGGAGCAAAATATGATTATTCAGGAAGAAGTAGAGAGGTTATTGAAATCCAAAATGATCAGAGATGTCAAGTTTCCAAGATGGCTAGCAAATGTAGTTGTGGTGCAGAAGAAAAATGGGAAATGGAGAGTTTGTGTAGATTACACAGACTTGAATAAAGCTTGTCCCAAGGACCCATTTCCTCTTCCTCATATTGACTCAATGGTGGATGCTACTGCCGGCCATGAGATGTTAACCTTCATGGATGCATCCTCAGGATTCCAGCAGATCCAAATGGAACCTTCAGACCAGGAGGATACTGCTTTCATGACACCAACAAGTATTTATTGTTATACTGTTATGCCCTTTGGTTTGAAAAATGCAGGTGCAACCTATCAAAGATTGGTGAACATGATGTTCAAAGACAAGCTGGGGGACACTATGGAGGTGTACATCGATGACATGGTAGTAAAATCTAAGAAGGCTGAGGATCACCTCCAGGATATTAAGGGAGCGTTTGATATCCTGGATCAATATAACATGAAGCTGAATCCTGCTAAATGCCATTTTGGAGTGGGGGCAGCAAAGTTTTTAGGATATATGGTGACTAAAAGAAGGATAGAAGCAAGCCTGGAACAGATTAAATCCATCTTGGATATCAAGTCACCTTCCAACATGAAGGATGTACAAAGACTGACGGGGCGAGTAGCAGCATTAAACAGATTTATCTCAAGATCCTCGGAAAAATGCAAGGAATTTTATGATATCCTGAAGAAGAATAAGAAGTTTGAATTGGGGGTGAAGCATGAAGCAGCCTTACAGGATTTGAAGCAGTATCTGTCAACCACACCTCTATTGATGAAGCCTTAGGATGGTGAACCATTATCCCTGTATCTTGCAGTATCAGGGAATGCAGTAAGTGCTGTCCTTGTAAAGGATCATGAAGGTCAGCAGTATCCTGTCTATTATGTTAGCAAAAGTTTATTAGATGCTGAAACTAGATATTCTCATTTAGAAAAACTAATATTAGCCCTAGTTATGGAATCAACAAAGCTTAGACATTACTTTAAAACACATAGGATTCATGTTAAAACCAATTATGTCACACCCCAACCGATGGCAGAAACATCGGGGCATGGCATTGAGCGAAACAGATTGTCCAGAAGTTTCCATAACAATTATCATTACCAATTAATTTAAAGTAACATGTCCCATACCATGTCTTAAAAGGAAAACAAATTATTACAGACAAATCTAGTTAAGTAGCTCTGTTCCGACAACTTAGATTTATACATAGATAGTTTATTTATTGGTTTCTAGGACCTCTTTTCCTAGCTTCGATTTCATCACAGCACAGAGAGCATCCTAGACCTTTCCTTGCCTCAAGTTCACAGCATGCTAAGCATATAAACAACTTAAGTACCTGTCACATACGTTAAAGTAACAGTCAATACACATAGTGTAAAGGTGAGCATACAAGTTTAGTAATAGCATAATAGAGTTCGAAATAGTTTACGCATAACCAGCACGTACACAGAGTGAAATGAGGCATGTTAGTTATCGACATGAACCTATCGATACCAATGACCGCGGGTTGACTGCCCAAGGCAGTTCGTGATACACACTCACCACTGTGAGCCATGTAGGTAATTGTCCTTAACAAGCCCCGAGTGACTGGGTGCTGAGTCCAAACTAATAGTACTACCGTTGCTAAGGCAGGTAGACAGCATTCCATGTGTAAACATAACAAACAAGCACCCATTTAGTCACGTATATCATGCGGTAACGGTTAGTGTTTAAAGTATTGAGTAGTGTGTTCGATGTGATTTCGTATAAGTAACGTATGTAACACCCAAAAATGCATAAAGCAAAAAGGGATCGAGTATACTCACAGCGATTGATGGATTGAAGGGAGCGCTAGAGAGTAAGGTTAGCCTGAACAGATCGATAGCATAACGATAAGCGACGCGTAAAACGATGCAAGGTACAAGTGAGTCGGATAGCGGTTCGATCGGATGGTAATCCGATCGGACAGCCGGTCGTGCGAGTGGCAGTCCGTTCGGACTGTAGTCACCAAGATTCAAGGTGTTCTAGGATGACGTCATCATGTGTTCTTGAAGAACTTCATGTTTTGGCCTCAATCCACTAAGAACAACTTGGATCTAACCGATTTCCACATCAACAAACAGAGATCTTTCATAGATGTAAACATATTCACAAGAAAAAGGATTGAAAGATGGTTTTCCAACTTTCTTTTAACTCTTTTACACTCAATGCATTCAAAACCGATAGAGTCGGAGCTTGTGCCGACTTACTACTCATTCTAGTGGTTGTGTTGGTTCAAAATCTGGATTCTATCCACGAGACTATCGATTTCGGGTTAAACATAAACAACCATCTCGGACCATGCACCGCCGGACTAGGGTGATTCCTGTTCGGTCAGGACATTGGGACGAGATGGGGTTCCCATTGTTTAAATCAGTCATCACAATGTCTTGCTCAAGTTACAACACTTCAAGCCGGATCAAGTAACAGCACGATCAGATCGTTGGGACGAATTGTCGTCCGACCGGGTTGCCATCCGCTCGACCTACTGTCCGATCGGGTTGCATCTTGATTCAAGGCTTATTTAATTTTCAACTTGTTCAACAACAGGGTTGCCACCCACTCGGATGGCCATCCGACCGAGTGACCGCCCTACTGTGGATTTGTCTCACTGAGGAACCTCACCATTCGAGTCGCCGTCCGATCGACCGACCGTTCGACCGACCAACCTGAAGGGTAGTGATACTCCTCTGTTTTCTGAATGCTACAACGAAAACTTCAAAGGTCAATCCATCATACACAAACACATCCTTCCCAAAGGAAGAAACAATCCACTCGAACAGTCATCCGACCGGACTACTGTCCGAACGGACTGCCACTCGCACGACCGGCTGTCTGATTGGATTACCATCCGATCGAACCGCTTTCCGACTCACTTGTACCTTGCATCGTTTTACGCGTCGCTTATCGTTATGCTATCGATCTGTTCAGGCTAACCTTACTCTCTAGCGCTCCCTTCAATCCATCAATCGCTGTGAGTATACTCGATCCCTTTTTGCTTTATGCACTTTTGGGTGTTACATACGTTACTTATACGAAATCACATCGAACACACTACTCAATACTTTAAACGCTAACCGTTACCGCATGATATACGTGACTAAGTGGATGCTTGTTTGTTATGTTTACACATGGAATGCTGTCTACCTGCCTTAGCAACGGTAGTACTATTAGTTTGGACTCAGCACCCGGTCACTCGGGGGTTGTTAAGGACAATTACCTACATGGCTAACAGTGGTGAGTATGTATCGCGAACTGCCTTGGGCAGTCAACCCACAGTCATTGGTATCGATAGGTTCATGTCGATAACTAACATGCCTCATTTCACTATGTGTACATGCTGGTTATGCGTAAACTATTTCGAACTCTATTATGCTATTACTAAACTTGTATGCTCACCTTTACACTATGTGTATTGACTGTTACTTTAACGTATGTGACAGGTGCTTAAGTTGTTTATATGCTTAGCTTGCTGTGAACTTGAGGCAAGGAAAGGTCTAGGATGCTCTCTATGCTGTGATGAAATCGAAGCTAGGAAAAGAGGTCCTAGAAACCAATAAATAAACTATCTGTGTATAAATCTGAGTTGTCGGAACAGAACTACTTGACTAGATTTGTCTGTAATAATTTGTTTGCCTTTTAAGACATGGTATGGGACATGTTACTTTAAATTAATTGGTAATGATAATTGTTATGGAAACTTCTGGACAATCTGTTTCGCTCAGTGCCATGTCCCGATGTTTCCGCCATCGGTTGGGGTGTGACAAATTATCCTGTTAAAAATGTGCTTAGGAAACCTGAGATGTCAGGTAGAATGGCTAAGTGACCGGTAAAGTTAAGTGTCTATGATCTAGTATATGAACCTAGAAATGCCATAAAGTCTCAGGCTTTAGCTGACTTTGTGGCTGATTTCAGTAGTGATATTCAAAATGAAGTAGACCTAGAAGTTTAGCAACTAGGAGAAACCTCAGAATCCTGGACATTATATACTGATAGTGCATCTAATGTTAGAGGTGTAGGATTAGGTATACTACTAAAATCGCCACAGGGGGACATATTACCCCAGGCTATTAGATGTGAATTTCCTGCCACTAACAATGAAGCAGAATATGAGGCTTTGATCGCAGGATTAGAGTTGGCTAAGAACATGAATATTAAGAGTTTGCAAGTATATGTTGATTCCTTGTTAATTACTAATCATTTTAATGGATCCTATGCAGTTAAAGGTGAGAAGTTAGTCGAATATCTCGATATTCTCAAAAAATTAGCAGGATATTTCGATGTTTTTACACTTGAACAGGTACCAAGGGAAGATAATGCTGAAGCAGATGCCTTGGAAAACCTAGGATCATCAGTCAGGATACCTGAAGGAACTCAAATACCAATACTTCACATCCTATATCCTGTGCTGGATCTTTTCAAGTCACGGGATAAGGAGGTAGCTAGCATTCAGGATTCCGGCCAAGATCCTGATGAGGATCCTAAATCCTGGACGGCCCCAATCATAAGATATCTTAAAGAAGGACACATCCCAAAGGATGAAAATCCTAAGGCCTTTAGAATGAAGGTATCACGATTCACTATTATAAATGATATTTTGTACAAGAAATCTCTTGCAGGACCATACCTGAGGTGCTTGGAGGATCCTGAAACTAAAGAAGTGCTTCAGGATATACATGAAGGGGATTGTGGTAACCATGCTGGGGGCAGATCATTATTTTCAAAGGTATTAAGAACTAGATATTATTGGCCAACGATGAAGAAAGATGCCGCAGAATATGCTCGAAGATGTGATGCATGTCAAAGGCACAACAATATATTACATCAACCAGCTGAACCATTATATCCTATAGCTTCCCCTTGGCCATTCATGAAGTGGGGGATGGACATAGTAGGAAAATTGCCAAAAGCTCCAGGAGGAAAAGTCTTTATGCTGGCAATGACTTATTATTTTTCTAAATGGGTTGAAGCTGAAGCATTTGTTCAAGTTAGAGACCAAGAAGTAGTATCCTTCATAAAAAAGGAATATCCTGACCAGGTTTGGGGTACCAGCCGAGATAATTTGTGACAATGGTTCTCAGTTTATAAGTAAGAGGACTACTGACTTTTGCAAGAGTTGGGGAATCAAAATGATCACATCTACTCCAGTACATCCTCAAGAAAATGGACAAGCAGAATCCTCGAACAAGATAATTATCAACAACCTGAAGAAGAGACTGGGGGCTAAGAAAGGAAGATGGGCAGAAGAATTACCCTTTGTTTTGTGGGCTGATAGAACAATAATAAAGAATGCAACTGGCCAGACTCCATTCTCCTTAGTATTTGGAGCAGAAGTAGTGATCCCAACAGAAATGGTGATACCGACAGCAAGATCTAACCTCCGGGATCCTGAGCAGAATCCTGAAGCTTTGTGCCAAGAGTTGGATACTGTGGACGAGACAAGAGATGCAGCAAAGCTAAGGATGACAACATATCAACAGAGGATATCCATAGCATTTAACAAGAATATTAGGACTAGAAGATTCCAAGTTGGGGATTGGGGGTTAAGAAATGCTTTTCAGAATACTACTAATCCTGCCGATGGAAAGTTGGCTCCAAAGTGGGAAGGACCATATGAGGTTGAATCAGAATCAGGGAAAGGAGCATACCGACTCAAGAGTATGGAGGGGGATATGCTACCAAGATCCTGGAATGTTATACACTTAAAGCTCTATTTGAAGTGAGTTTAGAATTTAATTTCTAACTCGGAATGGTATGAGTTCTATCTCTTCTAATATATTTTGTATTATTTATTCTTTAAAACCCAATACTGACTTAAGCATCAGAGGGGTGTTAGCCAAGCTAACACCCACCTTAGTTTAAGGTTGTTTTGCAGAATATGCCTCAGGATATAGCTCCAGGACACACGCTCAGGATATTTCGAAAGATTAGAGGATTGGCCCCCTCTCTCGCGTTTAAGGGATCCTTATCCCTTCACAGGTTTAAAGGTATTCACCTTTCTTAAGAATTGGGTTTAAACACCCCGCCTGGAGCGCAAGTTATCCAGGGATAGTTCAAGGTAGCGGGACCAGTTCATGTAAAAGTGGTTGAGAATTTCGTTACTATTGGCTATATCCTGGATCCTCAAGGTATATGAGGATTGATCACCCTCTCTCACGAAAGAGTATTTTCATACTCTCTAAGGTTTAAAGGTTTTCACCTTTCTAAGTCTTGGAGTTAATACACTCCCGCCTGTAGCGCATGAAAATAAGGGTTTATCCCCAGGATATTAAGGGATTATCCCCATGATATCCAGGCTTTATCCATAGAAAAACTAAAGTATGACTATATTTGCATTCCTAAGTCTTTAAAAATACTGAAGACAGGGGACATACACCATACAATTCAAAGGATGGGTTTAAGTTTCTAAATGTGCATTGGGGACATTCCTAAGATGGAAGATTGGAGTCGACCCTCTAAGAGGCTTTGGTATGATCCCTCCTTTTTGTCTTATTTTACTTAAATTTTTTAAGTTATGTGGTAGTATCCTGACCAGGATATCTCTCAGGATACTCTCAGCATATGTTCCCAAGAATGTTCAAGGAAAACTATTTTCAGAATAAAATTTATGCATTAAAAGTATAACAACAAAGATAAGGTCAAAAGAGAGTTATATTATTAACATGGCAAAAGTTTGTGCTTTTGGTTTCATCTTAAACCGAGATCCATCCACCAAAAGCACAATAAGTTCATAGTTATATAACAGTTGAAGGTTTCATCTCAAACCGAGACCCATCCACCTCCAACTGTTGATTGTTCAAAAGCATGCTAACATTGATGACCAAGGGCTTCGTCCTGAAACTCAGGATCCCTCCACCTTTGGCCATCATATTGTATCTAAGTGCAGGAAAAGTAAATGCAGGAAAAATAAATTGTTTTGGGGTTACAACCATCATTCAAATTTAAAAAAGTGGGCTCCAGCCTAGGCATCAATATCCATCATCGCCCACTTGAATGCCCTCACACAGCGGCATCACCACCATCCTTCTCCATCTTCTCAGCTTCAGCACCCTAAGCAGCATCCTTTCCAGCATCCTCTCCATCATCCGTCCCAGCATCCTTCTTTTCACCAGCCTTGTCCACCACCTCTGCTGACTTAGAGGATTCGCCAGCCTTAGCAGGATACGGCACAGCTTTGCCTCCAAGCTCCTTCAGCTTTGCCACCCAGGAATCAACCGGCCAGGCTGGGCACTCAAGACCTGTCTCCTTGGCCTCATAAGACATCTTGATGCAAGCTTGTAGCAGAGAGACAACAGCTGAATTTTTGATCCCTTCCCGGAAAGAGACCATGGCCTGTTCGTGCTCCATTTGGATGGTTGCCAGCTTTACGTCGGCGTCCTGAGTGACCTTTTTCAGCTTATCCTCGTAGTGTTGGGACTTGGCTTCAGCAATGGCACCCTGGTCAGCAACGGTAGTCTTAAGCTACTTGATCCTGGCCTCTTGAAACTTGGCCGTGCTGCAGGCATCGGTGTAGAGGTGAAGCAGATGCTGGAGACCCTGCAAGTCAAAATTCACTAACCAAGATATCCTGTTAGGATATTCTGTCAGGATATTCTATCAGGATATGTGTACAGGATATAGTACCAGAATATTACCTTGTTGAGGAAGGATGTTATCGGCTCCAAGGAGTCAGTGAAGCTGAGTTCTTCGTAGGAGAACCCTTCAGAGCCTGGGGTGCTGACCTCGGAGCCTTTCCTCTTCTTGGCGGTGGAAGCACGAGTTCTCGGGTTAGGCTTAGGAGCCGGGAGCGGTTTGGAGCTGGTAGTAGCAGGAGTTTCTTTCTTGACGTTGACTAGAGTGGGGTAACTGTCAAGCTCATCAAGGTCCAGGAGGATTGGAACTTTGCTGGAGTCTGCATACAGGGAGTAAAACTCTTTCCTAAACATATCAAATAAAAACATGTATGCAGGATATTGTGCAGGATCCTTACCAGACATGTTTGAACTGGAGAGTGGACATGGAGATGGTGGAAACGGATTGAAACTTCTTTCAGCCTCTGGAAGGTGTCTGATGGCGTCGATTCTCTTCTGTGAGTCAGCTAAGGGAGGTGCAAGCTTTCTGAAGTCGGCTGTGTATAAGAAAATAAAAAAGTTAGTGCAAGATATGAAACATGATATAAGACAGGATCATCCTAAAACCCTAAATCCTACCCTTTCTCAACCACTGCACCAGATAATCCGTTCCACCAGGGATTGAGTCTCTTTTTACAAAGAAAAATTTGGATTTCCATTCCTCCTCATTCCTGATGGCACGAAGTATCAGTGGATCGCCGGAGGTAGAATAAAACAAGAATCGACAAGAACCATGGCATCTAAGCCGATATGCTAAGGGGAGGTCATGAATGGAAAGATCAGGGATATGGTTGTTCTTGATTTGATCAAGAACAAGCAAGACTCGCTAGAGCATCGGCATTGTTTGACTAAAACAGATTTTTGTGGTGTTAAAGAACTCGGTGATGAAATCTGGAAAAGGAAATTGCAACCCTAAGGTAAAGGGAAAAACATTAAAACACAACCACTCGTCGGAAACCATGTCCGACCGGATTTCCCGATCAAACGGCCGGAACACCGTCCCTTTCGGGAAGATGCCGGAGGTTTTGAGAGCCGAAAAGTGGGCACTATCGAAGGAGTATATTTCTTTCTCCGGATCTTGGAGAATATTCTGGTGGATAAATGTAGGAGCGAAGTCACCGGAGCTGGATCTGGTCTGCCTCGCCATATGGTTGCCGGAATATTGAGCAGAATAGGAGGAAGAAGATGGAAATGAGAGAGAAATTTTTTACCTTTTTTCTCTTCGGTAAGGGTTAAATGAGGATGAGGATGAGAAGTTATAGGGAGGTAATGAGTAATTACAGGCTACACGGTTACAAGTAGTCACATCAAGGTCTTATCTCTTAATTGTCTCGTTATTCGTGAAAAAATGTAACCGTTAGTAACAGGATACTTAACGGTAACATTTTTGGGGACAATTGTTATGGGTGAAATTCTGAGACCATATCCTGGATAATATCTTGAATTATATCTTGGCTATATGGTAAATGTTCATTCTCAGGATGCTGACTCAGGATATTGGTAACATCCTGGATGGTATCCTGAGGATTACTAACGGATTATGTGCAGGAGTACGAGTCCAAGCTTGCAACGTTCATGAGGACCTTTTCCCCGGAAGACTCGGTCCAAGTTGTTCGAAGAAAGACGTTGAAGCCGCTTTACTTGGTCTCCAACGTTAACTAAGGAATATTCGATGGCATCCCCCATTTATAGGAGATTTTGTTTCATTTCTTAGCTATAAATAGACGGATATATCAGATCAAATAGGACACAACACTCACTGCTCTCAAACACTTCTACTCTCTCGCAACTCGCACTTTCTGAAAAAAACATTGTAACACTTAGCGATCTGATCAATATCCTGCACTGTATCCTGAAGTTTGAAGTAATAAGAAGAACAAGGCAGCTGCGATTGTCAGCTCCCGAAGTTTTGTGCCGGCGATCTAGATTGATCAAGGGCTTTCCTCGTATATCTCGTGTCACCCCTTTACTTTCTACTCATTGTTTGATTATAGATATAGCTCGATATCCTGAGCTATATCCTGAAACTGTTTTTGCAAACTAACAAGCTAACATATTTTTCACGAAGTATTACTAGCACACTACCTCACAAAACTAATTTGATCACTTAATTGCTTCGGTAATTTTTGACCAAAACAGGTACAATTGTAAAGTGTTAAGTAGTTTTTCATTCATCTCATTTATTATTATCTTAAGTAATTAATTACTCATAAATATTATCATTTTCTACACTAATTTTTTTTCCTACACGCATAAAAAGTTATCCTACACATTTTGAAATTTATCATACACAACTCGTAATTTATCCTACACACCTAATAATTTATCCTACACTCTAAATTATTTTTTTTTATTTTTAAAAAAAATATATATTTTGAAAAATAAGTTACAAATTTAATGTAGTTAGCTATTAAAGAGGATGACTACAAATTAATGATTTATGTAAGTTTACAAATATATACCCATATATTAAAATTAAATGCAAATATTAAATAAAGTAAAATGAAGCATTCTTATTTTTTGAAACTTCTTCTTTTTTATTCTTACAAAAAAATTCTTTTCATTTGAACCCTCCACTAGAAAAAATAAATACTAAGCATTTCTTAAATAAATTAATTTAAGATACAATATTTTATAAAATTTAATTATATTGTTGCGACGTGCGTTTATTTATCTACATCTTGATATATTGTTTTCTCGAAACCAAGTTATGAGTAATAATGTATACCTAATTGAAGTATAAACGTACATGTTATCAAAACTATTTTACATTTAGTTTTATTATTATTATCTATAAATTAACGCTATTTAGCCTTTTAGTTATTCTAATTACGAATATATCATTGTGACATGCTTACTTTTATCTATAGAATTTTGGGCGAGTATGAAACTGCATCATCCCTGTTTTTATCTACGTATCGGTATAAATTACTCAAAACCAAATTGTGAATAATAACATAAAAGTTATTGAATCCCAAAAGTAAATGTCATCGAGATTGACTCGTGATTTAGTTTTTTGTTTATAGAAAATGACGACGTCTTCTCTTTTGTTATTTTAATAATATATTATAACGTTCTATAGAATTTGGAATATATCGTTGTGGTATGCACATTTTTTATCTGCTAGTTGATAAAAGTTTTTTTCACGAGTTAAATATAGTTGATTTTTTTTCTTTACCATGACGTGTTGACATCCTCTTGGGCATATCTATTTTTGTTGCAATGTTAGTATTATACTGAAACGGTAATAAACCTAACTGCCGCGTAGTTAGATAACAAAAACAATAAATAAAAGAGAGATTATAAATCATCAGACATTTGAAAAAAATATACACTTATACATAAGCAACCCTTCGTAACTAGTGGCTACGTGTTATAAGGGTCCACTATACATCCATTTGTTTGTGTTTGGAGTTTCAGACGACCACAAACATGTGACATCCATCTGTCCATTGAAGCATCCTAAAGCGTTCGAATATGCACTTTGGAGGTGCTCTAAAGACTATGAGTGAGTTTTGGTGAATCAATGATTTGTGTAAAATGCAACATATAAATTACATCAAATGAGACATAAAACTAACTCTTTTTTAGTACTAATGTTGGAAAAAGTGTGATTTTGTCTTCCTTTTGAATTTACAGGATCAAATGAGCATAAACGAACAAAAGGAACAAATATACAGCCAAAACCAACATAAATACAAAGAAAAGGAAGAGACGTGACATGCCTGACCCCTCGGCAGCATCTCCTAAAGCAAAAACAAAAAGGCAGAAGCTGACCATGGGGTTGTGCCCAGCTGACCATGGGGCTGTGCCCAGCTCACCACGGGGCGTGGTTAGTCCTGACAAGAAGACAAAACCTGTAGAATCTTCTACGCCTACCACGGGGCCGTGCCCAGCTCACCACGGGGCGTGGTCAACGCAAAGATACGCAGAATCTTGCCAAATCTTGATAGTACAAATACGGTACTGACCACGAGGCTGTGCCCAGCTCACCACAGGGCGTGTTGGGCCCTCTGCTGACACTTGCAATTAATGAAGGAAGAGAAAATGCTGACCAGGGGCCGTCGCTAGAGTTCTGTTCAGGCTATAAATAGAGGTGCTTGGTTCACTTCAAAGGCATCTTTTGGCAAACCACCTCTCTCTCACATTGCCACCACTCCACCACCACTACAACACCCACATCCACCACCATCATCCATCATCCACCTTAGAGTGTGTGTAGTAGTCTCGGGATCCAAGATTGATCGTAAGAGTTCGTGTCAATCAAAGGCCATGTTTGGCTAAGTCTCTTACATCATTTGGTGAAGACAAGCATTTAATGTATTACTTTTGATTTTTAATCTTTTCGTACTTTTTATTTGGTTTTGTATTAATGACTTTAATAACTAGTTTCTTATGTTGAAGGTGAAACTTCTTTATCATCTGTCTGTGGTGTCTTGGCATTACTTTACTGTCTATATAAAGTAAAAGATTTTCACCATTCATATCTCCAGGGTCTATATAGAGATATGTTGGCTACCTGGTCGGGGATTAAGGGAATGGTTTAGTAAGGTTCTTGCCTTGTTCAGTGTATAGATCCTGCAAGGACCTGGGTCAAGCTTTCTAGGACCTCCTTCAATACCCACTGGTATTGGATGGCGGGGGTGCGAATGGCTTGATCCCCTCATATGTAAACTATTATTAATACATTAAACCGGCTACTTGGGATTGTATCCCTGCTGACTCAAACCACTTAGCCGAGGGTAACGTCGCCTTCAAAAGAGGGGCCTACCACTTTTCGCATTAATAACTTAATTAATTATCTTTCAATATTCCGACCCTTTGGGATTGTATCCTTGCTGACTCAAACCACTGGGTTGAGGGTAACGTCACCTTCAAAAGAGGGGCCTACTACTATAACTAAGGTAATGTCTTAAAAAGTGCAAAAGTGCGGAAATCATCAAAGGATACATTAAAGGCGAGTCGGATCCAAGTGATTTATATTGTCTATCTGTTTTATTTTTATTTTTATTTTTATTTTCAGCATTTTTAGTTTTTATTTTTCATGTTGAAAACCTTTTCCAAAAAAATTAGATTGGTTAGACGTTGAGGATAAACCGGTATTAAAAGTTCTTGTGTCCTTGGACGACCTCGGTATCTTACCAACGCTTTACTACGCTCACGATGGGTGCACTTGCCCATGTGTGTGTTTAGTGTTAGTAGAATATCGTGTTTTATAAATTTAAAACTTGACTAATGTCTAAAATGGGCTTAAAATATTAATAAAAACATATTACACACGACACACACCAAGTTTTTGGCGCCGCTACCGGGGACACAAGGATTTTAAGAAAGCTTAAAATCGACGGCCTAATCGTTTTTCAAAACCTTTTTAAAATTGCGCGCACATTTTTACATTTTTTTGTTTTTGCATTACAGTAGACTGAACACATGGCCGTGCTACATAAAAATTATCCAAACACCCATATAGAGAGTCTGAACACGGGGTCGTACTCACTGAACACGCCCCCGTGCTGCAACAAACCAGTCACATTTTTCAAAACGCCCAGATACAGAACCTGAACACAGGGCCGTACTCACTGAACACAGGGCCGTGCTCAGCCTCTGTTTCTGTTTTTATTTTTGTTTTCTGGTCCCAAGACTCTGTTGTGGTCTGTTTAGTGATTCTTATGGATCAATACTTAGGAGGTTACAACTACCACTATGAGGAGGATGATTATAAAGAAGAGTATTGTACCATTTGTGGTAATCCGTATTCGGTACAATATTGTGACCTCTTTGAACCATCCCCTTCGTACACATACTATGAGGAGCCCAGGTACGAGCCAACCACTTCATACACATACTATGAAGAGCCAAGGTATGAACCTTCCCCCTCATACTCATATCTTGATGAACCAAGGTATGAGCCTTCATACTCATACTTTGGAGAACCAAGTTATGAGCATTCACCTTCATATACTTACTATGAGGAACCATAGCGTGAACAACCCACCTCATATGAGTATTATGAAAAACAAAGTTACGACCCTTATCCATCATATACTTACAATGAGGAACAATGGTATGAACCATCTACCTCATATGAGTATTATGAGGAACCAAGGATCGAACTTCCGAACTCAAGCTTTGAGGATCCTTATTCCGCTCACTTTGACGAACCACCAACTATCTCCCCCGTAGCCGACAAGATAATAGAACACCTTAAAACTATCGAGCGCTATATAAAAGAAGCCCACGCAAGGGCAGAGGAATCCCGCGCAAGGAAGAGGTAATTTGTACCAAAGAAGTGATAGTTGAAGAGGTAAAAATGGAAGAACAAGTAAGTGAAAAACCGAAACATGAACTAAACAACGAAAAAGGTGAGTCCGACAATGTTAATCTACAAAAAGAGTCTAATTTTCAAGAAATTACCCTCTTGTCACCTTCTTTCGAAAACCATTGTTTAGTACCTACTCATGCTAAGTTTTTAAAAGAGTTAAACACTAACGCTAAAATTGACGAAATGGTAAGCATTAAGTTAACAAATGATCAAACTACGCTAATAAAAGATGATCTATTTGAAATTAACATTACACCAGTTCCATGTTTCTTTCAAAATTCCTTTATTAGTAATATTACAATTGATAAAGATCTTTGTGTTAATATAATGCCAAACTACATTTTCGAAAAATTAAGTATCGGTGATTTTTCTCCACTTCAAATGCCCATTTTCTTTCTAATCGGAAAATAATAAAATCTATGGGAGTAGTTGAAGATGTGTTAGTCCAAACAAATCAAACGGTGGTTCCAACCGACTTTGTCATCCTTGATGAAGCTCCACTTGTGTTGGGACAACCTTCTGTGAAAACCCACAAAGCTTTGATTAATCGAAAGAAAAACAACTTACCCATTAAATTAGGGGCCTTCAAAAGATGTGTCGATCTTGAACGATCAATGAAATATCCAATCGGCAATGACGACCCACTAATTGAAGATGAGCCTGAACCACCCGATAAGGTGGGTCTAGCCAAGGACCCTTATAAACGTGGCGCGCCACGGAGGCATTCCGCGGAACTATCGTAGTTTTAGATTAGTTTAACTTTATGTTTTCTAGGTTAGTCTTACTTTTCAGGAATAAATCACACTCGAAAAGGTGGATATTGCCAAAGGGACGTTAAAACTGCACCCCTTGCATGAAAACAGAGCCTTCCGTCAACTTTTCCATCATTTCAGCATGTACAGCACGGGGCCGTGGACACCCAACACGCCCCCCGTGCCCAGGGTTTCGCAGAAAAATTTTCTAACATGTAACTGACCACGGGCCCGTGTCCACTGGGCACGCCCCGTGGTCAACCTTCTGTAACTTATTGTTATTGGCAATCTGACCATGGGGCCGTGCTCAGCCCACCACACCCCGTGTTCAGCTGCCCAGTAACATAAAAAGTTGTTTTAAACACCATTTTTCACATTCAATCAACCTAAAAACTTATTTTTGGGACACATTGAGGACAATGTGTAATTTAAGTGTGTAGGGGGGATGCTAAAACCTTGAATTTTGCAAGTCCTAATAACAAGCCTTACACAAAACTCTATTAGAACCGCTAATCACCCCAATTTTTTTTCAAAAATTTTCATTTTTTACTTGTCTTAGTTTAATTTGGGAATAACAAGTTCTAAAAAGGTTATATTTTTACAAATTTACAACCGATAGCGTCGTGATAAAAAGAACCAAATAAGAAAATTATGAAAAGGCATGACAAATCTAATTAAAATTTGATTATATATACTTGATCACATTATAAATCCATTCCCACAACAAGTAAGTTTTGAGCCTTTATTGAGCATACAAGCATACATCTTTAAACTAAATGCTCATTTTTCGTTTCTTGTATGAATGACCGCTTGGTTCTTACGACTCTAGAACTTGCCACGACGATACATTCTCGGTCTTTACCAACTTAAACCCAAGTAAGTAAATGATGGAGGCATTAGGACTAACCCATTTTCCTTTCAACACCATTATTTTTCATTTTCTTTATCACCTACCCAAAATCCCCCTAGTTAACCCCTTTAAGCCTAAACCTTTTCGTTTCAAAACCCACAAAACAAACACCCTTTATCCACCAAAACCTTTTTCTTTTCAAACCCCTTTTGTTTTAGTAAAAAGCTCGGTTATCTTGTGACCAAAAAAAAGAAGAGAATTTTGCAATAACCAAACAAGTTCTCAAAAATCTTGATTGAATATGCTTAGTTTGAATAAATGTAAAAAAACAGGGTTCACGACAACCGACGCTTTTTACGCATTTAGCCCTTTTTACTAACCACTAACCAAAACCACCTACCCTTAGCCCAAGCCTAACCCTTTACCAAGTCCTCTTGATATTTACAAAGGTTCATAGTTATAAAAGGAGGAGGATTGATTGCTTGGCAAGCATATAGTAGAAGTAAGTTCCATGCCGGTCTCGAGTGTTTCATAAAAATACATCTTATGCCGAGTGTTGAGTGATCTCCCATGAGGTATGTGAACTTGTATATAAATGGAATTTTAAAAAGTCATGTTATGCCCAAATAAGTAAATTCTCTTATGAAACGTTCTAAATAAATCATAACAAATAGGATTGTAAATAGTATAAAAATAAAACCAAATAAAGATCTTGGATTCCCGACACTCAAGACAAGCCCAAAACTTCTCTTCTACCCATTCCATTTGGGTGTGTAAGGCACATAATAAAGAGTTTTGCTTGAGGACAAACAAAGATTCAAGTGTGTGGGTATTTGATGTGTGTAAAATGCAACATATAAATTACATCGAATGAGGCATAAAACTAACCCTTTTTTAGTACTAATGTTGGAAAAAATGTGTTTTTGTCTTCCTTTTGAATTTACAGGATCAAATAAGCTTAAACGAACAAAAGGAACAAATATACAGCCAAAACCAACATAAATACAAAGAAAAGGAAGAAACGTGACATGCCTGACCCCTCGGCAGCATCTCCCAAAGCAAAAATAAGAAGGCAGAAGTTGACCATGGGGCTGTGCCCAGCTGACCATGGGGCTGTGCCCAGCTGACCACGGGGAGTGGTCAGCTCACCACGGGGCGTGGTCAGCCCTGACAAGAAGACAAGACCTGTAGAAGCTTCTACGCCTACCACGGGGTCGTGCCCAGCTCACCATGGGGTGTGGTCAACGCAAAGATACGCAGAATCTTGCCAAATCTTGATAGTACAGATACAGTACTGACCACGGGGCCGTGCCCAGCTCACCATGGGGCGTGTTGGGCCCTCTGCTGACACTTGCAATTAATGAAGGAAGAGAAAATGCTGACCACGAGGCCGTGCCCAGCGGGCATGGGGCCGTGGCCAGAGTTCTGTTCAGGCTATAAATAGAGGTGCTTGGTTTACTTCAAAGGCATCCCTTGGCAAACCACCTCTCTCTCACTTTGCCACCACTCCACCACCACTACAACACCCACATCCACCACTATCATCCATCATCCACCTTAGAGTGTGTGTAGTAGGTTCGGGATCCAAGATTGATCGTAAGAGTTCTTGTCAATCAAAGGCCATGTTTGGCTAAGTCTCTTACATCACTTGGTGAAGACAAGCATTTAATGTATTACTTTTGATTTTTAATCTTTTTGCATTTTTTATTTGGTTTTGTATTAATGACTTTAATAACTAGTTTGTTATGCTGAAGGTGAAACTTATTTATCATTTGTCCGTGATGTCTTGGCATTACTTTACTGTCTATATAAAGTAAAAGATTTTCACCATTCATATCTCTACGGTCTATATAGAGATATGTTGGCTACCTGGTCGGGGGTTAAGGAAATGGTTTGGTAAGGTTCTTGCCTTGTTCAGTGTACAGATCCTGCAAGGACCTGGGTCAAGCTTACTAGAACCTTCTTCAATACCCACTGGTATTGGATGGCGGGGGTGCGAATGGCTTGATCTCCGCATATGTAAACTACAATTAATACATTAAACCGGCTACTTGGGATTGTATCCCTGCTGACTCAAACCACTTAGCCGATGGTAACGTCGCCTTCAAAAGAGGGGCCTACCACTTTTCGCATTAATAACTTAATTAATTATCTTTCAATATTCTGACCCTTTGGGATTGTATCCTTGCTGACTCAAACCACTGGGTTGAGGGTAACGTCACCTTCAAAAGATGGCCCTACTACTATAACTAAGGTAATCTCTTAAAAAGTGCAAAAGTGCGGAAATCATCAAAGGATACATTAAAGGGGAGTCGGATCCAAGTGATTCATCTTGTCTATCTGTTTTATTTTTATTTTTATTTTCAGCATTTTTAGTTTTTATTTTTCATGTTTAAAACCTTTTACAAAAATTTTAGATTGATTAGACGTTGAGGATAAACTGGTATTAAAAGCTCTTGTGTCCTTGGACGACCTCGGTATCTTACCAACGCTATACTAAGCTCACGATGGGTGCACTTACCAATGTGTGTTTAGTGTTAGTAGAATATCGTGTTTTATAAATTTAAAACTTGACTAATGTGTAAAATGAGCTTAAAATATTAATAAAAACATATTACACCCGACACACACCAATCATTCATTGATAGATTATAACTTGTCATAGCTTGAGAATGTTATCGTCCATTATTCATAGTGCTTATTATACTTGATTTCACTCTTTTTTCAATCATTTTGTTTTGTATACCACAAAACTATTAATTTCAGTTTTACTATGAAAACTAAAGAGGTATAAATACCAAGAGCCTACCACCAATTACTCCTAAATTAATGCCCTATACAAGGTAAGAGATAAACAATAGAAATAGGAGTAGATATAGGGCGCCAATTTACACTCCCCCTCAAGTTGGAGGGTGTAGGTCACGAACGCCTAACTTTCCAACAAGGAACATCAGTTGTTGCGAGCCCAAAGCTTTGGTGAATAAGTCAGCGATTTTCATTTTAGTGTCAATGCCTCTCGGTCGAATATGTTTTGATTTCACCCGTTCTCTAACAAAGAAATAGTCCATCTTTACATGTTTCGTGCGTTCATGACAGACCGGAGTATTAGCAATGTGTCTAACAGATTGGTTGTCACAAAAGAGATGTGTTGGGTGGTTTTGGTGTACGTTTAGCTCACTTATTAACCATCACATCTACAAGACTTCACTTACCATTATTACCATAGCACGGTATTCTGCTTCAGCAGAGGAGTGAGAAACTACGGATAGCTTTTTGGATTTCCATGAGACGGGTGCTCCACCAAAGAGAAACATGTAACCTGTTCTTGATCTTCTTGAATCGGAACATCCAAGCCAGTCTGAATCACTATATGCCATGAGTTCAGAACCACCTTCCTTTGGCAACAGGATTCCTTGTCCACGAACAGTTTTTGAATATCATAGTGTAACGTTCTGTATTTTCTGATTCTTTTTCATTTATCTGTAATTCATATTTTCATTTAAATCCCTGTAATTCTGAGACTTGATCATAATGGAAATTATATTTTGTATCTTTTTTTGTTTAATCATACTTAAACAATACGTAAACAATCACAAATACATGTTTTATATGAAACTCGAGCCATGCGTTGAGATTTTATTTTCTCGAAATGATATCCATACGTGTTCATACATTACACATGCTTACATACACCTTAAAACCCTAAAAACATGCTAAATATTGAAGTTATTGCATAAGATGACAAACCCATTAACCAGCAAGGACCAAAAATGAAATTTCCCTCCTCCTAACTCCCAACCAACATATTTAAAACCCCAACCACTATACATCGCCCTTGTAAAACAGTAGGGTTAAAAGAAGAAACCCGAAAAAATAAGATCCATGCAAGTTAGAATAGCCGAGTTAGAGGGCATGACCCGGATGTTAACAAATGTAGAAGCTTAGAACAGGACAGTTCAGCAGGCACTAGATTTGGCTCAAGCCCCGAGAGGGCAGTAAATTTCTAATTTTGTGGGTTATATTTGATAACGTGTGTACTATGTGTATTATGTGAACTTGTTATTGTGACCCCTTGTTAATGAATAAAATGTTGAAGTTGTATTTTCTTGAAATTATAGAAAAGTATCGGCAGAACACCCTAAGTGTTAGAATGACTAAGACTTTTACATTAGGACTTGACTACTTCAGTTTTCCTAATAATACTTTAGTTTGAATAATGGAACTCTTATACTTGACGACCACTATTAAGTAATAGTGGGACTTAATAGAGGAGTTACTAAGAATATTATTGTGAAGCATGGTAACTATGTTGTACTCCACTAAGTAGAATGATAGTTAAATCTTTGATATGAGACCAACGTAAACATGTGTTATGTCCTAAGATCAGAAACACCAATACATGTATGTACAAAATAACGGCTAAACTAAGAACATGTATTGTGGTATATGACGACCTCGTGCACTAAAATTGTGGCTAAACTAAGGGCATACTATTGAGTATGACGTGATCGTGTATTTGAAACATGGTGGCTATAGGTATGACGTGGCTAAACCATGATGGCCAAAGTAGCGGTATGCGATGTGACGGTGTCCTTGAACCATAGTAACTAAGATGAGAACATATGTCATTGTGTATAGAGAGGTCATACGTTACAAAAAATGTGAGTATACATTATGATACCTTATAGAATAAAAGTAACCTATGTACTAACCTATATAAGATATCAAAAAAATATACTATGTGTGAAAACCAAACACGTTAATGATAGAAACAAGGGTACTAGAACTAAAAGTTCATTCCAACATGTCTGGACACAGGGTAGCACAAAAGTACAGTTAAACTAGGAAGCAATTCATAGTATAACCCTCAAAGTAGCCTACATTATGGATGCTACTCAACCAAGCAATTCAGACAGATGTTTGGTCTTCTTCATCAAACCTTTGCTCTCAAGAGAATTTAGGCTTCAACAGACCTTGTTTCTTCTTGAACAACGGTTCCAAGGCTTTGATAAGATGTTTGCATATCTTCAACAGATGCTCTAATTTAGGTGTTTAAGATTCACTGTCTTTGGGGAGAGAATTGTTTCATTAACTGCTTATTTTTTTGAGCTCTTTCTCATGTTTTGTAGGTCCAACAAGTGTGGATTCATGGGTTATGGATTCGGGTGCTTCATTTCATGCTACCCACAACAATGAAGCACTTTGGAATTCGAAAATTAAGGATTTTGGTAAGGTACCATTGGAAAATGATGAAGTCCTAGATGTCACAGGCATGGGTGATATTAACCTAGTTACTTCAGCTAAATCTACTTGGACTATGAAAGACGTAAGGGTTATTCCAGGCTTGAAGAAAATGCTTATTGCAGTCAGGTAGCTGGATGATTAGGGTCACGAGGTTAAGTTTGGTAGTGGACAGTAGAAGGCAATAAAAGGAAATCTAGTAGTTGCACGTGGCAAGAAGAGGGGATAATTGTATATGGTCGAGATGCCACCAGAGGTAGTTAGCCTGATTATGGTAAAAAAAAATATGGTTCACAGAATCTTATAGGCATAAGAGGGTTACTTTTGCACGAAAGGCACCCAAAGCTAAAGTGAAGACTCAGGATGAACGAGTTCGGAAGGTTAAATGTAACAACCCGACTTTCCGAAGTCAAAGTCAAAGTACAAGTCAAAGTCAAGTCAAAGGAAGAAAAGATTGCTAATTGGATCTGTCTTTCCTTGCTTAATTATTGCTTGTACTCTCAAACCTAGTTAATCGATACTTTAATTTACGCTTGTTAGTTGTATTATGTGGAAGTAACAATGCGATAAACATAACTAAACGCTACTCTACTTAACGCTATCACATCCGAATTACAGGTTATGGATATTGTTTTACGTGTGTGTGCTATTATGTGTTACTTGTGCATGTTATGATTGTTTGAGGTGATTATTCGAAAACGCAAACGCAACTCTATCACAACGCAATCTCATCGCGAACTCGAAATCTAAGGTTTACTTTTGTGATTATTAGTAGTTATTTGTGTAACTAATGTGTAATACTAACGCATAGCTTACTCGCAACGCTCAACGCACGAAACAAAAATTAAACCAACTGGCAAAAGCCATCCGATCGAAGGACCATTCGATCGAATGGTCATCCGTTCGGATGACCATCCGATCGGATGGCCATCCGATCGGAAGGCCCTCCTACCGAATCACTTACACCGCCATTCTCTCCTCTTGCCTATAAATATCACCTGTCACATCAGCTTTTCACTGATGTGACAGCTCTCCTCCGACCCAGCTCTTTCTCAAGCTATTTTCTCCCGATTCCTCGCGATTCTTGTAAGTTGCTACCCCAAATCTTGTACTTCTTTGATCTATGCACACAACTTCATCATTTTCACCAACAAAACTCATCATTTCACCATGAAATCCGTCTGATTCGGGCTGTTTTAGGATGATGTCATCATGGGTGTTCATGAATACCAAAGTGTGACCTCATTCCTCCAAAAACAACTCAAATCTAAAGGATTTCTACAATGTTTAAACACTGATTTCACCTAAGTCTAAACCTTTTCTAATGTTTCAAAACTTTCTTCAACTTTCACTCAAAACCGTTAGAATCTGGACTAGTTCGGGTTCACTGCTCATTCTCTAGTGTAGACTCGGACTGAGAATGGATTCCTAACGAAGAGACGACCGATTCCCGGGTTGAACATGAAATCCCGTCAAGAACAGTCACCGAACGAATGGGGTGAATCCCATCCGAACAGATGACTAGGCTTGCCGTGGATCTGTTGTTTGACACGGGGTCATACCGTCTCGGTTCAATCGCTAAACTTTCTAAACTTAACTGAATTTGCAAACTTTTCAACTCGAACAAGTCGTTCGGACGAACGGCCATCCGGTCGGATAGCCATCCGATCGAATGGCTATTCGGCCAGTGACTTATGTTGATTAAACACTTAAACAATTTCAAAAGTTTCAAAGAATATAGTCTCCACTCGGATTGCCATCCGAGCAGACGGCCATCCGTCCGGATGACCGTCCGACCAGACGACCTGAAGGGTAGAGGCATTCCATGACTTTTAAAATGCTACAACGAAAACTTCAAAGTTCCATTATACACAAACACATCCATCCCAGACGGATGACCATCCGACCGAATGGTCATCCGTCCGGACGGTCATCCGATCGGATCACTATCCGTCCCCACTACACTCCGACATGATGTTTAACGCACCGTTCAACGCTTATATTGTCGTACTATGTTCAGGCTAATCTCTCAGCGCTCCCTTCAATCCAAGATTGTGTTTATTCATTAAACACGCTCTGTGAGTATACTCGATCCCTTTTTTGCTTTAAGCACTTTTGGGTGTTACATACGTTACTTATATCAAAATCACAATCAACACACAACGCAAACACTTTTATACGCTAACCGCTCTGCATGTTATACGTGTTATTCGATGAATGCTAGTATGTTATGTTTACACAGTGATTGTTGCCTGGCACCTTAGCAACGATAGTACTATAGTTTGGACTCAACACCTGTCGTGGACAGGGGTTGTTAAGGGCTTTTCTTCACATGTCACAGTGGTGACATGTGTTGCGCATTCTACAACTCGCAGTCACGTCTGTGTATATTTCATTGTCGATAACCTACCTGCTTCACATTATACATGTTGCATGGTGGTTAAGCATAAATCGCTTTCGCTACTATTATACTATTAAACTTGTATGCTCACCTTTACACTATGTGTATTGACTTTTATTTTAACGTATGTGACATGTGTTTAGGATGCCTGCTATGCTAGCTTTTGTGGAATCAAGCTAGGGGCGTCTAGAAACATCAATTAATAATTTATGAGTTGTCGGAACAGTTTTTATCTGTCTTTGAGAACAAATTGTCTATAATAACTATGTTACTTTATATGTTACGGTATGGGACGTAATGATTAAATAGTTGGTAATTATAGTTGTTATGGAATCTCTTGGTCAATCTGTTTCGCTCAGTGTCGCGCCCCGATGTTTCCGCCATCGGTTGGGGTGTGGCATTAAACTAGTCAGAGGACTTCGTGAAAGTGGGAGCACGGGTTGTGTTTCAGTTACAGTTCCAGTGCGACAGTGGATGAAGAAAACAATTAATTCGACGAGAAAAGTCTCTCGAATGAATTACTTGCTTATGATGGAGGGTTAGTTCTCAAGTTTTCTCAAGGTTCGACATTTTGTTTAAGTGGGAGCCAGAAGGGACAAAGAATGAGTCACGGGTGGTGACTGATGAGTCGAAGCTCAGTAGGAGCTTCAACAAGCCTTCGGGTTAATTGATGCGAAGGCTGGTGGCAACTAGATGTGAACCTTAGAGTTTCCATTGACAGATTACAGAAGTACATTGTAGCGCAGTTGATCGTGTCTTTGAAGCCTCCAAGTGGGAGATTGTTAGGTTACAGGCTTCTCGACTCCAGAAGGTGCGGCGTGACAATAAGGGCAGTCGGCCCTAGTCGTACGCCATGAGCTTCTTTCTTTAATTATGGGCATTAACCCTAGTTGTGTAGTATGTAAAACTAATCTCCTGTATTTGTAATGTTTCACACCTCAAAAAAAATAAAAAAAATTCTGATTGGCATCTATGGAAGTTGGTCAGTTTAGACCGAACCACGTAAATCGTTGTGTTCGTTTATTAGTTCGCGTTCGTGTTTTTTTAACTAGATCCTAACGATAGTTATATTTGTTTGTAAATAGTTGATATGGATGAACAAGATACAAAAGGTTAGATAAAATAGTGTTACATGTTTTTTTTTTTTTTGAACGACAAGGAACGATGTATCAACCATCGTTACACCGAGTGTTGTGGCCAAGGTCTACTACTCGACCGCCGCCGGCCCCTTGGCTCTCCTAGATGCGCGGAAACCCGACCTCTACCCGCCCGAAGGCACGACAGTAGAATAATTGGTAAAACCTCGCCTCCCATCCAAGACGAACCGGCGCCACCCGTATTTGACCTTCACCCGGATGCCGTAGAAAATATTTTGGAAGGTGAGAGTTGAACCTGGGTCATAAGGAACACTAAGTCTTTTCCCAACCACTCCACCACTACGCGGTGTTACATGTTTTATTACTATAATTTTGTTATGTATAATGAAACATAAAAAAAATTCAATGTTATGTTCAGTTTGAAAGTTTTGATGAAATGATGATCCATATGTTTGATTTGGGTGAGGATATAATATTTTAAGTGTACACGTATCCAGCTTGTGTTAATAAAAAATACAATAGAATGTACAACGTAAACATGTTGGCCAAACTAACAATAATTTTTTTGGAAGGAGACTTTCTCTGTACAAGACCAAATTGGTCTCCGGGGTCATGTCAAAGACATTCCCCTGTCAACCCCGGCCGCTGCGCAAGCTGACTTCCGCCCGGAAACCATACTGCCCCCACACGAGAGACTCGCTGAGGTAACAGCTGGGTAAAACCGGGTTGCCCTCAGGACCGCACCATGCCTCGGTAGGAACGATCCATCATTGGGACTCCCACCCCCCGTATGCCGCAGCCGGGAGTCGAACCGGCGACCTCCAAGGAGGAAGCCGGCCCAACTTAACCCAAGTGGGGATACCCAACTGGGCTAGGAGGCGGGATGTCAAACTAACAATAATAATGATCCTTTTATCCTTAACAAAAAGATAATGATAACAATCTATTATATTTATAGATGTAAACACTAGATTTTTGCCCGCGCCGCGCGTTGCGGCGACGACATCACGTCAAATAAACCAAAAAATACCTTGAAGTGACACATGTGATCCCATCCTAGCTTTGCAAGCTTATTCAATACACAATAATACAAACTAAAGTTAATTTGAAAAGCCCAAAAAAATAACAAATAAAGAAATAAAAACAACTATTCGACTACTAATTTCAAATTATGTTGGTGTGATTTAGCAACTAATAACCAAGTCAGTGATATATTGGTATGAACAGTTTACATCTATGAATCCTACGAATCTGAAACATAATTAAATAACTTACATTGGATCAAGAAATTAAGAAGCACAAACATATGATCAGAAGCTTGAAGATGGAAGATTGAAGATTCATGAAATAAATGGATTGAATTGTGAATATATATATATATATATATGAAGATTCATGAAATAAATGGATTGAATTGTGAATATATATATATATATATATATATAAAGATTAAAAGATGATCGTACCCAGAGTGATGACTTGCTCTAAGGCTTGTCTGACTTTTAGCGACTTCAAAGAATCGATCTGATCTCCGATGAAACCCATCGTCCCAAAGTTACGTCGGAAGTTTCGACCAACTCAACCAACTGTTCAAAAATGAAAATTAGAGATGAAATTCTAGTGACGTACTAACCTTGATTTTGTGTATTACCACTGTATCCTCCACCACCACCGCCGCCACCATAACCTCCACCGCCACCATAACCTCCACCCCCGCCACAGTTTCCGCCGTAAGATCCGCCTCTGCCGAAACAGATCTAATACCTTAGATGCCTTATGAACAACGTCCCGGCAAATAGCTGTAGTTTTCTCGGTCCGATGTGAACAATACTCATCGGAAAATCGGTAATTCGCTCCATCTCCATGATCCGATGCTGATTTTCACAAACCAAAGACTAATTTTTTCGCCGTTCATGATTTGTAGAGGCTGATGCAAGGAAAAGTCTGTTTTGAAGGGTCTATTTAGGGTTAGTGTAGAAGAAGATATACACGTTTGGATCCTGGTTGTTCTCTAACCCTAGACAGAGGTTAGAGGTTTGTGAAGAATAAATTGCAATATGAAGTCAAAAAGTCAAAAACATGGGGCTTAAAAGAGAAAGGTATCACCGACCTTTCTCTTTAATATATATATATAATTATAATGTTTTTTAAAGAAAACAATTTTAACAATGAGATTTTTTTAGTTCTGTCTATTAATGTTTATTATATTTATAGACTGTAAACATTATAATGTTTTTTAAAGAAAACAATTTTAGCAATGAGATTTTTTTTTAGTTCTGTCTATTAATGTTTGTTAAAGAAAACAATTTTAACAATGAATTTTTTTAGTTCTGTTTGTTTTAAGTTGACTAGTAATAAGAGAAATTAGTTAAAAGAAAATATGCAAAATCTATTCATAAACGTGAGTTTCATTAATATAACGTTTATAAACTTGCGGCAAAATCAAAAGTATTATTAACAAAGAGATTTTCTGCAATCTCTATTAATGCATTATGTGACGATGCTAAAGATAATGCGAATCACATCTTTATTTCATGTTTTGTCACACCTTCTGTGTGACAGGTTATGAGCTCATGGAACAAGATACCTTTTTTCACGATTCGAGATGTTTTGGAGTGTCAAAATTCCAGTTCATGGCCACCACAGGAAAATAATGCAGGTAATAATTACATGTTGGAGGATCTGGAAAATCAGAACAAATGTCTATTTAAAGACGACTCGGTGAAGATTTCGAAGATTGTGGGTGAGGTTAAAACGTTAAGCTTTCTATGGATTTTTAGTAGGTCAAAATGTATTAAGACCGTGGGGTATGGTGGGGCTTGGGTTGGGACGTGGGTTGGGCATTGGTTGACAAGTGGAATGGGTGGCAGACATGGGTTAAACCCACATTCAACACGGTATGGTGGGGCGGGGGTTTGGGGCGTGGGTTTGGTGGGCTTCGCTGGGCTGACCCGCTGGGCTATTTCAATATTATTTAAAACAACAAATTTAATTTTTTTAATAATTTTAAATAAAGAAAATTACAAAAAAAAAAAAAAATTCCTAACTTTTATATTTGTTTTTTATCTCTTCTCTCAACGCCAAGACTAGTTGTAACTCGTCACCCTGTAGGTGATCAATGGGCTGGGATAGAAATTTCAAATCATCCCGTTTTTGTTTCTGGGCATCTCTAGCGGCATCTCTAGCTTCTTTGCTCCTTCGTATTTCGGCCCTTTGTTGTTGGAATACGTTGAATGTATCCAACTTGCATGAAATGTCATCCAACTGCTCGCTGTATATTCCCGTACGCGAGCCAGAACTCCCAGCTGAAGGCGATGCCGTATCAGATCTAGATTTTTGAGCACGCCTTCTTGAGGCATTTCTTCCATACTCAGGCCGGTTTGGGCTTGGCGAATCATCCAAAAGGTCCTCAAACTCTTGATCTCGTGCATCAGATTGGGCTTGGGACGAGGCCCTTGACCTTTTGGAAGACGAGTTAGTTTCGCTACCAATGGGGATAGTCGCCCACTTTGGATGGAACTTACAAATCTCCCAACAATGCATGAAACGGAAGTCGGTCTTCACATTTGATTTGAATGTGACCACTGCATTTGTCAAAATGTCGGCTTCGGTTTCACCACTTTTAGGGTTTTGCTTTGCTTTATTTAAAAAACCACTAAATTTTGTAAGTTGGGTGCTTATCTCGCTCCACTTTGAGAATAAGCTATCGTTCTCACGATAAGTCTCCCTACCCATTTCTTCATGGAATAGTCTACTAACCGATTCCCACAGGGCGGTTCGATGTTGCGAATTTCCTATTTTAATAAAAAAAATTAATATATTACAAACTTATATAAAAAATAACCATTAATAAAAACAAAGGTTAAGAATACCTAAAGTTGAATGTTGAGATTGTTCACACCAAGCCCTCGCCAATGCAACTTCTTCAGCAACGACCCATTTTTGTTGTTTTCATTTGGCGGTTTCAACTACTTTATCCTCCTCGGTTTTTTTCTTATGACTTCTCTTTTTGATGGGTTTCGATGCGGAAGGACCATCATTGGGTGGTTGAGTTTCGGGAACGGATTCGTTTTGTGAAAAGTCGATGGAGGTTGGTGAAAGGTCGATCGGCGATTGTGAAAACGGGGTAGGTATCGAATCGTCGGTGTTTGGGAAGTTAGTAAACACACGATTCCCGATATACGATGCATAACCCGCAAAGTCGGGCATAGGAGAGTGTATGAAAAATGGACGAGCTATTGGACGAGTGGGTGGTGGGCTAGGATTATTTTCTTTGAATCCATACGGGTTGCTCGCGTCAAAAGGACGGTTGTAAGGATGCATTTTTTCGTTTTGTAGAAGGAAAATGGAAGAAAAATGTGAGTTTTATAGAAGATGTGGTTGAATGTGGTAAAAAATGGAAGAAAAATGTGAGTTTTATAGTGAAAAAATGGAAGAAATTTTTTTTTTTTTTTTTTAATATAGCCGTTGGCCAACGGCTCTTTTCTTTTGGCCATACACAGCCCGCCATGTCAGCTCGCTTCCCCCGCCCACGCCCGGCTTGAAACCCAAGCCCTAAGGGCCACGCCCCAACCCTAGCCCACCCGGGATGGGGGCTTGGGCGTTTTCCATCAACCCACACCCCAACCCAAGCCCCATACCCCATGGCCTAAGCTAGAGTGAGATAAATGGTGTACGTTTGACGCCTCCTAGCGTCTTGCTAGTGGACTCATTTTAATGAAAATTGTTGTTTAAAAACAAGTTAATCATACACATAAATATAATTTCTTATCAAAGTCAATTTTATCCATACTAACTACCTTTTATTCTTTTCTAAGTGTTATTTTTGCATCAAATTGTCAACTATGATTTCTATAAACGGGGAAGGATCCACTAAAAAGTGGATTTTGCCTAAGTAGCCTAAAAAGGATTGTGATGATTACATGTGTTACTCCTAATAAGTAGGAATGAAGGGTATTTTAGTCCTTATAAATAGGAGTAAAAATGACATGTGGCACCCCTTTTGTTTTTTAAAAATACAACAAAAAAATCTAGTAAAAAAAATCTAGCACAAAAAATCTAATACAAAAAAATATAACACGAAAAAATTCAGCAAAAAATGTAGTACAAAAAAATTCAGCACAAAAAATTGAGAAAAAAAAATTAAGATAAAAAAATTCAGCACAAAAAATTTAGCACAAAAATATAGTACAAAAATCTAGCACAAAAAATGTTATACAACATAGAAATACAACACATTTTAGTGGGTTTTTTTAGTCTTCATATTTTATATAGCAATATGGTACTCAAATTAAAGATAAAAAGACGCTTGATTTTACGGTGAAATTTTTATGAAAAAATTATGTCGTATAAAAAGTTATGAACGTTTAAAAAATGGGGGTGGAATATGCATGTGCCTTGCATGTGGAGAGAGAAAGTCCATAAATAGGATTTTCCCAAGATACCCTTGCACTCCTCCTTTCTCCTACACTTTTATCTCAACCATTAATTTGAAAAATTAATGGTTAAGATTCCTTCTCATCCTATTTAGGCAAAATAAACTTTTTATTTGATCTTACCCCTTCTATAAACAACACACTAAATTGACTATATTGATTGTCTCGACTACTTTACTTTACCTTTTCTTTTCTTTTTGGATGACATAGTTCATCTAGATAAACTTGTAGACTTATATCACCCAAAACCCGATTTGAATACTAGAATGTCTCTCCCCATGAGTCACAACAACACCCGACAACCCAGGCCGCCTAAGTTGCTCTCTACGTCTGGAATTATAGGATCTCTCGGATAGAAACTCCCCATAACTCCATAAGGCTAGAGGGTATGGAGAGCCCTATCCCTATGAGGATGGGCCGCAACGTAAGCGCAACATCACCATCCCATGGAGGATGGGCCTCCTTGCATTTTGAGGGGGTGGAGGATGGGCCTACCCCACCTAATTATTTTATAATTTTCTAAGTTTTTTTTGTTAACTTAATAAAACTTCATAAAAAATAAATAAAATAAAAACATAAAACAACATAATTAAATTCATTTCATAACATAAAAAAAATTACATTTCCTAAAAATTAAAATTACTAATCTTAGAAACGGAAAACGGAAAACATAAAAGCGAAAAAAATAACGATACGATTAAAAAAGTAAACAACCTACGACGTCCATTTTTTCTTAACCTCCTCTTTCATTGTCACGACCCCCGACCCAGTTTCCCGGTTCAGATACTGCGTGACAGAAAACCCGTGGTATTTGTATTTAATTTGGCAGCGAAAGTTTTAACAGGATCGTTTAAACTGAAAACACCCCTTTATTTTATTTTCAAATTTCAGGACAAACCCCGTATTTTACAATAAAGGAATTCCACTAGGAAATCCCTTGGTTACAAAAACATGTTTATTTATTTACTGAGCCACTTCCTTCAAGCTGTAGTGCTACGCGGCACTTTTCCTGGTTCACAGTAAATCACCTGAAACATGTTTAAAAAGATTTTATCAGTGGGAAAATACTGGCGAGTCATTCAATTAGTACAAAACGACACATTGTTATAATTTACAGCATTAAGAGTTTTCACATTTGCCCCTATCTTATAATTAGCTGGTTCAGTTGTCACTCGACCGGATCTATGACTGTGGACATATCACTAAATTAGGCTCGCCCACCTAAACTGATAAATCATTAGTAGTAATGTGCACAAAACCCCCACATACTGCCAGTAATTACAGATTAGCAAAGACTTAATCACTGCAAAGTATAACTGGAAATCATTTAGGGTTTTTGCAAAGCAATTTGATAAAAAGATAATGACTCACATTACAAGTTTAGTTAGACAGAGTTTTGCCTACTGATTAAGCTTCTTAACCTAGTTAAATAACAATGCACACGAAACTAGGTTAGTAACTTAATACAACATTTACGATAAGCTCACGAAATCAAAACCCTCACGACGAATGACAAAGTATAGCCCGAGTTCGGGCAGCACTTAAACATCCATCGGATCAGTTTCAATCGATCGGACATTGTATCGTAGCAGTGATCGAGTTATTACCCTGTAATCGTAGCAGCGTTTCGATACTTAAATCTACGAAATTGAGCAGTATAGAACGTCTTTTAGAGTAAAATTTCGAGCACAGACGAAAGGCCATGCAACGTACTATTTATAGCAAAATTTTGGGTTTTACGCGGCCCGCGTAAACTCGAAGAACATCCTACACGGCCCGTGAGGGCCACCCTAGCTACGGCTAGGGCTGCCGTGTCACGGTGTAGGTCTACCACGTGTCTAACACGTGGCCTAAAGCTTTTCCGGAGAACTTCAAAGTTGTCGCGCCCCGCGTAGACTTACCTTTAGTCTTACGCGGCCCGCGACGGATCCATAAATTCAGATTTTCTTGATTTTTCATAAGGATTAGGGTTTTAGGGGTCCGGGTTTCTACTTACGGAGTATTGTGGGACAGTTTTGCAGGTCCTTACATCCTCCCCACCTTATTTAAAATCTCGCCCTAGAGATTTACTGGAACAAGTAAGGATATTTTCGCTTCATTTCCGATTCTAGTTCCCATGTGTACTTCGGTCCTCTTTTTGAATCCCACTTTACTTTGACCAGTACTAATCTCTTGTGTTTGAGGAACTTGACTTTTATGTCTTCAATTTGGAGAGGTTTCTCAACAAATTTCAACTTTTCATTTACCTCTATGTCTTGAAGAGGTACTACCAGTGATTCATCAGATAAACATTTCTTGAGATTAGATACATGGAACACATTATGTACCCCGGCTAATTCTTCTGGTAGTTGTAGGCAATAGGCAACGGGTCCTATTCGTTGGGTAACTGTAAATGGTCCTATGTACCTTGGACTTAGCTTTCCCTTCTTACCGAATCGAACTACCCCTTTCCAAGGAGAAACCTTCAAGAGTACTTTTTCTCCAACTGGGAATTCTAACGGCTTACGTCGATTATCTACATAACTTTTCTGGCGATCTCGAGCCGTTTTCAGTCTTTCCTTGATTTGGGTTATCTTGTCGGTGGTTTCCTGTACAATCTCGGGTCCTGATAATTGACTTTCTCCTATTTCAGCCCAGGAAACTGGGGTTCGGCACTTTCGTCCATACAGTGCTTCGAATGGGGCAGCACTGATACTTGTATGGTAACTGTTGTTATAAGAGAATTCAATTAATGGTAAGTGGTCATCCCAATTTCCACCGAAGTCGATCACACATGCTCTGAGCATGTCTTCAAGGGTTTGGATCGTCCTTTCACTTTGTCCATCGGTTTGGGGATGGTATGCAGTACTTAGATTCAAGCGTGTCCCCATAGCTTCTTGGAAACTCGTCCAGAAGTGCGAAGTGAAACGACTATCTCTATCTGACACAATGGAGAGTGGAACTCCATGCAGTGATACTACCTCGTCTACGTACAGCTTAGCCAATCTCTCCATGCTAAAGGTTTCCTTCATTGGTAGAAAATGAGCTGATTTGGTTAATCGATCTACAATCACCCAGATTGCATCGTTACTTTTCCTGGTTTTGGGTAACTTAGTAACAAAGTCCATTGTTATTAGTTCGCATTTCCATACGGGCATCTCTAACTGTTGAAGTAAACCTGAAGGTTTCTGGTGTTCTGCCTTAACTTGCGAACAAGTTAGACACTTAGAAACATATCTAGCTATGTCCTTCTTCATTCCTATCCACCAGAAATTATTTCTTAAATCTTGATACATCTTGTTATTACCAGGATGCATCGTATATCTAGATTTATGGGCTTCCTCTAGAATCTTATCTCTTAAATCCCCTTTCCTAGGTACCCAAATCCTTTTTCTTATGGAATCTCCAAATTCCATCAGTCCCTTGCTCTAATTCCTTTATGCGTCCTTTCATTCCTTCAGCATCATCCTTGATTGCCGTTTCTTGAACGTTCTTCAGTTGTTCTATTAAATCTAATTGGAGATTTAATCTAAGAGCACGAACTCGCCTTTGCTTCCCATGATACTTACGACTCAAGGCATCTGCTAATACATTCGCCTTTCCTTCGTGATATTGAATATCACAGTCGTAGTCACTTAGAATTTCCATCCATCTTCTTTGCCTCATGTTTAGTTCTTTTTGCCCAAATATGTACCTTAAACTTTTATGATTTGTGTAGACAGTAAACTTACTTCCATACAGATAATTATCTCCAAATTTTAAGGGCAAAAATTATTGTTCCTAATTCTAAGTCATGAGTCGTATAATTTTCCTCGTGCTTCTTCAACTGCCTTGATGCATACGCAATTACCTTTTCACATTGCATTAGCATACATCCTAATCCTAGTTTAGAAGCGTCGCAGAAGACTTCAAAATCTTCGGTTCCGTCGGGTAAGGCAAGAATTGGGGCATTTTTTAATCTTTGGTTTAAGATCCTAAAAGCCTCTTCTTGCTTAGGTCCCCATTCAAACTTAACAGTTTTACAGGTTAGCTTAGTTAAAGGAACTGCTATCTTAGAAAAATCTTTGATAAAACGCCTATAATATCCAGCTAATCCCAGAAAACTTCGAATTTCGGTAGCTGATCGTGGGACCTTCCAATTGGTGATCGCTTATATCTTTGAGGGATCTACGTGAATACCTTCGTGATTCACCATGTGTCCTAAAAATTTCACCTCTTGTAGCCAAAATTCACACTTCGAAAATTTGGCGTAAAGCTTTTCTTTTCTTAACAAAGTTAAGAGTGCATGCAGGTGTTCACAATGCTCATCTTGGCTCCTGGAGTAAATAAGTATATCATCGATGAAAACAATTACGAATTTATCCAAATACGATTTACAGATTCTATTTATCATGTCCATGAATGCTGCAGGGGCATTCGTTAACCCAAAGGGCATGACTGTAAACTCGTAGTGACCATACCTAGTCCTGAAAGCAGTTTTAGGTATGTCTTCTTCCTGTACATTCAACTGATGATATCCGGAGCGCAAATCTATTTTGGAGAAATATCTAGCTCCCTGAAGTTGATCAAAAAGATCATCAATCCTAGGTAATGGGTATCAATTCTTAATTGTAACCTTATTCAATTCCCTATTATCGATACACATTCGCATCAAACCATCCTTCTTCTTTACAAACTGCACAAGTGCTCCCCAAGGGGATGAACTAGGTTGTATGAATCCTTTGCCTAGCAATTTATCTAACTGCTTCTTCAGTTCTAACATTTCGGTGGGTGCTAATCGATAAGGTGCCTTAGCTATTGGTGTAGTTCCAGGAATCAGATGAATTCTAAACTCTACCTCTCTATCTGGTGGTAATCCATGTAGCTCTTCTGGGAATACATCCGGGTATTCTGATACTACTGGAATTTCCTTAAGCTCCTTACTTTTAGTGTTAATGATTACCGAAATCATATGCACTATTCCTTGTTTTCGTTCATAACTAGCAACTTTCATTACTGAAATGAACTTCATTGGTTTACGTGGTTTATCTCCTGTAACCACAACTATTTCCCCTGCGGGTGTATGAATTTCTATGGAATTCTTATCACTGAGGATTCGAGCATGGTTGGCTACTTACCAATCCATTCCTAGCATGACATCGAATCCAGCTAAATTCATGGGCAACAGGTTTGCAAAAAATTTATGGCCTGAGAGTTCTATTTTTCCTTCTTGCAAAACCTTATCTATGTTAACAGAATTCCCATCTGCTGTTTCTACCGTATAATTCTGCTTAAGTTTGGTTAAAGGTTGCTTAAGAGCTTGGCAGAATGAAGTATTTATAAAACTTTGGTTTGCACCAGAGTCAAATAATACTTTCGCATAAATGTCATGTACCAGAAACGTACCAGCTATCACATCTGGAATCAGATCTGCTTCTTGTGTTGTTAGCTGGAAGGCTCTTGCATTCTTCTTAGTAGTTCCTTCTGCAGGTTTGGCCTTGTTATCAGCTGGCTTGACCAATTTCGGACAATCGGGCTTAAAGTGTCCCGTTTCGCCGCAGTTGTAGCAGATTACGGTTTTCTTCCTACATTCCTCCTCTCGGTGGCCTGTTCTCTTGCAGAAATTGCAATTTTTCTTGCATTTTCCAAAATGTTTCTTTTTGCAATTCCCGCAAAATGGCGGTATGGAAGGTTGACCAGTCCCCTTTCTTTTGAAATTACTATTATTATTACCGACACGAAATCCTTGGGTAATCTTTTGGGCCAATACCTTTTTCCTGTTTTCTTCTCTCGTGCGCACAAGTCCGTCAGTTAAGGTGTTGGCCAATTCCACTACATAATCAATCGTGTGAGGTCTCGCAGCTTTGACTATATCACGAATCTCGCTAATTAGCCCCCAAATATAGCGAGAAATAAGTACCGGTTCTGGCGAAGCCAGAGTTGGAACAATTCTGGCATACTCGAAAAATTTCGAAGTATACCCTCGACAATCAACATCCACCATCCGGTGGTTCAGGAACTTATTTGTCATTTGTTCCTTTTCATAGTCGGGACAAGATTTTCTCTACATCAATCCCTTAAATTCCTCCCAACTCATGGCATAAGTGTCACACCCCAACCGATGGCGGAAACATCGGGATGAGACGAAGTGTGTATAGATTGCAAGAGACTTCATAACACTATGTGACAATATTTAAATTAAATTCGAATTTCATTGCAATTGCTATATTGTCATACAATAATCAAAACAAAATACAACATTGTTTCATCAAATAACATAACATTAAAAGATAAACGATTTATAGGTGTGTATCTAGTCCACCCTATTCTTGTTTCATCTTTCATCATACTTTAACAATTTAACCTGCAACATGTATTAAAATGGAGTTTCAATGCAAAAGCAAAGGCGAGTACACAAGTTTGTTTACATAGCATAATAGAATAAAAACTCAAGTCCAACATGATTCATAATATGTGATTACTAGTATGCAATTTTGGCGTACAATATGATCAAACCCGAGAATACAACGCATAAAAGAGCCTAATCCCAAAAGTTTAGCGGGGTGGTAACTTAACAATACCCAAGAGTATAACGGGCGGGGCGTTAATCCTATAGCGCTATAATTGTTAAGGTGGGCGAGCAAAGTTAATGAGAATATAACGTTCCAAATCGTTCACATAGCATACGAGAATAACAAGTAAGTCACATTAGTTTCATGTTTAATCATGGATAGAGTAAGTTTAATTGAGTTTAAAAGTTGTTTGCATAGTTATACATGTTGCATCCCAAAGTGTAAAGGGAAAAAAGGGATCGAGTATACTCACGGTGGTTGCAAGCTTTCCCACTTGAAATCCCACGAGTGAGTTGGTGGATGGATTAGTTTGGAGCACCTAGTCCTTCTACACGAGGAAACATAGGTGTGTGAGTTTGGCGTTTAACGGAAGATTATAAATTTGGAGTTTAACATAACATAAAATATGATATTAAAAATAATCGTCTTTAACTTTATAACCCTTGTATGACACTATGTAACCAATATGGTTAGAATGTTTTTATGGGTAGTGCACCCATTAGAATCATACTTAGAGTTTTAGGTCTTAGATGATATTCTACTTCTTTAACATATAAACACAAGTTTAACATTAAAGGTTCGAATGAGTGTGTATATATATATTTAGGTTAAGTATTATATGTTATTTAGTCCGATAAGTCAAGTAGGAGGTAGAAGATTAAATCTTCATTTAGGCACCTCTAGTATCATGGATGTCATGTATGGGGTAGGAAGAACAAGCTTCCATTTAGGAACCCCTTGATGTTCACCACTTCACTTGATGTAAAAACAACCAAGGAGGGTCACGAACTAGGATTAGTACAAGTATGTAAATGACCTAAGTTAAGAGAAATCATCAAATCATGTGAGGATTTTATGTTGGAACAACCCAAGTTGTTCCACAATCACTCTACCTCAAGATCTAAGCTTGAACATGACTTGTGGGTGAAATACCCTAAACAAAACAGAAGTATTTGAGGTTTAACCTCTGATTTTAGATGTCTCAAACATGTTTCTAACACCTAATCAACCATAGGAAGGGTTGTGAGCATTAGTACATAATCTTGAGATGAGTTAGACTCAAGTTTGATAAGTTTACATAAGTTTTCGAATAACTTAAAACAAAACAGAAAGTTTTGGTCCTTTTTAGGGCAATTCCCAGCATGATTTCTCCAAGGAAAAACCAAGGAATCAAACCCAAGGATTTACCAAAACAATAGAAGAAAGAATCAAGTATCGTTTACGTTCAAAACACGTTTTATATATAAGTTAGCTTAATTACAAGTTTAGCACATAGTTTCCAAGAATAACGATTAAACATCAATTGATTCACAAAATCGAACATACGAGCATATATAGAGTGTGTATAACATATTTGTAACAAAATACGAGTTTTATTAATGATCCAAGTCTCGGTTTTACAATGATTACAAAGAAAGAACGATTACAAGAATACAAGGTTTCCAAAAATAGAAATACGAACAAAACTTTCTATAAATGGAAAGTACAAAAGAGCCGGGCGTTACAGTCTCCCCTCCTTTAGGAAATTTCGTCCCGAAATTTAGGAAGATGTAGCGAAAATATGAGGGTACTTGGTCGATTGAGAAAACATGGATGTTGAGCGCGAGGAAACAATAAAGGAAAATAAAATCAATGGTGATGGACTTGCCATCAGAAATTTTGATTGGAAATGACATAGATTCAAGTTTAACAAATACAAAGCCTTACGCGAGTATAGAGGTAATAAGGTCGTTAACGAAAAAGCATACCCTCAACGTCTTCATTGTCGTCCTGGGCTTGCTGTCGTTCTTGATTCCATAGAGGACATTGTGGCCGAAGATGAGTAGTGTCTCCACACTTGTAGCAAGCGCGTACTTTGTTGACTGACTCTGAGTGTTGAAACTTTTGCTTCCTGCCTTCGCCACCACTTGCTTGGGCTTCATGGTCAGTGGTAATCTGATTGGCTATCTTGGTGGAGGTTGCAACCTGTTTATCGCGAATGCGATTGTTGTTTAGGGAAGCAGCGAGGCGGTAAACAACTTCAATATTATCGAGTTTGGCTGCCTCGATGGTATCACGCATAGCAGGGGGTAATCCGTTGATGTACTTCCTTATCGTACGGTCGGTGGTCATAACGAGGTGAGGAACAATGAAGCTAAGTTGCTTGAAGCGAGTAGTGTAGGCTAGGTTCTCATCACCCACTTACTTTAGAGCCCAAAATTCTTCTTCTGACCTTTGTTGCTTATGCGGAGGGCAAAATTCTTCCATCATGAGGGTCTTGACTTCTCCCCAGGGCAAGGCATAAGCCTCTTCGTTCGAACGGATGTTCCTTTCGTTCGTCCACCACTCGAGAGCTCGGGCTTGGAATACCCCAGTCGCACTACGCGTTTTGAGCTCTTCAGGACATTCACTGTTGATGGACGTGACCTCCATGCTATCAAACCACTCGAGCATGGCGGTCACTCCATCATTGCCGGTGAATGGTTTGGGTTTGCACGACGAAAAGTGCTTGAAGTTAAACGAAACGGGCTTTCGTGCTTCGACCTTAGAGTCGACGGAGGAGTTCGGAGTTTCGGAAGCTCGAATTTCGGTAACGACCTTTGGGACGATGCGCGCAATTTGATTGGCCATGAAGACCATCATCTTCTTCTTGGAGCGAGACTTTGACTTCTTAGACATTTTGGAGTGACGGGACGACATCTAAGATTCAAAAGAACGAATAGGTGAGACTTGATCATAATGTTTGTTTAAGAAAATTGTTTGCATAAATTGATTCACATAGCATAAAGTGTCACATAGCATAAAAGGTTCAAATTGATTCACATAACATAAAGAGTTTAAACGTCTCATATAGCATAGTCATGAGTTCCACATAGCATAGCATGAATAAATGAAAGCATTGTAAATTTAGTTTGTTCACGAGGGATTATTATTGTTTGTGATTGCGATCAACGTGCGAAATGAGTAAACCAAAATTTGAAAAGAACGAATGTTCAAGTATAAAATCACATATAAATTGAGATACATAAAAGAGAGGCTCAATAAAACATACGATTGTTTCGGGTAGAGAAACGTCGACTATTCCAAAGTGGGTCGAAAGTCCTTTCGAATTAGAGAAAACGTGCTTTGGCCTATAGGTAAGATACTCTCGTCGAGAAGCGATTAACGGTATCTTACCCTTCCGGTTACTACACATCTCTAATCGATTGAAACAATCAGGACTTTGGCGAGATTGAAAATCGAGGAATGGGACTTAATCGACGAGGTGCGGGTTTCACCCCTAACTTGACGATTTCGTACCCTAAATGTGGTTGGTACTTGTCGGGTCAAAATAAAATTTCGACACTATGACAAGGGTCCACTAGAGTTGAAATGGAAATTACCATTAAGTTGTGGATTTCACTCCTTGCTTAATGGTGTAATTTCGTGCAAAAATAGTTTAAGGTAGAATGAGAGTCGTTTACCAAATTGTGGGTTTCACGCCTATTTTGGTAAAGTTGTCTCGTTTGTGTTACAAGAGTATACAAATAAACAAAGTGTATTCATGTCAACCTTAGGAAAGGCATATAAATTTAATCAACAAGAAGTATAGCTAGGAAGCATGCATGGTAGAATACAAAAGTTTTAAACAACACATAAGAGGCAAAATTCCTAAAACTAAATATTAGGGCAAAAGCATGGCAATTTTCCTAATTCCCTATAGTTATGGCTCTGATACCAATCTGTCACACCCCAACCGATGGCAGAAACATCGGGATGAGACGAAGTGTGTACAGATTGCAAGAGACTTCATAACACTATGTGACAATATTTAAATTAAATTCGAATTTCATTGCAATTGCTAAATTGTCATACAATAATCAAAACAAAATACAACATTGTTTCATCAAATAACATAACATTAAAAGATAAACGATTTATAGGTGTGTATCTAGTCCACCCTATTCTTGTTTCATCTTTCATCATACTTCAACAATTTAACCTGCAACATGTATTAAAATAGAGTTTCAATGCAAAAGTGAAGGCGAGTACACAAGTTTGTTTACATAGCATAATAGAATAAAAACTCAAGTCCAACATGATTCATAATATGTGATTACTAGTATGCAATTTTGGCGTACAATATGATCAAACCCGAGAATACAACGCATAAAAGAGCCTAATCCCAAAAGTTTAGTGGGGTGGTAATGTTTAACTTAACAATACCCAAGAGTATAACGGGCGGGGCGTTAATCCTATAGCGCTATAATTGTTAAGGTGGGCGAGCAAAGTTAATGAGCATATAACGTTCCAAATCGTTCACATAGCATACGAGAATAACAAGTAAGTCACATTAGTTTCATGTTTAATCATGGATAGAGTAAGTTTAATTGAGTTTAAAAGTTGTTTGCATAGTTATACATGTTGCATCCCAAAGTGTAAAGGGAAAAAAGGGATCGAGTATACTCACGGTAGTTGCAAGCTTTCCACTTGAAATCCCGCGAGTGAGTTGGTGGATGGATTAGTTTGGAGCACCTAGTCCTTCTACACGAGGAAACATAGGTGTGTGAGTTTGGCGTTTAATGGAAGATTATAAATTTGGAGTTTAACATAACATAAAGTATGATATTAAAAATAATCATCTTTAACTTTATAACCCTTGTATGACACTATGTAACCAATATGGTTAGAATGTTTTTATGGGTAGTGCACCCATTAGAATCATACTTAGAGTTTTAGGTCTTAGATGATATTCTACTTCTTTAACATATAAACACAATTTTAACATTAAAGGTTCGAATGAGTGTATATATATATATTTAGGTTAAGTATTATATGTTATTTAGTCTGATAAGTCAAGTAGGAGGTAGAAGATTAAATCTTCATTTAGGCACCTCTAGTATCATGGATGTCATGTATGGGGTAGGAAGAACACGCTTCCATTTAGGAACCCCTTGATGTTCACCACTTCACTTGATGTAAAAACAACCAAGGAGGGTCACGAACTAGGATTAGTACAAGTATGTAAATGACCAAAGTTAAGAGAAATCATCAAATCATGTGAGGATTTTATGTTGGAACAACCCAAGTTGTTCCACAATCACTCTACCTCAAGATCTAAGCTTGAACATGACTTGTGGGTGAAATACCCTAAACAAAACAGAAGTATTTGAGGTTTAACCTCTGATTTTAGATGTCTCATACATGTTTCTAACACCTAATCAACCATAGAAAGGGTTGTGAGCATTAGTACATAATCTTGAGATGAGTTAGACTCAAGTTTGATAAGTTTACATAAGTTTTCGAATAACTTAAAACAAAACAGAAAGTTTTGGTCCTTTTTAGGGCAATTCCCAGCATGATTTCTCCAAGGAAAAACCAAGGAATCAAACCCAAGGATTTAACAAAACAATAGAAGAAAGAATCAAGTATCGTTTACGTTCAAAACACGTTTTATATATAAGTTAGCTTAATTACAAGTTTAGCACATAGTTTCCAAGAATAACGATTAAACATCAATTGATTCACAAAATCGAACATACGAGCATATATAGAGTGTGTATAACATATTTGTAACAAAATACGAGTTTCATTAATGATCCAAGTCTCGGTTTTACAATGATTACAAAGAAAGAACGATTACAAGAATACAAGGTTTCCAAAAATAGAAATACGAACAAAACTTTCTATAAATGGAAAGTACAAAAGAGCCGGGCGTTACAATAAGCCATGTCACTTCCCTTAGCCTGCAGCACTGTATTCCACCATTCTATCGCCTCTTCCTTGAAAAGGTGAGATGCATACCCTACCTTGTCTTCCTCTGCACACTTGCTTATCTTGATTACTGCTTCAGTCTTTTCCAACCAACGCAGTGCGGCAGACGCCCCTTCATTGCCTGCAAATTTGACTGGTTTACAGGCAAGGAATTCTTTATAAGTGCAACCAGGTGTTGCAACTTTCATTTTCTTAAGTATTGGGGCTTGAACCACATTATTGTCGTTATTGCCGCCTCCATTCACACTGTTACTAAAATTATCATCGCAAGTACGTTTGCTATGGTTGGCTTGGGAAGGTTCAACGGGGTTCTTAATAGCAGCGACGATGGCAGGGATAACGTTGGCTATTCCCTGAGCAACGATATTTTCTATATCTTGCCTATTAAGAAAATGATCTTCATTGTGTTGTTTTGATTGGTTAACTTCGGTTGCCGGTTGGTTTACTGCGTTTTCCATCTGAATAATTAACAAGATACATATATAAATTATTGTCACATATTGGATAGCAACTAAATACGATAAGGCAATCACCATATAATCAAGTCAACACACAAATATAGCCAAAATCGTCGACCTTGCGACATTTATATTTATATAATAATATGCATCAATACAAACTGTCTAATTTACAAAAGTTTTATTTTAGTTATTATATTATTATTATTATACATATTTTAATATATTATTATTATTTATATTTTTTTCACATATTATTATTATACAAAAACTTTTCAACAACAATCAACTGGCTTTTCAGAAACGACGCTCCCTCTCGTCGTATTTCCACGTGATGTTTTCCCCCACTTCCCGAATCCGGTTGCCCGCATCCATCAGTTCCTCGCCGTAGCGGTGTAACTCGGCAACGTTCTCTGCGCTCATAGGTGGGAATGGTGCAGGTTCAGGTTCAAAGTGGGGAAAATAAACATTGGGGTTATTCATGAAATTCTGAAAATGCCAGTCGCTCGTCCACCACTATTCCAACTGCCCTGAAAAAGGTTGGGGATTGACAATAGGGTCCGGAATAGCAGGTTCCAAATTAATTGGAAGTTCAGATTGGGCTGGGAAATTGAAAAGGTTTTCGTCAGCAGGTCCGATGAGGTCACAATTCGCCAGTTTCCTATCAAGCTCTTCCCAAGGTGGCATTTCCTGGGCTTGCCCGGAACTCTCCCCTACTTCTTTTCTTTTCCCTTTGTCCTTTGGATCCTCTGTCTTTTTCACCTTTTGTGCAGCTGGCTTCTTCCTTCGTCCACGTTTCCAGTCTAGGATTCTTCTCCTCTTTTTAGGCTTGGGTTTCTCCTGAGGCTGGGCCTGGAATACTAGTGGCTCCTCAGTATCCGCTTGATAGCCGGATTGAGTTCCTGTTGTATCCATATCGGTGGTATGGATTGTAAAGTTTCGGAGTGCCTCCGACAGTTCATTCATGCTGTTAGCACACATGAAGAAACAAACACAAAATTTTAAGTTAAAATTTTATTTATTAAATTAAATGTTCACAGAATCACGGAATGGCAAATTGGAAAATTAAGTATTTCTAAATACTTAATTGGCTTAAATCAGTGGCTCTGATACCACCTTTTTCTGTCAAGATCCCCGACCCAGTTTCCCGGTTCGGATGCCGCGGGACAGAAAACCCGTGGTATTTGTATTTAATTTGGCAGCGGAAGTTTTAACAGGATCGTTTAAACTGAAAACACCCCTTTATTTTATTTCCAAATTTCGGGACAAACCCCGTATTTTACAATAAAGGAATTCCACTAGGAAATCCATTGGTTACAAAAACATGTTTATTTATTTACTGAGCCACTTCCTTCAAGTTGTAGTGCTACGCGGTACTTTTCCTGGTTCACAGTAAATCACCTGAAACATGTTTAAAAAGATTTTATCAGCGGGGAAATACTGGCGAGTCATTCAATTAGTACAAAACGACACATTGTTATAATTTACAGCATTAAGAGTTTTCACATTTGCCCCTATCTTATAATTAGCTGGTTCAGTTGTCACTCGACCGGATCTATGACTGTGGACATATCACTAAATTAGGCTCGCCCACCTAAAGTGATAAATCATTAGTAGTAATGTGCACAAAACCCCCACATACTGCCAGTAATTACAGATTAGCAAAGACTTAATCACTGCAAAGTATAACTGGAAATCATTTAGGGTTTTTGCAAAGCAATTTGATAAAAAGAGAATAACTCACATTACAAGTTTAGTTGGACAGAGTTTTGCCTACTGATTAAGCTTCGTAGCCTAGTTAAATAACAATGCATACGAAACTAGGTTAGTAACTTAATACAACATTTACGATAAGCTCACGAAATCATGTCACACCCCGATATTTCCACGTATTACCGGTGGGCCCGGTGGGGAGTATCGTGACGTAGTTGATATCATCATAGACAATTTATCACAGTTTAATACACAGCGGAAGTCGAAAGATAAAAGCATTACAAACCGAATGAAAGTAATATCATTTATTACAAAGACGGTTGTAAAGGATCCACATGCGGATCAAAGTTAAATGGAAACATTGTTCAACATGTTTGTAAACATCTAAGCTTGCAAGACTCTTTATTGATGGTAGGAGTAGCCAGCCTATTCCGTTTAGTACCTGCACTTAGCCTTTTTGGAAAATACGTCAGTTTACACTGGTAAATACAATTAACTGACTCATTTTAAAAATGTTAAAGGAAAATTTGTTTGAATGCACAAGGCACAAAATATCTTTTATAACTTGGGATAATTATTTATATATAAACTTGTAAAAGAATTACATGTTCGCTATACGTTCAGTAGCCCGGGCTGAATACCGGGTTAAAGATTAATAGACACACCACATAATATATTCTGCGGTGAGTTATTCTCGAACAGGCGGTTATATTATTTTTACATACGCACCGGCAGGTGTATGCCTACACTCCGTGCTTAAGTCGTGGCCATTTCAATGAATGAGCCGAGGATATCCAGGACATGGTCATTAACCCCCCAAAGGCTTAAAACAAACAAAACAGATTAAACGGGTCATCTCAATAAATTAACCTTCATATGATTAAATATTCAATGCCCGACCAAGCGGTATTTTATATACCGTACCCCAAGCCCGTATAAGGGAAAATAAGTTAAAAGTATTTACCGGAGCAAATTATATAATTTATCCCAGCCGTATACAATCAAGCAAATGCAAATATCTTCTACTGGGCTCCTAAATCTGGAATGAAGGTTTTAATAACCTATTAGATTCCTAACGGGTCTTAATTAAGTCTAAACTTATACCAGTTAGTTTTAAAGGAAGGTATACGGTTCAAATCGCAAGATTAAGCGAAGACCGGAATAGAATGTGATTTAGACCCGACAAGTTTGAAGACTTGTATAATATGGGTAAACTAAACACATTCTGGATTTTGAAGTGAAAATGATAAGGTTTGACCCGTTTCGGTTGATTTATGCAAACTAGTTACATAAACCGTACCGAACGCGATAAATGCATAACGGGTAATCAAATGAGTCATGAACAGGTTTCCTAAGTTAATATGCCTTAAATATGTTATGATATCAGTAGGATACCTTCCATTATGCCCAAAACGAATTTAAACTCAAATTAAGCCCCGTAGGGGTATTTTGGTCATTTTAAAGGTTATAAAAGAGATTAATTATTAATCTGAGGTTCAGGTATGAAAAGACCAGTAAAAATATTTAATTTAATAAGTTATATTAGTAGGGTATTGCCTATATGTGAAATTTATCATTTTTAACCAAACTATGCACCGTAGGGGCATTTTGGTAATTTCACATAAGCTTTAAAGGTCAAATTTAGAAATCTGAGTTCAAAACTTTTGCTTACTCTTAAAGTATAAAAATTTACTTAAAACATCAGTAGGTATTAGGTCTTATATGTTTAAAATAGTTTTAACTCATACTATGCGTTTAAAACGTGTAAAAAGTCGCTTTTAAGCGATTTTCGGGTTATATAAGAAAAGCTAATATTTTTATCATTTCAGAAGGCTTAAAATATTTTATTTATCATATAAAATCAGTAGCAAAAGATTTGGTATCAATATGTTATGTAAAAGCCATTTTATTTAAGAAAATGGTATAACCGACAATTACCGAATCAAAGCTAGAACCCTATGATATGATCAGTTTAAAAATAACTAAAAATATTCAAAAAAACCCAAAATATTATATTACATTAGTGGGTAAAAAGTTTGGTGTCAAAATTTGGGTTTAGATAGGCTTTATGCTAATTATGTCGTTTAATTAATAAAAAGCTTCTTAATTACGATATCGAGCATAACTCCTAATCTAGACCTCAAACTGATGTCAAATTTTTAGGACAAGTTTATAAATCAGTAACAAAGGTTCTTGTACTCTCACATTTTCAAAAATCTCGTTTTAAGGTCAAAAGGGCATAATGGTCAACATTTAGGCATATAACGGAAACATGCAAATGAATCGGATAAATTAGGATCCAAGTTGTATAATCTCAGAGAGTTATACTAATATGGAATATGGACCTAATGGAAGCTTAAGGAATTTCTAAAACAATCTAAATCGGGTCAGAACTGAAAGTCAAAGCAAAAGTCTACTTTTGCGACTTTCGGTTCCGAACCGAGCCTAAATTCAAAATTGTCGGGTTGAACATGCTTAGACATGTTCTTACATTAATTACCAAGTTATATGAGTGATAAAACAGGTTTCATGGCTTCTACAGTATTAATTATGTGTTTATTTGAAAATTAGCTTTCTGTTGACTTTTTACAATTAAGTTTGACCCGACAATTGACCTAGTTAGAGTGGAAATCAGAGGGTGCCCTTTTAAGGGTTTATTACCCACATAATTACCAACTCATAGCCACTTTCAATTCAAGAAATGACTGGACCATTAGTGATTAATCACTAAGTCAAAGCTTAATTACGATGGCTTTGACTTTAGGTCATTAAACTAATAAAACATGATTTAGAGAGGTTAAGGAATCTTACTGAAGTACTTAGCATGATTTAGAAGCTTAATGAATCTTGCTTGAGGTCCAGAGAGCTCCAGAATTTAAGTTAGAATGATTTTCCAAGTGATAAGTTCATGTTTGCAACTAGAACTCTTTATATAAGGACTTAGAATGCATGAGATTTTAACACACAAGTCTAGGATTGATCCCAGATGAGTCCAAGTGCCCCCTATGCATGAAATACCACTGGTGCAGCCCCTGGGATCGAAAACCATGCATGTAAGTCGGTGTAACCTGCTGTAACAGACAACTGTGCATGTTTTCTGCATCTGCAGGTCTCAGGCGGCCCGCGTAAGGGTAGGGGAAGGGTCTACGCGGCCGGTATGAAGGACAGATCCGGTTAACAAAGTTTCAGAATTGCCATTTTTGGTCCCTGGTCCTTCTAATAGTTGTTTTAACTTGTTTTATTGCACTTTTAACCCTCCAACTTGACTTTTAAGGACTCCAAGTCATAAATAAACTTTGTTAAGTCCCCGGTTAGTTATACGATTACCGAAAAGTCCCGAATTTCAACGTTGATGCTTTTAACCCCTTACTTACGAATGTTAGCGTATCTTTCTCATACGATATCGAAACCTTGTGAAATTTTTATCACTTATTCTAGTGAGCATAATTAATCATTACAAAGCTTCGGGTTCGCTAATAGGTCACTCAGAGGTGTAAATTAAACATGTTGACACATTTAACCATTGCGGTTTGTAAACTTTCACTTTCTTCCACAAACAGCTTCATATGATTCATAATTCATTCGTTTAAGGGTATAAACATCGTGTAGGGTTGTTGAAAGGTATAATTATCCAATGTTGACACTTTGAATCCTTTTACACACATACTTTCTTTGTTTGTCAACTTTAGTCCTTCATATTCAATCCATTACACGTTTAAAGCTCATGACACGTGTCTTCATTATGTTGGTCTTGATTTTACGAGGTGTTACATCCTCACCCCCTTAAAAGAAATCTCGACCTCGAGATTTACTGAAATAATTGAGGGTACTTCTATTTCATTGTGGACTTTACCTCCCACGTGTATTCGGGACCTCTACGGGCATCCCATTTAACCTTTACAATCGGTACATGCTTCTTTCGAAGTTTCTTAACCTGTCGATCCTCGATTGACAAAGGTTTTTCAACAAATTTCAAGCTCTCATCTGTATGCACATCCGTATGTGGTATGACTAGTGATTCATCAGCTAGACATTTCTTCAGATTGCAGATGTGAAACACATTATGAATTCCACTGAGCTCTTCAGGTAGGTTTAACTTGTAAGCCACAGTTCCGACACATTCGATGATCTCGAATGGTCCTATGTATCTTGGGCTTAACTTGCCTTTCTTACCAAATCGCATTACCCCTTTCCAGGGTGATACCTTAAGTAGAACTTTGTCACCTACCTCAAATTTTAGAGGTTTACGCCTTTTATCTGCGTAGCTTTTCTGCCTATCCCTGGCAGCTTTGAGACGATCTCGTATCTGTACAATCTTATCTATCGTCTCCAGGACTATATCAGGTCCTGTTAGTTGGACATCTCCAACTTCTGCCCAACAAACGGGCGTTCTGCACTTTCTTCCATACAAAGCTTCAAAAGGTGCAGCTTGAATACTGGAATGATAGCTATTGTTGTATGAGAATTCAATCAATGGAAGATGATCATCCCAACTTCATCCTAAGTTAATAACACAAGCTCGTAGCATATCCTCGAGTGTCTGTATAGTACGTTCACTTTAACCACCCGTCTGAGGATGATATGCAGTGCTGAAATTTAACAGAGTACCTAATGATTGCTGAAAGCTTTTCCAAAAGTGCGATGTATATCTCGGATCCCTATCAGAGATGATAGACACTAGCACTCCGTGAAGAGATACAATCTCATCCACGTACAGCTGAGCTAACTTGTCTGAGCTGTGTGTTTCCTTAATAGGTAAGAAGTGGGCTGACTTAGTCAGTCTATCCACTATAACCCAAATAGTATCATTTCCTCACTTTGTTTTTGGTAACTTAGTGATAAAATCCATAGTTACCATTTCCCACTTCCAGGTGGGAAGTTCAGGCTGTTGTAGCAAACCTGACGGCTTCTGGTGTTCTGCTTTAACTTGCGTGCACGTCAAACATTTGGCCACATAAGTGGCTATAGATTTCTTCAAACCTATCCACCAGTAATTTGCCTTTAAATCCTGATACATCTTGTCACTTCCAGGATGAACAGAATACTTGGAACTATGGGCTTCTTGGAGGATAACGTCCCTGATACATCTTGTCACTTCCAGGATGAACAGAATACTTGGAACTATGGGCTTCTTGAAGGATAACGTCCCGAAGTCCTCCATAGATTTGAACCCATATTCGTCCATTCAATCTTAGGATCCCATCTTTGCCATATGATAACTGTTCAGCAGTGACTCCCAACTTTTCATTTGGATAGTTAGCTTCCAGTACAGCTTCCTTTTGTGCGGCTAACAACCTTTCATTCAAGTTGTTCTTCAATTCAATGCTCTTGGCATTGATTCTAATGGGCTTAACCCTTTCCTTCCTGCTCAAAGCATCGGCGACTACATTCTCCTTGCCTGGATGGTATCGGATTTCACAATCATAATCATTCAGTGTTTCCATCCATCGACGCTGCCTCATGTTTAGATCCTTCTGGTTAAACAGATGTTGAAGGCTCTTGTGATCAGAATAGATCACACACTTGGTACCATATAAATAATGCCTCCAAAGTTTTAGTGCAAAAACAACGGCACCCAACTCCAAATCGTGGGTGGTGTAATTCTTTTCGTGCACCTTTAATTGTCGGGAAGCATAGGCAATTACTTTGCCCTTTTGCATTAGCACACATCCCATGCCAGTGTGTGATGCATCGCAGTATACCACAAATTCTTCAATTCCTTCAGGCAATGTCAACACAGGTGCATTGCTTAGCTTTTGCTTAAGAATATCAAAGGATTCTTGTTGCCTAGGACCCCAGTCAAACTTGATATTCTTGCGAGTTATTGAGGTTAGGGGTGCTGCAATCCTTGAGAAATTCTCAATAAAACGCCTGTAATATCCTGCTAGACCCAAGAAGCTGCGAATCTCTGTGGGCGTCTTTGGCTCTTGCCAATTCATGATGGCTTCAATCTTAGCGGGATCCACCTGGATACCATGCTCACTAACCACATGTCCAAGAAATTGGACTTCACGAAGCCAAAACTCACATTTTGAAAACTTGGCGTAGAGCTTCTCATGCTGAAGAAGTTTAAGAATACATCGAAGGTGTTTTTCATGATCAGCCTGGTTCTTCGAATAAATAAAAATGTCATCAATGAAGATGATGACAAACTTGTCTAAGTAAGGTTTGCAAACGCGATTCATGAGATCCATGAACGCTGCTGGTGCATTAGTGAGCCCGAACGGCATCACTAAGAACTCGTAGTGACCATAGCGAGTTCTAAATGCAGTCTTGTGCACATCTTCATCTCTCACCTTCAGTTGATGGTAGCCTGACCTCAAATCAATCTTGGAGAAGTAGCTTGCTCCTTGAAGCTGATCGAACAGATCGTCGATCCTGGGCAATGGATATCTGTTCTTGATTATGACCTTGTTTAGCTCACGATAATCGATGCATAGGTGCATTGATCCATCTTTCTTTTTCACAAACAGAATCGGTGTTCCCCAAGGAGATGAGCTAGGCCTAATAAATCCTTTTGCCAACAAATCATCCAACTGAGTTCTCAACTCCTTCATCTCAGTCGGGGCTAACCGGTACGGTGCTCTTGCAACAGGTGCTGCTCTAGGTATTATGTCGATTCTGAACTCCACTTGCCTATTTGGGGGTAAACCGGGTAGTTCTTCAGGGAATACGTCAGGGTATTAAGAAATGATAGGGATGTCTTCAATCTTGGGCTTCGTTTCATCAATAGTCACTTGTGCCATATATATGACACATCATTTCTTCATACACCTTGACGCCTTAAGCATAGACACTTGCTTAGGAAACCCATACTGAGTGTCTCCCTGTATGGTAAGTGGCTCACCATACGGAGTCTTGATCACCACTTGTTTCTTGTCACAAACAATCTGGGCTTGGTTATGAGATAACCAATCCATGCCTAACACTATGTCGAAACCAGCTAATTTCAAAGGAAGCAAGGATAACGGAAAGGAGTGGTTCCTAATGGATATAAAGCATCCATCTAACATAGTTGAGGCAGTTTCTATGGTACCATCGGCCAACTCTACTTCATATTTCATGCTTAGGGTTTTAACAGGCAGATTTAATAATTTACAAAACTTATCATCAACAAATGACTTATCTGCACCCAAATCAAATAATACCCTTGCATAAACATCATTAATAAGGAAGGTACCTGTTATCACGTTATCATCCTACACCGCTTCCCGTGCATTCATCTGAAAGACCATAGCATTGGTCTTTTTGCCTTCTTCGGGTTTCTTGGCATATTTTGGGCAGTTGGACTTGATGTGCCCCTTTTCGTTACAGTTATAGCACGTTGCATCCTTTATCTTCTTGCAGTCTAATGTCTTGTGCTCATTTGACTTACAAATTCCACAAGCCCTGGGCTACGATTGGAACTTCGATTCGTATCTGCACCTTCCCAGATGACGTTTCTTGCAAACTTTACACTTGGGCTTTTCACCCGACTGTTGATCATCTTTTCTAAACCCGGAACTCTTCTTGTCATCAGAGTTCCCTTTATGCTTCTTGTCTGAACGGTGTGAGTTATCATCCTCACGTTTCCTCTTCCCAGCATCAGAATTTCTAAGTGATCTCTGCCTGACCGCATCAAGGGTAAGAGATAGTGATAGATCGGCCATAGATCTAAAGGTAGTCGGTCAAGATGCTTTCACACTGGCTTTGATCTCCGGGGCTAAACCCCCAATGAAACAGGCGACTATCCGCTTTGGTTCCGGCGTCACTAAGTAAGGAACCAATCGAGACATAGTATTAAAACTCGTAAGATATGCCTGACAGTCCAAATTCTTCATAACCAATGTCAGGAAGTCGGTCTCGATCTTCTCAACCTCATGTTGAGGACAAAAATTTTCCTTAATCAGAGTCACAAACTGATCCCAAGACAGATTGTACAACGGGATCTTCCCAGTAGCTTGGATTAGAGACCTCCACCAAGCTAGTGCTTCTCCTTTAAACGACTGAGATACAAACTTCACAACATCCCTATTAGCGCAACCACTGATATCAACCACGGTATCCATCTCGTCTAGCCACGTCATGCAGTCAATAGCTCCTTTTCCCCCAGTGAAATCCCTGGGTTTGCAGGAGACAAAATACTTATAGGAGCAGGTCTTTGCACGTGGCTCCTGATCAAATACAATCTTCTTAGACGGAACACTATGCTGATTTGATGAATGCCGGTCATCATCCTTCTTTGACTCATGAGTTTTAGATGGTGGCTTGTTATGAGCCACTGAGTGAGTCTTAGGGTGTGATTTAGAATGAGGTGTAGATAGGGTCTTACTTCAAGTGCTACTTGATTCATTATCTCGCCTGTCTAGAGCTCGAGTAACGACATTGTCTATTAATGCCTGCAGTTCTGCACCAGCTATGTTGATTCTGGTGGTGTCATGATTCTCTCTTGGATGACTGTTGATTTCTTCAGATTCTGCCATGTAGCTTGATTGCTACATAAGATGATGACAATGATTCGTTCAGAGATCTATAACAGAATTGTCATCTTGATAATTTATTAACCATGGCATTAATGAACCATATTGGTTAATTTGTTAAGTATTTTCATTCAGGATTTTTCATTATAATAACCCTTAGTTATAATTAAATATAATAATGGCACAAAAGGCCAAGTCACATGGACACATTCAAATTATAAGCCAAGATCTTATAGGATCGAGGTACTAAGGCTTGAATCATAGTTCATTACCTTTCCTTGACAGGGAGTCGTAGACTACAACTGTCTTTAGTCTCAAGGGACATTAATTATGGCATGTAGGCACTTCATCACTAAAGGATGATTAAATGATAATTAAGAAAGGAATTGGAATAATCCAATATAAGGATGACTTATGTGATTTTATCGAATCACATTTGCCAGGGGTGCTAACATGTTTTCAGATCTTAACAAAGATTTGAATCTTTTTAAACAGGTTTTACCATCATGGCCAGGTCTTATAATGACATGCAGGCTAGGTTATACCCTTTAAGATTCTTATTTAATATTTAAAGGCAGATCTTATAAAATGAATGACATATTTTGGATTTATTTATTTCATATATATTACATTTATGCATATAATGACAAAATGAAATTTAAATTATAACATGCCACTAAAATTTAAAAGAGTACATATTGCCCTAAACGGGACTTTAACAGAAATAACTTGCCCACGCAGGGGCTAAACTGAAACTACAAGTCCTTGCAGGGACTGAATACATAAAATAGATGTCCACGCAGGGACTTGGTACAGAAATAAATGTCCACGCAGGGACTTGATTGAAAATTAAAGAAATACAAAATAAACAAATGAGGAATTTAATGATCCCTTTTGCTCTTTCCCTTGATTAAGCTCGCCAAACCTTTTAGAAATCCCCGGTGGCTTCTACGCTCATCTCGAACCTCCCGTTCCACCTGGCTCAACCTTTGTAAAATCTCCTGTTGCTGTGGTGGCTGGATTTGCGGTGGCTGCAGCTGCTGCAGCTTGAGGTGGTGGCGGGTATTGGTACCCATAGGCTGGGTACCCAGTCCCCCAGGGAGCTCCATAAGGCCCTTCAGGATGGAGAGCGTTGTAGTTCGTCGCTACGAGGTATGGGTCAGCTTCGGCTTAGTTGTAGTTAGTATGGGCCGGCTGCTCAAAAGAGTTATACGCCGCCGCACCGGCGTATGAAGGAATCGGGTTATCATAACCCACTGGTGGCGGTGCGACTAGCGTAGACTCCACCTCAGAAACAGGGTTCGAAGGCCCACCCATCTGTGGGTCTTCATATAGTGGCGGGTAACGACTGCCACTAGAAGGTTGAGGGGTGCTGATACGGATTGCCCCTCGCACGGACATCCATGTGGTTGTTCTTCTCCTCCTCGGTGGTTCCGGAGGCGCCTGCTGCACTTGTGGCGGTGGCGGTGGAGTAACCGCTACAAAACGCGAATCCTCCGAGGGATCCTGCTGCTGTTGCTGCTGCTGTGAGTTGTAACTGGGAGTAAACACCCAGTCGTATTGGGCAAACCTTGCCTCGTAACTGTCTGGACCACGATAAGGTGATCCATGATATGACGACCCATCCGAAATTTCGATGGGGTGAGTAGGTGTCCCAGATGGTGGCTCGGCGGGATCTGGGTCATCAACCATATCCATTCCCTGAGCTTTAGGGAAATGGTCTTCGGGGCCCAATGGGTTATGACCCATTGGTTCTTCAACCTGGTTTGCCGGGTTGAACCAGCTTTGGAAGTACGGAGTCGGGTCTTGGAAGGCCCGATGCCAGGTTGACCGCCGCAACGGCAAGAAGGATTGGTGCGAATCTTCGGGCTCGTTCTCCGACTGCGGCCCGAAAGAATGAAGATACAAGGGTGATGAACTTAGCGAGACAGATCGCTTCGCGGGCTCCAGATAGGTCCTCCAGTCTTCTTGAGGACTGGTGCTCATGGTGACAGACGGTGTTCGCCGGTGGGAAGGTCCGGCCTCGTGGTCGTTGGGGGCGTTGAATGGCCCCTTTCCTCTTCCTCCTCTATGAAACCTCGGCGGCATTTTGTTGAACCTGTCAAAACAAACAAAAGGACAACAAAGGAAAATAAAGGACAAAATTAAAATAAATTAGGATTAGTCCTAAGTTCTTTGTCTAGACTCGGAAGTTGAGTGTCACACCCCGAATTTCCACGTATTACCGGTGGGCCCGGTAGGGGAGTATCGTGACGTGGTTGGTAACATAATAGTCAAACAACACAATATTTAAATGCACAGCGGAAGCAAAGTATAGATTCAATTCAACCAAACAACATTGTAATATTAAGTATCACAAAATAGTCGAATATAAATCCACAGGTAGATCAAAATAAAAGGAAACAGTGTTCAACAGTCTATGACATCCAAGCTTGCGAGACTTATTGTGGATGCTAGGAGAAAAGCCAGCCTATTACGCGTAGTACCTGCACTTAACCTTTTTGTTGGACCGTTCTTTGACTCTAAATCGTCAGACCGAGTAGCTCATTCTCACATATAAAGGCGGAATCAGAATATGCAAGATTACAACAGCTTGTCCTATTAATTTCCTTTGTTTTATTGCTTTTCTAATGAAAATTTGACAGAGTTTGGCTCCAAGCACACACATACAACTATGAGATCCGCTCAAATGAACCCCCTATATATAATGTTTCTGGATCGCTTATACGACATGTCATAAAAGCGAACCAGACTACTTCCATATAAGCGAACCAGACTATTATGACATATAAGCGAACCAGACTATACCCTATGAGCGAACCAGACCTATAAAATACATATTTTGACACTTTTGACCTTCTGTTGACCAATCTTGACTTGTGACTTCTTGTAGACGCAGTCAACAGACATTTCATGTATCAACAGACTCCCCCTTGGATGTTGACGTAGTCTTTTAGCATCTTCAGATCCGTAGTCTTCAGTCTTAGTCTTTTCATCAACTCTGTCTATCTTCACAAGCATTCTTCACAGGTTTCAGCCTCACCTTGCTCTAACTTCAACTTCCCAATAACTGTTGATCCAGACTCCCCCTTTCACATACTCCCCCTCTCGATATGCTAGAATCTGAGATATCTGGTTCAAGCTTTGACAAATAGCTTCCGTTGGGAATAATGAAGTTCAAACCTGTTACTCAACCAACAAACATTACAAACTATCTTTTCAACATTAAATCACAAAATCAATCAGCTATAGCAATCCACTCAAGTATTCAGGTCCAAGTTAATGACCCTGATTACTTGATTAATCTACCAAGTCCAATTTAATGACCTTGGTTGATCATTTGACGAAACAAACTGATTTTAAAACAACAATTTCAAACATTTTCTGAAAATAACAAGTATCAAGTTAATGAACTTGTTTTTATCATTTCAAACAACTCAAACTCCTTCAAAGTAAGCTCTCCTCATTCTTCAGTCCAGAATCTCCTGCATCTGCTTCAAACATCTAAGAATCCAACAATCCACTCTCCACTTTGGTTTGTCTAAAATAAAGCAGAAATAAAATCTTTTTGGATTTTATAAAGTGTTCTAAACTAAGAAATGAAATACAGAAAACTTAAATTGCAGAAATTAAACAAAGTAAACTATTTACAAACATATTTTTGGTGAGCGTGTCAGGGAATCATATCAGCTTTTCAGACAAATCACAAGTACCGTTAAGCTACTGTAACACCTCGAAAATTTACGTCTAATAATGCATTGACACGTGTCATAAGCTTTACATATGCGAAAACATACTTTAGAGGGACTAAAGTTGACAAACAGTGAAAACTATGGAACGTAAGGGTCCAAAGTGTCAACAATGGATAAATAGACTCTATAATAACCCTACATAATGTTTATAACCTTGGATCATGGATCATACGAAGCGGAAAATACACGAAAGTGAGGAATTACAAACTATAGGGACTAAAAGTGTCAACATGTTGAATTTATACCTCTGAGTGAACTTTTGGCAGCCCCGAAGCTTTGTAATGCTAGAATATACTCACAAGAGCATGTGATAAAAATTTCATGAAGTTTCGTGAACGTATGAGAAAGTTATGATTAAAACCGTATACGAAAGGTTAAATACGTAATCGCGAATTTCATGACTTTTCGGGTAAGCGCAAAGTGAACCGAGGACTTTGTCAAGTTTATAAAAGCCCCAAGGTTACTAAAAAAAAAACCAGATTTGAGGGTCTAGAATGCCAAATAAACGAACAAATCATCGCTTCAAAGATCAGGGACTAATATGTAAAATGTTTGAAACTTGGAATGCTGGTCGCCCCACACCCTCGCGCTGCGCGACGGTGTCCTCGCGCTACGCGACACCTGCCCAGCAACAGAAACGTGCAGATGTCGGTTTTTCAGGTCTGTTATGCACTTATTACAGCTGTTGTCGATTATAAGAGCTTCCCCAATGAGCTTACATGCAATATGGATCATTTACACACCTTCCACAACCCTCCAAGACCTCTGAATCATCCATAAATCAGATCAAAAGCTGCATATAAGGCACCAATTAGTAAACATTCAAGAACACTTGAACTTCAAAATTTACGAGACTTCTCCTGGAGCAATTCTGAACGATAAGGCAACCTCATAAGTGATCACTAAGCTTGTTAGGACCTTTGTAAGTGTTTATATCATCCTCTAATCAGTTCTAGCATAGATTATTAGTTAAAAGTCAAACCGTTGTTCATATAGTTTGACTTTTCGATTAAACGAATTTGGCTCTGTCATTTCTCAAATTGAAACCACTTATAAGTTGGTATTTATGTGGGAAACAAACCCTCAAAAGGGTATTCTCTGATTCCCACTCTAAGCATGCTATTTGTCGAGTCAAAGTTGTTCTTAGAAGTCAACATAAATTGTTTTTGTGAAATATAGCATAAATGGTAATGTAGATGACATGCAATCAGTTTGATCATCAAAAATAGCTTTATAATGAATGTAAGAATATGTTTTACCATGATCAACTCGACAATCTTTGGTATAAACCCGGATTGGAACCGAAAGTCTTATAAAATGACTTTTTCGTTGACTCTCGATTCGGATCCGTGCATGCATGTTTGAGATCTGTATTAGAGTTTATTTTTGACCATTTTTATTTATGTATGACTCTCTGGAATTTTTATAACTTGAGTCTATGCTTAACCGATTCGTATGCATGTTTCCGAGTTATGCTTAAAGTTGACTATTTTGCCCTTTTTGATATAAAACGTGATTTTTGGAAAAGTGAAAGAGTAGAAATCTTTATTACTAATTTATAAACTTGCACCGAAAATTTGAGATCAGTTGGTGGTCCAGATTTTGAGTTATGGCCGATATCGTAAAACTATATCTTTATGTACATAAACGGCGCTTTCAGCGTATAGCCTATTTTAACCCACTTCTTGGTATCAAACTTTTATACACTGATGTTATATATTATTTTGAGATTCTTAAAGATTTTTATTTAATTTTTGACTGATCGTATCATAGGTCTTTAAGCTTAATTCGGTAAATACCGAAATTGCCCTTTTTGGCCATAAAACGAGTTTTATAAATCCGATTGACCCCAAACCACTTCCTACTGATTTTATTTATTAAATAAAGTATGTTGAACCTTCTGGAAGTATAAAAATCTCAGCTTTCCTTTACAAACCCAAAAACGGCTCCAAATCGCCTTTTTAGGCATTTTTAACGCATAGAATATCTTATAACCATATTGAACATATAAGACTTATATTTACTGATGTGTTTAACATATTTTTATAAAATAACAGTAAGTACAAGTTTATAACTCAGATTTCCAAGTTTGACATTTTTAGCCTTTGTTAAATTACCAAAATGCCCCTAAGGCGCATAAGTTGAGTTTAAATCTGTTCCGGGCATAATAGAAATTACTTTGCTGATATTTTAACATATTTAAAGCATATCAACTCAGGAAACTTGCATATGACTCCCATGGTCGCCCGTAACGCACTTTCGCGTTCGGTTCGGTTTATGTAACTAGTTTGCATAAATTGACCGAAACGGGTCAAACATTATCATTTTTGTCTCAAAATCCAGAATGTGTTTAGTAAACCCATATTATATAAGTCTCCAAACTTGTCGGGTCAAATTCACATTCTATCCGGTCTTCGCTTAATCGTGCGTTTGAACCGTATATTTCCTTAAGACTAACCGGTCTAAGCTTTGGCTTAATTAAAGACCCGTTAGCATTCTAATTGATTATTTTATGTCATCATTCTAGACTAGAGCCTTCCGGTAAATGGTACCTACGCTTACTTAAGTGAATACGGCTGAGTTATTAAATTCTTATTAATTAAGACAGGAGCTAGCTCAGGTAAATACTTTTAACTTATTTTCCCTTATATGGGCTTGGGATACGGTAATATAAATACCGCATGGTCAGGTATGGGATTCAAAGACTAATGAGTCGGGAAATTCAAATAACCTGTTTTACTAGAACAAGTTTTGTAAAACTGATAACATGGGCATTGAATATTCAATTGTATTATGATTATATTATTAAGGTATCCCACTAAAGGTATTAACCTTGTGGGCATTATACCAAAAACAGGTATCCCATTAAAGGTATTAACCTTGTGGGCATTATACCAAAAACAGGTATCCCATTGTATTAACCTTGTGGGCATTATACCAAAAACAGGTATCCCATTAAAGGTATTAACCTTGTGGGCATTATACCAAAAACAGGTATCCCATTAAAGGTATTAACCTTGTGGGCATTATACCAAAACAGGTATCCCATTAAAGGTATTAACCTTGTGGGCATTATACCAAAAACAGGTATCCCATTAAAGGTATTAACCTTGTGGGCATTATACCAAAAACAGGTATCCCATTAAAGGTATTAACCTTGTGGGCATTATACCAAAAACAGGTATCCCATTAAAGGTATTAACCTTGTGGGCATTATACCAAAACAGGTATCCCATTAAAGGTATTAACCTTGTGGGCATTATACCAAAACAGGTATCCCATTAAAGGTATTAACCTTGTGGGCATTATACCAAAAACAGGTATCCCATTAAAGGTATTAACCTTGTGGGCATTATACCAAAACAGGTATCCCATTAAAGGTATTAACCTTGTGGGCATTATACCAAAACAGGTAATCCACTAAAGGTATTAACCTTGTGGGCATTACACCTGTGGCATGTCAGTTAATACAAGATTTTTATTAATAAAATTGTCCCAAGTTATAAAAGATTAATTTTGCCTCTGTGCATTTTAATCATTGTGTCAAGATATTTTGTGCCGTTTGCACTCAAATCAATTTTCAAACGCTTTTCAAAATGAGTCAGTTAAATTGTATTTACCAGTGTAAACTGACGTATTTTCCAAAAAGGTTAAGTGACATGTACTGAACGTAATTGGCTGGAAGCTCAGGGCGTGAAATAGGAAATCTTTCAAATTCTGGATGCCTGAAGTCTGTTGAACAGTTTATCATTTATTTGATCCGCCTGTGGATCCTTTACTTTCCGTTGTAATACTTTGATATTACTTTGTATTCGGATTGTAACATTTTTATCTTTTGCTTCCGCTGTGCATTTATATATTGTGTTGTTTGACTATGATGATATCAATTACGTCACGATACTCCCCCACCGGGCCCACCGGTGACACGTGGAATTCGGGGTGTGACAGCTACATTTCATACTCAGACTTAAACAATTCACCTCGATTGTCAATATACTGATCCATCTTAAATTCTCACACAAATTTCAACTTACTCAGGATACGATTTAGATGAATTAAGAACTTAGCTCATTCATGTATCCCACCTCTTGAATATACTCCCGTATCCAGAATCTCAATAATCAGTCTTACAGGTGAGAATACTACAATGATATCTGTATATAATTTAGGTATGCGAGGGCCGAGGGATCTCAGATCGATACTTCCGTATACGCAGAGAGATATCAGCTTCGACTTTTCGGTGTGTCCCCTTTAGAGGATCTTTTTGCTTACAACAGCAGCATATATCAATTTTATTGTTTCAGCATGCTGAGGGTTTAATGCTGTGTTTCAAGCATTGCAGCAAGTATTAGCCAAGGACTAGGTCAGAACTACTGTTCAGCAGAAGTCCCGGAATAATACCCCAGACATCATTGAGTATAAAAACCTAGTATATCAGATTAAGAGACCTTTCAAACGAGATTTCAGGGGTTACCTATATATCCAAGTAGTGTTCCCCACGAATTCACAAGTTTAAATTTTAGGTTTATATCCCGAATAAATCTACTAAGTGTGTGAAAACCTATCGACACATCATCAGTAAGATTGTTTAACCTTTTAAACATTTCAAATCTTTAGCATACTGTAATCGTCTAGCTGATGTACTATCATTTTCCCTATATACACAAGCTCTTTTTCAGATTTTATCATGTTTTTGTATTTTTGCATTTTTTTACTGTTTTTGTATTTTCTGAAAAAAAAACTATGTACAAACATCTACTCCCCCTAAATACCAAAACAAGTAAAAATTCGACAAACCATTGCAGATTGTTTCTCATCTTCATCCGCAACAGTACTCTCATCAATGCCAATTATGCCATCCGACACCGACAAAAGCTTCATACCCTTCAGTTTTAACAAATATTTAAACCGATTTTTATCAAAAGCTTTGGTATGTAAATCAGCTTTCTGTTCGTCTGTGTGGATTTTCTCAATTCGTATCAACTTTTTCTCAAAGCAATCACGAATAAAGTGATGACGAATTTCTATGTGTTTCGTTTTAGCGTGATGTACTGGATTTTTAGTTATATTTATAGCGGCCTCATTATCAACAAAAAGAGGTGTGTTAAGAAACTGCAAACCGTAGTCGCGCATCTGTTGCTGTATCCACAAGATCTGAGAGCAGCAACTGCTAGCAGAAACATACTCCGCTTCACATGTAGATAACGCCACAGACGTTTGTTTCTTACACTGCCAGGTAACCAATCTAGAACCAAAGAACTGGCATCCTGCAGTTGTTGATTTTGAATTGACTTTGCAGCATCCGAAATCCGAATCGGAATACCCTTCGAGCGTAAAATCACCTTTCCTAGGATACCACAACCCCAATGAAGGAGTTCCTTTCAGGTAGCGCAATATCCTCTTCACAATGATCATATGTGATGCTCTCGGGTTAGACTGAAATCTTGCTGCGAGGCACGTTGGGTACATAATATCAGGACGTGAAGCAGTTAGGTACATCAACGAACCTATCATGGATCGGTAAAACGTTTCATCAGCCCTGTCTCCGGTGAGATCTGGGTGAATCCCATGATTTGTTGCAAGTGGGGTAGCAGCTGGAGTAGAACTTGACATCCCAAATTTCTCTAGAATATCATGAACGTACTTTGACTGATGAATGAAAATTCCCTCAGGAAGTTGTTCAACTTGTAAACCCAGAAAGAATTTCATCTCCCCCATTGATGACATTTCAAATTTCTGCTTCATCACCTGTTCGAAATCTTTGCATAGATTTTCATTTGTCGACCCAAAGATTATATCGTCCACATAAATCTGAACTATCAGAAGATGACCATCAACGACTTTAGTGAAGAGAGTGGCATCCACTTTTCCACGTATGAACTGGTTAGCGAGTAGGTGTTGAGACAAAGTCTCGTACCAGGCTCTCGGGGCCTGGTGTAAACCATACAGCCCTTTGTCCAATAAGTAGACCTTGTTTTTGTGGATTGGATCAGTAAAGCCCGGCGGCTGACCGACATAAACCTCCTCTTTGACCTTCCCATAAAGAAACGCCGATTTAACATCCAACTGATAAACTTTGAAGTTCCTCCAAGACGCAAATGCCAGGAAAATTCTGATAGCCTCTAGTCGTGCTACAGGAGCATAGACTTCGGTAAAATCAATCCCCTCCTGTTGACTAAATCCCTGAACAACGAGTCGAGCTTTGTTCCTTACAACAACTCCTCTATCGTCCCTCTTGCACTTGAACACCCACTTGGTGTTAATCTTCCTCTGACCATCCGGCAAATCAACTAACTTCCACACTCCCAAT